>JAZHEH010003259.1:0-1205000 GCA_036589455.1 Ateles fusciceps
TGTCTATGTCCTCTGCTGGTTGGGTTAGTATTGCTGGCCATGGGCGAGGCCCTGCCGCACTCGCCTGTCCCTTATATCCACCGTGAGCACCGCCCCTGCTGCAGGTCTGCAGGCCCCAGCTACAGTACCCTACCACAGTCACCACCTACCTGGCTCCCACACAGCCGTGCGTTGCCAGCTCTGCCTCCGTAGGCCTGCCAGGTCCCACCTTCTCTGTACCCCATGCTCAGCCCCAGCCCCTTGGCTGCAGTGGTGGTTCCAGGAAACTTCCAAATAAATACTGAGTGACTAGCCCCAAGGGTGAGCCGTGAAATGTGTCGAGCGCGGGGATTCCAAGGGGACAGGTCTAGCTACCCCACACCCTTTCTAGCCGTCTTCCTGCACATCCCTGCCCTGAGGCCGCCCAACAGGACCGAGGAGAGACGCAGTGGTCCTGGCTAACATCGAGCCCTCCCCATACAGCAAGCACCCCAAAGCCTTGGCCTGGGCACGAGTTCTGTGGGCAGGCCCAGGACAACGCCAGCTGCCACAAGCAGAAGCACAGGAGCGCCTGGGGCTGGCCAAGCCGGAGACCCTGGTGGAGCCCACGCCCGCGTGTCAGCTGAGGCCCAAGCCCCCGACTGTCAGAGCTTGTGGGGGAGGGAGTCTCCTGCCCCAGCACTGGTGTCAAGGTATCTACCTGGCCCCTGCCTGTCACTGCTCAAGCTGCAGGGCAAGCCCTGAAACCCTGGTGTAGGACCCCAGCAGTGGCGGCAGCAGAGCCTGCACACCCGAGGCAGCTACACCACCAGGAGCTCTGAGCACCGAGGTGTGGCCTACAGGCCCTAGGGCTCACTGCTGCTGCTCCCCATGCCTAAGTTTCCTCGTCCATAAGAGGGAGGGGCTGCAGCAAGTCCGAAGAGGCCACATGAGCCTCAAGTGGCACCAGGTTGGGCGACCCCAACGGACGGCAGCAGCGAAGGCCTGCCCGGCCAGCATACCCATCAAGTTCCCAGGCCATGCACTGGCCAGCTTGCGGAGAGGCTCGCCCCTGGCCACCCTTCCCGCCAGCCTCCCCACCCTCCATGCTGTCTTGTCTCCTGGCTTCCTCCTAAGTCCTCCTGTGGATCAGGCCCAAGTCGGAGCCAGGCACGCCTTGCCCCTCTCCGGCTGGGGGCTGTCCCCCACCCTCCCCCATGGGGCCCCACCCTGCTAGACTTGGGGGCCGCTGGCCTCACTGCCCCTCACTGTGACGGGTTGTAGCTGTCAATGCCGCTGTGTCCAGGCTGGGCTGGTTCAGCTTGATGGCCAGCCAAGGAGCTTCTAAGGCCGAGCCCTAGAGCCGGACCCTCCTGGAACAAGCCAGGCGTGGAGCACCGCCCTCATGGTGCTTGCACCTCACTGTAAGTTCTCCAAGGGGCACCTGGGTTCCCGTGGGCCCTGTGCAGCCCAGGGAGTGGTGTAGCCCACCTGCCCCTGCTGTAAGCTTGCCGATACCCAATCAGGGTAAGTTGTCAGGCTTGGCCGCGGGGCTGGCTCGTCGTGCCGGGGGTGGTCATGCCACAGCTGAGCCTGAGCTGCAGGCCCAGGGCTGCCAAGCAGGGCCGAGCCCCTCCCAGGTAAGAGCTGGGGTAGGTGGGCCAGGCTGGGGCTCAGCGGCGGAGCAGCCAGCACCCTGTCCCGGTGTGGGGGAGGCGCCTGCAGGCGAGCTGGGGAGTCACCTCCTGTCTCCTCCCACCGGTGGCCTCCTGGTGGAGCCCTACAGTGCACACGTGGGAGCATCCCACGGAATGGCCACAGCTGTCACCCTGTGCCTGACATCCCTGCACAGGGACACATGGTACCTCCATGTCAGTGCTCCGGGCACCCAGACCAGGAGGGCTGAGGTACCAGCACACCGTTGCCCCTGTGCACACACGGGCACCAGCACACATGGTGGACTCAGTGCACAACACCAACCCCTGGGGTGCAGAGGCGCAGGTGAGGGCCCGTACGGTAGGTGGGGAGGTGTGAGCTGGGCAGCTGCCAGGCTGTGAGCTAAGCCTGCACTCAGGGGAAGAAGCAGGTCCCGACGCTGTGCGTGAGGCCCCAGAGGCTGACATGGCACATCGCCTGGCACAGCCAAGGGCCTCCCCCATGCGGAGCTGTCCTGGCAAGCGCCACCGTGGGAGTGGGGCTGGGCAGAGCAGGGCGTGTCACACCTCCTGCAGGCCAGGCATGGACATAGTGCGGGAGCAGCCGAGCACCCCCGCCCTGCACGTCATCCGGTGCCCAGGACTCAGCGGCACCAGTTGAGGCACTTGGCGGGCTAGGATTGCATCTCGGAGTCTTCCTCGTCGCAGACTCCCTGCCAGGAGGCGGCCGCCCCACCAAGGCCAACACCTCCCCGCCGCAGGCCAGGGTTTGTGCTAGGGTAGAGGAGGGTGGGCGGGAGCCACCACCAGCCTACCCACGGGGCAGTCCGAGCACACATGGCTGGGCCTGGGGCCCCTGTATCTGCCTCTGCGTGAGGCAGCCTCCCTGTCTACCCTCAGGGCCACAGTCAGGAGGCCCAGAGGTGCCCAAAAGCCACAAGGCTGTGCCAAGGGAGGAGGCAGTGGCCACAGGCAGCCCCAGGGCCCCGACTCCTCCTCAGCCCCGGTCTTGCAGTTACCAGTTCCAGCGGGGGCTGAGTGGCCCCCGCTGCGGCTCGGGGGCCAGATGTGTCGAGCGACAGAGCTGGACATGTAAGGCCCAGGAGGGACAGGGAGCTGCCAGGGCCACTGGGTGTGGGGGACAAAGCCGAGGCTGCACCAGGCTGCCTGGGGACTCAGGGCTGCTTTTGGGAGGTGTCTAATTGAAAGGCGCGCAGCCCGTGGCGGACCCTCAGCCCCGACCCACGATCAGGAGGCCAGCAGCTTCCCCGGCTCCGCTCCCCGCTGCTACCTTTGCTGTTTATGGGGATCCTTTCCCTCGAAGATGGGGAGAGCCACAAGCTCTGGCCCAGCCACCCCTGTGAGCCTGGACTACACCCCCATCCCTGCACCCCAGGCGGTGGGGGAGGCACAGTGGGGGCCAGCCTGCATCTCACCTCCCCAGGCTGGTCCTGGACCCACTGCGCAGTGGCCCCGGCACCTACCTGCCACAGACGTGGCCAGGATGACCAGCGCTCACCGCCGCACAGGCGTGGGCCCCGGAGTGGGTGGAGGCAAGAACTTCCATGTGGAGGGGAGCCTGCCAAGCACCAGGCCTGTGTGGCAAAACCATCCCGCAGACGTGGGACAGCCCCAGGACCCGGCCACCCCACCTCCCAAGTCGAGGGCTGTGTCCAAGCTGAGGAAGAGGACAGTCGGCCCCACCCCACCAGCAGCAGCCACCCGGGGGTCGGGCTGCACGAGGGCGCGATAAAGCCCAGCCCCCGTAGCAGGCCTGGGGGTCCTGGTGGGGGGGGTGAGGCAGGGCAGGCAGGAGAGCCTGGCAAGAAGGGGCCACTCCTGGCCCAGGCAGGTGGACGTGGCTTCCGGAACGTAGAGGTGAGTGGGAGACAGCCAGGCACAGGCAGGGCTGAGCTCTAGAGGCCAGGGTGGAGAGGAACCTGGCCACCCAGGGGTCCCTCACCCTCCTGAGAGGGGCGGGCTGGGCCCAGCCCAGGAGGCCGTGGGCAGATCTTGTGTTGACTGTGACGCACCTCCGTCCTCGCAGACCCTTGGATGCTGGAGAAGAGACTTGTCACATGGTGGGCTCCCCCCGGGCAAGCAAGATAAGGGTTTTCCTGGGCCTGGAGGTTTTTGGAGGCACGGAACATGCTCTGGGCCCCCGATTCCTGCCTGCTGGGCTGTGCCGTGACCCCACTGCACAGCTGAGTAGCTGAGGGCGTTGAAGGGTGGCTTCTGCCCCACAGCTGCTCTGCCGTGGGGGTGTCGGGGGCTGCACTGTGAGGACACAGAGCCAGGGGAGTCTGGTGGAGGGAGAGGAGCTCCCACAGTGCACCTGCCTCTCACACGTGTGCAACACACTGCCACTCGTGTGCACACAACGGTGTACAGGTGCACACTGTCACACACGCCGCACGTCCACAGCATCATGCCCGTGCTCGCACCACCACACCCCGCACTCGGGCCCAGGCTCTGCACAGGTGGCCGGTGCCCTGTGGCTCCAGAGGTTCCTCCATGTTCTCTGGCCTCAAGGAGGACCCCCATAGTGGGGGGTCACAGGTCCACCCGGTGCCCAGCTCCTGCTGCCTGCCGGGACCCTCACAGCCAGCCTTATTGCAGGTGTTCTGCGGAGCTCAGCCCTCACCCCCCCCCTCCTGTCCCTCACCGCCCACTGCTCTGGGCCCAGGCCAATGGTCTTGCCCAGGAGGGGATGGATGCCGGCAGGACTGACCTGTGGGCCAGGTGAGTGCAACCCTCCTGCGGTCAGGGTCGGCTTCTCAGCCCGGCCAAGGGAGGGGGCTGAGGAGGGGGGGATGGGAGGGCTCTGGGGGGTGGCCACTGGCAGTCTCCATGCTGGGGCTGTCACCTCCTGCTCCACCCCGAGGCTGCAGGCATTGGGGCTCCCAGCACAGCCAGCCCTGGACAGGAACCCCCAGCGGAAACCACCACGGCCTGCCCGCGGCCGTGAGGGAGCAGGCTCTCCAGGAGTGGGGCGGTGGGCGGGCAGGGCTGGCCAGGGCATCGGAAGGTGGCTAGGCTCCACCCTCCTGAGTCCCGAGGCAGCCGGGACTCGGAAAGCACCAGGGCACACAGTAGACCCCCAGTATATACTGGCTGTCACCTGGACAGAGCCACAGCCTCCAAGGGCCCAGTGTCCAGGTGTCCAAGCTTCAGACACTACACAGCCGGGCGTGGGTCCCTTAGCCACCTCCGAGGCCTCAACCCTCAGGCCCAGCAGCGTCTGCCCACCCCGAGGGAGACTGTGCCTCCCCCGCACTGCCTGGAGGCTCGTGCTGGGTGGGCTCTGCCCCTCCTCCCCATCCCAAGACTTGTGATCAGTACAAGCTGGTCAGTTGACTAACCAGGGGTGCTCGGAGGGCAGGGCTGGGGTCCTGATAGCACAAGGCCCCCCTGTTCGGACTGGATTAGAGTCACCACAAGGAAGGCTGGGGACATGGCTTCCTGTGGCCTCCCGGCAACCCAACCTCAGGTGCCTCGACAGCCGGTGGGGTGGTGGGGAGGCTCGCTAGCTCCCAGCCGGCTGGACCTGGCCTCTACAAGAAGGTGCCACCCCAGGTCTGGGCAGGGCTCTGCATGTCTCCAAGAGCCTGGCCCCACAGGGTGCTTGGAGAATGAATGAGTGGATGGAGCAGGATCTTGCCTGCGTCGGGGGATGACCTCCACTCCTCCTCCCTCCATGATTGGGGTGGCAAAGTCTGACCTCGATCCTTGTAGGCTGGGGTGTGGCCTGCGCCCTCCGCTGGGCAGCCCCTTCTCAGCTGCCTCCGGGCCGTTTCCCGGACCCTCCCCCGCCGCCACCATCTCCTCCCTCTCTGCCCAGGTGCCAACCGCTCCCAGCTGCAAGGCTTCTGGTGCCAGGCCAGGCCAGCCAGTCTCCCCCGGGGACCAGCTTCTCGCAGCCCTGATGGGTAGGTTGGCCTAATTGCAGGTAGGCCTCTCCAGGCCTGGCAGGTGAGCAGGAGAGGAAGGCGGGTGGGTGGGTGGAGGCTCTGAGGGGACGGGCCTGGATGGGGAAAGGGGACATTATGGCTCAGGTGTCAGAGGTGGGGGACGCGTAATTGAGAGCTGGGCATGCCCCGGGGTGACCACAGCCAGGACAGGGTGTGCGGCCTCCGGAGCAGGAGGGCTGTGAGGAAGCCAAATGGCCAACTCCCAGACTCGGTCCAAAGTCGGAGGGGCTCACGCCTGTAATCCCAGCACTTTGGGAGGCTGAGGTGGGCAGACCACGAGATCAGGAAATCGAGACCATCCTGGCTAACTCATGGTTAAGATCTACTAAAAAATTAAAAAAAAATCAGGCTGGGCGTTGTGTGTGCCTGCTAGGGTCCCAGCTACTCAGGAGGCTGAGGCAGGAGAATCGTTTTAATCCGGGAGGCAGAGGCCGCAGTGAGCCGAAGACGCGCCACTACACTCGAGCCGGGGTCACAGACAAAGCTCCATCTCAAAAAAAGTCACTACAGTGTGTGTTGGTGGTCCCAGGACAGCAGTCCACCCTAGGAGGCAGGTGACTCGGCTGCAGGCCACCCCGGTCCCCTTCCACAGGGCTTCTGTGACAGCCACCCCGTCCCCTTCCAGGGCTTTTTTAGCCAGCTTGCCTTGGGGATGCTCCCCCCACCCCGTGCTCCCGAGCAAAGGACGAGGGTTCAGCTCCTCCCCCCCACCCGCCTCCTGGGACTCGGTGCCCGACTTGGGGTACATACCCTAGCCCCCTCAGCGTGGATTTTAAGAGCCTCAGTGGCTCACCCTACCCTGGGGGCTGCAGATGCCTGGGCTGTGAAGAGGAGCCCTCCACCAAAATGGGGAAGGGCAGGAGACTCCCACCCCTAACAGGAAAACCTACTTTAAAGAGGTTTATCCCGAGCGACGTGAGGCACCCTGGCCGAGCAAACAGTCTCTGGGGTCCAGTGCGCCCCAGCTTTTGTCGGGTCCTGGAGGTTAGTTTAGGCGTCGGGGAGGCACGCGTCACAAGCAAACAGGTAGAGAGAGCATGCGGCAGGCACAGATCAACCCGTGCCCTGAAGGCGGGAGACCTCGAGCTGGGGGCTTATAAGCCACAGGCGCGGACTCAGATTCTTTCATCTGAACCAGTGAAAGGAATAAAGTAAAACATGGAATGACAGATGGTAGTGACTTCGGTAACTCCAGACAGGGAGGAGCCACCCCGCTTGTAGGTTCCTTGAGATCTTGTACCTGACTGCCACAAAGATCTTTTTCATCAGATTTTGAGACAGAGTCTCGCTCTGCCACCCAGGCTGGAGTGACCTTGTGATCTCGGCTCACTGCAACCTCCCCTCCCTGCAAGTCTCGAGCGATTCTCCTGCCTCAGCCTCCCAGGTAGCTGGGATTAGGCTGCACACCACCAGGCCCGGCGAGTTTGTATTTTTAGTAGAGATGGGCTTTGCATGTCCAGCCATGGTCTTGAACTCCTGGCCCACATGCCTCCTCAGCCTCCAAAGTGCTGGATTACATAACCAGCTGTGGAGTGAGCTCACCAGGCCCCAGTCCACAGGCCTCCATCGGATGCTCACGAGACACAAGGCAACAAACATCCTGTCAAGGATTTTGAAGACTGTGGTCTTCAAAGAAGACCATGAAGATGGGGGAATATTGTTACTGTACAGGTTATAAAAACAACATAGAATACCAAACTCTGCATAACTATTGACTACAGTGACACAGCCCACATATTATTGTGCAGACAGAAATGTGGTAACCATTGTTACCACAGTAACAACCAGTAACCGGTGCCTATTACTACATGTGAATACTATTTACCTCAGTTTTCATCATTCTTCTACACATAATGTTAGACTTTCAATAAAAATATGATATGTAAAGTTAAAAATAGAGGAAAATGATCCATTTTAAAGAGATGAATCAGCTATAGAGACAAGACTTAGAGATGCTTCAGATATTGGAATTTTTAAGATAACTAGAATTGGCTTCCGGGGTATAATGGAAAAAAGATTTCACAGGAGAAAACAACTATAAAACTTAAACATAATTTAAAAAGCAACTACCTGAAGGTACTGGAGAATAAACAGAAACGAAGACATGTTGATGGGAGTGAGTGCATGCTTGCTTGATAGATCAGAGGTTGATAAACTTTTTCTAAAAGGGCCAGATAATAGGCTTTGCAACTATTCAACTTAGCCACTCTAACACCAGAGCAGTCATTGTTAATACATAAATGAATGAGCATGGCTGTTATCCAATAAAACTTTATGTATAAAAACAACATCATGGGCCAGTTTGGCCTACAGGTCAAAAATTTCCAATCCCTATGCTAAAGAATAAAGTGTACCTTATTGTTGATATTTTAGATAGGATGGTCAGAGAAGAGCTCTCTGAGGAGAAATATTTTAGCTGAGACTTTAGTAAATGCCAGTGTGCTCCAGGAAAGGGAAAAAAGTACACACAAGAGTTCAAAAGACTGGAAAAGGTTTGGGCTATTCCAGGAACTGTCAGAAGGCCAGTGCAGCTGGAGCATGGTCAGCGAGTGCCAATTAACGTAGAGACAGTGGAGAAGAGAAGATCATGCAGTGCCTGTAAGTCAGTGTGAGGAACCTGAATTTTCTTGAAAGTGCAAGAGAGAGCCATTGAAAGGTTTAGAAGTGCAGCGATGTGATCTGACATATATTTTAAAGGTCATTCAGTCTGTTGTATGGAGGATAGATTGAAAGGTGGAAGACCAATGAGGAACCCAGCCTGGAGATATTTGCAGGAATCCTATGAAAGAAAACAGAAACTTTCACTTGGAGTTCATACACTGCTATTATTTGCCCTATGAGGTCTTCTCATTCCTAGGAAGTAATGTTATTTTCCAAAATTAAAATTTAGAAACCATTTGTCAAAAATGTTGGAGCTGGGTTATAAACCCAGGAAGACTAATTCTAAAGTCCATCTTAGACACCCTCCGTAGTCCTTTGACCTTAAGTCGCCCTTCCCATCACTGCTGATGGCCATGTGGTTGAATGGTTTCCAGAGCTCTCTGGCCCAATACACCACGGTGCAGCATAAGCCATACCGCCTCTAGCTTTTGGCGCTTACTTCAGCCAAAAGTCTGTTGCCTAAATGCAGGGGGAGCCACAGTGTTCTCCACAGGCAACCTTCTCATTTCTGAGAGCATGTGCCAGAGGATGTTCACAGCGGAAACCTGGCTGAGCATGTTTAAGGGCCCTGTAAAGCATGAAGATAACGTCATTATTCAGAGGCATCGTGTTGAAAACGCTTTAATAGTTTCTCTTTGTTCTTAACAACTCACTATACAAGTTTGTCATTATCTTCAGGATTTAGTCTTTTTTTGTTGTTGTTTTGCTTTTGTTTCCTATCAGACAGACAGTAATCACTTTTGAAGGTATTGCTTCTCACAATTAATTCAGTGAATTTGAGGGATAATGAATATTTAGAGCCGGAAGGTGTTTGCAAGATCACCCATCTGATAGTTTACAAACTGTGCTCTGAGGAAGCCTAAGCTTCTAGGGGAGAAAAAAGGAAACTCAAGAGGCAAATGTCTCTTTCAACTCTAGCATTTTCCTTTATTTTAGGTTTTGAACTTCCGAATAAGAGTTTTAAAAAGGAAAAATGAAATTCCCTTGGTAAAAATGCTTGAACTTACCTATTCCAATGCCTTACTTTTTACATAAAAGTAATTAAATGATTTGCTTAAGATCCTACAAAGAGTCAGTGATGGGGCAAGGACTGGAACTCTTAATCCCTGATTTTCATTTTCGAGAAACAATGTGGTACTATGGATGGAGAAAACAGAGGTCAACAGACTTGGAGCTAATCATTACTAGTGTGTTTGGGCAACTCTCTTTGCCTTTTAAAAGTATCCTCATTTATAAGAGAATTTTGTTGCATTTTGTTTTCCTTTCTTCCTTTTGCTATAGTATTTCCTCTCAGAAATGTGACTTTCACTGAGTGAGGAGGGGTGAGATGAAATTTTACAAGACAAGCCTGGGACAGTTCTTTCTTCTTAATTGTGCTCGCAAGTTTAGTTTGGTACCCTCCATCAGAGCAGCTTTTGTCTCTTTTGTTAACGCAACCCAGAAGAACCTTGCACTTAGTAGCAGGTCCATAAGCACTTGTTTAGTATCTAGGTCTACCAAGCTCCAAAGAATTGAATAAGCCACTTTGTTCTAAGGGATGCGCCACCGTTATTAATGGTGTACTGCCATCTTCTGGTCACATGAATAATTACAGTTGCATCACTGAAAATGAAATCCTTGAGGAACTTGTTCCTTTTTTGTTTTTATATTGCAGTAATAGCATCTATTATTGCAATATAAAAAACTGTGGGAATATCTCACTGTTTTTATAAGAAAATGTTAAAGACGAGCCTTTTAGAGTAGGAAACATTTACATTTTCTGTGCAAAATGACAAAAAGAAAGATGTACCCTCACCTGAGAAAGCCATGCAAGCCAGGGAGAAGAAAGGCTGGAAGCCGCGGGACAGAAGCACCCGGAGGGAAAAGGAACGAAACCCTGGCGCGGGGCGCCGCCCTGCGGACACTTAGGGGCTCAGCCAGAGGGAAGGGGAGCCAGCTGGGACTACGGCGAGGTGGAAACCCGTTTCTCAGAGAACTTATCATGAACTGTGTGTGAGCTTGTGAGAGTCCAGAAACTCTGGGAAGATGCCAGGTCCGTTAGCTATCAGGCCTGGTTCTTCAGAGACAAGCCCTCTCTTGATATGGTTACATTTCCCTTACCATCTTTTAAAATAAACGCTTGTGGGCTTTTTTTTTTTTTTTTTTTTTTGAGACAGAGTCTCACTCTGTCGCCAGGCGCCAGGCTGGAGTGCAGTGGCGCGATCTCGGCTCACTGCAATCTCCGCCTCCTGGGTTCAAGCAATTCTCCTGCCTCAGCCTCCCGAGTAGCTGGAACTACAGACCCGCGCCACCACGCCCAGCTAATTTTTTGTATTTTTTAGTAGAGACGGGGTTTCACCATGTTGGCCTGGATGGTCTCCATCTCTTGACCTTGTGATCTGCCCGACTCAGCTTCCCAAAGTGCTGGGATTACTTGCGTGAGCCACCGCGCCCGGCCAATTTGTGCTGTTTTAAGTCATTAGGTTTGTGGTAAATTTGTTACAGTGGCAACAGAAAACAAATACAGTCTTTAATCAATAAGAGTTATTTGAACATAATCACATGCTATTATCACATATCACAAAATTAATAACTCCTTAATACCATCAAATATCATATTCAAATATTATATCCTTGATTTTATGGTTAAAATCACCTTTTATTGTCATCACCTGTTTTCCCCCACTAGACCATGACCTTATTAAACTGTGGGGTTGATTCCTTCCACAGTGGATCCCCTGCAGTGCCCAGATCATTGCATATAGTAGATGCTTAACAAACCAGATTAAATTGAAATGAATCGCATCAATGATAGCATTGGTGTAAAATTCCTGAAAATGCAACTTCACTATTATGACTGTATATGTTAAGTCAGAAAGACAGTACAATATAAAAAGTCATGAAGCTTTTCCTTTATGTTTTCTTCTAGGAGTTTTAAGATTCGTGTCCTATGTTATAAGTCTTTAATCTATTTTTAGTTAATTTTTATGTATGGTGTAAGATAAGGGTTTAATTTCAGTCGATTGCATATAGATATCCAGTTTTCCAATTTCCATTTGTTGAAGAGACTATCCTTCCTATGTTCTTGGCACCCTTGTGAAGATCAGCTGACCAGGCATGTGTGGGTTTATTTCTGGGTTCTCTATTCTGTTTTGTTCATCTGTATGTCTGTCTCTATGTCAGTACCATAATGTTTTGATTACTGTAGATTTGTATTTTGAAATCAGGAAATGTGATGTCTCCAGTTTTGTTCTTTCTCAAGATTGATTTGGCTATTCATGGTCTTTTGTGGCTCTATATGAATTTTAACATTGTATTCTCTATTTCTGTAAAAAATGCCATTTAGATTTTGATAGGGATGACACTGAGTTGGTAGATTGCTTTGGGTAGTATGGACATTTTAACAATATTAGTAGCTCTTCTAATGCAGGCTGCCTTTCCACTTGTTTGTATCTTAACTTCTTTCATTAATGTTTTATAGTTTTCAGTATACATATATTTCGCCGCCTCAGTTAGGTTTTTTCCTAGGTATTTATTCTTTTCGGTGCTATTGAAAATGGATTGTTTTTCTAATTTTCTTTTCAGATGGTTCATTGTTAATGTGCAGACAAGCAACCAATCTTTTTCTTCTACTGGAAGAATAACATTTTTTATTTTTAATTTTTTTTTTTATTTTTTAGAGACAGGGTCTCACCCTGTTGCCCAGGCTTCAGTGTAATGGCACAATCAGAGCTCACTGCAGCCTTAACTCATAAGCTCCATCAATCCTCCTGCCTCAGCCTCCTGAGTAGGGTAGCTGGGACTACGGGCCTGTGTCAACATGCCTGGCTAATTTTTCAATTTTTATTTTGTAAAGATAGAGTCTCACTCTGTTGCCCAGGCTGGTCTTGAACTCCTGGCCTCAAGGGATCCTCCAGCCTCAGCCTCCCAAAGTGATTACAGGTATGAGCCACTGAACGTGGTTAGATATTTGTGTGTTGTTTTTGTATACTGCAACTTATTGAATTCATTTATTAAACAGTTTTTTTATGGAGTCCTCAAGGTTTTATCCATATAAGATCATGTTATTTACAAACCTGGACACTTTTACTTCTTTCTTGCTGATGTTGATGCCTTTTTTCTTTTTTGCCTAACTGCTCTGGCTAGGACTTTCATCTTGGCAATGATTTCATGGATATGACACTAAAACCATAGGCAACAAAAGCAAAAATTAGCAAGTGGAACTACATTAAACTACAACGCTCCTACACAGCAAAGGAAGCAATCAACAGAGTGAAAAGGCAACCTACAAAATGGGATAAAATATTTGTAAACCATACATCTGATAAGGGATTAATCTCCGAAATATATACCAAACTTCTATAATTCAATAATGAAAAAACTATTAACCCAATTAAAAATGAGCTCAAGGCTTGAATAGGTATTTCACCAAAGAAGACATAAATATGACCAACAGTTTTATGGGGGAAAAAAGCTATCTCTAATCATCAGGGAAATGCAAATCAAAACTACAATGAGGTATTAGCTCAGACCTGTGAAGACGGCTATGATAAAAACCACAAAACCGAAAGACAATAAGCGTTGGCGAGGATGTGGCAAAACTGAAACGCTTGCACGCTGGTGATGGAAATATAAAATGGTGCAGTCACTATGGGAAACAGTACGGAGGTTCCTCAAAGAACTAAAGACGGAATTGCCATTTGACCTAACAATCCTACTCCTGGGTGTCTACCCAAAAGCATTGAAATCCGGATCTTGAGGAGATGTTTGTGCTTCCATATTTATTACAACATTACTCACAATGGCGAAAACGTGGAAACAATGTAAATATTCAATGGCAGATGAATACATTAAAAAAATGCATGTTCATACAATGCAATACTATTCCGTCTTTAAAAAGAAGGAATTCTGCAATGTGAGACAACATGGAGGAACCTGGAAGACATTATGCTAAGTGAAATAAGCCAGTGACAGAAAGACAAATAGTACATGATTCAACTTATCTGAATTATCTAAAATAGTAAAATCCATAGACTCAATGGTGTTTTCTGGGGACTGTGGAGAGGGAGAAATGGGGAGTTAGTAAAACTTCAGTCAGCAAAATGCATAAGCTCTAAAGATCTGCTGTACAACACAGTACCTATAGTCAACAGTTCTGTATTGTACACCTAAAAATTTGTTGAGGGTAGATCTCTTGTGAAGTATTCGTATTGCAATTATATATATATATACACACACACACACACACACACATACATATATATATATATATACACACACACACACATAGACACACACATATATATACACACACATACAGTCAGCATTTATTCATTGGCCACTCTGTATTATTTTATCAAATATTTGGTCAAACTGAAATGTAGAATAACTTGATAAACTTCACCCAACAGGATTGATTAGCAGAGATAAGATTCAAACCCTGGAAACATCTCCTTGAACCACCCAATGTCCTTTAGGAATAGCTGCTGCTTGGAGAGCTGAAGTTTGTCACAAAAAAATAGAAAGGGAAAAAGATAATAAATGCTTAGGCAAGATAACTGCTAGCTAGTAGGTGTCAGGAATGATGGACGGGCAGAAATGCCACCTGAGAGTCAGGAAAATTCAATTGTGATGATCAATATTTAATGTAAAATATAATTTAGTTCCTGAGTTGATGTGGAGTAAGAATGGATGTCATTTGCAACAAAAAAATCAGTTGCAATAAAAGCAAAATACAACACTTAAAATGCCATGGTATGATATGGTTCCTAGATGTTGACTGGATTCTTCGCTCTCTGACTTGCTCATTGTAGTAGGCTAAGTTATGCCTCCCCCAAATTTCCAGGTCCTAATCACTAGAATCTATACATATTACCTTATGGGGCAAATTGGACTTTGCAGATGTGACTTAATTGAGGATGTTGAGATGCGGAGATTATTCTGGATTATATTTGCGGGTCCTAAGTCTAATCACAAACGTCCTTACAAGAGGGAGGGAGAGGGAGATAACCTCACATAGGAGAGGGCAATGTGACCAAGGCAGGGAGAGAGTTGAAAACAGTACATTGTTGGCTTTGGAGATAAAGGAAGGTTAATGAGCCAAGGAATGCAAGGACTGAGGCTCTAGAAGCTGAAAAAAGCAAGCAAATGGTTTCTTCTCTAGAGCCTCCACAGAAAGCACCTATAATAAAAATCCCAACAGGGGTGTGTGTGAGTGTGTGTGTGTGTGTGTGTGCACGCATGCATCAACAGGCTCCTAATACAAGCAACACTGTGAATGGCTTTCAAAAACATGTTGAGCAAAGTAAGTATGTAGTAAATATGTAATAGGTACTGCATAATTACATTTGTGTAAACTTTCAGACTAGGGAAAAACTAATCTATTGTGATAGGAATGTGGTTTCTCTGTGGTTGGGTGAGAATGATTGATTGCAAAGAGCATGAGTCACCTTTTAGGATGATGGCAATGTTCTGTAGCTTGATTGTGATGGTAGTTACATGGGTTTACACTTTTGTCAAATCGCGTTGAACTGTGTGCCTAAAATGGGCACAGTCAATAGAGCTGATTCAGGAAAAACAAGTTGATGTAAAGAGCACAGGTATATGGATCCAAAAATGGAAGTGTGGCTATGAAGAGTGCTAGTTTTCACCACAGGAGTTTTCCCACTATGATTGCAGCTTTCCTGAGGCTATATAATAGGGTTTTGATCGTGTTCTTGGGGGTTTTGCAATCATTCACTGAATTGCTTTCCAACAAGGCTGGGTTTCAGAAGGATTCTCTTGGAATATTTCTCCTGGGTTCTCTTGGGTGCTATGGTCCCAATGTTTGCATGCCCCCAAAAGTCATGTATTGAAATCCTAACTCCCAAGGTGACAATATCAGAAAACCCTAACTCCCAAGGGGAGATGATTGGGTCATGAGGGTGGAGACCTCATGAATAGGATTAGTGCCCTTAAAACATATGCCCTAAGGGAGCTCATTGATCCCTTTTACCATGAGAGGATACAGTAAGAAGGTACCACCTACGAACCAGGAGGAGGGCCTTCACTAGACACTGACTCTGCTTGCAAGCCTTGATGTTGGACCTCCAGCCTTCAGAACTGTGAGAAATAAATGCTGTTTATAAGCTACCCAGTTTGCGGTATTTTGTTATAGGTGCCTGAATGGATTAAGACAGTGGATCTCCTTAGAAGCCAGCCAGCACTGGCATTTTGATTAACGGAGCCTATCCCCTGCTGCTGTCTTCCTACAGACAAAATGGCATGTCTTCATTCTGAAACAAAGAACCAGCTTCCCCAACGCCATCCATTCTAGTAGCGTACAGCAAACCATATAACATTAAAATACAAAAACAAGCAGCTCCATCTCCTGAGACCCAGCAGATTCTTTGGAAAATAACACCCATTGTCTTCAAATTCTCTCAGGTAGGATTCCAGGACAGCATTCTAAGTACAAGGCACTGGGCTGTAACGTGCATTACTCAAGGCTAAAGAGGTGGTGGGATGAGTTCATTCTTAATTTGGGGAGAAAATCACCTAATACTGTGAGAGTCAGATAATTTATAAACTCCCTCTCCTGACATGTGACCACATGAAAGCAACTGGAAATAGATTTTGGGAATCATCAGCCCCCTTACAGCCCACACATGGAACATAGTTTTTAAACAGCGTGCTAGAGAGTCCTGTCTACCCAGTGGGAGAGTCTGTGATGATGGGATAACAGATTTCTTTCTTTGCTTACACCACTATTTTTCAACCCTTTAGATAAGCCAGTGGCTTTTAGAACCAAACAGGTTATAACAGGGCAAAAAAGGAGACCAAAAATACATGATTTACCTTTCCATGGGTAATGTTCATTACTGGTGACATGAGTTCCAAGGTCGTCTAAAGTGAGTCCTTACTACTGTATCATATATTATATACCTCTCTTTAGTAAAATTTTATTGTAGTATTTAGTTTTTTCATGATAAGAATTACTTTTATAAGAGGTGTTTGCAAATATGAGTCAGGAAGGTGCCCTGATTGCTTTCAGACAAGCGGAATAGTATTAGTTTTTTCTTAAACATGTGGACTTTCGTTTTCTTCATAATGGAAAACGTAATGGAAACTGTCACAAATTATCCTGGATGGTGTCTAATTATCCAAACATGACTAATTTCCAACATTTACTAAATTTTAATTTGAATTGCTTGTGGCAATTATTTCAAATTCTGCTTAGCCAAATAGCAAGACAGCTCTTGGAGGAAGAATGAAGGCTGTTTCTTCTTTTGATTGCTCATGACATTTTAGAGGAAGTAGACTCTGTAAGTTAAATGTAATCTGGTCATCTTACTGTTTTGTGCCAAACAACTTAACTATATGTTTAGTCTCCATAATCCTCAGTTTTATTTATTTTTAAAATGGTTTTCTAGGAGAGTGCTCTTATATATTCACTTTTAGATGTATTTTCTCTGCTATGGTTTCCATTGCTTTTGCCAGTTTAGATCTGACAGGGTTGACGTTTGAAATGTCTGTCCAGTCTGCATGAATTAATCCTTCTGAATATATCCAGCAGTGTGCAGTTTGAGACAACCACCCACCCTACCGTCATACTTTTTCCAGCACTGCCATTCATTTCTTAAGGTTTCTCTTATGATTTAAATCTTCAGTATAAATATCATGATCATATTCACTACAAGAGATGTCATCAAAACTGCAATTGATATTGTATGCCATTCATTTTCTTTTCTGTCTCTTCTATTCTTTAAAGGACTTATTTATGTAAAAACACAGTAAAAGAAAATATTTTTGTTGCCTACTTTGTGTCAAGCACTGTGCTAGGCACTGAAGATACGTGATTGCCAAGACACAGTTCCTGTCCTCAGCAAAAGCACAGTCAAAAGGAAATGTGAGACTATAAATTCAAGGGCAACATCAAAACAGGTACAATTAGCATGAATCCTGTTTTAAACGGGGGATTGTTTCTACCCTTGTTTGGTCTGTTGGTCAGGAAATGCTTTTAAGACAAGGATAGAAAATCTTATAGGATCTATGAAATAAGGGATAATGAGTACATACAGGTGAGTGAAAAACCATAGTAATTTTAGGCACTTTGTACACGTATGTCAGTGTGGAGAAAGTAAAGCCTGCAACGGAAGACACAACAGGAAATGAGGCTAGAAATGCAGGCAGAAATGAGTTGAACGGATTCATCAGCAGTGTGACTTATCAGGTTTATGTTTTAGAAAAACAAATCATTCCAGAATTATAGAAGATAGATTGCAAGGAGGATGGAGAGAGTGAGAAATCAGATAAAAAGCTAATTTGAAATCCAGGGTAAAAATAGTAAAGTCCACTATGGCATCTGGAGAATTGCTGAGGCCTGAACTTCATATTGCCTAGTTTCATGTTTTCATTTATCCCTTTTATAACAAAAAGCCATATTGATAACTTTTATGACCATTTTTCCATTTATGTTCTACTAGTCATTAGTAGATACTTTTTTTTTTTTTTTTGGTAAAATTGTTACTTCTCTGTCTAAAATTGCAAGTTCTTCTACCTAAATTGTTGTTGTTGTTGTTTTGGAACTCTGCTGGCTTACTCTGCTGATTCCGAATCTCTTTGGAAGGATCTGTTCTTTTGTTTGAGGATTAGACAAGTGCCCAGACAAAGGCCTTTATCCAGCAAATAATTATGGAAACTTGATACATTTAATCTGCCTTCATAGACCCAGGAAAAAGTACCACGGGGTAGGGAGGACCGGGGCTTCCTTCAGCGGCTGCAGCACATCCAGTGGAGCAGTAGATACACGTTTTGCCATTTGCCTCCAACAGGAGCAGGTAACACCAGCTCAGGTTGTAGGATCTAACTGGACATTGGTTGTTCCCAGCTTTGGGAGGCAGACTAAGGGCAAGGCAAGTGATATCTTAAGAACAGTTTGCTGTTTGCATTTAGTAGGAATCAAAAGGTGCATGGACTCTAACCATATTTTGACTCTCATGTTCGTACTTTCTCATTTGTTAAAATGATTCAAGGGACAGTATGGTCTAGCACAAAAATGGAAGACACCAAAACTGTGGTTTTTTTTTGATGCATGATTTTAGTGAATCCATTTATCATATAAAAATTTTAGCTTATTGATTTTACATAGATCATGCTGTAATTTTTGAGTATCTATTTTTTTGGTTTTGAGGATTAGTAACTAAATGTGGCAAGAGCTTTCTGACATATTGGAAATCAGGAGAATAAGCAACTCTAAATATATTTAACTTTGCTTTTATGTTAGCATATATTATAAGAGAAAGATTGCAAAGGACCGTATTAGTATTGTCCCAAAGTAAGAAATAATTTAGTGGAGTACCTCTGGAAGGAGAATTGTGGGTGGGCATAAATAAAAGGGAAAATGTGAAATATCTTCATGTATTTGCAGCAAATGCTCTTGACCTACCTACACAGGCAGGAGATCTTACCTCTCTTAGAAGGCATCAATAAGGAAATTCTACATATGAAAGCATAGGAAGGCGAACTGGGATATGCATAAATATATGGGTGATTATTATAAGGAAATTTGTCAACCAAATCCTCATAATGGCATGAAGTAGTATAAAATATAGATGTTTAATCTATTATAAGAAATAGAAGATGAAAACAATTTATAAACAACTACCAGAACACTTCTCCCCAGATTCAGAACATGCACCTCTCCTAGAAAATTCTAGAGAAGTTTAATGCTGAAAGAGCCCCGACTCCTTCTGCCTTTTGAGTTAGGGGCAAGTATTTCTTAGAGAAATGCAAAGTGAGAGAGAGGAAGTACAACTCTCTGTTCTTCTAGGGAATCTTTGGAATCTGAGTGTAAAGATGTTACAATGTTTGGTATCTATTAATAAAACTTCTACCAAAAAACCTATTTGTAGATTGGTTAAAGAAGGTGCAGAAGAGAGAGAGAATTTTTTAAGACTACTGTAAGAAAAGTGCTGAAACTAAACTCTCTATCATTAAAAAGATCTAGACTAATAAAAATTAATAAATAAATGTAATACACATTTATTGAATATGAACTATGTGTAAAGCATTGCGTTAGTTGCTGCTTGGGATATAGAGATAAGCAATATCACTTGGCTCTCATTCTTCTCTCACCTACTGCCATGTGAAGAAGGACATGTTTGCTTCCCCTTCCACCATGATTTCTCAGGTATGTCTTTATTAGCAGCATGAGAATGAACTAATACACCCTTCCTGACTACTCCCCAACCTAGAAATGGCCTATCTCTTTACAGTTCCCACAGTTGCTTTCATACAGTGGATTTGTATCATAGAATCACTTTGCTTATAATTAATCTGTTACTTAGTGTCACATTGACCCTGCATTATTTCCCTCTATCCCTACCAGAAACAAAAATCTACTCATATATATTAAGGTTACAGAGGCTTTTTACTAAAATGGAATTGTGTAAACCTTGAAAATACAAGGACACAAAGGAATTTAAAAAATATTTCTGGGTTCCCTGCTCTCATCATTAAGAAATACTATATGCTCCTGAAATATGCCTGAACGAGTAGGAAAGCTCAGAGTAGACTAGGAAAGCTCAAAGATGACTATGGCACACAGAGAATGGAAAGGACAAAAACAGGCTATGGATGTGTTGTAAATGGAGAAATGACATTTATTTGGTGAAAGGACAGACTTCATGAAAAAGGCAACATTTCAAATGGAGACCATTGGAAAAGGAGATAGCAAGAGAGAGAACATTCCAAGACAGAAAAAAATAGGGCAGGACATGTATGGGAAAATAGCTCAATTGGGTCACGGTATTAGTGCATTATGGAGGCCCTTAAATTCTAGAGAAAGGAATCTGACTTAATTCAATAGGCAATGGTGGGGCTTGGGGGGGGGTCATACAGCCAGAGCTTAGATTTAGAAAAACTAATCAAGTTGCTCTGTGTATTATGGTTTGAGGCACATCCCATATGGTATTCTCAATAAAAGTTGGTTGAATAAATTGTTGAAGATATGACTTCACAAATTCAGAAGTACCAAAAAAAAAGAAAGAAAAAAAGGAATGCAAAATAGCTTTCCATTTAGGATGATAAAACAGTAACATTAAGTTTCACAAATTCTTAGTACTTGTTATGCTATGTAGTATTTATGCTTGCTACAGGGCCTAGCGGGGGATGTGGGTGATTTTACAAACTAATAGAAATATATGCGAAGGATAAACAGAAAGCTTTTCTGTTATTATTTTGATTATTTTAGTAATCTAGTTGATTAATATTTTGAAAAAAGGTCAGGATAGAGTAGGGTAATGAATCTTATCAAAGTATGAAATTGCCATTGATAGCAGTAAAATTGAAATGTTTCTTAAAGACTAGTAGTGGGTAAAAGGACATCCTCATAGAGATGGAGAACTTCAGCTGAGTTAGAAACAATATCTTTAAAGGAAAAAACTCCACAAACTTTAGAGACATTGTACACTTAGGGTTTTCCTGCTGACACTTTGCAATATCTAATGAACTTTGCTAAGATTTTAGATTTACTTTGGTATTTGAGGACATGGGCTTCAAGGGCACAAGATTGTTGCGTGTATCACAGACATTTCTTTCCACCAAGAGCAACAAAGCCTATTATTATGCAATTATTATAAAATATTATTATACAATTATAAAACTATACACTTCTGTTTTTAGTTTCATCCAGATAAGACAGAAGGTACATCTAATAACGTTCTGAGTGTTCCAATGAATGCAGAGAAGACTGGCTGTACTGGAGGAGAAAAGCATTTGCTGAAGTTGACAACATGAGGCTCAGCATATTCCAGGTAGGCCTGCAGATCCACCAGGATGAAATCCGCTCTACCAAGATTAAGGTCAAATTCCTATGTGATAAGTTAGTAATCTCCTGTAGATATTATGAGAGTCGCCTGTTTTTCAGTAGTCACAATTTCCACACTCATGCTAAGAAAACTGGGCCCTTAAGTGGGCCCCAAGGTTCTATAACTGAATTTAGCTTAATAGAAAGTAGGAATAATAACCAAGGCCACAATCCTTTATCATTTATCAAATACAGCCACATATTTATCTCAATTGTTCTTTACAGTCAAGTGAGGTAGCTATGGACATTACCACCACGATTCCCATTTTACAGTTGAGAAAACTGAGGTTTGGAAAGATTAGAATACTTCCTAGTAAGTGACCGTCGCCAGTTCAGACATATTCCTTTAAAGAAAATCCTTTGCTGTTTCCACATCATACTATCATCTGTTGATGTAAGGAAATTGTACTAGGAGACAGAAATAATCGTCAATATTATTAATGTATTTGACATTTTGGTATAATTTTCCTAGAAGTTTGGAGAGTAGCTTATAGCTAAAATAATGGAAAATGATTAGAAAGAAAATAGCCCAGTGAAGTTGGGAGCTGAGTTGATGACAAAGCCTTGTGACCTCCTTCCATTTCCATTATGCTAGCATTTTAAGAGACAGTTTCTGAAGATATGAATCAGTGCTACCTCTTTAAACCACAGAATATACTAAAGTATTTGCTTTCCAAAATATTCTCTGTTTATGTAGGGCCAAGAATGGGAAGAAATAGATGAAGTGGTTAATGTTGCACCATCCCATAAAAAGTGTCTTGCACATAGTATCATTTAATGTTATGTAATTGTGATGGTGAATATTATATGTCAACTTGGCTGAGCCATGGTGACCATATATTCAGTCAAACATTATTCTGGATGTTTGTGTGAAGGGGCTTTTTGGATGAGATTAACATTTACATCTGTGGCCTCTCAGTAAAGCAGATTACCCTGGATAATGTGGGTGGGCTTCATCCAATCACTGAAAGCCTGAATAGAAAAGACTGCTGTCTCCAAGCAAGAAGGAATTCTGCCAGCAGCCTGCCTTCGGAACTGAAACGCAGCTCTCCCCGGGTCTCCAGCCTGCTGGCCTGCTCCATACGTTTTGGACTTGTCTAGCCTATGCAATCACATGAGACAATTCCCTGAAATAAATCTCTCTATGTATACATACACACAGTCTGTGAGTTGTGTTTGTCTGGAAAACCCTAACACAATAATGTTAGATAATATAAGTAGTAAGTGTCTAGAGATCGGGTGCGTTCAGGGTGGTATGGCCGTAGACGCTTATATATGTAATACTTATAAGTGATGTTTTATGTATATGTAGTATGTCTTCACTTAACATCATAAATATGTAATGTTACATATATGTAATACATATAAGTAACTGTATATATATGTATTAATTCTTCACTTAACATCATGGATAGGTTTCTGGAAACCACAACTTTAAGCAAAATGACATATAAGACAACCAATTTTACCACAGGCTAAGTGATACGACCAAGATTGCCAAGTTCCTATGGCAATATTTATAGTCACAAAACATTGCCAGACTTCTAAATAAAGGCAAAATACTTCTAATTTTAAACATTGAACTAAGTGTGAGCTCTACATACATTTAAGAAAGATTAATGAACACAAGATAATTATTTGCTCAATTTTTGGTGAATCAGTGATGGCAGTTGTAATGGCAGTGGGTTAAATCAAGAAATAAAGGTCTGCAAAGCAAAACTTGTAAGGAGCACCTCCTCCCCGGCACAGTTCATTTGCTTAAACATACGGAGCAATTTTAAGGTGAAAGAATGTTTTATGAAACATAACAGCCCATTTTGAGGCATTTAAAAAAATAACACCATGATCACTTAAGAAACATTAAATTCTGGGCCCTGCCCACACCTACCCTGGACTGACAGAGGTTTGTGCAAAAAGAATTTTGAAGGAGGGAGGGATTAGGGAACAGTGGATTTGTCCTGCCATTTCGTTATGACTATGAAGAAAGCAAGGCTTTGCACATTATAATTGTTTCAGGAAGAACCCAGAGGGTGCTGGAGGTCATGCTCACACTGATTGGATTGGTGGACATAAATGAGGCAAGTGAAAACAAGGAGACGCTATGAAATACCTGTTTTCCAGTTTGAGTCCTGGCCACTTTCATCCCAACACAGGCCAAGGGAGATGTGGGAACAGTCTAACTCAAGGATTAGAAGAAAGAATGCTTTTTTAAACTTCAAATGCTTTTATTGAGTGAACACTGACTGTACAAAATGGCAAAGCAAACGTTAGGAAAAAGATCTTTTGAAATAAAAAAAAAATCCAAGTGAATTGGGAATTATTTGGAAGAATGAAAGCCACAGCTATGTTAGCAATTCCTACAGCTTTTGTGGATAAGGAAAACAGAAAACCCCACACTCATAACTACAAACTGATTTTTCTGTTATGGTGGCAAAGGTCTAGTAAAACATTGTCTTTTTTTTTATTATTATACTCTAAGTTCTGGGCTACATGTGCAGAACATTTTCTAACTTTTATCTTTGGAGTACTTGTCTGGAATTATTCCTGATAAGAAAATATCCTCTTTACAATTCTGAGTATTTTATTTAAAAAGTCAGATATCGAGATATATATAGTCATCTACCAAAAACTTTGAAGAAATCAGTCTTTTTTATCTTAGTTAAAATGTTAACTATTAAATAGAAATGGATTAATCAAGATAGTGACAATTTCTTTCACAATATATGTTAGGTTTTAAAAATTTGTGGTTACTAATCTATCAGCTGTACTGATTTCTGTCATTCAAGCACTGCTCCTGTTCCACTCCCCATATTCATTGCCATCAATGAGTTCCCATTGTCATGACGTCTGTAAACTCATCTTTGATGTAACTTACAAGGAGATTCTCAGGGCCGGTGAAAGGCAATCACATGAAGTATAATCTCTTTAAAGTTCTTCTTGGATCTCTGGCAATGCACATGTGCAGAGTGTGCAGGTTACATAGGTATACATGTGCCATGGTGGTTTGCTGCAGCCATCAACCCATCATCTAGGTTTTAAGCCCCACATGCATTACGTATTTGTCCTAATGTTCTTCCCCAACTTGCCCCCTACCCCTGACAGGCCCTGGTATGTGTGTTCCCCTCCCTGTGTCCATGTGTTCTCATTGTTCAACTCCCACTTATGAGTGAGAACATGCAGTGTTTGGTTTTCTGTTCCTGTGTTAGTTTGCTGAAAATGATGGCTTCTGGCTTCATCCATGTCCCTGCAAAGGACATGAACTCATTCTTTTTATGGCTGCATAGTATTCCCATGGTGTATATGTGCCACATTTTCTTTATCTAGTGTATCATTGATGGGCATTTGGGTTGGTTCCAAGTCTTTGCTATTGTTAATAGTGCTGCAATAAACATACATGTACATGTGTCTTTATAGTGGAATGATTTATAATTCTTTGGGTATGTATCCAGTAATGGGATTGCTGTGTCAAATGGTATTTCTGGTTCTAGATCCTTGAGGAATTGTCACACTGTCTTCCACAACGGCTGAGAACAAATTTACACTTCCACCAACAACATAAGTGTTCTTATTTCTCCACAGCCTCTCCAGCATCTGTTTTTTCCTGACTTTTTAATAATTGCCATTCTAACTGGTGTGAGATGATATCTCATTGTGGTTTTCACTTGCATTTCTCTAATGACCAGTGTGAATGAACTTTTTTTTCATGTTTGTTGGCCACATAAATGTCTTCTTTTGAGAAGTGTCTGTTCGTATCCTTCAGCCATTTTTTGATAGGGTTTTTTTCTTGTATATATATTTTTAATTTCCTTGTAGATTCTGGATATTAAACCTTCATCCAATGGGTACATCGCAAAAATTTCTTCCATTCTGTAAGTTACCTGTTTACTCTGATGATAGTTTCTTTTGCTATGCAGAAGCTCTTTAGTTTGATTAGATCCCATTTGTCAATTTTGGCTTTTGTTACAATTGCTTTCGGTGTTTTAGTCACGAAGTCTTTGTTCATGCCTGTGTCCTGAATGGTATTGCCTAGGTTTTCTCCTAAGGTTTTTATGGTCTGGGGTTTTACATTTAAGTCATTAATCCATCTTGAGTCAATTTTTGTATAAGGTGTAAGGAAGGGGTCCAGTTTATGTTTTCTGAATATGGCTAGCCAGTTTTCACGGCACCATTTATTAAATAGGAAGTCCTTTTCCCATTTCTTGTTTTTGTCAGGTTTGTTGAAGATCAGATGGTTGTAGATGTGTGGCATTGTTTCTGAGGTCTCTGTTAGCTCTTCTTTTCCTTACTAGTTAACACTATCATAGCTTAACCACCTTACTTATGGGATGATGTAGCATGGTTTTCTCATGTCAGAAACTGCTAGACAGGAATAGAACCCAAGCTAATAGCTGATTGGAACTTCAGACTTTTTTTTAATTGCAACAAGTTAACCAGAACAAAAACAGATTTAACAGAAGTTCACACAGAGCAGTTCTAACAAATATTGGATTTTTGTTAGCTAAATTATAATTATTCTCTCAATAAGCTAACAACCATTCGAGGAAACTGATTATCAAATGAGGATGAAAAATAATTTTTAAATGTCATCTTCAAAGTCATGTTAATTGCTCAATTCAGCATAGTTTCTAAACCATCTCCTGATTTTACATAGTAAAATTAATAGAGGAAAATATGGATAACTAAAATTCACTGTTAATCTCTAACCTTGACTTTTTATTCTTAAAACCCGTTTTCTTTGTAAATCGCTGGTTGAAGATATTACTCACTAGAATTCTGTTTTCCATGCCTGTATCGGAAGCACTTGGTAGCCAATCCACCAGGGTGATCAAAGCCATCCAGTAGGTTAATGTTAGCCTTGCTCCTGGTTACACAGCTTTCAAGCCAGGCTCTAGGCCATCCTGGATTTTTCTGAATATCAGGGGGTGGCCACAGCGGTATCCCACTTGGATCTTTCAGAGAACTTGCTGTAATGAGTGGAATCAGTCTACAGCTTCTGGATACAGTGCTTTCAAGGTCTGCTGCAGGCTTAGAGCTGGGGACATCCTATTTCCATGTGGCCTCCAGTCAATAACTGGAAGTCATTTCCAACCAGCATGGGACTCCTCAATTAGAAATCTTTGCACTGGATCTCCCTAATGAGCTGGCCAGGACTTCCTCAGAATTATACTGCAGTCTGAGGCTGTTTCTACCCTGTCTTCCTCCTTCCTACTCTCCTTTCATAGGCTTTCCCTGCCTACTCCCTTTCCCTTTGTCTTTCATAGGTACTATCCCCAATAAACAGCTGGAATTCCTAAGTCCACCTTGGCATCCACTTCCTTGGTGACCCAAGCTGACACAGTGAGTTAACTGACACTGTTTAATAAATCACTTTTTTTGCATCATCTATCATAATTAAATATACTCTAAGCATCCTGTCTGAATTAGCAACTTTGCCCCTTACTACCTCCATAGCTTCTGTTGAATGGGTGGGTCTCAGCAGCCATATTCATACCAAGCGTCCTTGGACCAGGTGTAGACACCTGAGTTAATCATGGGATCTTTCTCAATAATTTAAATGAATAGATATTGAAACAATGGTTATTTGGTATTAAGAACTAAAACTGTACATTTATGTTTAGGACTGAGGCCAGAATTGGTACCGTGGTAACTTCAAACCCCATATCCACATGTAGCTCCGAAGAAACAGAAACTAAAGATCAGTGGTTGCCTGGGGGCTGGAGGAGAGAGGGATGACTAGGCAGAGCACAGAGTTTTTAGGGCAGTGAAAATACTCTGTATGATGCTGTAGAAGAGAAGCTAGTCTGCTGCGAATATGGAAAAAGAGCAAAGATGAAAATGATAGCATCACCACTTTGGAAGGCGGTTTGGTAGTTTATTACCAAAGGAGACATACTCTTATCATACAAGCCAGCAATCATGCTCTTTGATATTTATCCAAAAGAGCTGAAAACTTATGTCTATACAAACCTTCACACTAATCTTTATGGTGGCTTTATTCATAATTGCCAAAACTTGGAAGCAACTGATACGTCCTTCAGTAGGTGAGTGGAAACCAAACTGTGGTACATCCAGACAACAAATTTTTCAGCACTAAAAAAAATGAGCTATTAGCTCATAAAAAGGCATGATGAAAATGTAAATGCATATTACTAAGTGAAAGAAGCCAATCTGAAAATTCTACATACCATACGAATCCAATTATGAGACATTCTGGAAAGGGTAAAACTATAAAGATAATAAAAAGATCAGTGGTTACTGGGAGAGAGGGTAGGGTGAGGAAGGAATGAATATGTAGCACAGAAGTTTTTAGGGCTGTGAAAATTTTCTGTATGATACTTTAATGGTAGATACATGTCATTATACATTTGTCCAGACCCATAAAATATACAGCACCAAGAGTGAACGCTAATGTAAACATGGACTCTAGGTCATAATGAAGTGTCAATGCAGGTTCACCAGTTGCAACAAATGTTCCACTCTGTTGCGGGATGTTGATAATTAAAAGTATGCATGTGTTACAGAAGGAGATATATGGGAAATCTCTGTACTGCTTTCCCAATTTTGCTGTGAACCAAAATTACACTTTAAAAATTCTTTAAAACAACAACAACAGCAACACACAAAAAAAATGGCTGCTTGATGACCAAAGTCATCATCCCTTGGTCCCAGATTGCCCAAAGTCTGACTGCACACCTGGATGCTGGGCTCCATGAGGTCCCGTTGTGCTCTTACATCAAATTCCTAATATTGAAGCCAGCTTCAGCCATAAAACAGTTTCTGAGACAATTGCTCAAAAGCAGAATTTCCTGTATATTAATCTCAGACTTGAGTTGAGCCAGTTCCTTTCCTGATACTATTAAAAAGATTGACAGTTACTATCAAACTGCTGTCTTTTTGTTCTTATCCCATTTGCCCGCATCATTTAGGGTGACCTATAGCAACTGGGGTAAAGGGGCTTGAAGAGCATAAGGCTGATACTTTTTTTCTTTGCATTTTATTTCTATTCCATGTTCTTGAAAACCACTAAAATCCAAGGTACTTTGATATCTACTTTTCTAAAATATACAATGCAAGTGGACCAGGTCAACTACAAATTTCAATTTAATTCAATAAACATTAACCAATCACGTGCTACATGGCTAAGTAGTATGCTATTGCTTATCAAAATGATGGCTATAAACATAACCCAATGCACAGAACTTTAATCATATCATTCAGTAGAAAAGTCACAAGCACATGAAATTTAAAAACACATATACAATATATATAAGGAGTAAAATGTAAGGCACTTAATATTTATTGCAGTTACGTGCCATGGCAGACAATGCATTTGCTCCATTTGGGTATCACTGATTACACTTCAGATCTTTATAAATAAACCAATTATTCTTTTGAGTTTAAATAGTTTCGAATGTGTAAGGACTGTCAGCTCTCTTGGCCAGTGAACTCTTCCTAGGAAGGCTCTGTGCTTTGTTTTGCAACTCTCAGAACCAAAACAAGGCTGGAGTTATTTAGTATACATGATTGATTGAGGGTTAAGACAATGAAACAGAAAAATATACAGTGTTCTAGAGGTCTTTATTTTGCTCCTAGGGTATTTAAACTCTTGATTTTGTTATTTTCACACACAGTGTGACTCAGATACTACAAATATCAATATTAAAATGTATTTATGAGGATATCAGGCCCAGTGAGGTGGCTGACATCTGTAATCCCAAAACTTTGGGGGTCCGAAGTGAGAGAAACACCTGTACCCAAGAGTTTGAGACCAACCTGGGCAGCACTGTAGACTCCTCTACACAAAATATTCCACTACAGGTGGCACATGCCTGTAGTCCCAGCTACAGGCTGAGGTGGGAGGACTGCATGAGCTTGGGAGGTCGAGGCTACAGTGAGCCGTGTTGTGCCACCGTACTCTACCTAGGTGACAGAGCGAGACTGTGTATCAAAAACGAAAAGAAAAATAAAACCAAAACCAAAAACAAAAACAAAAGCAAAAAAAAAAAGAGAATATCAACTATTTTATTCTAATTGACATCTGAATTTATAAAAATCATTTTCAGTCATTCAGAATGAAAAAAAGTCAAGCCAAATAGAACATGCAATTTAAAAGATTTATAGTACCTCTGAAATTATTCATCATCCATTTATTTACAAGTGACTAAAATACATCCTGGACCAATAAGGTTTGAGACTTTAGAATATTAAATGTTTAGTTATGACCCTGAAACAAATTAGTTTTTCAAAACACAGCAAATAAAATATTTTAATAAAATGATTTGGGGACTATCCTTGTAAAAGTCACCCTAAGGGCAAACATTATTTGTTTATTTAATCTAATTTTGCCAGGGATTTGCATTCCCTGGGAGGTTGTTCCAAATTCTTTAAATTGTACCCAGGTCTCCATCCTAATACCATCTAGCTTGCAATATCCAGCAGGTGAAATGAATCTCTAATTATTTTACTGACAAAAGTCGGGAAACTCAACAAGCTTTCCCCAGTATTTGTACCTTTGTCTTATCTAATAGCTTGTTTTTTGATCTCAGAAGAAGATAGGCCTCTTCTGTTTCTCATCTATTCTCCCTTTACCTCTAGGAGGTGAGGCTGGCCTGCCGTACCAACCATTCACTCTCTTCTGATGCTTTCCATTTTGCCTTTGAATATTGTATTCCATAAAACAAGTGAACAAATTAAGCTTCATAAGACACTTGCCTTTATGTTCATATATTTTTAAACAATTTACCCTCTCTTCTCCACCTTTTCACATTTTTTGACATAAGCAGCTTCTTTTTCTCTTGAAGACTTGCTTCTTTCACAGGTCCTCCTAACCCCATCCCATCTGGAAACAACCAAGGTGTTCCCTGCTGTTCTGAGCATGGCAAGCTAGCTGCTACCAACTCATGGGCTGGCTGCTGCTTTGAAAGCCTTCTGACAGCCACTTCTGAGACCTGCGACCCGCCCCCGCCCCAGACACCATTCCTCAAATTGCCTTGTTGCTCTGTTGACTTTTTCAAAATGCTCCTCACTGTTTTCCAAGTTCAGCCCCTCTTCATTCTGATGCTCCCACCATAGTCATGGTCCTCAAGCCCAACTAGGATTGGGTTCCTTCATTGCCCAGAAGCTTTTATGTCTCTTTTGTGTCTGCTGATAAGCTAAAACCTCTCTAGCCAGCCCTTGGGCTCTTCACACAATGGCTGTCATCCCTCTGCAACCCTTTTCCACAACGTGCAATCAAGTCAGCCGCAACTCTTTTCTACCCATTTCTTTGGACGTTCCAATCTCCTTGTCTAGAATCTTTCCTTACCCTCAGAAGAGGCCAATCAGAATCTACCAGAACTTGAAAGACCAAATCATCGCTACTGGTTTGCTAGTCCAGAGCTTTTGTCCGAAGCTCCAGAAGCTTCTGATAAATGAATATCAGGGCATTTATCCTGGCCTTGGATTCCCTTCCTTCACCAGGCTGTAGGCTCTTTGAAGGAGGTAGCTAAGGAAGCTGAGGTAGAAGAATGAACAGAGTCAGACGAATTTAGATTCAAGTCCCACTTTTACTATCTCTATGGTCACTGGTCACAGGCAGGTTACTTACTGTTTTTAATCACCTGTTTCCCCAAATGGAAGAGTGAAGTAACAACGTGTCATAGAACTGTGGTGAGAATTACACGAGATAGGCAATAAACATCTGGAATCCAAACACACTAACAAATTTTTGGTTTTTGTTCTGTTTTGAGATGGAGTCTTAATCTGTCACCCAGGCTGGAGTGCAGTGGCACAATAGCTCACTGTAACCTCCACGTCCCAGGCTCAAACAATTTGACTGCCTCAGCCTCCTGAGTAGCTGGGACTACAGGCATACACCAACGTGCCTGCCTAATGTTTGTATTTTTGTAGAGACGGGGTTGCACCATTTTGACCAGGCTGGTCTTGAACTCCTGACCTCCACCTGCCTTGGCCTCCCAAAGTGCCGGGATTACAGGCATTAGCCACCGTGCCTGGTCATGGGTTCATATTACTCAATTTAGGTTGGAGCTGCCTATGGTAACAAAGCATCATTTTTTTACTTTTTTTGCAGAACAGGCAATATAGAATATAAATGCAAACACTTGAAAATTACACGTTTATTCTTATTTTTCTCTAGGGAAGCAAAAAAAAAGAACTGTTAATAATTAGTTAACACTAATTATTCTTCCCCTGAAATGAAGATGGAAGGAGAGACGGAAAAACGGAGAGAGAAAGGAAAAGGGGAGAGGAGTGAGAAAGGAGGTTGGTGGGGAGGAGGGGAGAGAAATACTTAATGTTTTTATATGAGAGAAATGGAATGTTATCCAACTGGAAATAGAGAAGTGCTTCCAAAACACTGCATTTATAAAGCCCAATTCCTCCAGATTTCAAAAATATTACCAACACAGGTCAGCCTGCAAAGCAAATAGATGTTTTTCATTTGTTTCCCAATTCTATCCCTCCAGCTTTCTGAAGTAACCTGCACGTAAATGACTGTAGATGAGCCTTAAGCAACTGCTTGTCTATTTTCTTAACGTGGCTTGGCCAAAAGTTGTGAACATTGGCTCGAAGACCTTGTTTAGCAGTGACCATCAAAACACCTCACAACTTTGCACTGGGCACACACTTTGCTGAGTAGGGCAGTAAGCAAAATTGGCCTTTGGCTCACTGCAGAAAGAAGTTATCCTAAATAACCACAGTAAAAGGAAGTGGGGGAGGTTCTGTTCTCATCAAGTAAGTGAAGCTGGCTAAAATGTATCATTTGCTAAGCCTCCCACCATCAAAATAGCAACTATATATGTGAGAAAAATATCCCAGGTCCTATATTCTACAGGTTACTGACTCAGTTCCCTTCTGAGGATGCTGAAGACATTCCCCAAAAGAAATCTGCATTACTTTTAATCTGCTATAGAGCTTGGCTTTGCGTCAGTCATCCTAAGAAATTCTAAGAACATCAAAATGTATTAATCCCTAGTGAACTGGATCTCTGTAACATACTCATTCCAAGTGTTTTGGCAAAGTAGCCCTATGTCACTAGCTTAATTGGTGGCAGGTTATTTTCCAGCTGTCAAATAATCTTTTCCTATTTAGGAGTCAGAAGTAAAAACATTCACTCATAAAGAAATTGAATAACTTGGAACAAGAACAACATAAGTATTTATTTGAAAAACATTTTCCATTTAAGTAAAATGGCAAATTAGCTAGAGCAGCTTTTTACTGCTAATTCTATTTGCACTCACAGTCACTTTTATTCATCATATTCAAAGATATTGCTACCAAAAAGTGATTTCACAAAGTATTTAGAAAAAATATATACAATCTCTCTAATAGAAAGTTAATTAAAACAACAAAGCTAGGCAATACCAAGCTAAGATAGGAAACCAATTGACATGTATAAACACAAATAAATAAATATGTACAAAAGAATCTATGCCAACAATAGACAAAATCTTTACAAAGCAAGTGAATGGTAACAAGAATGGAAAATATCTCAGGAGTCTAGACTACGACTCTAACACAATGTAGTTTAAAAAGAGGGAAAAAGGAAAGAAAACATAAGAGAAAGAGAGTCTGAATTGATGCTATTCCCAAAGGTAGGTTGAACTAAATTTAGGCTCCCCAGCTAAATTCCTGCCCCTCTATTCTGATGGGGCCTAAATGGAGATGAGAACTGAATGCTTAGAACTGATAGAATTTGGCTCAATCTTTCAAATCCATTTACAAATGTTTCCCTTGAGCAATTTCTTAATTTTTTCTCATCTGGTTATTGGAAATTTCTAAAGTGGAGCTGACACTGTCAAATATGAAAAAAAAAATTTTTTTCTGGAGCCATATGAATATGAGTGGAAATCAAAAGCAAAGCCATTTTTGAAGCTATATCTTAATTGCTATTGACCAAATAAGCACGTTGGGCAGAAATCTGACTAATCTAATTGGTTAAAATCTACCATGAATGTCTAAGGTTTGGGGGGGGAATGTATATGAATGTTCAGTGACTTAGATTAATTTTCATCCATATGTAACCTCTGCCAAAATAAGCAGTCTGTTAATATATGCCTATTGAAAAGGATTTGGCTCTACTGCATTGAATCTCAGTGACCTTAGATTTACTATTCTTTTCTACTGAATACAACCCTCCCCTGTGAAAGCCAAGCTGGGTAATGCTCATGTCTCCCCAGGATGGTGTTGCAGGATGTTGCAAAATGGAACAGTAATAAAAAACCCACCGCCTCATTATCTCATCATCTGCTGGAGACAGGCCAATAGCTTCATGATTGAAGCTCAGCAAAAGGTGAGAGGTCCCTTGGGTTCCTGTGTAGCCTAAAAGCTCTCCATGTCTCATACTGCAAACTGTTTTTTTGTGCAGAGAAAAAGGCCTCTAGGTTCCAGGTTCTAGACTTTGCCTTTAAGCAGACTGGCTTTGACAGAATGTCTCCTTTACTTATCATTTCCACTGTTGCCTCCCAGAACCTGATACTTCTCGGATAACTCAGAGCAAATGTGAAAAAGCACAGCATGCACTGAGACTGATTTCTAAGAAACCGCATAGGACTCCATCATCTAAGAACAATTACAATGTGGTCTCCTACACATTCATTAGCAAGCAGGCATTACTCAGAATAGTCTGAGAGTTAGGCAAGCTGAATAATAGTATGCATGGCTTCTATGCAGCAGTCTGATCCATAAATAATACACCATCTATCTTGCCAGACCTCCTCAGGCTCTTATATACTATAATCAGAGGACTGACACACAAGCAATATTTAGACTAGCTATTGCAGACCCAGCTGTTCATAAATTATTTGGATTATTATAAGTCACCATGTGTCTCACTTCATACTCCTTGGAACAAAACTCTCAATAGGTGAAATAAGAGGCTTTCATTTGTGCAATGGGAAATATCTTAAAATCTCTAAAGCGAGGACAGAACCAGAGAGTCTCAACTGTGTGTCTCCTAAAAGGAAAATTCCACTGCATACAGCATGGCTAATGGAAATTCTCCTTCCTCCCACAAGCCTATGGGCTTAATATACAGTAGAGAGCCAAAAGTAGAGGTGTAATGGATTCATTCTTACAGGTCCACATTGATGGAACATCGACACTAAACTTAACTCAAATGTATGGGATTAACTTATACTTAATGCTTTGGCTTTATGCTTTGAATAGAATAAGTAAAATATTAGAAATGTATATAGCCTCATCTAGGTCAATATTTTGGAAAAACTTTCTTAAGCATGTTATGGTTCTGAAGGTGTGATATTTAAAATTTAAAAAAAAATCCTTTTTAATCTTTGGGTCAAGCAGTAAACAGTCTTTTCTGCCTGTGGTTGAAATGTCACTGCAAATGAGAACATGGTACTGCATTTACAGAAAGAAACACTGGAATGGAATTTGTGGGCATCCAAAATATTTACATTTTTTTATTGTTGAGAAAGAAGATGCAGAAAATGGGTACATCCCGACATAAATATTAGGTGGAGTAAAATGAGCTCTATCTAGGGTCTGTCCTCAGTGTGGCTTCTCCCTTGCTTCTATTTTAATGTCTCCCTTGCATTATGATTATTCTGATTCAATTATATATTTAGAAAATTATAGTTTCTGGGCTACTGAGTCACATTGCTTTCAGTACTGAAGTTCTAGTAATGATGACAACTCTTCCATGGAATAAATATATTAAAAAGAAAAATTCTGAATTTCATAAAAGCCTTCTTAACAAAATACATTCCTCATATATATGCAGTTATCTAGGTAATAGCACATTTACATCGATAGTTGCAGCTTTCACTGATTGCAAATCTTCACATTTCTGCAGAGTGATTTCTTTTTCTTATATTAAAGACATTAAAACTTAGTGCTGTGGCTGAATGTGTCTGACATGATAATATTTTTATAGAAGTTATCTGAATGAGCATTGCAATAACCCTTGACCTTATCAATGACCTGATGGACAGGGATGATTGATGTTTGTTCTCCATCAGCATGGGCCAGTTTTGACAAGGACTTGTCCATGGAAGTACTGTCTGCAAGAAATGATACAAGAAATTAGGTTCAAGATGAGCTGGTGAGATGCCTACAGGCCACTATACTGTACACTCTGTTTTACACATTAAAGAAGAACAAAAGAAAATAAAGCTCTGATTCTTTCTTAGATTAGGTAATAGGCAATTTCTAAATTTCTAAAGTGGTTAAGATTTCTAAATTTCTAAAGTTTTCTAAAAACTTCCATGGTTTTTTTCTTCTAAGTACACTCCTGATAATCACTGAATGTCAACTTGCCTTCTAGTAATTTGTACTGTGGCTTACTATAAGAAATATTCTTGAATATGGCAGAGCCAATGAAAAAATAATTGGAAAACCACTTCAAAAATATATGCACTATATACAAGATGACATAATAAAGGAATTAAAATGTGCTGAAATACTTGTGGAAGAAATGATATGATATCTAAGATATGTTTTCAAATAATATAGGAAGGGAAAATGGGTGGGGTGTATAACTGGTTGTAAGCTGATGGGAACAAGGGGATTCCTAATAGCACCTTCTCTACTTTTTATATATGTTTGACACTTTTCACAATAAAAATTTTATAAAATTAAAGGATTTTGGAGAATAAAAGCAAATGAAAATAAATATGAAAGGCTACTTTGAACATGTTTTCCCATGGTTTTTACTTGGATAAACAATTGGAATATAGCAAAAAGGGCACTTTTATGAATTATTCTTTTAATTATAGCATTCAAAGTTATTACCAGAAAGATTTTAATAAAAAATGATTTATTTGTATTAATTATCTTATAGTTTCAGGGTAATGCTATTGCTAACGACACTAATATTAGAACAACTGATAGTAATAAAGGAATGCTAAATAATTTTTTAATAAAATTTTCAGTATCACATATTTAAATGTTATTTCCCTATATACAAAAACTTTGTAAAATTGGCTAAGATGATGCTCTGAAACTCACTTAAGCTCTATTATCTGTAAACATATACAGTTGTCTTCATGTATCCTACAAGTATCTTTTAAGTACGTCCTTCTCCAAATACACTTTAGAAAGAAGTACCTCCTTCTCCAAATACACTGATAAAGAAGATATGAACTTTGATAAAGTATTCAGTTTCCTATGTATCTTCTCTATACATTGTGTAAAAGGCAAAAACTCTATCCTGAAAAACTTTTAAAAATCATGGCTCCAAAATTGGAATCTTCATTTCAAGGCATTTTACAGTTTGAATATGTTGGACTCAGTATGTGACAAAACATTTAAAATCCACCAATAATTGGTAAAAGCCATCACCATCATGATATCTGTTGTCTTTGGAAACTATTCAAATTGCTCGACTGTTAGCTTGCGTTGAAGCAGACACTAAATAAAATAAGGGCTGAAAAGGGAAATGGGATGCTCAACCCATACTAAAGGATGCAAGAGAGAAGAATAGATGGTTCATGGAGAGAACGGGCAAACTGAAGCATGGTGGAACAACTGAAGTATTTTCCAATGTTGGCGAGCAAAAGGCTCAAGGAGTCATGACAAAAGGCCCCTCCCCATTAGGCTCTCAGCAAGCTGATTGATTCTGAGCTTCCTTTCAGTTCATATATTCACTAGCCATTGGTTTTCTGGTGGGAATTTTTCTATTGACTTATATATCAATACTGAATAATTTTTGCTTGGTGTTTTTAGAAAACCACATATCCTCAGAGAGATGTCAAGGATATATTCACTCTGCTTCCTTTGTAACTTCCAGTGGCATGTACTTTTAGAGATTATGAACAGCTTCTTTTCAAAGATGGGATCCAATTTAATGGGTCTTCACAGTTTAATAAAGCAAAATTCTGAATGAGGGCTATATTTTTATATATGCCATTCCCAGTCTTCTGGTTAGATAAAGACTTTACGGTTAATAAAGACTTTGATTATAGTTACAAGTCTGAAAACCAGGGGCTAGGGATATGAACTATTATTTGACCTATGCTGAAATTTCAAGCAGAAAACAATCTTCACAAAGCAGGCTTGGAATTGACAATTTCACTTATATGACTTCTATGAATGTACCATGACATATTCAGCAATCCATAAGAGCAGTGGAAAAATAAAGCATCTCGTGTCCTTCTGCAACAAATCTTTTCTCAAGTACTGCTTTTTGTTATTATTTTACATGATGTGTGATCCACTGACTCCAGACCATGGTACATTTCCTAGAAGGAGAAGCTAGCAGACAACCCATGCAGAGAAGAGCCAGCACAACACAATCATTCAAAATTTCAGAAAGTCCAGCTCAATGCAGGAATGTCATTGTACTAGCTGAAAAGAACAAGCCATTTTGATGATGCAGCAAGAATCTTAGCTTAATCCATGCACATATTCTCTTATTACCTTGCAAAAAATTCATGCATTCAAAAAAGTGATGAAAGTTTACCTGAATGATCCACTTTTGTTGAAGGAATGCTCTTAGGAGACATTATCTATACCATAAACATATGAATATCTAGATCAATTCCAAGAAATGAACCAACTAGATATCCATGATGATATACAGTGACTTTTTGCATACCCTGAGTGATTCCCAGGATGCTAACTGTCCCACTGAGAACTGGCTGGGTAGCCAAAGCCTATGAGAAGTCAGTTGACTGTAAAACAGAATTTATTATACCATTGAAGTAATACCATATAACTAACTATATTCTCATCCTAGTTGACAAGAACCCATTTAGCCCAAGTTTTTTTTTGTTAAGGGAAACAAGAACATTAATGCATTCTTTAAAAAACAAAACAAAAGGCTGAGTGTGGTGGCTCACACCTGTAATCCCAGCAGGTTGGGAGGCTTGAGGCAGGCAAATTGTTTGAGCCCAGGAGTCTGAGGCTAGCCTGGACAAGATCATGAAACCCCATTTCTACAAAAATACAAAAATTAGACAGTTATGGTGGTACACACCTGTAGTCCCAGCTACTTGGGAGGCTAAGGTACAAGGATTGCTTGAACCCAGGAGGTAGAGGCTACATTAAGCCTCTACCATGAGTGTGCCACTGCACTCCAGCCTGGGAAACAGAGTGAGACCCTGTCTCAAAATTAAAATAAAATAAAACAAAACGAAGAACTCACAATATTTTAAAATAGTAAAGTCCGCCTTTGGACCTCCATTTCTGCATATCCTCTTTATCTTCTAGTCAGTTTTCCCCAAATCCTATAGCCCTTTCTTTCCTTAATATTTCCAAAATGTCTCATGTTCCAAATTATCTGCCTTGTTATCGTCTTTCCTCTTTAAGAGCGGCATTTCTTCAGGCTGCCTATTTTCAGTTTAAGAAGAAAGCAATTCAATTGGTCTAATTCCTATTTATTTATGACTGACTGATACTGCTTTAATTATTTGTATTTTAGAAGGGGGAGGCAAAATGAGCATCAAATTTTAAGTTTCGTTCAATAAAGTGAAAAAAAATAATTCATTATAAGCTAAAGATGCTTTGTGCCATGGAACCACCAAATAAGTAGAATCATCTATCTTAGACTATACACCTGTCATCAATTTCATTACACAGGTATTCTTAGGCAGAAGGGCACAGACTTCTTAATTTTATGCAAAATTGTGAAGATGATTCAAAATCTGTACCTTTTTCTGGAAGAGAATCAACAGCCTTCATTCAATTCCCCCCCAAAATGTCCTAGACTCTAAGATGCTTTAAGAACTGCAGTCCTAAGTTGCTCCAAGTTCTTGGAATTTTAATTAATTTTGGAATTAACAAACTCTCTAACCACTCAAGACTTTTTCCATAGTACTATCATGAATCCCAGGCAATGGTCACTCCAGTGGCAAGACACAGAAGATGGTACAGATAGGGACATGTATAAGGATTCGAATGTACAGGAGGGTCACCTGTAATTCAACTATTTCCAATATGAATAATTACAGACACATCACACACCTTCCTAGCTATTTGCAAAAAGCCAAGTATTACTCTTCTTTGTGCCATTCACCTTTGCTCGCATTTAATAGCTAAACAAATTAAAAATTAAAAAGTGATTTCCATTATCCTTTTAGAATTATCTTTAATGAGGAAAGTGCTCTGTTTTAAATGTTGACAGCTGTCTGCCAGGGGTTTAATTAGTATTTAAAAGTAGCAATTCTATTATTTCCCTTTGAAAGTATTAAAAGGTTACACATTTTCACATCATTCATTATCGAGTGCTGCAAAATACTACTATTTTTTTTTAGATGGGGTCTTGCTATGTTGCCCAGGCTGTGGTGCAGTGGCATAATCATAACCCACTGCAGCCTGAACTCCAAGGTGCAAGCAATCCTCCCATCTCAGCTGCCAGAGCAGTTGGGACTCCAGGCATGTGTCATAGTACCTGGCTTAAAATATTCTTTATTTCCACGGTGTCATCAGGACTTTTTACATAAATGTTCAGTGTCAGAATGTGCAGTAATTGCAAATATCATGAAACAGCAGGGTATTAAGAAAGACAATGTTTCTTACAGCCCTGTATCACTTTCCAAATATTATGTTCTTTCATATGTAATCAGTGATTTAAAGAGCGGTTATTAATAACATTTGCAATGGTTAAGGAATTAGATCTTAAATAAAATATACATCCTATATATTGTTTCTTCCTGTTCCCATGACAACTTGTCCAGTAAATATCATAGTCTGCTAAAATAATCTGTAATTCAATTTTTAATTTTAAAAATAAAGATATAACTTTTTAAACAAAATACCATTATTTAAAGAAAACTAAGTTTTGAATCAAGTGATGAAGTTACAATAATATACAGAGTGAATAATATTATGATTATATAGAGTTTGAGTTACAAAATTTTTAAAAGGATGAAATATTCATGAAAGTGTTGGATAATGTCTTTGAACAGATTTTTATTTTCATAAATCTAAAAGATGCACCCTCCCAGGCACTGTGATCCATCAATCTTCATGATATGCCAATTTTTGCAATGAAAATGTGACGAGAACTAAACTCAAGGACATCTTTAGACTCACCTGTGTGGCTATTCCTTTTGAAATAGGTGGTAGAGCTGGATTTAGATTTGGATGTGAGATAGGTTGAGTTGGAACCAATGGAGCTTGAAGACAAAGATTTTCCTAGATTATCAGAACTTTTCTTGATGATATTGGTAGCTGTCTTACTCCAATCTGTAAAAAAGTGACATCACTCTATCAATCTGCTTTACAGGGAATATGTTCTCCTCTGAAAAATCATCACTGCATTTTTTATCTGGAGCATCTGATTTTCTGATATGCTGGCAATGGCTAAGAGACGAGACTGACATGTAAACAAAAAGAAACTGAAAATTTCTTACTTTGACTTTGTATATGTAGTGTTTAAAATCTCACTTTCAATATCCTAAGAGTGACAAGTAACCACTGATGGTAAAAGAAAAAGAATGATAAAGAAAAAAAAAAAAGACAACGTGTGGTTTTTTTTTCAGGGTTTTTTTTTTTATATATATATATACTGAGAAAAATCTCTGTCTAATAATGTATCTACAAAACGTGGAAAGGTGAGTCTGGTGTGGTGGAAACTCTGAGTATCTGGGTTGTTAAATTAGACATCAAACCTTGGGCTACTCATATAACTTGTATGGAATTCATGCTTTCCCTCTGCAGAATAGAAGGGTTGGGCCTAAAGTTCTCAGAGCTCTTCCAGTCCTCATGTTCTACAACTCCAGCTAGGCATCTTCACATGCTCCACTTCAATAGATTGCTCCCATTGGGACTGGGTTGCTCTGACAATGGAAGACAGAATGACAAATTTCCCATCTACTTTTAGATGTACAATTTAAACAATCCTTTACCTGAGTTATCTGCTAACCGAAATCTACCACAGCAGAGATGCCGCCGCCACTGTTTCTGAACATTCTCCTTCATAGCACAGTGGAAGATGAATATAAATAAGCCTGTGACAAAAGAAAATATAAATATTTAAGCCAACTGACACATCTTTAAAGAGAAATCTTATAAAACACACGGATTCATTTTAATTTTAAATTTTTTACATCTAAATCACTAAGAAACAAAGATCTTAAGGAAATGAATCTTGCAGTATGTAGCAGACACTTTAATCCTTTAGAAGAGAACACAAAGGCTCTGATAAAACTAGAATAGCCACTGGGATCTGATTCTGTCTTTGCCTGTTCTGTTCAGCATTCATTATAACTTAACCTAAAAACCAAGGTGAAATAAGCAACATTCCATTTTAGAAGTATTTAATATTTCCCGTATATTTGTCCTAAAATTATTATTATACTTTACATACATATTTTAACCAAAGAGAAAATGGAAAACACACATAAGCTCATCATCTGTTTCAATTTGTGTATTCTGAGCTATTTTATGTATGTATATTGTAGTTATACTCATAGTATATTAGCTTGGGCCATAGCAAAGTGGTATTTTTGCGGGCGAAACATGGCCCCAAATCATCAAAATCATGTGGCTCCACCTGGCCTACCTTAGCTTTTCAAGATTGTAACACAGAAATATTTCCATAATGAGAAATAGTCTTCATATTTATAGTCACTTTGTGCCTATCAAAATCTGTGTCATTTGTGTCTTAGAAGCCAATCCATTTTAACTTTTCATGGCATTTGCTTCTGCATTTTAACCCTCTTGTTGAGGTGTCATCAATCTTTCTCTATTCCACTATACTTGGTTATTGCCATTAACTTACAAATGTACTGTGAAAACACTTTTTAAACAACAAACAAAAAATTCCTCCCTTCACCTCCAATTTTCCTTCAGTTTCAACCTCTTTATTCCCTTTCCCAATAAAACTTCTTGAAATGGTTAACTTTTGCTGTCTCCGCTTTTTCCGACACCTTCTCTTCTCCGCCCACTCCAAACAGATTGCTATACATATCCATGACCCCATAACGACTGCTCTTATGAAGAATGGTGGTGACTCCCTTGTTGCTGAGTTTCCCTTGACCACTTTACTAGACCTTTCAGCAGCACTCAACACAATCAAATGGCCCTTCATTCTCAAGGTCATTTTCTATCACTTTTCTTCCTAATTTGCTGGAGATTCCTTCTTGGTCTCTTTAGTAGATTCTTATGCTTTCCTCTAAAAAGGTTTACATGCCTATGACTTGTAATGTTCATCTCTTCTATGGTTACACTGTCACTTTGGGTACTAACACTTCTAAAATATAAGCACCACATACTGATTTTTATATTTGGTTCTGTTCCTTTCTCTCCTCTACCCCCGAACCAGGATTCCAACACACACTGCTCACAGGACGTCTTCACTGGGCAGTGTTTCCACTTGGCAGCATCTCACACCCCAGGTGTTCTGAAAAGAAGTCCTTGCAATCGTGACCCCCAAACCACACACACATCCCTTTATTTCTCAATGTGTCCAGCTCATTCCAGCCCAATACCATGCTAACGCTCTTCTCCCAGATCTTTCCATAACATGTTCCTTCCTATCATTCAGGTCTCAGACCAACTGTTAACTCCTCAGAGAGGCCCTCGTCAACTGTTATTCATTTTTTAATTTTAACATTTAGTCACTCCCTTTCACATACCTATTTTTTTCACAGCATTCCTCAGTACCTAACATTCTTGTATTCCTCATTTATTCATTTATTCCTTTGCTTGATTCTCTTCCTAGCAGATAATAAGCTCCAAGAGAACAAGGATACTTGTGTATTCAATACTGTGCTGGCTGCTCCAAGAACTAAGTAGGAACTTGACGAATGTTTATTGATGAATGAATGGTAAACAAGATCAATCAATCATGTAGTCTATATGAGTTAATTGAATGCTTACATGTACACTCTAATGTGTTAAAAATGTGTTTGGAGATGGGGGAGGTTAAAAATAGGAGTGAGCAGTCAAATTAAGAGGTAATAGGAGTGAAATGAAAATACATGTAAGGAAAAGTTTCTGAAAAGCATGCAAGTAAGTTGCTGAGGTTGTGTCCCCCGTAAAATACTAAGCAGTGTATCTATATAAGTGAGGGGTTTTTGGGGATCTTGGGCTTGAACTGAACCTTAAGTTCAGTAGGGCAGTGAGGGTAGTTTCCAGGAAGGGCAACTGATTCAGTGACTATTTATTAAGCACTGCTAAGCATGAGGCACTGTGTTTTAGGAGCTGGAGACTCAAAGGGGAACAAGGTAGACAATCCTTGTATTCATGGGGCAAAGGGTCTGGTATGGAATGGCACAAAACTTATGACAGTCCTTTTAAGGGACCATTAAAAGTTATACGTTCCTTTTGAATATGGAGTATTCATTAAGAAAACTACATTGTAGCTTGTACAATGGAAAAAGTGGAAAAAAGTCTTAACAGTACTCTTTTTAGATATGTTTAGTTAAATTTGCAAAATATGTCTAAGGTTATGCTTACATGTTTTATATTTTTAGTATAAAGATTCAAAGTGGCCCTTAATTTTCAGAATAAATTACAAATGTTATTATAGAAAAGGAGCTTGCTTAATTTGTGCATGATGGGTCCTGATCACAGTAAAATGACTCTAGGGTGATTCTCCTTTGGATTTAGCAGCTTGCTGTTCGGTGATTAGCAAGCCCTGGGCACAAGGCCTCATACTTAATAGGTGCTGTCTAGAAATTCCTATTTAAATTACTGAAGAATCATTACATATTTTGATTTGCAGAAAAATGCCACTATGAAAGTACTGACTACATCTGGTCACTGATTTCAAATGGATGATTAGCCCATACAAAAATTTCTAGGAAATTCAAATACATTGATCTCTGAGAGGTATAAATAAGGCATGCAATGACCTAAGTAACACTGCATTGTATTTATACTACTATTATGTCATTTGATATTAATATATGGTTATATACATATTTTATAATATTTTATTACTATATAATTTATTACTAATACTTTATTGGTAATGAAGTAATTTATAAAGGAAATATATCCTAGTGATCTATTAATTTGAAATGTTATATCAGATAGTGTAGGGAAGTTCTTTTTTTTTTCTTAAGAGACTGGGTCTTGCTTTGTTGCCCAGTACAGTGGTGCAACTGTAGCTCACTGCAGCCTTGAACTCCTGGGCTCAAGCAATCCTCTTGCCCCAGTTTCTCACGTAGATAGGACAACAGGCACGTGCCACCACACCTAACTAATGTTTTATAGAGATGGGGGTCTTGCTATGTTGCCCAGGCTGGTTTAGAACACCTGGCCTCAAACGATTCTCCCGCCTCAGCCTCCCAAAGCACAGGCCTGAGCCACTGTGACGGGCTGGGAAGTTCTAATTTAACAAAATAAAAGCTCTAATAAATATGATGAATAAATTTCATTTATTTAGAAAGCAAACAAGCACCTCCTGAAGGTCCCTGTACTCCAGGTTGGGGAGGAAGAGTTGGAGAGGGCACCAGCTACACACCGGCCTGGCCTATGCTAGGGCATGACAAGTCTCCGAGTAAGGAAAGATTTTTCCTCCATACTCAGAATTCCTCAGAGCAGGCTCTGCAGGCTGATCCTCCTTCCCAGGAAGTAGGGAGTAGGATTTGGTTAGGATTTCATCCTCACACTCTACATGTCTAAATCTCATTGCTTTTCAAAGCCTTTCCATACCTACCACATTCCCTAACCAGGTTGCCAATACAGTCAATCCTTTCAATAAGCACTTTGAATAAACAAAAGTATATATATAATTTGAATAGGTTACTAGATTCTTTTAAGTTTTGAAGAGGGAGGTGGCAGTTACAGAGTAGAGTGGATTGAAGGAAGCCTGAGGTAAGGTCAATAAAGGCTACAGATGAAGGAGGCTGCAGACTAGAGGAGGAAGTCCACAGCGTCTCAGCTTACTCATTTTCCTTTAACGGGGTCAGATTTCCAGAATTTGTTCTTGGAGGTATTTTTGTCACGCAGCTAGAAATATAGGTAACTCTGTATTCTTAAACAATTGTTTAACAGAGTCACATTTTAGAGCCAGAGGGGATTATAAACTTAAATGAAGGTCTTTTGTTCCTAGGCATTAATCCAGACATGATTATAGGGACTCACATTGAGGAAATGATTAATAGTTTCGGGTAGAAGTAAAAATTGCTGAATGTTACTTCCCTTAATACACTACCATTCCTTTGTAAAACTTAGTAGTTTCTCTGTATGTTATACATCCTGGAAAAAAAAATTCAGAGGTTGCGTCTGGTGTTTTGAGAACATTAGAAAAAAACTAGGTCACAGATTCAGGTTTTTAGCCTTGTTGGGGTACTAAAATGTGAATTATTTTGAGAGTCAGATGCTGACCACAGTCAGAAAGGATGAGGTTAAAGATAAGACTGACTTAATAAAATAATTTTTTAGATTGTATAGTGCTGCCTTATATCATATTATATGACGTTAAATAACATTGTCTATTTTTAAGTAACCATTGTGGTCTGTAAATATACAGGCACTCAGTAAGTTTTAGAAACACTGGAGAGGAGAAGTCATTTAAATGCTCTACCTTCTACTATGAATTGTGATGTTATGGAATAAAATAGATAATAAGCATAATAAATTTGAATTCTTAGGAATGAATATATTTTAAATTCTAAGGTACTGCATTTATAAATATGATCAATCCTGTAGTTTTGAGACACATTTCGATTTTAAATATCTATTTAAAATAGAAATATTTAAATATCTATATACATTTCTATTTTAAATAGGATTCTCATAATACATTATTTTACTATTTGAAGTAACTAGCCCTTTTCCTATGAACTTAAGTTAGTCTGGCAATAAACATTATATCAAAATTCCTTCAGGACAAAATACGCCTTTTAGAGTTCAGAAGTGGGCAGTGTGGCACGCATCCCCATCTGTAACAGTACACACAAGCAATATGGAAAGAAATCATGAACACTTGAAGGAGCAGCAGAAAATGATGCCAGAGAGAGCCAAGGGCACTTGGAGGCTAATGTGAGAAAACATGGCTATTCCCTCTTAAATTCTGAGTTTTTTTCCCCCTCCATCTACTTATAGATCTTGGTGTCAGAAGCAAAACTAAAATCACAAACTTTAATAGAGTTCTACGTTGACAACCAAGAAAATCTGTTTTTCTCACTCCAGTCTCTGTTTCCCTCTTTCTTTCTTTCTTTTTTTGGGCGGGGGAGGTGGGGGCACAGAACATCGCCCAGGCTGGAGTGCAATGGTGTGGTTTCAGTTCACTGCAACCTCTGCCTCCTGTGTTCAAGCAATTCTCTTGCCTTAGTCTCCTGAGTAGCCGGGATTACAGGTGTGCACCACCATGCCCAGCTAATTTTTGTATTTTTAGTAGAGATGGGGTTTCACCATATTTGCCAGGCTGGTCTCAAACTCCTGAGCTTGTGATCCACCCACCTTGGCCTCCCAAAGTGCTGGGATTACAGTCATGAGTCACTACACCCAGCCTCTGCTTTCTTTCTATCCTTTTTTTCCCTTTGCTAATCTTCATACCACCTAGGAAGAATATGCTCTTCTAGCTGTCTGGAAGGAGTATTAAGATATGACTGGGACCAGAACAATCATGCTTTATTCTTCATAGTACCTGAAGCTCTATTTAAATTGCCCATAAAAGGTGGAAACTAAAATGGCCCAACAGATTGAATGCAGAGGTAAAGCTTTTACATCATCCTGAAAAGCTAGGGCCAGTTTCAAGAAACCTTCATATATTACAAAAGGAACTCATGATAGACTCTTTTGATGAATTTTAGCCTGGAAAACAACCACTTTGGAGAATCCAAGTCAAAGTTCCTCAGAATTAGTTTCCTTAGTTTGATAACTGCCTTGATTCTTTAAGAATCCATTCCATGATAGAACAATAAGAAGAAAACTTCACACTTGTTAAATGAGCAGATTTCTAATCAGCCCCCTAAATTCTCATCCCACCCTTAGCCCTGCTTTCACTTCTATCTTTCACTAACCAGAGGTATATGCTTACCTTAAAAAAAAAAAACTATAATTATGAATTGAAAATGTTTTAGTTCTCAGTAAAATTTTCAATTTCCTCATTTAAAATAAATAACATTTTTAATTGTAATGGAGAAAGGGTGTTGCAAGTAACACACAATTGCTGAAAGTGGGTCTATGGGAGTTGTTAGGACAGAAAATGTATTGAATGCCAACTTGTCAAATACTCCTAGAGAAAGACTCTTATGGGCCAAGACTGCTTCAGAAAGTACAGTGAAGGAATATGGCAAATAAATCGCCAAGAAGGTTTTCTAAAGTCGGAGTGAGAAACATTCTGAAAAATCTCAAGTAGTGAATTTAACTTTGATATCTAATCCTTTCATCTACCAGAGAACACATTCAAGTAGCATGTTTGAAAAATAATAATAAACCTACTTCTAAGTATTGGCATTACATTCACTGTAGATTATATGGGCTTGCGTTTAACCTTGGTCTTGTTAGAGCTATTTAACTCTTCAGGGGGAAAGATACACTTAGATATTTAGGCTAGAAATTTGGCTCCCACATAGAATTCATTCCTTTTGCTTGTTTGAGGCAATGATCCATGGCTTTCTAGGGCAAATGTAAAATGAGTAGCCAAAGGGATGTTCTCATATCTTCCTGGTTATCAACAGTTAAAGAATTGCTAGATACAGTTTCTTTAGAGACTACTATATAGTAAAACTCAAGGCAACACACACTGTCATTTACTTACTGCTCTAAAAAGTCTCTTTGAAGCAGCATCTAGGTAGAGACAGGGGGAAACAGACAACCTTGGGTCCTCATCTCTTAGAGTTCTTTAACAACTAAAGGTCACTGACACTTTCAGCAGAATTATCATCAATAAACTGGATGAATATTCTAAGTTGACTTTTTCTTCCCTTGGATAATAAATATCCAGAAATACAATTAAAGGGAAGACTGCAGATATCTAGATGACTTCAGGAATGTGAGATAGCATTGGAGTGGGTAGTAATGACCGGTGTCATGAGCATAACATACTCTGGCAGTTTTTTGGTTTTCATTTTCTTTTTTCTTTTTCTCCCTGAGACAGGATCTCACTCTATCACCCAGGCTGGAGTATAGTAGCATGATCATAGCTCACTGTAACCTTGAACTTCTAGGCTTAAACAATCCTCCTGCCTCAGCCTCCTAAGGAGCTAGGAATACAAGCACACCTCCACACCTAATTTTTCTATTTTTATTTTTTAAAGATGGGGTATCACCATGTTGCCCAGGCTGGTCTTGAACTCCTGGCCTCAAGAACCCTCCTTCCTAGGCCTCCCAAAGCACTGGTATTACAGGCATGAGCCAGTGCACCTGATAAGTTCTGGAGTTTTGATGAGAAAAATCGGTCAAGAATTAGTTATAGCAGATATTTGAGCAGAAGAGGCCACATACTCTAAGTACCACTGATTTTTGACCAAATTGGTCTAGGTGATCTCTGAGCTCCTTAGTAGCCTGTGTCCAAATCTTTAAACAGCTCCTGTTTTCAGTTGTCACACAGACACAGTCAACTGGCTATAGGGCTGGGGATCTTCAAGGGTTTATGGCTCTCTCTTGAAACTTCTTAAATCCTCCTTTCATACAACCAAGGTGCCCTTTAGAAAATTATTTTTCTGTGGCACAAAATGCCCTGCCAAAGGGTGAGTAATTTATTTCCTTGCAGTGTGTAATGTCTCAGCCAAACTGCTGTTTCACTTGTGAGGGGTTGAATTGGTGGGTCATTTCTTTACCTTGGCACCAATTCAATATGTGTATTGTGCATGTGATTATGTAACAGCTCAACTTTCATGAGGTTCCTAACCTCAGCCTCCAGTGGCAAGGGAGACTGCACTGACATTTAGCATATTTCACCTCATACTTTGACTTCATTTTCTTAGTTTACCAATAGAATAATAATAATAATCTGCATTTCTCTAAATTACTTATGTTGAATAAGGGTAAGAGATTAAATTATCCTGTACTTATTTAATGTATAGTTAGTGACAGCTCTTTTTTAAATGGAAGTAAACTATTCTCTGCTGCATAGCAATTTGCATACCATAAAATTTTCTTCTTGCATTCTTTAGAAAATATTAAAAATTTTAATATAGTGATATGCCAGTTTCATCCTGGAAAGCAGCAAAAATAGCAAAAGCAGATAGATGTGTAACTCAACCATATTAAGAGAAGGTACATTTATTTTTTTAATTTTGGCAGGAAAAATATCAACAAAATGTTTACTAACTTAATCAAACAAAGTAGGTAACATGGTTTGGCTCTGTGTCCCCACCTAAATCTCACCTTGAATTGTAATCCTCATAATCCCCACACGTCAAGGGAGGGACCTGATGGGAGGTGACTGATCATGGGACAGTTCCCCCATGCTGTTCTTGTGATAGCGAGTGAGTTCTCATGAGATCTGATGGTTTTATAAGTGTTTGGCAGGTCCTCCTTCACACGCTGTCTCTTGCCTGCTGCCATGTAAGACATGCCTGCTTCCCTTTTGCCATGATTGTAAGTTTCCTGAGGCCTCCCTAGCCATGTGGAACTTGAAGTCAGTGAAACCTCTTTCCTTTATAAATTACCCAATCTCAAGGAAGTTCCTTATAGCAGTGTGAAACTGACTGATACAGTAGGTAAAATTAAAAGAACAAATCAATTATCCTGTGGATAATTAGAAAATAATAAATTTTGTTTCAGCCTTGATTCAATTCATTACTTCATTTGGTTATGTAAGTAGATAAAATTTTTATAATCACACAGATAGTAATAATTTTCTGATACTCATTTAAAAATTTCTGGCAATTATACAGTTATAAGTGTATATAAAATAAAAATACATGCTAGAAATAAAAATATAAAGCACAGAAATTAAAAATAAAGTATATGTAAAACTTTATATGTAGACTCTTCAAATTTATGTGAGTACTCATATAATTGCACATGTATATGTGTTTATAAACAAATACTCCTTCATATATTTCCAAGAATCCTGAAAGATTAAATGGATTTTTTAACATGCTTGAGTCAAAGTTTTGAAGACATAAACAAATGTGACAAGAAATCTATCAAAAGTCATTCCTTGGATGTATATTCCCTGATATGGTTTGGTGGTGTCCCCACCCAAATCTCATCTTGAATTGTAACTCCCACAATTCCCACACATTGTGGGAAGAACCTGGTGGGAGGTGATTGAATTATGGGGCAGGTCTTTCCTGGGCTGTTCTCATGATAGTAAATGAGTCTCACAGGATCTGATGATTTTAAAAATGGGAGATTTTCTGCAGAAGCTCTCTCTTTACCTGCTGTCATCCACATAAGATGTGACTTGCTCCTTTTTGCCCTCTGCCATGATTGTGGGACTTCCCCAGCCATGTGGAACTGGAAATCCAATTAAACCTCTTTCTTTTGTAAAATACCCAGTCTCAGGTATGTGTTTATCAGCAGTGTGAAAATAGACTAATAGAGTAAATTGGTACCAGAAGTATGGTGCTGCCCAAAAATGTGGAAGCAACTTTGGAACTGGGTAACAGGCAGAGGTTGGAACCATTTGGAGGGCTCAGAAGAAGACAGGAAAATGTGGGAAGTCTGGAGCTACCTAGAGACTTACCGAATGGCTTTGACAAAAATGTTGTAGTGATATTGACAATAAGGTCCAGGCTTAGGTGGTCTCAGATGGAGATGAGAAGCTTGCTGGGAACTGGAACAAAGGTGACTCTTGTTATGTTTTAGCAAAGAGGCTGGTGGCATTTTGCCCCTGCCCTAGAGATCTGTGGAACTTTGAACTTGAGAGAGATGATTTAGGGTATCTGGCAGAAGAAATTTCTAGGCAGCAAAACACTGATGTGACTTGTGTGCTGTTACAGGCATTCAGTTTTAAAAGGGAAACAGAGCATAAAAGTTTGGAAAATTTGCAGCCTGACAATGTTATAGAAAAGGTAATCCCATTTTCTGAGGAGAAATTCAAGCTGGCTGCAGAAATTTGCATAAGTAATGAGGAGTTAAATGTTACATATCAAAACAATGGTGAAAATGTCTACAGGCAGCCCCTCCCATCACAGGCCTGGAGGCCTAGGAGGAAAAAGTGGTTTCGTGGGCCAGGCTCAAAATCCCCATGCTGTGTACAATCTAGGGACTTGGTGCTGTATACAATCTAGGGACTTGGTGTCCTGTGTCCCAGCTGCTCTAGCCACAACTAAAAGGCTACAAGGTATAGCTTGGACTACTGCTTCAGAGGGTGGAAGCCCTAAGCCTTGGCAGCTTCCATGTGGTGTTGAGCCTGTGGGTGTGCAGAAGTCAATAACTGAGGTTTGGGAACCTCTGCATAGATTTCAGAAGATGTATGGGAATGCCTGGATATCCAGACAAAAGTTTGCTGCAGAGGTGGGTCCCTCATGGAGAACGTCTGCTAGGGCAGTGCAGAAGGGAAATGTGGGGTCAGAGTCCCACAGAATCCATATGGGGCACTGCCTAGTGGAGCTGTGAGAAGAGGGTCACCATCTTTCAGATCCCAGAATGGTAGATCCACCAACAGCCTGCACTGTGTGCCTGGAAAAGCCATAGACACTCAATGACAACCCATGAAAGCAGATGCGAGGGAGGCTATACCCTGCAAAGCCACAAGGATGGAGCTGCCCAAGACCAGGAAATTACCTCTTGCATCAGTGTGACACAGATGCAAGATATGGAATAAAAGGAGATCATTTTGGAACCTTAAGATTTGACGGCCCTACTGTATTTTGGTTTTGGATGGTGTCTGTAGGCCTTTTGTTTTGGCCAATTTTTCCCATTAGAACGGCAGTATTTACTCAATGCCTGTACCCCACATTGTATCTGGGGAGTAACTAGCTTGCTTTTGATTTTACAGGCTCACTGGTGGAAGGGACTTGCCTTATCTCAGATGAGATGATGGACTGTGGACTTTTGAGTTAATGGTGAAATGAGTTAGGACTTTGGGGGACTGTTGGGAAGGCATGATTGGTTTTGAAATGTGAGGACATAAGATCTGGGAGGGGCTAGGGTGGAACAATATGGTTTGGCTGTGTCCCCACCCAAATCTCATCTTGAATTGTAACTCCCACAATTCCGATGCATCATGGGAGGAACCTGGTGGTAGGTGATTGAATTATGTGGGGCAGGTCTTTCCTGGGCTGTTCTCGTGACAGTGAATGAATCTCACAAGATCTGATGACTTTAAAAATTGGAGCTTTTTTGCACAAATTCTCTCTTTACCTACTGCCATCTACATAAGATGTGATTTGTTCCTCCTTGCTTCCCGCCATGATTGTGAGGTTTCCCCAGCCCTGTGGAACTTTGAGTCCAGTTAAACCTCTTTTATTGCCCAGTCTTGGGTATGTGTTCATCAGCAGAGTGAAAATGAATTAATACATGCCCTGACACCACAGTAGACCCAGTTCAAACACTTGCTCCGACACATCCTGCCTCCGTAACAGTACACAGTGACGCTGCTGATTTTAAGATGCTCCCCTGCAAGCTAAATCTAAGAGGGACTAAAATATGTTTAGCATAGTTTTAGCTTTCAGAATATTGCTTTGCATTCTAAAGCTTTAGCCGTTATTAAATGTTACAGTGATAGGCATTCATTAACTATAATATTGTAGTAACAAGAAGACTTACTCTAATCATTCTAGAAAAATAAGAGTTTACTTCAATGAGCAAATCAATGATGAGTATTTTGTAGCAGTAGGCTTCCTAAATTTCCCTTGGCTCTGTGCACATCTCTCTAGCTCTTCCATCCCCACAACAGTCTAAAATACTAGACCACCTTTTCCCCAACCACATGAGAGTCTCCTACCTGCTCTCCCTACAGACACTACTGGGCAACTCTAATCCATTCAGTACATTATATCCAGTTTTATCTTTACAAAGTGCACATCCAATCACGTCCCTCCACATGTCACTCCACCTTTCAAAGACTTCCTATTGTGTTTATAAAGATCAAATACAGAGCCTTCTGGTCTAGTCCTTGCCTCTCTGTTGTGCCTCTCTGCTTTGTCACTATCCTGCCCTTTCATTGTTCTCAGGATATATGAGTTTTCTTTTAATACCTTGAACATATACTGTAATCACCAACCACAGCAAATTTTTTGCACATGAAATGCGCACTATCCCAAATATTCTTCTTCCTACTCTTACTCCCATCTTTCACCTAGTTAATTCCTATCAATCCTTCAGATTTCAGCTTAGAAATCATGCTTTTGGCAACATGTTCTCAACATCACAAGGTAATTTTTATATAGCAATATGTTTAATTAACCTATTTCCCCTACCAGAATATAAGTTCCATGAGGCAGAGGGACCACGCCAAGATTTTTGATGGAATGACAAATATCGAAAAGAGAAAAAATTAGATATAATGTAGTTTGCCTCCATACTATCTGAGCTCATTTTGCATTCACTGAATCATTTCTGTAAGTTGTCTAAAGTCTACATGCTTCTTTTAATAAAGCATATACTTCTAATGACAAAGCCTCTCTTGCAAGATTCTGAAATAAGTCACCAATAAAACCATTAAGTGAATTTCCATAGCATCCTAAGAGGTTTTGGCACAAGCCTGGGCAATAAGCAATTGTTGGTAGAGATTCATGTGCTCCGTATCACTGCCTTTTAATTTAAATTTTCTTTTTGGGAGGAGTTTAATATAATTAAATGTGCTGAAATCTGTTCTGAATTTACATTATTTAAAATCAGTCTTAAAAGTCAGTGATTTATGAAGAACACTGAGTTGATGATGGTTTACAACATTTTTCCCTCCTGACAGGGGACCCATGCTGGGAAATATAAAACATCCCAATTCTCATTAATGGAAACAGAGCTGAACAGACAACTGTAGCTGTTGAAGGTTATTGAAACTGCCAGGAAATTCTAAAAGCAAAACCAAGGTTGGGCTGGCAGATCAATGTGTCTTTTATGTACAATCCTGAAATATAAAACCATGGAATTTCTAATGTTAATGGATACTTTTGTCAATATTTATTTAGGCACTTTTATGTTGTATATTATAGAAGAGATTAAATAGAGGAATCCTCACTGTATAGAGCTAGATCCCAATAAAGATATATTTATATGCTACATACTCATTTTCCAATTTTTGGAGTTGCACTTGAAGCTTATTATTTTATTGACTGAAGGTAATGGGCCTGCATATTTCCTTTGTTACAAGACAATGAACCTGAATGAAATTTGCTGAACTGTTTAATACATATTTATGCCAGAGGCATCTCAGATTGGATTAGGCCATCCCCAAAGCCTCTTTCTCCATCTAGCAATTCATTAATTTACCAATCATTAAGCACCTACCATGTAACAATTTTTTTTTTTTTTGCACTTCACAAGCTAGTGGAAGAGCATGGAGGATAAGCAGTAAACAACTCTCCCCCTGCAGATAAGTACAGACTTTCTTAAAATACACCTGCAGAGAGTACCCACCTTGGTACTTCATTTGGTGAGTAATACAAAACTGCTTTCCACCCCAGCTCAGATATATTCAGCAATTTCCTCCCCCAGATATCTACAACTGCAAGACCAATAGCTTCAGTTAAGCCATTTGCACTGCTCTACTCAAAAACATTCCAAGCATTCTAATTTCTGTTGGTGTGTTGGCCTCATGGTGCTTCTGCACATTAAGGAGTTTCATCAACACCACAGGGTATATTCAAAATCTTAAAGAATGTCATGTAATTATCTAAAAAGACAATTTATATTCACTTGAGCTTAAAAGTTAAATTCATTACAGAGTACACTAAGGTATATATTATAGAATAAGAAGTATGACTGCAAGCTTTTTGAAGGAAGCCTGGTAGTTTTATACAAAACAGGCCATTGACAAATGTTTGTTGAACTGTTGAGCTAACTGTGAAAAGTTCAACTTATCTCATAAAAAGATAAAAGTTTCTGAGCTAGAGTGTTGGTATTTATTCTGAAATCAAAGGAGCCAAAGAATCAAGGTGAACTGCTTATTCTTACATAGACTCTAAAAGTTCTTCTGGCCATCAATGGTAAATCTACAGGGGACAAGGATCTATAAAGAATGCCAACATTCAGCAAAACTGTGAAGAAGGTAAGTTGTCTGTGCATCCCTTTAAACTCCCTGTTCAGTTCTCAGTTAGACACCTCCCTTGCTCCATATTCATTCATACAATAATATGCATTTATGGAGTACCTACTATCTACCAGGTACAGTGTTCTAAAGTGCTTGGGATATATCACCGATAAAAAGCCCAAACTGACATTCTACCTCATTTATCTATTCAAGCCCTTTTTAACAAGTAACCACACTGCACCTGGACCTGTGTTCAGCATTTGGAATAGTGACATATAAACTTAACGTGGCATCTGTCCAAAAGTGAAGCTACTTACAAATATGACAAAATTAGAAATCAGAGACTGTTCATGTACAATTTATCTTACCTTGTAATGAATTGAAGATGGAGAAGAGGTAGAGGAAGGGGATATTTAAGGGTCCCCAGGCAAAGAATGCAAAACCCCATGTCATTCCCAACAGAAACGTCAAGCTAACCACACTGCGCAGGTTTCTTAACACTTCTTCTCTCAGGGTCCGGTTGCTTCTCTTGCCATTCCTCCCACAGATCTGTACCATTACTACGATGAACATGGCAGTGTTCAGAAAAAACATGATTCCAAAATACCCAGCACAGGTCACATAAAATATGACTGGATCCTGAATCCAACAGCTTAAAAAAGAAGAAATGAGAGAAAAAAAAGAGATTTACTGCCATGTCCTATTTACCTAAGATTTTTCTCTGCTTAGTTTGGACTACTGCAGATTTTCCTCTCAAATGCCTTTAGAAAGTTATTTTACTTCCTTGGACCTCAGTTTCTTCTTAAACCTCTTCATAGGTCTGTGTTCATTTGTTTTCGTTGGCCATCATCTTAATATCTAGGTAAGCCAACATTACAAAGACAACGAGGTGGCTTCCTGAATTCTGAATTGATATGAAAACATGCTTGGTTGACTCACTCCAAGCCATGTCTAACCTCCTTTTCTCCTGGGTGCCTGTACACTAAGAATGGGAATTTTAAAAACTCCCAGCACTTTGGGATGCCAAGGTGGGTGGATCACCTGAGGTCAGAAGCTGGTCTCAAACTTCTGACCTCAGGTGATCCACCCACCTTGGCCTCCCAAAGTGCTGGGATTACAGGCATGAGCCACCACTCCCAGCCAATGGAAATGTTATCCATCCATGAAACGTTGCATAGATATGCAGCATCATTAGTCCCGTTTCAGAAATAAGCTCTTTATTCATTTAGCAATTTTTTAAATCAACATTTATTTATTGACTACCCATGGTGGGATTGATAAAATATGGGAGCACTAATTGTCCAACTGAACAATATAAAAAAACCTTAATCTCAACCATCTCATAGTCTGAAGAGAACTTTCAAAATTGTTTAAGAACTTGCTGATTTCTCCATTCTCTAAATTTCTACATAACACTCCCATTGGCATTGAATTGTTCACTGTCTGATACTGCTATTTAACTCTCTTGAAGATGTGGGTAGGTTTGAGGAGGTGAGAGTGTTATGAAATCTCCTGAAATAGAATGGGTCTTTTGAGGCTAAAAAACAGTGTCTTAGGCATTTTCTCAATTCCTCCATAAAACAGAGTGCAATGTTAATAGGAAAAAGAGTCTCAAACATTTCAGAGCATTCAGCTGAATTAATCTGTGGTGTAGCAGAGACTTTGGCTGTCATGTGAATAAACATCAACGTTTTAAAATGAAAACCTTGTTACTGGCATGGAAATTAGCTAATGCTAAATGTTAGGAAACAAAGGATATCTACCCATCACAAAAATTTTTTATTACTTACAATTCATCACCTTTTTCTTTTCCATAACTTTCTTTTCCATAGACTTCATTTTTGTTTCTGCTCGCTAGAATGATTGACACCAGTAAGGCAGGCAAACCTGTTATAAAACACCATGACACAAACTCTTTTGAAGCATCTGAAACTGCTTCATAAGACTGATAATGACAGGTAAAGAAAAGAGATGAAAAGAAGAGAAATGCAAACAAACCAACATTCCATATCCCAGATTCAAACTTCTTAGAAATGGCAACTTGGTTAACAACAACAATATCCCCTCCCTGGGGTTCAATGTCCAACTCTAACTGGCAACAATCCAAACCTACTCTTAAAGGACAGATATTTAAATAAAATTCTGTTTGCATAGTGGGACTCACTAGAAAACTAGAACCTGATTTGTATCAAATCTAGCACTAGTGAATGTGGTTTCAATAATTAAGCCTTATTACACTGCCAGAGTTTAGGCAGACAAGTCATTACAGCCTATTTTGCCTCCTTCTATATAGAGAAAACTCTAGAAAAAGTGGAGGAAAAGCAAGGGGGCTATAAAGCCTTTGTTGCCTTCACTGGCTTCACTCTCCAGAGACTGAATAAAGTATTTCCAAGAATATCTCAGTGGGGAAATGTTATGACAGGTAACCTAGGTCCCTGAAGAGTACACTTATTGCCTCTTAAGGTGGTGCTGAAAGTCCTGAAAATGTCTCTCACTTTTATATTTCCATCTGAAACAGATCTGTGAGAAAGCCCTAAAATGCTTGGCTCAATATGAAACTTGCAAAAACAAAGGAGGGCAATAGCAAATCTCAAACAGGCCACGTCTGACTGAGGACTCATGTTATAAAAAGTTCAAGGCAGGAATTCTGTAAGTATTCTGGTTGCACACACAAAAATAACATTCTTTCTCTGGTTTTTAAGACACAGGCATATGTCTGCGGATGAGTGTAACTAGCCGTCTGAGCTGGCCTTTGTATTTTAAAGCATCACGGAAAAGCACCATTGTCTGCCAGCTGCCTCTTCAGACTTAGGTGGGCTGGCTCTGGACTCTCTGGGCTCAGGAAATAAGTTTGTGGTGACTCAGGAGTGAGGGCTTTTCCTTTACTCGTGTATGTAGTGAGTGCTGTTGAAGAGTTTCAAAAAACATAGTTGTGAAGATGTCCCTTCCTTAGGCTATGTATATCTAATTCACATCATTCACAACTTTGTGGTTACTCTTAACGGTACTATTTTTTTTTTTTAATAGAATTTTTCTTATGAGACTCTGGCAATTTTCATGATGGAAAAACAAAACCAAAAAAATTTTAGGAGGCTTACCCCAGCCAATGATGCAGAATTTTAGAATGTATCGGCGAATGTAAGTGTTAAATACTTTAACTAGAGCAATGTACATGTGAATTGCTTCCAACCCCATCCAGGTAAATGTTGCCAGAAGAAAGAAATGCAGCAGGACTGCAATAGCGATGCAAAGTCCATCCACATTGAAAGAGGTGATCCAGCCATCTAGGAGGAAGAGGAGATTCAGGAACAGCAGGGCTGTGCTCAGGTTCATCAAGATTTTGGAGGGATAATCTCTTCGCAATTTCCTAAAAAATGAAAAAGAAGTCTATGGGAGAACTAATACTGTATATCAATCTTTAAGCACAGGGCTGTATATATTCGTATCTTACACAACCCTGCAATAAGATAGATAGCACCAGCTTTCTGATGTGGTTCTGCTAAAGGCGGGAGGCTTGGGGGCAAGGGGCTAAGGACATTTATGAGTATTTAGCAAGTTATAAAGACTTTTAAAATATTAATTTTACTTCAAAATTGTTTCCAATTGTTTATACAATTCCCAGTTGGGTTTCAACAGAATTTTTTTTAATCCCGGAAAAATTCTAGAGTTATAAGAATGGCATTTGTATTAAAAAATAATTTCCCTAAATTATTTAAACTTTCTTGATTCTTAATGAGTTAAGGAACTTAAAAAATTCTGTTTCAGGACTAATTTTATAAGATTATAAAACAAATGTTTTCATGTTTTACAATACAGAAAGCACCTTATATAATTTTTACTTGTGTTAGTCATTTCTAACATATTTGAATGCATTTTATAAACAGAAATACGGTAATTATACATTAAAATTCTATAGCTGGAAAATCTTGCTCCATAATATATTTTATGAGAAACATGAACATTAACATTGAACCACCCTACATGATTCACAAAGTGTATAAATGTTTTTCAAAGCTGAGGCAATTTTCTTATTCACATTTGGAACAGTTAGCAATGGGTTTGGCAGATTAAAAAATACTTACTCAAAAGCAACATATGTCAGGAGAGTTACTGCTGAAAAAAATTGCAGATATTCCACACCCAATATAGGTGATGAAAGTGAGGACTTTAGTGTTTCTTGCATCTAACTGTGAGGCACTTCTTGAAAGGTCCTACATAAAACATGGGAAGCAGCTGTAAGAATCTCTCTTCTCATGAGAATGGTTGTTTCCCTAGAAAGTTCACTGTTAACATTAAAGCAGTTCACTCTCAGGGGCTAAAATCAACAGTGTAAATCAATATTAAAATTTTTATTTATTGTATTATTTTTGATCAATAAATAAAAGAAAAAATGCAGCATTACTTCTGGAAGTGGTTACACATATATATTTTTTTATCATTACCTTCTTTCCAAAGCTCTTTGCACACCAGTATAACCTGAAGATCAAAACCACTAGGACCCCCAAAAGCAATTGGAGAGGAAGTGGTTGCTTTGCATAATAAACCATCAGGCCCATTCCTAACATTTGCAGGGCTGGGGGCACCCACGAGTTCAAATGGAGACCACGGTGGTCTATATGGCCAAACCCTCAAGCCTTTAGGTTCCTTGCCAGATAGCGAGGGGCTCAGCCAGAGGCCAGTGCTGGTGCTGTGACTGCCAGGCTCTAAGGGTGGTGTAGAGATTCCTAACCCTGGTCATTGCAATGCTTGGTATGTATAGGTGGGGCAGTCTTTATTTTCATAAATGAGATGCCACTAAGAGTTTTGGGGGTTATCTTTTTTGTATCTCCACAGTACTGAAAGGATACAATTTAAATTGTTCAGCACTGTTGTGGAGTGGAAAGAACTAAATACTTTCCAGTGAATTAATATAAAGTACTAATTTCAATGTGCTAAGGGAGATTTACAAACTTTGGACCTGGTAGGAAAATCTTTTTCTCCTTAAATGGGGGATTAGTATAGGAATAAATCTTGAAGTAAGACCAATCACTCAATCCTGGTTGGAGGAGAAAGCTACCTCCATTATGCAGATGTTCAAAAATTGAGTGTTCTTAGAGAAGGGATGTATTGAATATCTAGTGTAAACTTTTAAGTTTTAAATTATGAAGTAATTGTTTATGATTTTTCTTCTATATTTCCTTCTAAATTTTCTTTAATTTTCACTAAAATGCCAATAAAATCTGCTACTCACACACAGGCCTTAGAGAGAGAGAGAGAGAGAGAGTGTGCGTGTGTGTGTGTGTTTGTGTGTAACAAGGAACTGTGGGTTAGTTTCAGGTTTTATTGATGCAGTAAAGAACAGACACAGTATCTCTGCGACATCAAGAAATACACAAAGGGATGGAATTCAGCAGAGGCAGAGGCTCAAAGTCTGAGGGAGTTTCCCCAATCTTCTTATCCCAGGAATCTCTCAAAACACAGGGAGAACACGGGGTTCCCACGGCACATAGAATGGGGTTTGAGTCAGTGCCACCTGACTCACAGATAGGCTACCTCAACCACTATTTTGGTTACTACAGGATTTTATTAGCCCAGAGAGATGAATCATGGTCTTGAGAGATTGCCAAGTGATGTGTCACGACCGCTTGAAAAACCTATGGTTGCTATCTAGGCAAGGCAGTTGACTTGCATATCACAATTAAACCCAGAATTTCAAATAGAAACTAAATAAGGCTGTTTACTGATACAGATTTACACACAATTGCATGTTGTTTTGCTCTTTTAGAGAATGAAAATATGAAAACATTTATATTACCAATATGAAAATGTACTAATCTTTAAAATATGAAAACCAGTTTTAGTACAAAGAAATGTAGCAGAAGACATTAAATTCTTAAGCCATTTGCAGATCAGAAGATATAATTATAGGTATGAGGTGCATTTTTTTTGCTTCTCATATGGTGAATTGGTGAATGTGTCATGGGACAATGCAGACTCTGGAAATATTTTATACAAAAGAATAAAGAGTTTCTGAGTCAAGAAAAACTCTTAACAAAGTCTTGGTGGTCTGGAAAAGCTGAAAACATAAGAGAAAATCACCAAAAAAGTTCTAGAAAGATTTTCTACCAGCAATTTTTAATATTACAAAAACAGACAAGGTGGAAAATGGAAAGATAGCATGAAAGATGCTTATTTTCATACATACATTCATAAAATTAACCATTCAATCAGATGGCAGCAGAAAAAAGATTATGTAATTAAAAACTCATAAAATTTAGACAATATGTGAGGGAATGGGCCATGTTAAGTAGGGGGCAGTCAAACTCTGGCTGCATATAAATCATCTCTGAAGAGTACATTTTGTTACTGTTATCTATTTATTTAATATTAGACTACAACATGCACATAGTTGAAATATTTAAATGAATTAAGCTAAATTTTACATATCTGAATGAATAATCATGAAAAATAAGTGTTCTCTGAAAGAATGCCTGCTATCACTTTTGCAGAAAAGAGAACATGGAAGGTAACTGAATTTTCTTGTAGAATTACTTAAGGAAAACATGCAATAGTGAATTGTTCATTTTCAGTGCTCTGGCAGCTACGACAAAATATCCATATTTTAGATAGTTAAAAAGGTGTCTTCTATGATTCATCACCTTTTTAAATGATTTGTTCTTATTCCTGGGAGCATTTATGTACTTGATTGTCAGGAAAATTACAACTTGCAGGGTTGCCATATGACAATGGCCATTTACATAGGCTGAGTAGATTCATGAGCCAAACACTACATCCCACAGATCCTTGTGGCTCTCTCCCAGTCCCCACAGGAAGAAGGATGCAAGATTTAAAGGCAGGGATAAACAAAACCTGACGTCTGTGATTCTAATTTGAAAGTTTTATTGTCTCAGCTCACATTACTCCTATCCTATTAAAAAAACAAATGTGGTCCCTTTATGAAAACCATACAGAAACAAAGGCTATGCTAAAACTCAGATTTATACCTTTAGCTTTTATCCGGTATACTTGGGATTTTGCAAACAGTTTTAGAAACTGTTTTAGAAACTGTTTGCAAAATCCCAAGTATACCGGATAAAAGCTAAAGGTATAAATCTATGGATGAATTCCAACAAGTCGCTGAATGTGTGGTGGGTCTTAAAATTTGGTGGGATTAAAAAACACACAATGATGCAATCTAGTTTTTGTTTTAAACTGTGTGGCAAGCTGGCTAATAAGATAAATAAAACAGGGGTATGGAAGAAGGAAGGAAAGAATGATATATAGAGGTCCAAAGGTGACAGAAACATCATACCCTCCTCTATTGCAGACCTGAAGTCTCATTCTAACCCTAGTCACTAGTCTGTCTAACAAACTGCAATCTCTAGGAGGGAGATCACTTGGTGCAGTACCAGGTACAAAATAATGTTCAAATATACTGAGTGAATGACAACACAAAGAAAAATTCTTTTTGATTACACAATCCACAATTCCCTTCCATGTTAGTAACACCCCAACATTTTCTTAACTTTCTCTCCCTCCCCCGCACTTGTCTCCCTGTTTATCTCCTTGATGCGGTTGCTCTCTTAATTCAGGAGTTTCATGGGGATTTTCTTGTTTCTGGGATTATTTATCATCATTGTTAATGCTACAGGAAAAAAAAAAAGGGAGACAGTTCTTTTCTATAATTACTTTTACATATTTTTAATATGTGATTTTTGCTAATTAGATTCTTTATTAAGAATTAAGATTCATGATACAGATGAAAACTATCAGGAAATAATTCCCCAAATAAATAATCTAAAAAGATGGACTCACAAAAAGGAATATGCCATCCAAAGTTATAGCATGTCCAAACAAGGTTAGAAATTCCCCCCTTACCATCAGAACTCCAAAGTGTGTGAAATGGTTACACAGGCAGACCGTCTCATTTGCATCTGAATCTCTGCGTGCAACACATCCTGACGTGTTCCATCCTCCAAAACTTTCTGTTGAAGGAATCAACAAACAGTGTGAAAATAGCAGGTAAGTGTCTTCTCTATAATGGATGAGAACTTCTATAGAGAAATTTGCCTCAGTCTCTTCGGCCATACAGAGCTTATCTCTAAAACGGATACCACTATGAAAGCTTTCTATGCTTAGAATAATTTGGATTCCTGGAATCATCAAATGTTAGTTTGGGTGGGCAGTTAGAAGTGATCTAATCAGTGGGTTCAAATTCAAGGAGGTCCACAAATGTTTGATCCAAGTGAATTTTTAACATATTTTAAAATGAACTTCTATAAAAAGAATATTCCTTTTCAAATACAGTACACACTAATGAACTCTCGGGGACCAGTAATTTTTTTCTGAGGGTGAATTTACATTTTCGTGAAGACATAAGAACAAAGAACGTTTGCTTTCTTAGAATGTCATTCAGCAATCATGAATGGGGTAGCTTATTGTAAATGGCTTGGACACACCTTATCTAACTTTTATGGTATAAAATGGAGTATAAGCAACACATATTGTCGAAATATTGAATCCATTTATTTAAATAATAGTTTAAGATACAAAGTAATACTTTTAACTACGTAAATGAGTAAAGATCTTCTCAAAATTATGCAACTAAACCCCTCCACAAAAAAACACCTGTCTTGCTGTGACAAGGACTATCAAAAAAAGAAGTTTCTGCCCTTTCCAGTCTGTTTTCATCAACAAAGCAACCAGCATTGAAATCAGAATGAATCTGGCCACAGTAATCCTCACCAGGGATAGACAGAGAGCTGCTTTATTTGTACTTCCTTTCAAAGAGATTTCAACACCTTATGCCTGATTGACTCATCCCTTAATTTTGCCTTCCTTTCTTGACTGTCAAACTTAATTCAGAAGGCTGTTCTTCTCTTTCAAGTAATGTATGTCCATTATAATCACTCCTATACTTATATTCCTTCAGTCAGCTTCTCACCTCCCTCATAACTGGAGGTCTGGAAGCTGGATTTTAAATTGCCTGCCTTAGATCAAGTAATCTCTTCAATTGTGTATTAGAAGAATGAGATTAAGTGCACGTCTACTTTCATCAAAAGTAGCAATAAAAATGTATGCTATATTTTACAAATAACTGATGTCAAAGAGGTTGCTCAACTGAAAAAAAAAATGAAAGAAAACACAGTAAAGTCTGCCTATTTCTTCTTGCAATGACTGAAAAGTTACAGAAATTAGAATTGACTTTCCAAGCTACCTAAACTAACTTTGCAGCTCATTTGCCATTTACACTTACATTGTGACTCACTCTGGTTTGGGGTGGAATTAAAGGAAACGGGGGTGTCTAACAATGTTTAAAATTGAGTTGTTATCTATATTAAGACAACCAATATTTTAAAACTTACTGTTTTTGTTCAGATCCCAGAAGGCACAGATGGGATGATGCACTTCCTATATTAACATAAGAATAAACATGTGAAATTGTGTTTAAATGTCATGATTTAAATATGGCAAAAGAATAAAAACACAAAGGGTTTCACAGAGAAATAGATTAGCATTAACATGCCAATATAACCCAAAAATGTCAGGCAATTCAGGGGATCTTCTCTCCCACAGAGACTTGAAGAGAAAATCTACTCTAACCTCATGAGGAATCATACTACCTACCCATTTATCTGTAGGTTACTACAAATGTCCCATCATTAAATATACTGATTCTACTCTCATTCTTAGCATTTAGCAAAGCTCTTGAAACTACAATTTCACATCATCTTCAAAATTCTCCTTTATGTCTGGGTATTTACATAAACAAATTGAAAACAAGGACTTAATGAGATATCTGTAGACTCACGTTCACAGCAGCATTATTCACAAGAGCCAAAAGGTAGAAGCAACCCAAGCATCTATTGATGGGGGAAATAAACAAAATCTGGTATATACCTACAATGAAATACTGCCCAGCCTTAAAAAGGAAGGCAATTCTGACAGATGTTACAACATGGAAGAACCTTGAAGACACTGTGCTGTGAAATAAGCCAGTCACAAAGGACAAATACTGTTATGTTTCCACTCGTATGAGGTACTTAGAGTGGTGAAATTAAGAGACAATAAAAATAGACCGGTGGTTGCCAGGTGCTATTGAAAGGAGAGAACAGGGCAGGGGTATTTAATGGGAGGAGAGTTTCAGCTGGATAGACAGTGGTGATGGCTGCATAACAATGTGAAAACACTTAATGCTAACTGTACACTTAAAAATGATTAAGATGATATATTTTATATTATGTATGTTTCACAACTAAAAAATATCTTCCCTTGTATGAATGAAGGGGCTGAAACAAAAGAGGCCAAAGTGTTGAACAAGGAAGTCTAAGATGGTTCGTGACAAAGGAGGCTAGATCTTAGGTGACTTGGTTTAAAATCCTCAGCCCACTCGTTTCCTGCCTGCCTTCCTGCCCATCTAACAAATGCCAGAATCATGATAAGGGCCCTCTAGAAAAGTGAGAAAAACTTGTTCTTGGGCCATCTGGGACAGTAAGAATTTCCATCTAATTTTATCAAACAGATGACAAGGGTAATGAAGCAACAAGAAAAGCAACATTTGCAAATACTAAATAACTGTTAACCTCTCAAAAAACAAGTCCACCCTCCCGTTTCTCCTTGGCTTTCCCAGTTGCAGTTATCTTTGCAAATATACACAGAAATAGAAAGAAACAACCAAAACCTCTATTGGCAGAATTGTGCAACTACATCTGCATTTAATTTATTTGAAGCAATATATGTTGTATCTTAAAAACAGAAGCCCTTTTCTTCACTTCCCTTCTCTTTCTGATTATTGAGTGCTAAATAAGACTAACTTCTCCAGCTGCTTCAATTTACTGTGACTTTAAAGCACTACCTGACTAGCCGTTCTCTCTTTATGGAAAACTGGGCCCTCCCCCCACAGAAAAGGGTCAATTACTTTTTAACGTGTCGGAAAAAAAGCCCCACTAGTTTCTGAAATAATCTACCTCTGTCCAAATGCTACTAGAAGCATTTTCTTACCTGAGTACTCGTATGTTTGATTTTTATTTGAACAGGATCCTTCAGATTCTGGATAGTAATGTTTCCAATACTGCACGCCATCACATAACTCACTAAGAGTTTTCTTTGGGGTCCTACATCCTTTTAAAGTAAAAAAAATCGTGTGTATCAGTCAGAGGTACACACTTTTATTTTACTTTGGTGCTCCAAAATAAGCAAACTGTCAGCAATTTTTGCACTTAAGATCTTCAGTTCTCGAACATCCTGTTGATCATATCAAGTTGCTGGCTTTCCTGAAGGAGCTTTGTTATTTCCCTTATTATAATAAATACATCGAGGGAACATTGGGAGCCAATATTGTAAAATTATGTTCATAAAACTGCATTCTTGATTGTGGTGACTGATGTCAGCTACTTAACATCTGAAACAATGCAGACTCATAAATAATACAAACTCGTAAAAAGCTGTGAAACAATTAGATCATTTCCCTACTCTAGAAAATAGATGAAGTTGTTTTCTTTCAGAGAAGTATGAAGAAAATATGGGGTGAAAAAGAAAAAGCAATTCATCTTTCACATCCATGCCAACAGCCTAACATGTTAACTAATTTATACCTAAAAGTAATACTGAATTCAAGTCCCATCCAGGACTTCTATCTTCTTCTCTGATTGTATACTTGCCAGCATATGCAGATTTCACTTAATTAATACGGTTATCAGAAAATCAAATCTGTTACATAAAATGGTTTGGACGAATAAGCTTTTCTCTCCAGCAAGTTCATCTCTATTTTTACTTTCCCTTGTATTTCTTGTCCAAATCTGTATCATAGCTTACAAATCAGTTGTTTTGGAATAATTACAGGATTTCTTAAATTCCAGATAAAATTCAGCATCCAGAATATAGTTTTTTATTTATTTTGTATGGTGGTCACTGTTAATAAAGTCAGCTATTAGCTGGTGACACCAGCCTTTCAGTAAAACACAAAAAACCCCATTATATCTTGCCCACTACGATAGGGGAGCACCACAGAACCCTTAAAGTTTTTTTTCATTCTACTGTAAATTTAACATTTATATACGCTGATATATAAGATATGCAATATATATCTATAACATATACATATAACATATGCTTCCTTTTTTTTTTTTTTAGAGACGGGTCTCACTATGTTCACCTGATTGTTCTTAAACTCTTGGTCTCAAGCAATCCTCCCTCCTCTGCCTACCAAAGTGCTAGGACTACAGGCAAGAGCCACCTCACCTGCCTAGATATGCTTCCTAATAACAACTTTGGTAGGGAAATACCAAAGGAGAAGGAAACAACGACTCAAAACAATGACAGATCCTTGCAAATCTAAGAGTTGTCTCCAACCCTTTCCACAGGGCTTCTGTACCATTCACATTTTGTGGCACCTACTTCATTTTTATATTGGTTTTAAGATAACACTGTCATACACTTCAAATTGCCTTAATTTTAACAAATGCAGTTGTAAATGTTATAGCTATTAAATCTTTCAGGGTAAATTACACATGTTCTTATATAAAATGCATAAATTATATTTATATACATCACAAAATTTGTATAGAGATGGTTCCTAAAACATTTGTTGATAAAATTTTTAAATTTTGGATTTAATTACTGTCAGGGATTCCATGGTATTCTTTTTCCTTGACTATATCTCTACTTGGCCATTCCTCTACAAAGGCATATCTATTAAAATCAATTCCCTGGCCTTGAGACTTGCTATTTTCTCTTATATAAGTCACATTGTTCAATATGCACTGATACCTTGAATTTAATAAGTTTTATTTAAAAAAAAAAAAAGCCCAGCAAAACCACTCTAGATCAGGTTGTACTTGCAAAGGCAAACAGAGGTCACTAGTGTTTGCTGGCAGTGGGTCTTCTAGTATCTAGAAATGATGCCAATAAAAATAATAATATGTGCTTAGCACAATGCCATCCAACTCTGCGGATGTGTGAAGACCAAAGGTCACTTGAAATACTAATGGGAAAACTGATTAAAGCCAAGAATGCTGCTCATTATGTAAACAGTGTTTCCTGCTGAATTAAATAAAATAAAATAAAATAAAAACACCTTTCCTTTGGTGTGCAATTTCTTTTAAAGGCCTAAATGATTGAAGAGCATAAAATATTTAATGAACGTAATAATAAAGTCATTTGTTCACTAATTCAATTTCTAATTTTTTAATGCAGGCCTTAGCCTAATACTTGAATTATTTTAAAAACTAAATACATACAACCTGTTAATAAGCATATTATCTGAAATAAAATATTTAAACAATTATATAAAAAATTTTCATTTTTGAAATGCAGTAGATTTTTCTAAACCTCCTGATATATTTCAAAGGAATCTAAACTTTTGCTTTTTCACCTTTGAGCAAAGAAACTTCATTTGCAACTGAAAAATTATCATTTAATGAATGTGTTTACCTGGAAAAGTCCAGTTTTGTTGAAGAAAGTAAACTGTGCTCTTCTAACTAATGCAGCATCTTCCTGACTTAAATTCTCAAGTAAGTTTGGAGGCAAGATTACAGACGCCAGTGGATCCACTTGTCCGCTCTCAAAATCCATCTGTCATACACACAGAGACATATTGGTCAAGTAATCACAATTAAATGGTGATAATAACTTTATTCCACATGCATAGTTAGGCAAGTGAACAATTGCAAGTTCCAGTTAGTCAGGACCAGGATTTCCCTTTGTATCTACAGTAGTCACTGTAACTCCTGGATAAACCCCTACAGACAGAGCTGTAGATCTCATTTGGGTTTTCATGTGTGTCAAAGGAGAAAATGCATTGATTTTAACAAAGACATGGGGAGAAATCTATAAATTGGTCATCATTTTCAAGCATAAGAATTAGATTTACCAGCAGTAGATTTTGAGGTTTTCTCAAAACACATAGTGAAAGATAATAACTATGGGAGGAAGAGGCGAGGGAGAGAGAAGAGACTGAAGTTAACTTGTCGATTTCAGTCTGCATTAAAATTTTATGAACACTCTCAGATAGCATTTTTCCTGAAACCATAGTTAAGGCCAAAGAATGCTTTCTTGTGAACAGTCTTGGAATGAGAGTGAGATTGACTGAGTTTTTACTCTTAAAATGTGAAGAGAATTATCCAAAAAAGCCTCCAGTCTAATGGAGGAAAAAAGTCTTGCCTGTATCCTGCTTTCAGGATTTTTATATTTTCAGTTTGTTCTATCTCCACAGTTAAAGAAATAGTACACTCCACATATTATACTCTTCCAGGTCAAGAATAATACTTCATTCATTTTGTTTGCTCTGGTGGCTACTATTGTCTGGCATGCAGTAGGAACTTGAAAATTCTTTGCTTATGTGTCGCTTGAACGTGTTGAAAAGATTCTCCATTAATCTAGCCCCCATGTACATGTCTAGGCTTGCTGTCACCTGCTACCCTAGACTTTTACATCACGTGTTCTCAAAGTGTGATACTTAGACCAGCAATGTCTAAAGAACTTGCTAAAAGTACAAATTTGGGGGGGCCTACCTATGACCTATTAAATTAGAAACTCCTGGAGTAGGTCCCAGAAATCTGTTTTAACAAGTCCTCCAGAAGATTCTTTTTTTTTTTCCAGAATCTCACTCTGTTGCCCAGGCTGGAGCACAGTCACATGATCTCGGCTCACTGAAACCTCCACCTCCCAGGTTTAAGCGATTCTCATGTCTCAACCTCCCAAGTAGCTGGAATTACAGGCATGCACCACTATGCCCAGCTAACTTTTTTCATGTTTTTAGTAGAGATGGGGTTTTACCATGTTGGCCAGGCTGGTCTCGAACTCCTGGCCTCAAGTGATCCACCCACCTTGGCTTCCCAAGTGCTGGGAATACAGGCATGAGCCATCACACCCAGCCTCCTCCAGAAGATTCTACTATTCAGTTTGAGAACCACTGGCAAAGAGAATGCACCATGTTTCTTTTCATGTTGGGGCCTTTAATAAAGCTCTTTCCTCTAACTGAACTGATCCTCACCCCAAGTATAGTGTTCTCTACTCATGCTTAGCTCCAGTAACCCCACTTGTAGAAGGTAAGCAGATCACCTCTGTCACCCAGGTTATGAAAGTACACCCACTCTGAGCTTCCACAATTCCTTATGGCTACTGCTCTAGCCAAACTTAGCCAACATTTAGACCTGCTTGCCACCTCATGGACCAAGATCTCCTTGAAGCAGCAACTGCTAAGTGATCAGAAAGTTTTTATATATCTAAGTAATTAATTAAAATTAAAGAAACCACTGGCTCATACCTGGAAATATGATTCATTATTGCTTGGAAGACCAATGCTAAAATTTGAAATTGCATTTGTCCCTGGTAACAGGGATGATATACCAAGAGCCAAATTCTGAGTCGTAATATTCACATGTGATGTGTTATTTAGGTCTATCTTGAAGGCCAACTCATCAATTGTTTTTAAAGCTCTAAATAAATGACAAAAATACCAGTGTTAAGTAATACAATATTTTAGGTACTTAAACATACAGGTTTTGCTTTGTGGCAAAATATAAACCAAATAAAATTGTTTTTAGATTTTCTGATCTTAACATGAACACCCATAAAATTACCCCAAACCACAGTGATATCTGTTAAAACATGGAATCACAGGGTTGGATGTATCCTCAAGAGAAATATCTGCTTTAAGGAAAATCAACAATTAAATCATCCTGAACAAATACTGTTTTTCATTTTAAAACAAATTTTAAAAGCCTCTCTTTCCTCACATGACAAAGCATCCTCCCTACCTTATGGCTTATCAAGAATGAAAGGAAATAATGTGATAAAAGTGTTCTATGAACTGCAAGACACTGTAAAAATGTTTATATTCTTATGATGTAGATTAAGTGAGAAAATACATTTTTATCAAGTATAAAATTTTCTTCAGAGAAATGTAGAAGGGAAGGAAATAAAAAACAGTAAATATTTTAATATTAATACATTAAGTGAAGCAATTAAACACAAACTGAATCATATAAATGTAGGTATATTTTCATCTGCCCCAGCATGTTCATTTCAGAAGGCCAACAACCATGTGACTGTGTCTGTCAGTGGCATAGTTCACAGGATCGTGGACTTATGATGACCAGTTATGCATAATCTACTGGCCAACTAAATTTAGAATTTTAAAATTTTTAAATAAAATTTAGAACTTCCAAATAAAAAATAAAATACTGATTATGCTTTCTAGGGCTATGGATATGGCAAGTTATATTTCTCAAAAAAAAAAAAAGCACACACACAACTTTTAAGTTCATGTTGTCAACGACCTTGCTTAATTATTAATGACTATCAATACATCTTGCAGAGATTTGAATTATGAAGTCTGGGCACAAAGTGTTTAGACAGGTGAGAAATTATGTAACATCACATTTATCCAATAAAATTTACTCTCCAGAAAAAAAAATTCTTACTCAGACGAAGACTCAAGTAAGTCACTGTCTGAACTGCTTAAGATATTAGAAAATATATTCATTAGAGTTGAGCCAAGTGTTATATCAATGTTTTCTTCTTTATTCACAATTCTTTTGACTTGTTCCACAATGTCGATAATATTGGCTGAGGTTAAGTTCTGCCCATCAGCAGTATAATTTAAAATCTCGTTAGCAACTTCATTTGCTTCCTCTAAAAAAAAGGCAGAAGAAAATAACACTAAGTTTTATCTGCATATTTTGAGCATTTCCAGGAATTCAAAGAAGAGTGTAATATTTTACTTTACAGTTGAAGCAAGAAAGTGAGATTTTCCTGTTTATATTTCATCCCCATCTTCACAAGGCAATAATATTTCTCTCTATGCAGAGACTAACTTCTCTCTTTAGTAAGATACACATAACTTGGAGGGATGAATGATCACACAAAGTTCTAAGAGAAACGTCCCCAGAATCAGTGAATAAGTATATATTTGCCACTTAATACAAACTACAAAAAGGTTAATATGAATACCAGTTTATATGTTAGTTTTGTCTTCTCGAGATTTTCCTTACTATGTTTAATCTCCTACAGAACAGAAAGTTAAAATGAAAGTAAAAAGTATTTTCTATCTTAAGTAAAACAATCGTTCGCCTTTTAATATGAAAACAGTATCACATAGCAGAAGAATATGCCTGAAGACAATGAAAACCATGAAGCACGAAGTCATTTCATTTTATCCTTGAAAAATAAAGGAAAATTGCTCACTTACTTAAACAGTTGGAGATATCAACAGGTCCCCAGTAGGCTACAGATAAGTTGGAAGCAAGGTAATAACTATGAAACAAAATAAATATTTTATATAACTGATACTGTTATTTTTACTACTTAAAGGGATTTGTATATAATATATACATTTATTACAATATGATCAATGGACAAGCTTCCCTTTAAGACACTGAACTTCTCACTCTGCTTCCAATTTAATTTTCTCTGTTTATCTCTGTACCTGTTCATATGTCTATGTTCCCCTATCTCCCTAACCCATTTCTGTTTATCACCTTCTCTATACAATGTTCCCAAATTCCCTCCACTTCTCCACCTCATTCTTCTTAGCCTTCCTTATTCTCTCCTCTCTCACCCCAGTTTGTTTCTCCATTTGCACTATTTTCTTCTATAAGTTTTCTTTTCCTGCTTTTCTATAAATAATATTAGAACTGAAAAAATTAGTTAACAACTTTTGGGATTTGCCTTGATTTCTAGGTAAGTTTCCTTTGAAAATAAAACTGTAATGCACTGAAATAAATCCCATGCTAAAAATTCTTATGGGAAAAAAATCAGTAGCTTACATCTTGGAAACAAAATACTAGCAATATCCTAACCTGAGATCCATTGGCCAAGTACTGCTTTAAGAACTTTACAGGTAAAATCTGATTTTGAGTTCATATAACTCTGCAAAGCAGATTATAATCCCCATCTTATAGAAAATAATTTGGAATTTGATAAATCAATGAATTGTCCATCTCACAGCCAGGAAGAGAAAGAGCCACATTTCAAACTCAAGTCTATAAATCTCTGAAGTCCCCTTCTTTCCTCCCTACAAAGTGTCAAACACAGCAGTATTTACAGTATGCAAAGTATTTATGCTTAGGCAGTTTCCATTTCTGACTTTCCCCCAAAAAACTCTAATTGAGAGTGAGTGGGTGGAGAAATGGATTTGACTTGCTAATTCCATGAATCATTGCTATTGTCTTGTCTCTGAGGTGTCTGTTAAACATTTAGAGAAAATCTATACCCTGACAGTTTCCATCAGCAGACTGGATCTTGTCTTTATTTCTACCCCAATCTGGATCTTGTCTTTATTTCTTCTTTGTCTCCTTCCCCATTCCAACAATAATCAGTACCAATAGTTATAAAGTTTCAGAATTCCAGATGCACATTCTAGGGCTAGGCTAGAGGAACAAGCTACTTTGGGCTCTGGTGCTACCCACTGGCTTCTAAATTCTTCAGTGTTTCTTTGAGAGGGCTTGATTAGCATGTGGCTAGGAGGAAAACACTGCCTTTCTGAGTCACCAACTTATGTTATCTTTACTCCCCAGGAATGAATGAAACAGGCATACATAGAGATTCCTGCCCTTCTTTGCAATCAATATAATGCCTGAGAACTACCGTGCTGCACGTATAACCCTGGGAAGGTTGATAACGTGGAGCCTTGCTGACAAAAGTCAGTGAAAATATTACCATATCCGTGAAACAGAAAAGCCAGGCTTTTCTGGACAAGGAAGAACGTATTCAGAAGGTCTGATAGATGGCCAGTAGAAGCCTTTGGGTTCCTCCACGGCAAGACATTGAGCTATATGAAAATAAGAAACAGCATGAGAAATATTCACCTATTTTTTAAAGTTAGAAATTAGAGGTGCAGGATGAAAGCAAAATGACAATACTGGTAATTAGGTATTTCTTTAATGTAATACCAAAATATTAGTGTTTGTGTTCAGATTTGTTAAAAAAAAATAGAAGTTAGAAAAAACATTAACATTTAATACACTTCAAAAACAAATACATCAGACAAAACCATTAAGTTACAGTTATATAATTATAAACATGAAACATACATTATCTTTCTAATCATTAGCAGATACTAGTTTTATTAAAAGAAACACTACAGAGAAGGAAAACAATCCTAAAAAATTCAAAATGTAATTTGATTTTTTTCAAAGAGGAAAGCCTACAAATGATGCCTCGATAGTGTCATCTTTGAGTCGTGGGGCTGTTTTATGGAAAATGTTCCAGCTGCTCTGACAGCCTCTCCCGCCTGGAAGCTTACTAAGGGGGCGACAAGAAGGAGCCTGAGAACCAACACCACATCCTCAGATTTCTTTATCCTCAAATCATCTGACTTCTTCGTTTGACAACTCTCGAAGTAAGCCTCCTGACATCAATGATTCAGATTTTATATTTTAAAGAATATCAAAGTAACAGCAATACATCAGCAACAATAAACTCCTGTATTTTGGTGAACATTAGCGAGTTACATCAGTTTACTGGGAACAAGTCCTATCACACCAACTGAAAATTCAAATCACTTTCCCATGTATACCATGAGCTTTAAAACGGTCAGGTTTTAGCCTTTATTTTTCCATTAGTAGAAATGCTTATCCGCAGACTCACTTGCAGAAAAACAATAAAATGGATAATTTAAATTAAATGGTTTAAATTAAATGTCTAGGTATACGGAGAGAGTGGTGTTGGGCTTTCCCAGCCTATGAGGAAAGAGATGCGCTGGTCCTCCCAGGGTTCTTGAGTCATAAACTACCATTTGTCAGGCTCTTTCTTTGTGAAAACCCCTATAGGTGAAAGGGTAGCAGGCCACATTCTCCCCTCTCTCCAAAAAGCCCCATTAGTTAGGAAGTATTTTCCCATACAGACTCAGAAATGGTTTATTATCATGATTAGTATTATTTGCATTCATTTATCTCTCTGACGTCTTTGTAAATGTGTACATCAACCCAGTAGAGATGGGTGGTTCCTCACAGAAGTGGAGATGCCTGCCTCTTTACTACACTATGATTCTGGCCTTTGTCTCAATTGCCCTCTTCAAGGCTGAGGAACACTTGCCTCCCTCAATTCAACCTCCTGAGTGTAGAGAAGGCGAAGTGTCAAAGTTTTCTTTTCTTTTGATCTCTACTAATGTACCTAATCATAGTATAATTGTAAACATAGAATAACATTAGAACAATTACTTTTTGTTTTCCAATTTGCAAATATTTGCTTTCCTAAAATAAAACTCATCCAGACTCATTCATTCATTTATTCAGCAAGTGTTCAAGTTCCAGGGAATGTGCTGGGTTCTGGACCATGGTCTTTTGATGTGTATGATGATCTAGGCATCTGGACAACATGAAGGTAGAGGCTCAAATGCAGTGATGTCTATACTCGATGACAGAAAAGCTTCCATAGAAGAAGCGACTTAGGAGCTGTCTTTAAAAATACATAGGTAATAATGAGGTTGACGGTGGGAGTAAAGAACAGTGTGTGCAAAGATATAGAAAGGTCAGGTAAAGGAGCACAGGCTCTTTGTGGAAGTATAAGCAGTGCCACATGTGCGGTTACAGCTTAGGATGTGAACAATCTCCAGGAGAGACTCGTTTCTAGGTTCAACAGAACCCCCAGATTCCTGACCTACTACTATTAGAGACAGAGAACGTAAGAGAAGGAGTAATTTTCTGTTTGTTTTTTGAGATAGGGTCTCATTCTGTGGCCGAGGCTGGAGTGCAGTGGCATGAACATGGCTCACTGCAGCCTTGACCTCCCAAGCTCAAGCGATCCTCCTGCCTCAGCCCCCACCTAGTAACTGGAACTACAGGCACGCACCACAACACCCAACTAATTTTTTAATTTTTCATAGAGAGAGTCTCCCTGTGTTGTCCAGGCTAGTCTCAAATTCCTGGGCTCAAGTGATCCTCCCACCTTTGCCTCCCAAAGTGCTGGGATTATAGGCATGAGCCACCATGCCCAGCAGGAGATGTTTTATAACAGGAAATCTCCTTAAGATTTATCTCATTAGAGTTCCCATTTCCACATCTATACACTCTTTTTATTCCTGAAGTTCATACCAGTAATGATCAAGATTATTCTGGCATTTTGTACATATTGTTAGTTTTTCAAAATATGTCCCTAGAGTAAAGTATAAACTTTCATCTACCTCCTTCATTTTCTTGGATTCATAGGTGCTGAGCTGATTTTTTTTTCTTTTTTTTTTTTGCTATGTCACACATTTGTTACTGAACTTCATCATCAGAAAAAAAATTTACGTAAACAAATAGCACATAAAGAATATTCCTGTTTTCAATTAAACCTGAATATATAGTTATATAAAATGCATATTATAAAAAATTAAAGTCACTTACCTAGTTGTCTCCACATTTACTCTATGTAGCCTTAAGCCTTCATCCAAGGACTCATTATTTTTTAGGAGCTTCTGCTGAATGATTTTTCCTTCTAAATTGGTATTGTTGGTAGCATTGTAAACTAGAAGGGCCCAAAGTACCAACCTAGGAAAACATTTCAGATAGAACTGTTGTTGTTGACTGGTTGGTTGTTATTTGGTCGGATAAACAGAACATTTAGATGTAGATGGATGACCATCAACTGTTGTGACTGAAGAGATTAGCCGAGGTGCTTACAGACTTTCTCTGCTGCTGTGAAAATTATAATGGTAAAAATATTCCAGTATTTTTCAACTCACCATTTGTCTTCTGAAATTATTAAGTGTTACTATTTATAAATGTGCTACAATTTCTTCAGAATAGCAACAAATGATTTTCTATCTCCATGAAGCATTTGCAAGTACTTTGTATGGTAAAAAGTTTAACAAAATAAATACTCAAAATAGACTGTGTGATTGGCCAGTATATTACTTAAGAAGGTTACAGAACGGTTGATGCTGAAGAGCTTTAAAAAGGAAATGCATATATGAGAAGCAAAGAAATTTATCCCAAAATTTCTTTTGTTAAAAACTTTTGGTTCTATGATTTAAAGTAATATAATTTTCTGTTCAACTACAATCACAGCTGTAGTCGACAGTAGAAATAAAAGCTATCAATTTAACGCTGAGATAAAAGTAAGCAACATTATTTTGTCAAATAGAGGAGAATTTCTTTTGCTTATATGTGATAGCTCTGGGTTCACCAAAAAAATTTGTTTCTTCTTCATATTCAGAGGAGAAATGAATAATATGATATAAGATAAGACATTATATTACTGAGATCAGTTACTGTCTACATGCCAAAGACAAAGTGGTAGTATTGTTTTTAAACTAGTTATGGAATGCCCAGTAGAGAGGCAGTGGCATATTTTATTTATGAAACTGTGAATATTAATAATTATTATATTATATATAATTATATAATTATAATAAATATATATAAGTATTAGTCATAGTAATTTATTTGTGGTGTTAAAAAATAAGAAGGAATATGTGAAATATTTGCTATTCAATGCTAGGTGAAATTAAAGAATAGCTTAATTTTTCTTTCCTAAATATTTGTGCTAATCTCAAGGAAAAGGTGCTCTACTATTCTCATAATTAACTCTGAAAAGCTCTCTTTAAAATAATCTACTGCTTATCATTCACATATAAGCCATATTTCAGGATGAGGCAAACATAGATGTGAATATAATTACAGCTGTGAAAAACAGATGTCATTATGATGGCTTAACAATTTTTAAAATGGCCTATGAAAAAGTATCCCTTGATTAAATCATTGTTTGAAGGCAAGCTTCACCACTCCAGTTGGTGAGAACTTACAGCTGGGAATGTAAACTTTTACTTGTCTTGAATACTGAGAACACAATTAGCACAAAGTATTGTGGGTGATATTGAATATCCAAACCCAATAAGTCAGGAATAGCCATACATTTTCACAGGTCTTATCTGTGTGTTTTCCTCTCTCATCCTGAAAACTGAAACTACTTTATGGTTCTACGAAGTCACATTCTATCTGTTGTTACCATCAGTCATTCTTTATTTAAAAAAAAAAAGTCTCTGTGGCTTTGGTTTCCTGTCTGTCTAGGCAATAGAGTATGATAGCATTATCTGAAGCTATGGTCTGTGTTAAGTGATACAATCAAATTGAATTATTTGTGATACACACAAATAAAAAAAGAATGTGTGTAAAAGTAGTAGACCGTGGTTTTGAGAAAAACTGAGACTATAAAGGCTCACCAATGAGGGTAAGAGCCATAGAGAACAGAAGAAAAGAGAGGCAAGAAAGACTATAAACATAAATATTAAATAATGGCAAGAGTTCATACCAAAAAAAACCCTAAATATCTGGATTTTCCTATATACACTGTCTTAGTTCATTCTCCCTATAATTTTCTGTAAAATTATTCATTGGTTTGACAAAGCCAGGAAACTGAAATCCCATGAATTTAAATGTCTTTCAAGCAAGAGTTTCTGAGTGCTGACATGTAATAATCGATGGCTGATTTTAGTATCACCTTGTAGTTGAAGAATCACAGTAAGTAAACTAAAAAGTGAATGCTGACTGCCTGAAGAACGTATACCATTGGCGATATCTACCACACCCAGGGCTGTCCCAATAGCTACAAAAAGTGTCCAGCAAGGGGATCCCAACCGCTGCTGGATCCATCACTGAAGACGCAATATGATCTAATAGAAAGGATTGAAAAAAAATATTTGGTTAAATAGTGGAGAAGAGTTCTGTCACCTTCAAGAATATAGTACTGAAATACATTACTGTGTTTTCATATCATAAAGAAAAAATTATAATGCCAGAAAATACAAACAAGTTTCCTTAATCAGATGGCTCAATCCAGTCCATTTAATATGTATACAAAAATGACATCTTTCAACGTAACTTTCAAAACATCTGTTTTTCCAATGTTGAACTGAAAAGAAAAAAGCTCTCTGGTCAACTCTCATATGAAATTTTATCTTCTCATAGTAAGAATATATCACCTGAAAAGAAGCAGACTCTATCATCAGGGCTGTGTGTCCATAATATCAATTCAGTCTATTGAGATCCAGCAAGACTTATAGAAACTTATGCTTTACAACAAATTGAAAAAAAATCTATGGAGGCTACATACGACATGTCATGCCTGTAATCCCAGCATTCTAGGGGGCTGAGACAGGAGGATCACTTGAGGCCAGGAGTTCGAGGTCAGCCTGAGCAACATAACGAGACCCAGTATCTACGAAAATAATATTTTAAAAATTAGCCAGGCATGGTGGCACACGTGTGTCGCCCCAGCTACTCGGGAGTCTGAGGCAGGAGGATCATTTGAGCCCAGGAGTTTGAGGCTACAGTGAGCAATGGTCACACCACTGCACTCCAGCCTGGGTGACAAAGTGAGACTCTGTCTCAAAAAAAAAAAAAAAAGAAATCTACAGAGATGCAATACATGACCCAAATAACCTAAACACAAGTAAACTTATTCCATTTGGAAGTTTAGGTTTTTTTGTTTTACAGTACTCTAAACATTTGGTCCTTACATGCTAACTGGTCATACATACTGGACATAGCCATTAAATTATCTGCATGATTAAAGCATGATCCTGACATACAGTTTAAAATGGAGACTTTAGAAAATTAGCTGGAGCTTTAAATGCTAAAATATTTTGGCATCTATTATCCATATTATTAGATGCTATCATATATAAACACTTTACTTAAAGCTATTTTCTTTGAAAGTGTCTTTGTAATTTCAAGCAAGAGGCAATAGGTTATCATAAACTGGAAATACTAAAAATAATAATTCATCCATTTTAAATGCCCTATTTCTCAATTATTTTCATCAGATGTACATCACTTCCCAGTGTGTTATATTACAGTTTTAACTACAAGAAAAAATAGCATACAATAGTGCTCAATAATTGTGCTACGTGATTAAAGTTTTTCTTTCCCACCTGTTTTCATTTTTCTACCAGATAGTTAAAGTAGTGAGCAAGAGAAAGAATGCTACACTCTTTGTAAGACTTTGTCCTGTTACCTTGAATCATTCTCAATGCTTCTCTTGACTTTAATCTTGTCCTCTCCAGAGCTCAGGTGAAAACTATAAATAAAATACATACATTCATTAATCCACCTCTTCAACTGTATCATCAACAGTAAAATTTGGGGACCTGAAATAAAGAGACAGAATGGGAATTCCAAGCCAATATTTCCAAATGTGTGTCCTGAGGTTGTAGCTTCTTTCATAAAGCTAGGCAACTGTGTGCTTTAGCTCTGTTTTGAAGATCCACAATGCATATTACTACACTAAAGAAATGGAAACGTTCCAATAAAGAAATCTGCTTCAGTTTGTTTAATAATGTACTTCCTGAACTTATCTGACAACTCGACCCCTTTTCTATGTTACTGAATCTCTTATGTTCACAGAATATATGTTTAGGAGTCATGACATACACTTCAGAAAATGAGTTCAGGTGGAGAGATCCAAGACGGCCGATTAGCAGCAGCTCAGGATTGTAGCTCCCACTGAAAGCGCAGAGAGTGAGTGGACGCCACATTTTCAGACGAATTTTTATTGCCCACGGACCAAGAGATTCCCGGCGGAGGAGCCCCACGGGTCGCCAGCGTGACTCTTTGGCCGGCGTGGCCATTTTGCAGGCGCCCCGGCGTGGCAGTTCTCAGTCTGGAGTATACGGGACTGAGTGCCCTTTGGTTGGCGTTGGAGCTTCGGGAAGGCAGAGTCTCCCATTCAGCTGATTGAAAAGCAGACTGAAGCGGGGAACCAGACCGGGAGATTCCCGGGCAGAAAAGCGCCACAAATCTCAATGCCGCTGTTTCAGCCGGCGTAGTGGGTCGCCACAGGGGAAGGCTGGTCCCCCCCTACACACACACACACAAAAAAAACAGCAGTTGGAACTGGTGAGGATTGAGAGTTTCACAGCAAGTACAGCTGAACCCGGGAAGGTCCAGCTCTGTGGGGGAGGGGCGTCCGCCAAAGGAAAATTAAGAAACAGAAAAAACTTTACCACCAACAAGCTGGACATCCACTCAGAGACCTAATCTGAAAGTCAGCAATTACACAGACAACAGGTGGATAAATCCACAAAGATGGGGAAGAAACCAGCGCAAAAAGGCTGAAAACACCCAAAATCAGAATGCCTTTCCTCCTACAGAGGATTGCAGTTCCTCATCACCAACTAAACAAGGCCTGATCGAGAATGAATGTGAGGAATCAACAGAATCAGGCTTCAGAAGGTGGATAATGAGAAACTTCTGTGAGCTAAAAGAACATGTTCTAGCCCAATGCAAGGAAACTAAGAACCTTGAAAAAAGGTTTGATGAAATGTTAATGAGAATGGACAATTTAGAAAGGAATATAAGTGAATTAATGGAGCTAAAAAACACAATACAAGAACTTCGTGAAGTATGCACAAGTCTAAAGAGTCGAATTGACCAAGCAGAAGAAAGGATTTCAGAGGTCGAAGACCAACTTAACGAAATAAAACGAGAAGACAAGATTAGAGAAAAAGGGTAAAAAGGAATGAGCAAAGTCTCCAAGAAATATGGGACTATGTGAAAAGACCTAATCTACGTTTGATAGGTGTACCTGAATGTGACGAAGAGAATGAATCCAAGCTGGAAAATATTTTTCAGGATATTATCCAGGAAAACTTTCCTAACCTAGCAAGGCAGGACAATACTCAACTCCAGGTAATCCAGAGAACACCACAAAGATATTCCTCAAAAAGAGCAACCCCAAGGCACATAATCATTAGATTCACCAGGGTTGAAACAAAGGCGAAAATACTAAGGGCAGCCAGAGAGAAAGGACAGGCTACCCACAAGGGGAAGCCTATCAGACTCACAGCAGATCTCTCAGCAGAAACCCTACAAGCCAGAAGAGAGAGGGGGCCAATATTCAACATCCTTAAAGAAAAGAACTTTCAACCCAGAATTTCATATCCAGCCAAACTGTTTCATAAGTGAAGGAAAAATAAAATTTTTTATGAACAAGCAAGTACTCAGAGATTTCATTACCACCAGGCCTGCTTTACAGGAGCTTCTGAAAGAAGCACTATATACAGAAAGGAACAACCAGTATCAGCCATTCCAAAAAACCCATCAGTAAGCTGCATCCAGACCCATCTCACATGCAAGGATATACAGAGACTCAAAACAAAGGGATGGAGGAAGATTTGCCAACAAAATGGAGAGAGAAAAAAAAAAGCAAGAGTTACAATTCTCATCTCTGATAAAATAGACTTTAAAGTAATAGAAAACAAAAGAGATAAGAAGGACATTGTATAATGGTAGAGGGATCAATGTAACGGGAAGAGTTAATGATCCTAAGTCTATGCGCACACAATATAGGAGCACCCAGATACATAGGGCAAGTTCTTGGTGACTTACAAAGAGACTTGGACTCCCACACAATAATAGTGGGAGACTTTAACACTACATTGTCAATAGTGGATAGATCAATGAAACAGAAGGTTAACAAGGATATCCGGGACTTGAACTTATACCTCAAACAAGTAAACTTAATAAACATTTACAGAACTCTCTACTCCAAATCCACAAAACATACATTTTTTTTTTTTCAGTAACACATCACATTTATTCTAAAAGTGACCACATGGTTGGGAGTAAATCACTCCCCAGCAATTACATAGCATTTCATAGGTTTAAATGAAATATTGGTTGGCTGTTTGTTTATTTTCCTCACTTACTCCTTCCTGTCTCCATTGTATAACACAATTATTAGTATAAAAGAGCTTTTTAATACCCATTTTTAGACTGCATTCTAGCCTGGAAAATAGAGCAAGATTCCCATTCTCTCTCCCTCTTTTCTTCTTCTTTTTCCCTTTCTTTCTCTTTTTTTCTTTCTTTCTCTCTTTCTCTCTTTTCTTTTCTTTCTTAAAAAAAAAATGAGTTCAGGTGTAGAACTGTGAATAAGGTACACAGGAGGATATATGGATAATACCAATTGCTGAAGATTAGCAGAGGATTTAAATAGAAATACAGTGAGGGATAATTTTGAAAAGTTAGGTTGCAATCAGACTGTAGGTGTACAAGATTAGATCTGGGAAAAAAAAAAGTGGTCTTGAAATGGGTGCATACAACCCAGGGGGTGCTCTAGGTGATTCACCAGGGTGTGAGAAGAAACTAACAACTTCTATGTATATTTAATGATGTAATTTTAATTTTTGACACATTATAACGTGTATCGATTCAGTTACACAAAACACACTTATGATTTAAAAATACAAATACAAGTTAACTGGAATGTATGATCAAAACCTTTTAAAACCATCACTGCAGCATTGAGGATTTTGTGCAATAAACTAATATATAGAGTTGTTTTAGAAAGATTGTGTATATAGTACTTATGTGTGTGTATTTGTATTATGTGTTGGTACAATCAAATAGTAGCACTAATTAGACACTACTTTTAATTTCTCAAATAATTTTATTCTATCATTTACCTGATATTAATGACATAAACCGTGTAGTTCCAATTTTGGAAGGTTGAATTGAGCTGGAAAACACAATGGAAAAGGCTGAGTTTTGTTAATACTTTTAAAAAATATCTAAATCAAGTTTCTGCTTAAAACATAAGTTGTTACTGAGATAAGACCGTGACAAAATCCTGAAGAGTTGGAGGAGTGAAGGGTAAAGGTAACAGTTACTGGATCATTGTATACCAAGAATTTGGTAAATGTTTTTCCTTTCAGTCCTCAAAACAACCAATAAAACAGGTATTATCCCTACATACCCCACAGTCTTCTAAATAAAGAAACTGAGCTTTCTCAGAGAAGAAATAGCTTGCCCAAGATCACCCAACTAAGCAGTAGCAGATCCCAGATTGGAGCCCAAGTCTGTCTGTTTGGAAAACTATCATTTCCTCTCTAGCCTTCATATTAAAGAAGATTCATACAATAAATACCTTCTCTATTCTTTATTTAATGAACACTGAGGTACACTAAAACATTTTTCTAATAATTACTATCTCATAATATTAGTAAATAAGAAAAATTATAAATGAACAATATAAATTTTTTTAAAAAAGAAAATAAGTTCAATACTATTGGAACTATGTAATTATGAAGTGGTTATTTAGCAGTCTTTATGGTCTCAGCATAAGAGTTTTTAATGAAGCAATGAATTCCTCCAATACAAAGAAGCTTCCCGGATTTCCAGCTTTCTGGAATCCCCTCCCACATGGTGGGAGCGCCCTCCGGGATTTCCCCTCTGGAATCCCCTTCCACACTCTTTGTGGAAGCCTTTCTCCTCTTCTTCTTTCCTTCTCTTTCTCTACCTAAATAAAACCACCTTTCTGCAAAACAAAACAAACAAACAAAAAAAAACGAAAACAAAAAACAAAGAAGTTTCCATGATGTAGTTTTCCATACAGTTGCAAAACAAGGTTTTTTCACTGACATGACATACTCCTATTAACACATCATCTCCGAAGGGTGATTTAGGCCTTGTTTCATTTACACATTTAGCCTTTCTTTCAAGCATTTCTGTAACTGAATGTAAGTTTTAGGGAATCCTGGCAAAAAAGTGTCAAGTTACTTTAAAATTGTAAATAGTAGTGAGTTGAAACAGGTACACCATTTATATTTTCTCTATTACCAGGTATCTTTGGTACCTTGCATTTTAAACAAAAAATGTCTAATAAAGTTTAGTTGCGGATGAGAATAAAGCTATGTCAAAAACCACGCATTAAGTAAATATAAATGCAAGCTTATTCCTTATCTAGCACAAACTTTCTAGTGAATGCTAATTTCAGATTAATAACATTACCTATTATTTGTACAAATAAACTAACAGTAGCTTATTTAAGAATGAAAATAAAGAATTTTATCTTCTGAAATCATTCTGACTTTAAACAAAAAGAACAATGCTGGAAAGAAAATGGGATACACAGAAAGAAAACTCTTTCTGTAGCCTGCTGTCTCCATTAAGAAGTTAAACACGTCTCCTAGTGTTTGAATTAGTTACTAATCTCAGTGTGGCATTCCCAAAAATCAACAGTAGCATTTTTCTTTTATTTCAATAGAGAATTTCACCTTTCGCACCAAGTTTGTAAAAGAGCTAATTACCTACTATTGTTACCTATGGTCAACTTTTGTTTAAAGAGTACTGCCTTTAAAAAGAAGACTGTTTTCTATCAGTTATTTTTCAAATATATTTAGGGGGGTGTGTGTGTGTGTGTGTGTGTGTGTGTGTGTGTGTGTGTACCACTACCTCTCAATGTGTGGTTAAACTTTCTTTTGCTACCAAAACACATTTATTAAACACCAAATATATATGAAAACTCATTTTTCTTACTTCAGAATGTATAGTGACTCAATTTTTAAAAATTGAACTATAACAGCATTATATATAAAAAGAAGTACAAAGTCTTACAGTATGCTGTAGGTAGGAAATGAAATAATAGAAAACACAGAAACCTATGGGAAATAAAAATTTTGAGATTATGAAGAAAATGAAAAAAATCCATGTGCTGTATTTGTAAGAAAAAGAAGAAAATAAAATGTTAAAATTTTTAAATTGAAAACTACAAAATGTTTATCAATAGGATACTGGTTAAATTACAATCTAACTGTCCATCAATAGAAGACCTGCTAAATAAATGAAATAAATGAACAGCCACATAATGAAATATTATACATTGTTTTTTCAAAGCAAAAAAAATGAAGTTCTCTAATGTTGCAAATCTGGCAACAATAAAAATAAGTATGGTATAGAACGGTATGTAAAGTATACTGCTTTTATTGTAAAAAACAAAGAGAATAAGAATCTATAGTTTAATTTTCTTTCATGTGCACAAAAAAATTTGGAAAAAAAGCCGAGAAAAACTAACAGTGATTTCCTATTTGCTGTTGGTTATTGGGTTGGTACCACACAGATGAGCAGCAAGGATGGGTGGAAGACTTTCGTAATGTGTCTTTTTGTGCTTTTTCGTTTTGATCAAACATTCAAACAAATTTTTAAAAGAATCTATTTAAAAATACAGCAGAAAATGTATGGATCTAATAGGAAATAAAGATACCTGTTGCCACCAAAATCTATTTCCATTTGTGTGATACTTTTCTTATTTAAGACACTGATAGCCTACTAGGCTCAGTGTCTTATCCTTTTCAAATGTACTTTTCTTCTTATGCATAAGCACAATACCTCACTTACATATCTACTCATTTATTTCTAATGAATACCATCTGTGTTTCAGTATGATTGGTAGATTCGGTTAACTAGCTTTTCCAGATTCGCAGAAGTTAAAGATTTTTTCTTTTTTTTAAAAAAAGAAAGGTTGTAAGTTCACTTACCCATTCTGCCACCTTGCTCTGTATTTTTACCTCAGGGTGACGAAGGATGTTTTGAATCACTATGGATATTCTATAGAGAATTCCATCTGCCCATTGGAAATAGGATTAATCCATTAATTATATTTTTATAGTCATATAATTACCAAACAGTTAAAGTTATGATCATGTAAGTTTTATATAATCAAATAGTTTTATTCCTAATCACATAATTTACAATATAAGGTAAAAGAAATAACTTCTACATAGGCAAAAAAATTTCTGAAATATTTTGATGTTAAGCTTACTGACCCTGCAACTTCTTAGAAATAGTTATCAATTAGCTTACTCTTATTACTTGCATGTTTCTTCATTTTTTATAACTGTATAGATTTCTGATATCTACTGTCTGTAATGTGTTAACTGTTTTCATGTACAATCTGACTTCTTATGACAAGCAAATATGCTTTTGTGCATTATAAAGAATGATAAAAAGTTTTGGATGTGAAAACTTGAATGAGATCATGTGGAGGAATTAACTTGAAAAAGTAGAATGGGCATACACATATTTACTGCCCTAATTCCTCTCCTTTTCCTCTCTTTCCCTTGCCTAATAAAACATTTACTTCTACTAAAATATTAGGTTGCATTTCACCAGACTTTTCATCAAAAATTTTTAAATATGTTCATTTATACCAAAGTAGAGGGAAAAAAATAAACAATATTTGCAGGTAGAATTTTAATTGGACTATTTCACTTTAAAAGAAAACCTTATTGTAAAGAAGGTTCTGCTTTTAGGGTGGGGGAATCTTTAAAGTAAACTGATTTTTTTGTTTGTTTTAATAAAAATCAAATTCACCAGCAAGGGTTTGCTAAATAGCTCTAGATGGGTGCTAGAGAGCACTTCAGTCAAAGTAGCTCACGAGAAAAATACCCTTTTAAATTATGGTAGGTTATAGAGAAAAGAAAAATTTTTGAATCTCCATTATTGTCAATCATCTTTCTTCATACTTCTGTATAGGTAAGTCTTAAATAAAATATGCACACAAAATATAGAAATACATAATTATAGCAATGTTGAAGAAAATAGTAAAAATTGTGGGGGAGGCAGTAGAAAGAAATATAAACATTTTTCTCTGGGAATTTCCAAATCTACTAAAATGCAAATTCCAGTTCCACTACCAAAGGAATGTCTTTCCAGTAAGAGTCAGAGTCTCATGCTAAATAATAGAAATTGCTTTCCCCAGATGTATTAATATAAATATATAAAACTGGCACAAGTCCAAGCACAGGTGAATTTAATTTATGCAGACTATTTATTTCAACTTCTAAAACTCTCCAGGTATTTTAATAATCTTGATTTTCATATTCCTTTAAAAAATGTTCTGAAAGAAAAATATTTGGAGGAACATATAAAACAATAATTCATATAAAGATAACTTTTACATTGTAGATCTCATCATATAAAATCTCAAATGTTCTGAATGACTGGGAGGAAATTCAAATTGTGAAGATCAAAGAGTTATTTCAGGAACCTCGTAATATTCTCTGACTACACAGAAGTTTCCCTACTTACAATTCAAGATTATCTAACTTTATGATGGTGGGAAAACAACAAGCATTCAGTAGAAACTTTTACTTTGAGTACTCATATGACCATTTCATTTCACACTTTAAGTTCAGCATTCAATAAAGTACATGCGATATTCAACACTTTATTATAAAACAGACTCTGTGTTAGATGATTTTGCCCAGCAGTAGGCTAATAAGGTAAGTGTTCTGAACATGTTTAAGGTGGGTTCAGCAAGCTATGATGTTCAGCAAGTTGGGTGTATTAAATGCATTTCTGACATTTGATATTTTCCAGTATTTTCAACTTACAGTTGGGTTAATAGGAATGCAAACCCCCTCATTAAGTAGAGGAGCATCTGTATTATCAATGCTGGCAGAGTATCTGAAAAGCCACCACTAGATGGAGACCTAAAGCATGCTTTTGTTATAAGAGTAGTGTTTATTTAGGAAAACATTGCAAAATTCTACAAATCAGTATCTGTAGTCATTGACATTTCTGAATTTTTATAGAAGAATCCAAATATTTAAGATGTTTTCTTTAAATTTTGTGTTTCCTGCCCCAGTCCACTTGTTAATCTTACTTAAAATTTTAGAATAGTGCAGTCAACAAGTAACCACGAGAAAAGTCCAAGAATGAACTGTCAAAGCAACATAAAAAAATATGTCCACTGAAGGGCTGGTGAGAAGGGTTTTGGACTGCAGCAAAATAATTGGCTTAAACATTGCCATTGGAGGAAATGCATAATTAAGACACACTTATGCAGGATTTTCCATGTTATCATAGCAGTAAAGTTGTCTTCTCTTACCAATGTTAATTCCCATGGTGTTTTAAAAGCTATTCACAAAACTTCATGTGTTCTAGAGAGTTCAAAATATGTATGTACTGTCCCAATAATAACATCTAGGCCAAAGGCATTTATTATAGACATTAATTGGGGAAAAATAATTTAAGAATATATTTGTTTTCCATTTAGATACTTCTTTCAGCATGCAGAACTTCAAGCAGAAATCACTGCCTTCCATTACCAACATGGTATCAAAACAGCATTATTTTCTGTAGTTCTCTCTCCAAATCATCTTTCCATTTTTTGCCTCCTTACACTTTTTTTGGAGTTTCTTAGAGAATACAGAAATGACTCTGCTCTACATATACTATATATATTCAAAGATGTAAAATACAGGTTTGAAGTGATAGGCTTAAATATATATCTGAAAAACCAGATGTTAAAATATAAACCAAATGCTAATTTAGATACCTGGTTATTTCTTTGAACTGGTGATGAGGCAATTCTATTATGACAGTGGCATTTACAATATGACTGTCAATCCTGCAGATCCTATACACACAATTTCTTTAAGATACATGGCATAAAAAGCTACAGTAATGGATCCATTCAAATGACCTAATAGCTAAACGTATGTGAGAAACTGGAAGCAGTGTTACAATCTGTACTTACTTGTAAACTTGATTTTTAGAACAATAATAAAGACTAACGGAGTTAATTCCTTACTTGAGTTGCTTGTGACAACCTCACGAAAGCTTACTATTCAGTAGCACTAGAGTGATGTTTGAAGCAGAGAAGATATGATTTGGAATGGAATAGTAATTAGTCCAAGAGCTTTTCTTTGGAATGTAATGGAAAATGTATAAAGGGTCATCATTTGTAGGAAGCCCCAGATTATCCATATTCTAAAACATCTGTTTGTGAAAAGTAGCTTTAAAGACTTTCTTAATGTATGCAGCAGGTCCTCGAATAACATTGTTTCATTCAATGGAGTTTCATTACAAAGTTGATGAGGAGAAAAGTCAATCCCTGGCCAGGTGCCCTTCCTGTGTAGGGTCTGCATCCCTTGTCAGCATGAGGTTTCCCCAGATCTTCTAGTGTCTGTCTTCCCACACTCCAAAGCTGTGCACCTTAGATTCATTGGCCTGTCTACATGGTCCCAGTGTGAGTGGGTGTGGCTATGTGTGAGTGTCCCCTGCCATGGGATGGCATCCTGGCCAGGTCTAGTCCCTGCCTGCTGTCCTGAGCTGCCCCGATGGTCCCAGCCACCCGCCAGCCTGAACTATATGAAATAAGCAGGTTAGAAAGTCAATGAATGAACGAATACAAATTATTGTAAAACAAAAATTCATGAAGTGTAAGATAATCATATAAATGCACGACAATAAATGATACAGTATGAAAGCACTCAGTGAAGCTCCATACTGGTGATTGTTTTGGAACTTCCTGGTGGCAGGAGGTGCTGCTCGCAACTTTCACCTTGCAAACGAACATTTGTTCCTTGATTTAACCCATCACCATCACTAAGACTGCAGTCACTCACTGGCTCATTCAAAATTGGGCAATCAATTATCTTGTTTTCACTAATCTTTCTTAAATGTATGTATAGCTCATATTAACTACAATGTTTAATATTAGAAGTGTTTTGGTCTTTATTTGGAAGTTTGATGATGCTTCTGTGATCACAAATATGCTGTAGAAACTTAACTCTTGTTTATATCAATCAGCCTATGTTAAGATTAATTTCATTACATGTCATTTTGCTCAAATTCACAGTTTCCAAGAACCTATCAACAACGTTAATGAAGACTTACTGTAATTTGAGGCATCAGAAAAAAGCCCTATTGCAAACAACAAAAAAAAACTTTACACAGAAAAACAAAAGCATATCACAAAAGCCAGGCAAACACATTCTGTTGATATACTACAATAAATATATCTGATCATCAAACAAACTCAACTCCGTCCTCTCCTCACAATGCAATATTGTTATTGATGAACTCAGTAAAACTCTGATAGCCAAAAGTTAACAGGACTGGACAAATTAGGTAACAGATTTGACAGTTGTGCCTATCTTTCTTACAGTAAATTAAATGGGATTCTCTAATACATCAGAATGTAAGCCTGAGAATGTTTATTCTGTTTCCCAAAGAATAAGAAATTGTTAATATATAAATGATAATCCATGACATGACATTAAATAGCATTTTTCATAAGGTAAAAAAGTAATTCTCTTTTCAATTATTTCCAATTTGGTTACATCAAAAAAACATCTTAATTATAGTCTGTCTCTAATACTTTGTTAGTCTTCCTTTTTAAAAAGATAATGAAGGCTTCAGGCTCTAAGATGTGAGAAGGCAATAGGATAATTAGGGAATTTTAAAATATTGTTGACATTATATTTATATTCACTTTTCATGTCTGTGTTATAACAAGTAGGACTGGCTTCACTTTACAATCCTGAAATAGATTTTCCCAAGTAAATACAAATGTTTAAGTTAAAAAGTAAGTCAATTTAGGGGAAAAAAATCATATGAAATAGTATAGGTGGTTCAGAGATATGGTAAAAATTATTAAGACGGTACACAAATTTGAGTACACAATTTTGAGAATATTTCTATCATGTAATGACCTGAATATCTTTAAACACTAAGATAAAATTTTTGATTAAGAATTATCTGAATTAGATTTTTTTCATTAATGTAGGTCAAGACAGACCATTTTAACTGATTCTAACATTTGCTTGCTTTGTTCAAACTCCAATGAAGGTTATGACGCAAAGAGAGATGGCCTAAACAAGGCTTTCTTCAATAATGTCAGAAATGACATGACTGAGTGAATACAGCTCCACTCTACCAAGTCAAGGACTCTGAAGCACCGTATAAATGTTCTTGGGCAGTAGAGGATGTGTCAGTCCTGGAGGGAGAATACCACAGAGGCTCTTTGTATGTTCATACAAAGAGTGAAATACTTAGTTAGAATTATAATATTCCCATCTACTGGCTAGAGTCCATGTGAAATATGCACTGGAAATTTCGGCTGCTGTTGCCTTCTTGGGGGTTGCTGGAATTTTTGCTCCATCATAAATCTCCTTGGTGTAACTACCAGAATAACCATAAACACTCCCTGAATCGATGTCTTTATAACCCTAATGAAATTTGTATCTACGTTTCATGTAAAATATTCCATACTTCCAATTTAAATGTCCTACAGAGGAAGTTGATATAACCTCTGAGGCCAAGAAAAAATGAACTATGTGGGTTTCTTTTCTCAGGATTTTGGGTCCCTGGTAATATATTACAGATGTCTTGCCCTCATGAACTAAATGATTGGAGTTCAGAAAATTCCTTTGTTTCTAATGCTTCATATTTGAGAATATTATTGTATTAAAAGCAATGGTGTGGTCACCTGATTGGAATTTCTCTTTTATTAGAAGAAATTGAAATCACTGACTCTGAATTACTGAAAGGTCATGTGTGTCGTTCATATAGGAACAGGTTAAATAATTCAGCTCACCTGACTTTTCCTCTGTTTATTTCTTACCATATACTGCTGTATTTGCAAATCATAAATAACAGCAAAGTATATTTGGGGAAAAAAAAGCAAGAAGTATTTGAAGTGACTTTAGTTGTTGCCATTTAAAAATAGATTTTAGTTGATATATAATCACATTCTATTATTCTTCAGCAAATAAAAACAGAAAGCAAAGTATTACTATGAAAATTGATTTAAATGTCACAAATACATTATCACACTTAAGTGAGAAATTAAATTATTAAAATTACTTGGTTTTCTGAAATTTATAAAATCCTTTAAAACTTGTTTCCTGAAGGAAATCATCTGACAAAATACCATAGAAATACATTTTTCTCTGTTCTCTATTATGATACAAATTACTGCCTTTTAATTAAATGCCTTTCTCTTAAAACTTCCTTTGTAAGAAACTTTGGTGAAAAGTGCAAAGAGGAGTACTGGAAATGTGCTCATTCCACTGGTCATAAAAATGAGGAACTAAACAGAGTTATGCGATATTTATTAATTTTACTAGTCTGGTAAACCTATAAATGTACCAATTGATTCCAATAACAGAAACTTTGTTGGAATAATACATATTTCTATCCTTAGAATACAATTTTTTTATGTTAGACACACTATAAATATAAAAGGTAATGATTTCTTACCATTCATTTGTTTATCGATTCTGTTAGTAACAGGCATGTTAGTGGTGACAGTGGGTGGTGTAGTACTAGGAGAGTTTACAGTAGCTGGTAATAAAGATGAGAAAGATGTAATTTTGCAAAGAGCTCATGACAGTTAATTTGGATAAGCAATCTATAATTAATGCATTAAAATATATAGAGGAAGAATGGAAACCATTTTGAAATACAACAGACTCCAAGGTTATAACGTATAAGATGAAGCAATGCTTTCTGTGGCACATTAAGAATCAGTACACATGGCCTTGGATGCTATATTACACAAGGTTCTGGATCAAGAAAAAAGTGATGAGAGAAAGGACATTTAGATTCTAGATTCTAGACCTAGGTCTCCATTAACAAGCTGGCAATCACACAGAAAACACTCAATCCTTTAGAACTCAGTTTCCTGAGTTGGTCAAAAGAAAAAGTTATGGAAGGCAGTCTATATAAAATCTACAGTTTGAAAGTTATCTAAACTAAGTTTGCCTAATACACTGAGTCTAGAGAAATAAAATCTCAGAAAAAAATGTACTTCTTAAGATGACTGTAAAGAAAAGATAAATGAAATGCATAGAGTAAGTTAATCATTTAAAGATTCCAATAAGTTTACTAAACACTGATGGATAAAAAGTATTTCACAGGGCAAGCCTTATAAGGGAGACATTTTCAAAGCATTATGTCAGATATCTCAGATGAGAAGAATTTTTAAAATAATATTTTTTAAACTTCAGATCTTGAACTAAACAGAATTACAGATTTTTAAATTTCATTTAACAATTTGAATACTACACTGAGATCATGGAAAAAAAACTGCTTGATGACAATTTTCATAGGGTATTGATCAATAATAATATCAAAGAAATAATGTCTCCACAAGGAAAACAAAGATAATAGATAATAATGAGTTACACCCCATACCATCTCCTGCCTGCCCTACTCTCACATTGGAACCACAGAAGAGAGCTTAGGTTTCTACTTCTTCAGTCTCACTCCTAATACCAGTTACCTTTGTGCTATGATCTGCTTAATAAGAGATTCAGCTTTTACAAAAGGCATGGCCGTGATTCTTAATGTGGTACACAGAGCATGCTACTTCATTATAGAAGTATTTAACAGAATAAATAGATGAAAAGGGTCATGAGTAATTAGGAAGAGCAATGATAAAATAAAGCAAAATATTTATATTATTATTTTAAAACTTGTATAACTTTAATCATGTATTATTTAGCATGCAGCTACTTAGTACATAATATATAACTGAAATACCATGATTTAGTAAGCATCATAATAAACACAGTTACATTAACTTACCATAACCATTTTAATCTTAAGATTTAAGCTATCTTGCCATCATAAATTGCCTCATGGCCCTATCTTAAAGTTAACTGAACATTCAGATTGATTTCCCTCTTTGTTTTATAGACATGAATATTTCTTCAAAGTATTGTACCACTGGATTTATACTGGACTTTTTGCAAATCCAGTATATTCTTGAGAAGACCTGGGGGGGGGGGAAATGAAACCAACCCTTATTTAATAGGATATAAATTCACATTTTTAAAACTCAGAGCTTTGTGGAATTGTGGTTACCCACCACGTGAATGCATTCTTTCCCCCACACCGTACGTACTGTGCACCCACGCAAGTAAAACACTTGCAGAAATTCTTCTGTTTTGCTGTTTTCTGTCTTTCCAAGTGAAAATTCAGATAAAAATCAAAACAATGACAACTACATTATCCAAAATTGCAAGTAGGAAGCAAAGAGATTCCAGAGCACAGTGTGAGCTCCCTACCTTGACAGAGGGTCCCCAGATCTGCACAGTTGGCCAGTTCTGCTGCCGGGAGTGGGATCAGGTAGGAACCTTGACCAACATAGAGAGAATATGTAAGTTTGATTTATGATTTAGTGATATTATCCAGAAAACAATATCATGAATCATGGTTGATGTTATAGGAGCAGCCCTAGAAGAGTCCACCAGTAATTCTTTGATATCAAGAAAGTCTCTTAAGGTCACTGTGCCTTAATTACCTCAAATGTAAAATCAAAGTACTGTAATTGCCCTCGAAATCTTCAACTCAATTTAGCAGTCATCACACATGAAAAGAAAAGTGGTGCCACTGCCCCTTAAAGTTTGTGCCAAAAGTTCAGGGCTTTTTGTATAACAAATTGTAAGAGTTTGGGTGGAAATTCATACAGATAAAATAATACAAACATCAAGAATAAGTTTCAAAAGCAAAGTTAGATATTATGAATTACCCATAAAATGCATAGTTTTGGTTCATACACCCTAGTATATGCTATTTGTAATTCCAGAAATATGCTTCTGTGACTTCAATTCAGTCTCTGTGTCTTTTTATTTCAAGCTTTCACTGACTCATCCTCAGCAGGAAACAAGTTTTGAGCTGACTTTTTAGTAGAAGTAGTAAATTTTCACTGTTGCATTAAATCTCCTTCTGACAATTAACAGACTTTTCCAACAGGTTGAGTCTGAGAATAATTGGCTAAACTTATAACAGAGCATGTTGTACCATAAACAAACACAAAAAAATAATACAAATATATATATATTTATGTATGTGTGTATACACACAAATATATATACATACATGCATAATATGTACAATATATTTAATTTTAAGGGATATTTACATAACAATGATTTTATTCTAATAAACATTTTCCAATCTTTCCTGTGGGAATGTGAGGGCAGAGCTCATGCATGAGCTAACGAAAGATGCGTAACTAGGTAAATGGTATACATAAGCAGAAAATAACCTAACAGTTTAACAGTATCTCCGAAGGCATGGTTTCTTCATCTTTGGTATCTCAGGGCACCTGGCTCAAGGAAGGAATCATGATAGTTTAGAAAGGCCCGACCTTACAAGCAGGCTATGACATGACACTGACTGGCAAGGAGGTCTTGTCATAGACCTTTACACATTCATTCAACAAATATTTACTTATTGCCTACATTATGTGAGTTATAGAGGCCAGAATGATGCTTTAAGCTAAGGGAGATGGCTTCCCAATTATAAGTGCTATCAGGGAAGTGCTCTGAAGGTGGCAGTGGCCCAAAGGAGGATGTGACATCAGCTTGGTGAGAAAAGTGAACAGAAAATCCATTTCAAAGAAGGAGGCCTATGAGGCACAGAGGTTGTGAGAGAGCCAGGGGTAAGAGAGTAGAGACAGGTATTTTACTGGCAGACAGAATTTCTGAAACAAATGCCAAGGAGGCACTGAAATGGTCTGGGAACCCAAGTCACTGGGCATTACTAAAGTAGAGTAAAAACTGACAAGGGGCCAGGCACAGTGGCTCAACCTGTAATCTCAGCAGTTTGGGAGGCCAAAGTGGGTGGGTCACTTGAGGTCGGAAGTTTGAGAGCAGCCTGACCAACAGGGAGAAACCCTGTCTCTACTAAAAATACAAAATTAGCCAGGCATGGTGGCACATGCCTGTAACCCCAGCTACTAGGGAGGCTGAGGCAGAATTGCTTGAACCTGGGAGGTGGAGGTTGCTGTGAGCTGAGATCCCACCATTGCACTCCAGCCTGAGCAACAAGAAGAAAACTCTGTCTTAAAAAACAAACAAACAAACAAAAACTGATAAGGATGATCGGATATGTACACAATGGGTAGCTGCTGTAAGGCTCTGGAAATATGAAAACTATGAGCACTAGAACCCTATGTTTTTCTTCCAGTGGTTAATCCCACACACTGGAACCTTGAGTGGTGGGTACTCAAGGTTGTAAACCAAAAATGAACTTCTAGGCCCCCCAACTCCACAACCATCTGAATGGACTCCTCCTCTTGGCCGATGTCCTTCCAGAGTTAACCTGAAAATTGAATTGAGGCCATGATGGATGAGAAGGTTGGACATGCCTTATTATACCCCTCCAGCATTCACATCAACACAGACCCTAAGTCTGATAAGAAACATTTACAATCTATCCTCTCTGAAGCCTGCTACCTGAAGGTGTCATCTGCATGATAAAATCTTGGTCTCCACAACCCTTTATGTAACCCAGACATTCCTTTCTACTGATAGTAACTCTTTCAATCAATTGTTAATCAGAATAATTTGAAATCTACCTATGACCTGAAAACCCCCTCCCCACCACTTCGAGTTGTCGCACCCTTCTCCAGATTGGACCAACGTAAATCTTGCATGTATTGGTTGATGAATTGTGTCCCTAAAACATATAAAAGCAAGCCGTGCCCTGACCATCTTGGGCACATGTCATCAGAACCTCCTGAGGCTGTGTCACAGTTGTGTCCTTAACTTTGGGGAAATAAACTTTTTAAACCAATTGAGACCTGTCTCAGATATTCTGGGTTCACAAGGTGAACTGCTAACATTGTGAACTCTTTCTTAAAGGCAATGGAGGAAAAATGAGGAGGAGGTAGGCAAGAAAACTATATTTACATTCGAAAATAATCATTTTTTAGGTTAAATGATTATTTTAACCTAAAGAAAGGTTAAAATAATACAGCAAGAAAACCATATTTACACTTGAAAATAATCATTTTTTAGGTTCTACAAAAAAAAGAAGGGAAATAGAAGCAGGAATACTACTAATAATTGAAGCTTGATTTCATGAGTAATAAAGATCTACAGAAAAAGATCAATATAGATACAAGAAATTTAAAGATACAATGCATAATATTTAGCAACTAATTAAAGATGGGGAATAAAAGGAAGAATAGAGGCTGTTTTGCTAATTTCCAGCTTGAGAAATTGGTCCATATCGATCTATAAAAGGAGACAGGAAATAGAAGAGAAGCAGACTTAGGAGGGGTAGGGTAAACACTAAGTCCAGTCACGGAAACTGAGGTGCCTGTGTGACACTTACACGCAAACGTGTTTTTGTAAGAGGTGTAGCCAGGAAATACTCTTCAGAAGCTATAGAGCATTTGGGATCACTGGAGGTAGACTGTAGATTTGAGAAGAAAACAGAATGGAACCACAGGTATTCCTATATTTAAGCATCAGATATAAGAAAACGGCAAATATACTTTTCTTGCCTACATCCTCCTCGTTTTTCCTCCATTGCCTTTAAGAAAGAGTTCACAATGATAGCAGTTCACCTTGTGAACCCAGACTTTAAAAGGTAAAAACAGCTTTTACAGAGGTGGTTTTACAGAATTTAAGAGAAGAAAGTTTAATGCAGGATGTGGCAATATCAAGAATACCAGAAGGGCCAAGAATGATGAAGAATGAGAAGAACTTGAACTTTGCATTGGGATTTTGGTAGTACCTCTATGGAAAATAGTTTGAGTTGTGTAGGAATGATGAAATCTAGACTGCCAAGGTCTGAGAAATGAATGCAAGAAGAGGAAGCTTGGCTGTGAAAGGAAGCAGAGAGAGGAAAGGGGAGTTTTAAAGATTGAAAACTTAAGCAAATATACTATGAAAAAAGAACATCTGAGAAGGCAGAAGTGAAGGCAGGACTGAGGTGGAATTTTATCTTGAATGCTTTTTGTCCATTATTCCCTTACATCACACTTACTGAATGCCCACCTTTTGTGGGATCTCACTTTTGTAGGTACTTATATTTTGTAAAGGACTTCTGCAAACTAAAAAGCCTTTAAAACTTGAAACTAATGAAATCTCAGCCTCTGTAGCATGCAACAGAGGAGACCCTGGAGGGAGTTCCTGTGGTTCTCATATTACACACAATGTTGGCAGTCAAGGGCTCCTTAGGCCACTTCTGGCACTGATACAATATCTCTGGAAGACAAAGGGGGATAAGGGCTCAGTGTTGTGGGAAAGCAATTTTTAGGCAAACTACATTCCCATTACTATGTTAAAGAGCTTAGAGGTGAAAATAAGAAAATAAAATCAGAAGACCTATGGTTTAGAGCAAGATATTTAACAATTTTCTTGAACATCAGTTTCATTGCACAGTAATAAGTATACATTTCAATATGTAGCATTCTTTCATGGGAAACTCTAGCATTTACTTCTCAATATTTTAGTTAGCTGTTCCTTCTGGGGAACTTCCAGTTTAGCAAATTGACATTGCTTTATAAATACTCAATAAACGCTATTTTAAGGTAACTCAATATAACAATAAAAATGAAATTGGAATGTTTTTAAGTAAAAATAGTATAAATACAAGTGACTAATTAAAATGAAATTAAATCGATAAATGAAAATTTATATTACAAACACGAAAATAAAGCAATACAGGAAATATCAAATGTGTACACAAACTTTATTTCTACGCAGTTCCATTTTCAGCATATCTGCATAAAAAGTCAATATCACAATCAGTTTTCCTTGGCTGATGGATTTACACACCAGGAGGTTGTTAAGGAAGAAGAAACAATCCACTCTCCTGGACTGTGATATGTTTATCATCAACAAATTAGTTTGAGAATATGATCTGTATGTGTTTACTAATTTTTGAGGCTAACAGAAAGGTGCTTTCAGGTGTTTAATTACTATTAATGAGACAGCCAAATGCCTACACAGATAAAAAGTGGTCCCCCGGAGAATCTCCCACCTACTCCACTAGTGTTTACATCAGATGCTTTTGTGTGGATGAGGGGAACCTGTCCACGCCTTAACTGCACATGCGCACAGCAGACTGGAGCCCGACTTGTGCACGGGGGGGGTAGGGGGGAGGCGGTAGGTGGAGCCACGGGGAATTCATGGTTTATGCAGAAGTGGAGCCTGTTCGCTCCAACTCGGTGGGGGACCTGGGAATCAATCAGTGATGGGGAGGGCTTGTTTGCAGGCCTCCATCTCACTTCGTTGAGTTTTGTTTGTTTTTCCCTTTTTGCCCAATAAAGTCCTGCTCTAATCACTCCTCAATGTATCCTCGTGCCTAAATTTTACTGGTCGTGTGACAAGAACCTGGATTTTAGCTGAACTAAGAAGCAAAGTTCTATGACATTAATAGCAAAATTTAGAGGCAAGTTTTCTTGAAAAAATGTAATTACTGAAAACAGGCAGTTGATGAAAAGCTCTAAAGCTGTTATGTTAATCTTTCTTCTATATCTGTTGTTCTTTGCAAATTATGCTACTGAAAGGAAGCACTATATATTAATATTTACACAAGTTGTGGTACAAAAGACTGATGTGTAGTCCACTAATCCTCTCATACCTACTTAATAATACTCCAAATAACCAAAGAGCAAATCCTCACAGTAAGTTGCAATAACAGAAAAAAAAACCAATAATTCTTTTCCATTATTTTGCAGTTGCTACTAAGATAAATTTTTCAACTTTTCATAAATAAATATATTTAAAGTGAAATTTAGTCATCTATGTTCATAAAAAGTTTGGGCATCCTCAAAGTATAAAGTCCTTTGTAGTGATAAAGTGATTTTATCTTAATTTTATTATTTAAAAATAATTTAGTATGAATGTGAATGATTACATTCAATCATTTGTTAGAAGTGCAAGGGAGGAGCCAATAATGAACTGGAGTTTTAATTGCTATAAAGAACAGAACTGTAATGCTTATAAAAGGGTAAGAACCCAAGAGTTCATGAAACCTTAGCATCTCTAAAACAATCATGGTGAGGGAAACAAAAGTAAGTACAAATCCAGAAATTTCTAGAAAAGAATAACAATAAAGTTCTTATAAAGTATGTCTTATCTCTACATCCACAGTAGCTAACAGATGGAAGTGCCTAATAAATGCTTGTTAAAATAAGTATTATTTGTTTGAACTTAGACTATTCATTGAGTTATACTGTACCACTCCTCAGGAAAGAGCAGTAATCAGTAAAATAAATAAAACTAGTAGAGAAGGCACTGTCTGTTCTTTGTGAAAATTGACAGACATTAGCAGTATTTACAGTTGAATCATAACACAAGCAAATAAATACTTGCACCTGTAATTAAAGAGTCCACTAAAAATGTATCTATCCATGAGAGTCATAAAACTGAATATGTTTAATAAAATTGTTCTAAGAAAAATGAAGATGCTATAAAATGAAAAAGAATTATTGCTAAATCACGCATTTCATTTTTAAAAGGACTGACAGGTTTAACCATGTTTTTAAAAATCTGCTGAAAATTTCCTAATTAAGGTATATTTCCCAAATATTTTAAGAAAAGTATAAGAAAACAAAGTCATTTTCTAAAATTATCAGAATACTTATTAATAATATATCAATTTTATTAAGGCTAAGATGTTTAATATGTGAAACAAATGACAGAACATTTTAATGTTAAATTGAGTCTGTTCAATTCTACTATGTTACTTTCACATTAAAATTTATTAGCAATATACCTTTGCAAAATCTATTTATTTTTCTATCACAAATTGATCCTGAAATAAAAGTTCATATTTAGCAGACATTGTCAGTTCAATGGAATGCTACAATAAAATTCTATTCTTCCATTGGTTACTGTAGTGATCATGGAAATTATGATAATCATAAACTGCAAGGTGCTTTCATTTTCTGGAAAAAAATGAAATGTTAAAATGTTAACAGGGTACACTTATCAAAGATTTGCTTAGCTAACAAGCCTTGATAAAATCTCTGTTACAGGTATTTCCTGTCAGTTAATGAGTGACTTGGGTTCTTTAACTCCCAAAGCTGATGATTAAGCAGCAGGAAATTCCCTCTTTCATCATTACTCCTGAAACACAGTCCAGGACATCTGAATGTCTGGAATGTGAATGTTTAACGTCATCTTGGAATGGCAAGAAGATCACTATAAAAGTTAAAAAGACTCAAATATATTAACTCCGTAAGTTCATGATACCCTTTCGATGAAATTGTTTTGAAAACTTATAGATGACTAAGGTACATGAGTATGCATTTGATGAACTCTGATAATCTTAAGGCTTGGGAAAGGAGACTCAAGGCAGAGTTTAAGAAATTATGAGAACTGAATGATCTTACATCTAAACAGGTGGAATCTAAACAGGTTGAACTCATAAAAGCAAAGGATAGAACGGTGGTTTCCAGGGGCTCAGTGGTGGATGGGGCACAGGAGTTGAGAATATATGGTCAAAGGATGGAAAATTTCAGTTAGACTGGAGGAATATGTTCAAGAAATCTATTGTACAATATGATGACTATTGTTAATAAAAGTAAGTGTATACTTGAAAATTGCTGAGAGATTTTAAATGTTCTCCCTACAAATAAAATAAGTACATTAGATAATAATGTTAATTAGCTCAAATTAGCCATTCCACGATGTGTGTGTGTGTATATATATATATATCTCAAAACATGTATACTGTAAACACATACAGTTTTTATCAATTAAAATAATTTTTTAAAAATTTTAAATGAGTATTCCCAGACATAAACACTAGACAACGAGACAGGAGACATGTTTGGAGCCCACCAGCTGCCTCTACCACTTATTTTCTCTAAGCTTCAGTTTCCTGTCCTGTATAAAGGGAGTGGCATAAATCAGCATTCCCATTTAAAGCCTATCAGGGCCAGAAAGCAATCTAAAGATGAAGAGGGGGCTGGAGTGGGAAAAATAAGGGAGTCCTAAGGGCTGAAGTAAACCAGGAAGCCCCTTTGAAAGCAGCAGCCACCATTTAGCTCCAGCTGTGTTGGCCATGCAAAAATGCTAACCTAGGGTATTTTGTTTACCAGAAAAATCCAAAACTTCATTTTTATGTGAAATCTAATTTTTTAATATTGGAAATAATTCATCCATTAAAAGCACTGTGTGGAACAAATGTAAATGAACAGGAACAAATAAATGCTACCACCATCAGCCATGTCTTAGGGCTAAACTAGCCTGTGGCTGAATGGTTTCTTTTCCCTAGCTGAGGAGATCTAGCAGGTCTTTTCTAGTGCTGTCCAAAGTATGTGCTTCAGCAGAGTGGGCTCGCATGATTCTTTAGACTAGTTTTAGGGGTTGGCAAATGTTTTCCTAAACGTTTTATACTGTATTGATCACAATTAATTAATACAGCCATTGTAGCACAGAGGCAGCCATAGACAATGTATAAACTAATGGGCATGTCTGTGTTCCAACGAAACTTTATTTACAAGAACAAGTGGGCTTAGTCCCAGTCACTCAGAAGGCTGAGATTAGAAGAACTGCTTTAGCCCAAGAGTTTGAGGCCAGTCTGGGCAACATAATAAGACCCCATTCAAAAAAAGAAAAAGAAACACAAGTATAAAAAAAAATGTGTGCTGGGCACAATGATTCATGCCTATGATCCACTGCTTTGAGAGGCTGAGGAGGGAGGATCACATGGGGCCAGGAGGGAGGATCACATGGGGCCAGGAGTTCAAGACCAGCCTTAATAACATAGTGAGACCTCATCTCTACAAGAAATTTTTTTTTAAGAGATGAGGTTTTACCATGTTAGCCAGGATGGTCTTGATCTCCTGACTTTGTGATCCGCCCGCCTCGGCCTCCCAAAGTGCTGGGATTACAGGTGTGAGCCACAGTGCCTGGCCTAAGAAATTTTTTAAAAAATTAGTTGGGCATGGTGGTACACACTTGATGTGCTACCTACTCAGGAGAGCTGAAGTAGGAGTATCAATTGAGCCCAGAAGTTGAAGGTTATAGTGAGCTATGATGGCGCAACCGAAGTCCAGCCTGGGGGGACAGAGTGAAACCCTGTCTCTAAACAAGTAAACAAAAAAAGACATGGCCTGTCACAGGCCCTCCTAATTTGCCAACCTCTGGTCTAGAGAAATTCTAAGAGAAGCTTAGGAATCCCTGTAAAACTGTATCATATGTTTTCATAATTAGGTACCCAAGAAGTATTGTGGGAAACAAATATTGTTTGTTTGAAACAAATATGTTAACACACTCAAAGCTAGTGACTTCTCACAGAATGCACTGAATGCCAGGGAGATGGCTCTTGGACTTTCATACTTCTCCCCCTGGGCAAGAATGAGCCTGCCTACTCTAGTACTAAATGTCATATTCTAATCTGGTTTATGCTGAATGACAATCTAATTTATACTGGTTAGAAGAGCACAGCTCTAACACCAAACTTTCAAAGGTCCAATCCTGGTTTGGCTACTTACTAATTGACACTGGATAAGCTGTTTAATCTCCATTTGCCTCAGATTCTTTATTTGCAAAACAAGGTCAATTATAGAACTCGTAACATGGGATCTATGATGTAGGTAATCAGTCAATATGTGTAAAGTGCTTAAAATGATATTTAGTGCAAAATGTGTGTTCAATTTAAATATAAGTATTAGCAATAATTAATATAGCCATATTTGTTTTGGTTGCTGACATCTTCAAAACATCATCTCATTAAAAAAAGGCAAATATAGTCTATATTATGACTTTTTAATAATTGCCCAGTATATGGTGAAAAGAGACCCGTGAATTAAAGACGGTCACTCAGAATGCAGGAAATACACCATTTCCTCTCCTTATTCTTCACTGTCCCACAGCAAACATATATACTTGACCTTCTCAATTTCTTGGATAACTTCTCAAGGAGTCCCTGAGGGTCCTTTCTAGCTTATCCTACACTGAGAGAAGATCTTAGGGAATACCACCAGCTCTTATAAAGCTCTGCAGTTTCTCTGTGGAACAGGGTTGTGGTTTATCTGCTTTCCAACATCCTACAAGGAAATATCTTTCAAATGACATCACTTTGTAGCCCTTCCATCAGCTCTAGGAGTGCCATGGGCCACAAGAAGAGGTGGGTAACAGGAGTTCCCAGGCCAGAAGGGCAGGCATGGGTCTGAGAAACTGGGGGTATGTCTGTGACTAAAATGTATATATTATCACTACCTTAGATTTAGTCACATGATATTTACAGTTGATCATGAAACTTCTACTTTTTGTGTTTGAATTGATCCTATAATAAAATAAAGGCTTCCAGAATTAACTTGTGTAAATAGAGAATATTAGGTGGAGTTCTATTTTAATGCAATTTTTATCACATAGAATTATTTCTTAAAATATTCTGAATTTAGCTACTTGCATTAATAGCACATTTACAGTCTCATGAGGAAGAACCAGAGAGAGCACAGTATTTAAAACAAACTATGAATCCTCATTTTTAAGAAATGGAGAAAAATGTTCAAAGAAAAAATGGATAATTCCTGATTATTAAGATTTTCTACAAAATGGACAGTTTTGATATTTAATACTGGCTGAGTATATACTGTTCTCTTAGGTGATGGTTGTTTATTTAAGTCATCCAATTGAAATTTAATTCCAGGATAAAGATCGGTTATTACTGTATCACCTTTGTGATTAAAAACAGTAACTAGCCTGGCATGGTAGTTCACGTTTGTAATCCCAGCACTTTGGGAGGCTGAGGTGGATGGACCACTTGAGGTCAAGAGTTCCAGATCAGCCTAGCCAACATTGTGAAACCCCATGTTGGGGTTTCATCTCTACTAAAAAAAATACAAAAATTAGCCAGGCGTGGTGGCACATCCCTGTGGCCCCAGATACTTGGGAGGCTGAGGTATGAGAACTGCTTGAACCTGGGAGGTGGAGCTTGCAGTGAGCCAAGATCACCCCACTGCACTCCAGCCTGGGCGACACAGTGAGACTCTGTTTCAAAAAAAACAAAAACAGCAATAACTTACTTATTAATTTCTTTTGTTTCAAGTCTAGTGTTAACATTTCTATTGAGACTCCATAATTATAACTGTTGTTATATTAGTGATAAACGGTGTGTGATATTTTATGACATAGGGGAAACTTAAGAATGGTAAAATCAAATGTCTTGATGGAGCATGCATGGCTTATAATCAAATGTGTGCTGTAATAGCTGAGCAGACAATGTTTTAAAAATTAAAAGAGCTTTTGAATGACAATTATATATATGTATATATGTGTGACTATATATACACATATATGTGTGTGTATAAGTCCTTGTTGACAATCATATTCATAGAACAATGCTAAAAGAAAAGGAACATGCTACAAACTTACCACAGCTTAGGTTGCTTTCAGCTTTCAGAGCTAGGTTTGGGATATTCCAGAAGTCATTTTGCCAGTCGACTACATTCCCTTTCACATTACAGCTGAGGTTGGAGAGGATTTTGGAATTCATGGTAAAATTCCAAAGTCGAAAGTTATAAATGTCCCCTTTTAGAGAGGCAATTTCATTTTGATTGGAGCCCAACAACAGTTTCCCATTCCCAGGAATAACTTTACTAATGGTAGAATCACATGGAACTGTTTCATAGTTTCTTTTGAAATTTACACCAACAGAGCCCAAAGAATTATTCCAAACAAGGCAGAGCTGCTCAAAGCTTTCTGCAAAAATGTCTTCTTTTTCCTTGACAGGTAATGCATTGTTCAGCAAGCATTTTGAATCTGAAATGGATAGAAAGTAGCCACTCTTGGCCTTTCCAAAACTGAGCAATTGCGTGAAGGATGCATTTGAGTAAGAGAAAGCTGTCCAATCATTGTCTTCATGGCCAACTTTGGTTGCTTCAAAGCAGAGTGTGAAAGCACTGAGCTCTGGAATGGAGACACTTTTTGCAATAGATACCTGGTAAGCATCTGATGTCTGGGGTAAAATGACCTTTTGATTCCTTAAGGACACAGCAACTAGGACAAAACACAATAGAGATAAACCTGTTAACTTCAGAACACAGACAAATGTGATGCAAAACATCAAGCCCTCCACCACTTTCTACTAGTTAACTTTTTACCTACCATTCGCCCCATCCCTCCCCCTCTTACTCATCCATCCTTTGCCACCAGCCCATTACCAATAGTCTGATATCAATAATAATAAGAAGAAATTCTATTCATTTCATCTCTAGTTATGATTGGATCTCACACCTAAACTTTTGAGTGACAACCAGCCAAGTTGATAAGTATTTTTTAAACCTGAAACTAAGAAATTAACAATTTTAAAGCCCCAACTACCTAACTGAGGAAATAACTGGTTTCAGGAGGGCTTTGTTTATACATTAAGATTATCAAAAATACTATGTTTCAAGTGATTTCTAAACATAAATAATAGTTCTTATTTTCATTATCGACTACTTTTCACTCTTCTCAAACATTTCTGTGCTACCATCTTCCTTTCAGATACTCTATGTCCTCCTATTTTTCCCACCATCATCAGGCTGTTTTAGGAACAAATACAAAGATAATTCTATTAAGGAGAGGGAGTCTAGTGAAAAGTCCAACAAAATGGAAATGTAAGGTATCCAGGCAAATAACTAGTTTTTGAGTAGTAAAAGGGCAGACCATAGAGCTTCCTACTCCAGCTTTTCTGGGTAGTGGCCATGTGACCCTGGGTATGTTACTTCATCTCTCTCTCCCTTTGTCTTATCTGTAAAATGGGCAACAGTGGTACCTATTGCATATATGGTCAATGAGAATTAAATAAGTTAATATGCCCAAAGCAGAGAGCAGTGCCAGTACCACAGCAATAAAGAGCAAGTACTGTTATTATAATAGATGTGCAATAAATTCAAAATAAAAATGTATTTACCTAAACCTTCTATGTTACATGAAAAATTATTAAATACTACAATAGATTTAGCCCTATGCTAATATAATAGCCATTGTGAAACTAATTTGAGAAAGAAGTATTTCTCCTCAAAAATACTTTTTAATACTGGTTTCATATGAGTAACAGTTTGAATATATTTTAATATTCAGTACATCAAGAATAGTTCTATAATAAAACATCATTTTAGTATAACTATTCTAGTAAAAATCTGTGATAGAATTTAAAGGAATCATGGATTTTAGTCTACTTTTTAAATATAAAGCAGTTTATAGGTCTACTTAATGCAAAGAGAAACTTAAAAAATTGAACCAGTACACCACATGCATTGTTAAAATTAAAAGCCTAAAAATAGATATCGTCATCAACATTTTATTAGTGGTTACAGCTGGGTGGCAGTTGTACAGGTAATTCTAATTTGCTTCTTTTTGTTTGTTTTCCAACGTCCTATACTTATCATTTTCAAAACATTATTTTGAAAAATTTAAAACATTATTTTGAAAAATTTAAGCATGTGTGTTTTAACCATGGCAAACACAAATAGTTCCACAATAAAAAAATACAGTTTATAATAGTGAGGGTCATTTTCATAGCTGTACCTTTCTTTTTGCTTGTTTTTACTTAGAAAGTTCAGAAGAAAGAAAACAGAATAAGTCATAACAGTCATTTTTATAATTGTACCTTTCTGTTTGTTTTCACTTAGAAAGCTTGGAAGAAGAAAAACCAGTAATAACTAAGTCTTATCATACTGAAGCTTGAGTTTCTTTAGGGAAACACAGGTTTTAGAGAGAAAGATTATTTAAATGTTCTGTTGTGCCAGAATATGGAAAACATATTTAATAAAAATATGCCTTATTTCCTTTAGTTAGCCATTTTTAGGGGGCTTTCCTCAAACTGTGTTATTTATTAGCTTAAGTTGTTAATAGCTTGTTAAAAATTTACGTTCATTTTCTGTATTTGTTCCCTACCATAGTTCCTTAAAAGGGAAACATAAAAACCCAAAATAAAATTTCTAAATAAGGATGTTTTAAATTTTCAGTGGAGAGATGTTAGAATTACAGATTTTAATTATTAGCAGTGGAATATCTACAGTGTCTTCCAAGCAGCCTTTAAATGTTCTACATATAAACAATATAAAAGAATTCAACTCTACTATAACCAGATTTTGGATCTGGTAATTGTATTTTGCTAACGAGAATGCTCAGAGAATATTAACAGGTTCTTGCCCTTAAATCCCAATCCTAATCATTCACATTCACATAAAAGAGCATAACTCTGTCTTCTGGTCCTTGTGTTTACTGCAGAACATGTTAAATGAAAGCAGAAGGTTGGCGCTGCCTTTGGTTTACATACCTCTGATGTAGCTGGCATTGAAACCTTTCTTCTGGATGCTAAAGTCACTTGAAAAGGACACATGCATCTCATTCACACTTGAGTTAAATGATAGGCCTTTGGCAGTTGCTCCACAAAATTTAGTCTGGCTCTCTCCATTATCAAGGGATAATGAGTCATAAATGCAATTGGGAGCTTCTTCAATGTCGAAGTCATTAAACGTTATTTGAATGATGTAACCAGTGGGGGCTCGGAGGGTCCACATGCAAGCCTGGCTGTTCGGGTAGTCGTTAGGGTAGCATGGAGACGTGAAGGTCCCAGAAGGGTTGGACAAAAGCACTCGGCAGTTGGCACATCCCCACACTGCTGGCCAGACAAAAGAGAGACAGAGAGAAGGGCTGGGTTCAGATATATACAATAAACCAAGAATACCACACACTGGGGACAATCAAGCAGTATATACTGAAAAATAACAAACTACAATCATGAAAAATAAACGGAAAATGAAACCATCTTGAGGAGAAAAAACAAATACCAATAGAGCAACAAAAAGTAAAGAGAAATAAAAAATTTTAAAGCAACGATTCTTAAACTTGAGAGGTTATACAGTCGAGAATCTGATGACAGTTTTAGGAACTCTCTCCAGTAAAATGAGCAGGGGCCACACACATTACAATTTCAAGGAGCGAAATGAAGCCTCAGGAGCCCACAGTGGAATTCACAAATGTTCACTGATCCAGGTTAAGAATCTCTACTCTAGAGAGTAACTGAACTGGGGTGGACGGGGTTATAGAACCATAAAGATAGTACTCAATATTATAAATCATGGGTATAAAGAAAGAGAAACTCTCAGAAAATGAATATTTTAATAGAAAGCTACCAATAGAAAAAATAATATGCTATCTTCTGGCAGACTGCATTTTTGTTCCTAAAATTCAAATAAATAGCATCACCTTGCATACATGGATTACTTATAGTTTTGAGTTTGTTCACTTATCCCATTTGTTTGTCACAGTTGGTAATTACATGCTTGTGGGCTCATCTCATTTACTCATTCATCCAGTGAATATTTGTTGTGAGCCTGTTATGTGCCAAGCACTATTCTAAATAATATATACCAGTGAGCAGCAAAGACAAAGCATCTGTATAAAGGATTCTTTTTTTTTTTTTTTTTTTGAGACAGAGTCTTGCTCTGTCACCCATGCTGGAGTGAAGTGGTGTGAAACCAGTTCACTGCAACCTCCACCAACCAGGTTCAAGAGATTCTAGTACCTCAGCCTCCCGAGTAGCTGGGATTACAGATGTGCACCCTTACACCTAGCTGGGTAAAGGATTCTTATACTTCAGTCTTGGACCTAAAGATAACAACAAGTATAATGAGAGATAAAGGTGGGGAAGAAAAGTAAACCAAAGGATAAAGAGAGACTGAAATGAATGCTGGAAATGGTGGTTCTCCAAAGAGGTGACATTTGAGGAGAGACCTAACTGAGTGAAGTGAGGGAGCATGTCATGAGCACACTAGAGAGCAGCACTGCAGGCCACGAATGGAAAAATTAAAACCCATTGTAAATGAACACTGATCCTTCCCATGGAACTGTAAGTCCTATGAAATCTAAGATTATGTCTCCTTTGCTCATCACTGTATTCTGAGTGTAAGGTTCACAGTAAATATTAATTGAATGAATTATGTAAAGAAAAAATCTTCTGAAGTAGACAGGGGAAATGTTATTATCCCATATTCACTAATGAAAACAGTTAGTTTCTTCTCAATTATTATTGGTCCAGCAGTTGGAACCAGAAACCAAGGTCTACTATCTTCCTGTCCAGAGATACTTTTGCAACTAATATTAATATTGCTTTTTACATATTTATATAAATGAAGGCAATAATACTGGATAAATTGCCATTAAATGGACACATAAACTTTCTAACAATAAAATAAACATATTAATTAAAATAACTAAATTTATTATATCCCTCCCTCTTTTAATGAGTTGACTAGAATGCATATGTTATAATATTTCTTGAAAAATTGTAATTACTATAAATATTACTATTCTTCTATGATATGGTGGTATATTCAAGGACTAATTTGATGTTTTATACCGCTCAATTGAGGTTTCTCTTTTCTTTGTGGCCACCTTGTATTACTCAATGTTTCGCTTTGCCAACTCTATCCCCATCCATTCTTTTTAACTTGTCCTCCCTCTGTTCTTTCTCCCTAAGTCTCTGATATCTTGTACAAGACTAAAGACAGACAATGGAGAACAAATGATGATCATCAAGTGTCTGCCAAATGCCCTCTCCTATCTATCCCTGGAGTACCATGTTCCTCTGTTTTGCAGCACTATTCAGAGCACTTGTGTTATTTCCACTTGTGAGATGATTTTCTTATTGTCAATCTTCTTCCACTAGCTTTTAAACTCAACAAGCAGAGGGTGCGTGACTGTCATATTTGCCATTCTACTTTCCAGCATCCCACAACATCCCTGGCACATGGGAGATCTTTAATAAAATTTGCTAAATTTATGAACAAATGAATAGCTTAAATGAATGGAAACATGCCTAAATTAAAGAATGACTCCATGCAGTATAACCAAGTCAAATAAATTCTAAGTCTGAAAAGAAGATAGAATATATGTGCTCTGGAATATCTCTTTGGGTGGGGTGTTGGGCTGTTTCTTCCAATTATATCACTCATAGCACAGGACTGAGATGACAGGGACTTTCTGATAAGTTCAGCATCATGTTACTTTGCCTTGGGCTCAGGAGAGAAGTAATCCTAGTAAATTAACAATAATTTATCTATTTATAAGCATTGGAGATTAAAAATATAAAGAAAATAAGCAACAATCTCAGTGTCATCCCAACATGCAGACAGGCAGCATCATTTTTCCAAGATGAGACACCATCCTTTATATCCAAGACCCAGGTAATGTTCATGACTTTCTTTATCTTATATATTATTTTTGCCAAATTATTCCCTAAGAACTGAAGAAATGGTATAAGAAAATTTATTATCATTATTATTTTTTAGAGAAGGATCTCCCCCCCAGGTAGGAATGCAGTGGCCGTCACTGCAGCCTCAAACTCCCGGGCTCAAGCAATCCTCCCACCTTGGCTTCCAAGTACTGAAATTACAGGCCTGAACCACCATGCCTGCCTAAGGGTATAAGGAAGTTAAATCTGACTGATAACACTGGCTGTGTAATCTTTAACAAGTTAATTTATCTGTGCCTCAGTTTCTCCACCTTTACATTGGTGATAATAACAGCACTCACTTCCCAGAGTTATTGGGAGGATAACATAGATTAATATTGGAAAGTCCTGGAAGTCATACTTGAGACATAGTTAAGTGTTGGCTAGTACTAATAATTACTATAATACAAAATCAGTGCATTAAAAATTTAAGAGAGGTAAAATAGCAGCCCACCTTAGTAGAATCTCTTTTCCTTAGGCATTCAGAGGAATAGAAAAAAGATAAAGATGAAACTCATAACATGAATTCAGAAAAACATTTGATATATTCTTCCACATGATTCTTATCTTCAGTGGCTAGACAGCATTTAGAGTAGTGCTACTAAATAGTAATTATCTTAAATAGATGAAATGTCAATTAAACTAGACACAATATCATCCTGTTCATTATACTTATACAGCAGTTCACAATATCAAGCTTTCCCATATATGTCATTTAACATTATAATAACCCTGAGAATTATTACCACTTCTATCTTTAGAGGAAACAAATGAGGCTAATATATACTGGAAAACTCGCATGAAGTCACACATCTAATTGATAATAGCATCAAAATTCAAACCAGCCCTTCTGAATGTAAGCTTAAGTGTCTTTCTAGGAAGATACAAGTTGCCACAATTAAACAAAAAAAAACAGAGCAAAATGGGGAGCTCAAGTACTTCACTAAAAGACATTTTTAAATGGAAAAATTCTTAAAAATAGTTTCATCGCTCTAAAAGAAACATATTTTAAGAAACTAATTGGGAAACACCTTAATCAAGAATATTAGGAAGTATGAAATACAGTGCTTTTAATTTTACAATTTGGAGTAATCAAATATCACTGCCAATCGATTCCTATACTATGAGCTAGCCTACTAAGTAATTACTTTGTTCTCTCTTAAGAGTTAGGGCTACTTAATTAGATGGTTACTGAAGTAGCCATTGAACGACGTATTGGTGAAGTCAGGATTAACATGTATTCTAAAAGCTATCCAACTCAGAGCATCTGACTCAATATGTTCTCAAAGACAAATATGGTAACATATTCTTATTTACAATTTATAAAAGCAAGGTTTTCAAGTAATCCAAACAAACAACAAACCAAATTCCACCCTCAGTTCTTGCCTATGCTTACAAATATTTAGCAGTAATTTACTTGTGCATATTTTTACAAAAGTTTATTTTTCAATGAAACTCCAATCTATAACGAAAAATCTTCTAGTCACACCAAAGGCTAATTCAATTGATAAATAACATTTTGATACAAATTTAATAACCATTACATTATGAGTTGTTTTTTTTAATATCAGATTTGGATTCTTACTCTACCTTTGCTACAAGTACTTCTTTATAAAATTCAAATGCCTATTCTTTAAAATCTCTTTAAAACAAGAAGTTTAGATCCCAAGAGATAAATCAAAATGGAGACCAATTTTAGCTTCTTTCATCACAGATTTGTGGATGATATTGAATAATGGCTTTCTCTAGACTGTATTAAATGCTGAACAAAATGAATTCATTTAAGTTAATCTTGATTTTTATCTGAACATACATAAAACTGTAACTAATGAATTTGTAGGAAAACCTGGCCAGTGAAAATTATCTCCAGAAAATGTAGCTTAAGTTGCCTGCTTGGTCTGCATTTATTCAGTCATTATTTGAATTATCCATGAGGATATATTAAGTTCTAACACATGAAAAGTTCATTTGTTGCTTAAAAACATTTAAAATATTTAGTAGTGTTGTTGGCTTCTAAAGATTAAACCTAAGGGCCAGCAATTAAGAATTCTAGAACCAGTTCTATTACCTAAGTCAGTAAAGAGACAGGATAGACAGATATAATTTCTCCAGATCTAAGTAAATTTCTGTCAGATGTAACATCATTGAAATGTAAAATATCAGTAACATTTTAGATGCTGGCATGTATTAAATGATTGATAATATGCAGAAATGGATGACTTCATCAAAGTATTTTAAGTGATTTCAGACCCCTATCCAGATTTTTCAAGATGGCAAGGAATCCAAGGCAATCTGGCTGAGACATCTGTGATTCTGTTAATGTGACAGACTTGGCAAGCATCCCCCACCACCCTCACCATTCATCCTCAAGCTCTGCATTCAAAAATAGCATTTCTACACTTGAGGAGGGTCTCTTTAAAGCACGGTTACATTGGTCATTCCAATCCCCTACCAGAACTTCTGACAGCCATGTCAGAATACCAGTTCATTCACACACTCCTCCTAAAACAATGGTTTCCTGAGTCAGCCAGATAATTGTTTCATTTCCCTCTGTAATGGGTCAACCCCAAAGTGTTCTTTGGAAACAACCTGAATATGAAGCTACTGCAACAACTTAAGCACAGGTTCAAAGGGTACCGACTTACTTGGATCAGTTCAATTAAGTTTGACATGGCTAGAAAACTAAGATGTTGAACTGAAGTTTCCTTGATGAGGCACCATTAAGACTGACAATTTTTTTAATCTCCAAAGATACTCACATGCATCACACCCTGAAAAACATCTCTTTCTTCTGTAATACTGTTAATGTTTAAACTTCGAGTTCTGTCTTTCCATAATTACGTTGGCAAGAGAACATTCCATGTCTGACTGCAAAAGATAATACTTTCTGAAGATCAAAACAAGTGAACGGTTGTAAATCATTCCAGAGTCAGCCTGTTATGTAGAGATACATCACTTGCAAGAGGATTAGACACACAAGCATATGGGTATGCATATGTACACATACCCGCACTTATTTTCATGAGAAACTATTCTCTCTTAAGCAATGGTTGAGTCTTTTCCAGTTTTTAAAAAACAATCTAAAGGCACTGAATAATTTGAAGCAACATAAACTGCATGATCTATCACCGAATCGACCTCCTGGTTAACATATTAATTCAAGTTGCTTATTCTCTTCCCCATTTCTGTCCTGCAAATCCCCAAATCTGAATTTATCCAACTGTGGACCTCTTGCTCGCGAATCCATAGACCTTTGAACTCAGCTGATAAGAACTTACAAAATTGTGCAGAGTGTTCATACTAAAGTGGCTTTCATTTTTATTTCGCTCACCCTCTCCAACATTGGCTGCCTCTGAGCACACGGTCCTTCTGGACAGTCTCTTACCCACAGATTTTCCATTCTCCTCATTTCCTTCCTGCTGTCTGCCCTCTCCAAGCACTGCCTCTGCTACCCTTCCTTTACAATCCTTTCTGTTTGGCTGAAGGACCTCAGACAAGCAGCGTCAGCATTACCTGAAAGCTTGTTGACACACAGAATAACCCAGACCTGCTAAACAAAATTTACGTTTAAACAAAATTCTCAGATGATTAATAAGCATGTTACAGTCTGAGGCATGCTGCTTTAAATAATAGTTTACTACAGAAGCTACTGAATCTCCATAGGCACACCTTCTCCCAAGAAGATCTGTCTCCTCTCACAGCTCTTGCTGTCTCTTTGTACTACTTGGCCCAAGGAGTGAACCCCTGACCTGAAGCGAACCAAACTATGGGCTTTGCTAATCAGCCAAAGGCTCTCTTTCTCTGAGAACTTCAAGTTAGAGACACACACAATTTATACAGAGAATGACAAAAAGAAGAATGATGACATTATAGAAATTTAAAGGTAGCAGCTGCCTTGGCCACTTGGAAATACAGGAGGCTGAGGGGCTAACAGAGGAAAGGGTAAGAGAGAAAATGTAGGGGCCAAGAGCAGTGGCTCATGGCTATAATCCCAACACTTCCGGAGGCGGATGCGAGTGGATAATATAAGGCCAGGAGTCTGAGACCAGCCCGGCCAACATGGAGAAATCCCATCTCTACTAAAAATGCAAAAATTATCCAGGCGTGGTGGTGCACACCTGTAATCCCAGCTACTTGGTAGGCTCAGGCAGGAGAATCGCTTGAACCTAGAAGCTGGAGGTTGCATTAAGCTGAGATCTCACCACTGCACTTCAGCCTGGGTGACAGAGTCAAACAGTGTTTCAATTAAAAAAAAAGAAAGAAAGAAAAAAAAAAAAGAAAATGTAAAACACTGAGATCAGAGAAAACCAGACCTTTCAGAAACAGAGGGGCTTTAATGCCAGCCATTCCACATCCAGTAATGAATGGTAGGAGCTGTTCCCCATAGCTTATCCTTGAATTACATGACAATCATTCTTATTATACCTACCACCCTACTACTTACTTGGTTTTAATAGATTGCTGTTCGTTGCAACCCAGTGTGCCTCAAGCCAGTACTCTCCAGACCTCTCCTGTATGTTCAGCTTTTCTCTCTATATACTCACTCTCCATATACTCATATACTCATCTCTCTGGCTAATCACATCTGAACAAAAGCCTTCATTATACTTAAATGTTCATCGAATACATGTGCTACTGAGCACCATACCCTAGTTTGCAAATACCTACTCAGTATCTCCACTTGGATATCCCATGGAACCATCATTCCAAACACCATTCCTCAAATAATTTGTCTTTTTCCTCCTTATAATTGTTAGTGACATGAACATCATCCAAACGAGGATTCTGAACATCCCCTCCCTCTTCTTTCTTCCACACCATCTCAAATAATTTTCCAAGGGCCATGACATTTGTTTTATTCAGAGTTGTTAAATCTGTCCTTCATCTCATTCCCATAGTTTAAGGTCCTACAGTTTAAGGTTCTCATTTTTTCTCTCTTGGATAAAAGTTTGGTCTCCTTCTCAATACTCTTGTCACCTGCAACTAACTCATCCTCCACATCACTACCAGAAAGATCTATCAAAATGCAAGTATGAAAGTTTTCTCTAACTTCAAATCTTCTCTGGGATCCCACAAGACAAGACCCTTGACTGACATACAGAGCACTCCTTATTTGCCCTGCTCACACTTCCTAATTTACCTCTTATCTCCCCACATCCCTGCACTTAAGAAATACTTATCAAACATTTATGTGCCTGGCACTGTGCCAGGTTCTGGAAATACAATCATGCAGAAGATACATAATAATAATACAATCATAAAGTCAGATAATCTCTGACTTTATGGAATTTATGGATTATTGAAAATGCAGATAAGTAGTGATGATACAAAGTGATGATAGAACAGGTGTTCTTGATATAGCAGGTGCTCTGATAGAACAGATGAGTGCTATACCCTAGCCTGGGTTTAGACTTCATAGAACCAGTATTATTTCTAACAAATCAGCAAGAAACTGAGACGTAAATATGCAGCTTGGGAGTGAGCCAAATAAAGGGGGAAGGCAGAGACAAAATAGAAAAGAGTGAGGTCAGAAGATACAAGAGTGCATAGGCTGTTCAAGTAATTTAAGAATTAGGTCAGGTGGAGCATCATGTGTAAAGTGGGGAGAAATAAGAGATAAAGATGACGAGGTAGGCAGAGATAAAATTTTGCAGGATTTTGCAAGCCCTACTAGAGAAAATGAAATATTACACTAACAGCAGTAGGGAAAATAAAAAAGTTTTAATTTGGGGAAAGTAAAATAACCAGATTTGTGTTTAACACAAATTTAAAAAAATTTTTTTTTTATTTTAATATAGGGTCTTGCTCTTTCTCCCAGGCTGGAGTGCACTGATGTAATCATGGCTCACTGAAGTCTCAACTTCCTGGGCTCAAGCAGTCTTCCCACCTCGGTCTCCTGAGTAGCTAGGACCACACACATGCACCACCATGCCCAGCTATTTTTTTTTTTTTTTTAACTGTAGAGATGGGATCTTATAATGTTGCCAAGGCTGCTCTCAAACTCCTGGACTCAAGTGATTCTCCCGGCTCAGCCTCCCAAAGTGCTTGGATTATAGGCATGAGCCACGGCACCAGGCCAACGCAGATACTTTTTAAAGCCTTGCTCCATTATACGTAAACAGCACGAAACTACCAGTTAACAAAGATTCTTGTAAGAATCACTGTAGTCCAACTCCAAGGACCTGACAGATGACAAGAAGACAGACAAAAGCCAGCAAGCTACACTGTAGAAAGAGCACAGCAGTCACAGTGGCAAGGCAGATTTATTCTACAAAGACTGAATTCCCTGAAATGAGCCTAACTGCTGATGATAAGACAGACAAGCAGCAAAGGGTCTATTCTAATGTTCATCGAAGATTTGTATCATTTTGATCTTATTAGTTTTATTTCCCCTAAAGAAAGACTAGGGAAACTTAAAATACACACACTCACCTAATGTTCACCTCATTTGAGAATGTCACAGAAAATCTTTCCATATGGATTACCTAGGTAGCATTGCAGGGTGGAACAGGTTTATGTTGGCATTAACCAGAAAAATACTGCTAAATACTACCAACATAAGTAGAGAATGCCTTAGCCTCATAAAAGCTAATTATAGTTCTAATACCCTTGAAGGCAATGATGTCATTACTGGCTAAATGTTGCATAACTAACTTCTTGAGCACATGAATGTAGCCAATGAGCTATCTATATAAAGTACTGGGACCATACATGACTCACAGTAAGATGCTCAAATACTATTAGTTTTCAGTGTTGTTTGTACTGTGGTTGTTATTAAATAGCAAAGCATGTTAGCCATATTTTGGTTTGTTCATTCGTTAATCTAACTTTCTGAGCTCCTACTTCCTTTCATGTTCAGTTTTCTTTTAGATGTCTTTACATATGGTCACCAGAGGGTTATTGCTTCCTATTTATTCCATGTTATGTGGTGCAGGTGAAGGACCTGAAATTAGTAGCTAGGGCAAATTTTGTGTTTACAAACTTACCTTCCCAATAAGTTGAGAGAATATATTGGGAAAAAGATGGTAGTGGCAGGATAAGTGTGCATGTTAGCTCAAGTTTTCCAAATAGGCCTTTAATTTGAGGGCATAAAAAAAACCCATTCAGGTCTGTGCACATAAATGGAAGCAGTTTAAATAGCTAAGGTTTGGAGCAAAGCAAATTATAGGTGCAACCGGCATAATTTTTCCCCCTTTATGGAACACTTTTTATGTAAACATCTTAGTAATAAGAGCTGATGTAAAAATTCCATAATACAGATTTTTTTTTAAAATAATGTGTTTTCTTTTTTCAGGAAAACTTTCCATTTTATACATGAACAGCCTGTTTAAATATGCTATCCATCTAATGCTTTAATTCATCACTGGAGTTAGTTTTCAAAGTATTTATAAAATGTTAACTTTTCATATAGATCTCAAGTATAATGTATTAAGGGAGTATGCATGTATGAATGAGAGAGGGAGGGGAAACAGAAACAGAGAATCTTAATTTTTTCAGCAACCTCTGAAAATGAACTTTAAAAAGTTTTCTTCTATTCAAACTATCTTCTAGCTAAAATCACAAGATCTAGCTAAAAAGAAAGATTTTCTTGTGTAAAAAAATCATTGTGGGAAGGACAATATTATTATAAAGTGAAACTAGAAGGTCTCTCGAGATCTTCTCCAGACCTAAATTTACACAAGATCTTTTCTTAAAAATCTGAATACAAGCCACTTAAACCCTTAAATCATATTGTTGTGAAACACAATAACATCTGGAGAGGGAGGGAAATAAAAATAAAAATAACTCTAACAACAACTAGCATCTAGTAAGTGATTACTTTGTGCCAGATAAAAGAAGACAGACTAAATCACCCTCTTCTTGAAGTAATTCGTGCTTATGTGGATATCTGGCTGTGTTAGAAGTGAGATCACAGTGGCTTCTGGTCTTGGTTCCTCCATTAACAAACCATGTGACCTTGAGCTAATCACTAACCCCTGAGGCTTTGATTTTCACATCAGAAAAAAAAAATTATCTTTTGGTTCTAAGGCTCTGCTATGGGTGGCAGATTCAGGTTCTGACACATAACAGAGCCTCAATTTTTCCCTATACTAGAAAGAAGTTTCCAAGAGAGTTATGAAGACATATGATGCTTCCCTAAGGAAAGGAGTGCCCTGTATAGTTCACAGGATTATTAAGCAAGACACTCTTTTTGAGTGTTCATGAGTCTGTTTGTGTTCATTTGCCCACTTTGGAGCCATAAGTCTGAGTGCCATAAGGGACAGCCAATACAGGTTGCATGCAAGTAGAGCTAATGGTCAGCAAACATCCTGACTTCTGGGGTACATTCCTACTGCTCAAGAAAATTTCCACATCTTGCTAACAGTACTTACTGTGCGATTTTGAATATTGCTGGCTTAGAATTACAGAGTAAGCTGTGACAGATTGTGAAGATTTAGAGTGTGGTTACAACAGGGAAAAAAAATCACCTCCTTTCTACTTAATATAGCTGCTTTGGTGTGCCTTTGATGCCTAACAGCTTACTTTACAAAAAATAGCTTATTACTTTTATAAAGTTAATAGAACTACTGAAAAGCAAGGTTGAATTTCGGTTTCCCACACCATTGCCAAAATGTTTATCTAATTTCAAATTGCACGGGGCTGGGGCTGAGGCAATGCAGATGCTAACCTCATAAGCCTCTGTCAGGTTATGTACAAGAGGCAGCTCACTCAACTTCCTACCTTTCAACTGCTTTACCTATGCCCCAGGGGGCCTCCACATCAATCACAAGTTTGCAGCAAAAAAACACTTGAAAAAGTTCATGAAGTTCACTAAACTTTATAATTATAACTTTTCAGGGCAGTATAAAAATCAGCTTGCTTACTGTCTTCTTTTAGCCAGTCATATTTTTAAACTTCAGAAAAATGGCAGAGTAGCTTGTTCTAGGTGGGTAAGTAAGGTCACACCTGCAGGCAAGCCTTAGAGAAGTCCAAACCACCAAAAGTGGGTGGGCTGGGTGGTCTACAGGGCACACAGTGCAGCATGTTTCCAATAGGAGGCATGGACCTAAAAATAGAAGCTTGTCAGTGCCCTAGAGGTTTGAACAGTGGCAAACCTCACTCTCTGTTGCTGGAGAGCACAGGCATGCTCAGCTGCATTTGTCTGTTCCACTCACTGTCAAGGGTAGTTGAATAATCATTTGAAATCTCTGCAAAATTGCTTCTATGCTCTTGATTACCACCTAGCTTTGTGTAGTGTTTGAGAGAAAGAAATATTATTTTAATACATAGATTCCTTCCATGATCCCATTTAGAATATCAAGTAGGGAAGTTCTATGGAAAGTCATTTCAAAATAATAATTAGATATATCATTACTATAACCCTAAACTATAAACCAGTATAGTCTCCCCACTCTCCATGAAAATAACACTGATGGCTGGGCAGATTGAGCCCTGGTGATTACTGAAATTATATGGGGAGGTCCATCTTCCAGAAAAATTAAATGGGAAATATTAAAAAAAAAATGGCAATTTGGAATTTCAATATAAATACAAAGTTTTAGATACAAATATATTGCTCCTCTACAGAAGAGTATCTAATGCGAAGACTATGTGCCATTTTGCCATCAGATCTCAACCAGAGAAAAGATGAGAAACCCCAGGTTTTTGGGTTCTTTAATAGTGAATGAAAGTAAATAGGAGATGTCTGGATAATAGACCATTCTACAAGTTATTAGCTAACATAATCTGAGTTGAGTATCTATTCAAAGAAATCAAAATGATTGTCTTCTCCTTATAATATAATCATCAGATTTTCAGTTTTTAGGATGGACAAGGCATCAGGTATTTTACTGAAGGACTATCCAGCCAATGTGGTACAGTTTCTAAGTAGATGAATTGTTAGTTCCACTGTGCAAAATGAGCCAAAAATTTAATAATATTTAAGATTTGCTTGTAAATTAATGTTAATACTTTATATATATATACAATTTTATCTGAAAGGAATAGCTTTTAAATGGCTTTTTTCTCTAATATGTCCCTTTTAGGGATATAATTGTAAAATGTTTTATAGATTTCTTTTCTATAAAACTAAAACATAATTCAAAAGCAAACAAGGCAGATGAAATTCCTTGATTACTATTTGTCTTACACAAATAATTGGTAAGAAATATATATATCGCACTGAATTTAAAATTCAGGCTGAACTCCTGGCCAAAACACAAAGAGAATGTTAGAAGTAATTTCATATAAGACTTAATCATGTATAACTGACAAATTGAGGATTATACATGGTCATTAACAACTCAGACAGAGCAAAGTTTTTTAATAGAAGAAAATGAGAAAAGCAAAATCTAAAAATCATTTATTATATTTAAATATCTGCTTACAGGAGGGCTAAACATTAAACATCTATAACTCATATAAGCTATTTTGGACACAAATCTGAGTTTCTATTTGAACTGGCTTCTAAGTTGCTCTATCCCAACATCTTTACGGCTGCTTTCTGCATGTAAAGTCTCCATATACTTGACTACAAATAGCACATTGCCTGGGTGGAACTTTCTGCAGTGTTTCAGTTTGAAAGAGACTACTGTCCTCTAAAGCACATTATTCAACAATTAGATTTGGGCGGCTGTGAAGCAAAAGACAAAGACAGCACTATATCCTGTCTAGTTCTACCCATTTGCTTCATGACATCATTTTTAGGTACAGCCTTTCAATTCAAAGTTTGATTTTTTCATACAGCTAGTGACGTAAGAGCTATGTAAAAAGATGTGTAAATCCTCCTCTTGGGGCACACTCTTTTCAGAAATATAAAAAAAAAACATAAAATAACATTAAATTAGATCAACTGTTTAAACAAAACCAGTAATTGATGCAAATTTTAATGTTAATAAAATTTTAATTTAAAAAGTACATCAAATTCTAGCCCACTTGATACAACATCCAAGTAATATTAATATAGTAATCCTTTTGCTGTCTTTGTTGGATTTTAAAAATCAGAAAAGAAACTTTTTAAAAAAGAAAAGATAATGTCAAGTCTCAATTGATTTGATGCAAGATTTTAGGGAAAGGCTGGGAAGGAGACATTCTACACTAAGAATGTTTGGTGTCAATCATGATGAAACCATTGCAAGATGAGTGGCATCTTGTTAAACATAATTAGAATAGCATCATGGTAGATTAAACTGTCACCTTTTCCTCTAGACCTTCTGTGACAATTGGTGATAAAGAATACAAAGAAGTAAAATAAAATTTATTTTATTTTAAATAAACAGCTTGGGTGAGAGCCTTTAGCTTGGGTGGGAGCCCATAGCTTGGGTGGGGAGCCTTTAGCTGTTTCCTCTTTGATTCTTTGGGGATTATCCAATTAAAATGGAAGTAGAGAGAAAAGAAAAAACAGCAAGTGTGTATCTCCAAGATGATCCGCCTATCTTGAGTTCATACTGTAACACTGTGTAATGCCAATACACAAAGTTATAGATTTCCTTCATCTCACACAGGAAAAGGCTTGGGTTCATTTGTGGTGGGGAGAGAGAAAGGAGAGGGAGAAGATCTGAATACCTCGTGGCATGCCCTCTGAAATTTAGGATTGCTTTCCTTGGCACTCTTCATCTAATTTTATTTGCTTGCTTTCCTTATCAGATATTTTTTTCTTAAGCACTCTGAATTCATAAGAGACAAGTTTTTTTTTTAAAGCAAATAAAAGGGAGAACTATTACGTGCATATACATAATGTATATGCTTTTTGGATGCACATGTATGTTCACACAATTTCCCTGGGGTCAGGCAGCATGTCTACTTGACACGTGTATTTCAAAATATATATAATATCAACATATATACTTTTGCAAATATATATGTTAGTGATATAAGATTTTTTTTCCACTTTTATTTTAGGATCAGAGGGTACACGTGGTTTGTTACATGGAAAAATTGTGTGCTGCTGAGGCTTGGGGTACAAATAGTCACCAACACAGGGAGCATAGTACCCAAGAGGCAGCCTTTGGACCCATGCCCTTTTTCCATCCTCCCTCCTCAAGCAGTCCCCAGTGTCTACTGTTCCTGTCTTTATGTCCATGTGTATTCAATTCAATCTCCCACTTATAAGTGAGAACATGTGTTATTTTTGGTTTTCTGTACCTACGTTAGTTCACTTAGGATAATGGCCTCCAGCTGCATCCATGTTGCTGCATAGGAAATTATTTCAGTCTTTTTTTATGGCTGCATAGTATTCCATGGTGTACAAGGACCACATTTTGTTTATCTAGTCCACCATTAATGGGCATCATGGTTGACTCCGTGTCTTTGCTATTGTGAATAGTGCTGCAGTGAACATACGCGTGCAAGTGTCTTTTTGGTAAAATTATTTATTTTCCTTTGGGTATATATCCAATAGTGGGGTTGCTGGGTCAAATGGTAGTTCTGTTTTGAGTTCTCTAAAAAATCTCCACACTGCTTTCCATAGTGGCTATACTAATTTACACTTCTGACAGCAGTATATAAGTGTTCCCTTTTCTCTGCAACCTCACTAGCACCTGTTGTTTTTTGACTTTCTAATAATGGCCATTATGACTGGTGTGAGATGGTATTTCATTGTAGTTTCGATTTGCATTTCTCCAATGATTGGTGATGAGCATTTTTTTCATAGATTTGTTGGCTACATGTATCTCATCTTTTGAGTAGTGTCTGTTCATGTTTTTTGCTCACTTTTAATGGGGTTGTTTTTTCCTTGCTAATCTGTTCAAGTTCCTTACAGATTCTGGATACCTGACCTTTGTTGGATGCATAGTGAATATTTTTGCCTTCTGTAGACTGTTTATTCTGTTGATAGTTTCATTTGCTGTGCAGAAGCTCTTTAATCAGGTCCCACTTGTGAATTTTTGTTTTCACTACAGTTGTTTATGGGAATTGGTCAGAAAGTCTTTGCCAAGGCCAATGACGAGAATGGTATTTCCTAGGTTGTCTTCCAAGGTTTTTATAATTTAGGGTTTTACATTTCATCTTTAATCTATCTTATGTTGATTTTTGTAAGGAAGGGGTCCAACTTCAATCTTCTGCATAAGGGCAGCCAGTTATACCAGCACCATTTATTGAATGGGGTGTCCTTTCTCCATTGCTTGTTTTTGTCAGTTTTGTCAAAGATCAGGTAGTTGCAGGTGTGTGGCTTTATTTCAGGGTTCTCAGTCCTGTTTCATTAGTCTGTCTGTTTTAGTGCAGTACCATGCTGTTTTAGTTACCGTAGCCTTGTAGTATAATTTGAAGTCTGGTAGTGTGATGCCCCGACTTTGTTCTTTTTGCTTAGGATTGCTTTAGTGACTCAGCCTCTTATTTGATTCCATATGAATTTTAGAAAAGTTTTTTCTAATTTTGTGAAAAAAATGATGTTGGTAGTTTGATAGGAATAGCTTTGAATCTATAAATTGCTTTTGGGCAGTATAACCATACAAGATAATTGTTTTTTAATAATCAAGATTTTTCTATGGTAGAAGAACTGACCAATTTGCTTGCTCCCTCCCCCCTCCTCCCACTGATCATAATAAAAGTTAAACTGAATTCCACTTGAGGATGAGATTAAATTTGATTTCATATAACACCCTTGTCTCACTCTAGTCACTTTATATTTATTCAGCACATACTCTGCATAAGGCACACATTATAAATACTAAAGAGAAAATGGATTTCTTCAGGGAAGACAGGAAGCCATAGCAGTGTGTTATAAACTTCCTTGCACAGGTGCATCATATATTAAGACCAGTTGTTGAGTTTATGAGTTGTTTCATCTTAAACCACCTGAATCTATTGTCAGTAGCATTTAGAATATTACTGCTGGTATAAATCTTATAATTCATCCACCTTGTGCACCTCATTTTTAAAATGTAAAAGCCAAGGGCCAGAGATGCCAATTGACTTGCCCAAGAGAATACCACTAATTAAAATCAAAATGAAAATTATTTCTGTTTCTCAACTATGATCAATGTAAATATTCTCTAATATCTCTATGCTTGTACCAAATATAAACATAGAAGGTAAAATTTCAAGTGCCTAAGATGTCTTAAGCCAGGTGCTATTATCATTTCATATATAAATTCTTATAACCACCTTACAAAGTAGGTGGTATTTTATTGATGAAAAAACTGAGATTTCTGTGTATGATTTTAAAAAATTACCTTGCTTATGCTATCTAGTCTGTAAGCTTCTCAAAGTCAGGGATCCCATTTAACTTGGTTTAATCATCACTCAATAGTAACTCTATCCCTAGTGCTGATAGTATTGGTGGTAACAGTATTTATTAATACAATATTTAAATTTTCTCCAGAATCAAAGGATTTTGAGGAACCACAGAGTTTAGATACTCTACCCTCCACCATCTATGCTACCTAAAGGAGCAGCTTTATGAAAAAAAACATGAGCTTTTTAGTCAGACAGACTTGCCATTTGTATGTAATCTTTGGCAAGTTATTCGACCTCTCTAAATCTTAATTTCTTCTTAGAAAAGGGAAGACATCAGCATTCTTTTTTTGTGGTTACTGTATGGATTAGTGAAACTCTACACAGAGTGACTTATGCAATAGCTGACATCATGTAGTCATTCAATACTGGTGGTGTAGTAGATGCTGTGGAGCTCTGGCCAGGTCCCCCCTTCAAGACTGTACTCATTCTCTCAGCTGCTGAGGCTGATAGCCAATGACAGTACCCTGTTGAGTTTCCCTCAGAATATTGGAAGACAGAAGAGGCACACCTCACTCAGTCATGACTCCTTCTCAGATAGCTTTCATTCGGTGATTGATCAAAGTGGGGGATAATGCCCAGTCCCCTTGTGCCAGTCTAAGCAACTATGGAGGGCATTCCAGCTACATGGGGCCCTGCAGTATCTGCTGAGGTCGCTGTTGGGACTGTGCCACAGGCCAACTTCTTTCTCTGCCCCATTCTTCCTTCACTTACCACAGAAGTGTTGGTCCAAGATTAGTCCCCGATAAACCCCCTGCATTCTGATCTTTATCTCAGAGTCTGGTTCCAGGAACCTGACCTGCAACATCTGCTTATTTCATTGTCCTATGCTTGATTGAAACAAGAGGCATTGAGGATGCTCATAAAGAAACCTCTATTCAAACTGCAGTGATACAGTGAAAACAGTACTGAAGTGAGTAAAAGAAGATGTAAGTTCTGGTTTTAGCCACTATCTAACTAGATTGAATTATTTACTTAATATCTCAGCCTTAAGGCTTTAAAATGTGATGGCATCGTAACTTTGACACAAAGTTTAGAACTCTCTTTAGGCCCAACTGTGCTGGTAGTCCCATAGACCAAGAAAAAAAAATACTTGTACTGAAATTAATAATTATATTTTTATCAAATAACAATCAATTCAGAAAAACTAAAGATGACGAATTTAAAGATCACCAGGTTTTCTAAACATATTTGGAATGCAGAAATTTCCAGATAAATCTAAACAAGTAGAAATTAATTAATTCATTGCAGAATACCAATCAAAGTAGATTGCGGATAAATGAAATTTCCTATATTCCCATTAAGACTTAACATAAATTTTAGTAAACAAGTTATTTCTTTTCTAAGAAGTCTAAACATCTCAAAAAAAAAAAAACCCACTGCTCATGTTCAAATATTGCTTTGCTCATGACCCATGAATATTTTTGAAGCACATGGAAGAAGTTGGTTACTGAAGTCCATTATGTATTCACACTGAAGGAGCAGATATTTCCAAATGATGTCAGGAATGAACAGAGGAGGGGTACTTTTAAATAATGTAGGAAATTAGAAAACAACATTTTCCTGTTACCCTATTTTTACCAATATAAATATACATATTATTCCCTCCGGATAAATGACCTATCTCATGCCTATATATAAATGTTGTCTCTTCCATCAGATCTTTTAACATTTGATGCTCAGTCTAATTTTGAGAGGGCTCAGTTGATCAAAGCTGGTGTTTCATATTCCCTTTGATGTATTCTCTGGAGGGATTAACAAACACCATTTTAGAAATATATCGTACTGGAACATAAACCTATCACTCATGTTTGTTTTTTTATTGAACTTCTGGTTAAGCGGGTGGTATGATGATTCTCAAAACCTTAATTCTACCACCCCATTACCATGTAGCTAATGGCTTCAGAAAAATCCAACCACAAAAACATAATCACAGTAGGTCTCTGTAAAGAGGTACCTGAAACCTCATTGATTACGATACTTAAAATGTTCCCAGTGAAGGTCAAATTCAAAACATATTTATGAAAAATAAACCTTTATGTTTAGATTTTAAATCTGTTGGCCAGAAAAAACATGGTACTTTGGTCCAGAATATAAAAAATAACTAACATAGAAATCCAAAGAATATTTACCTACTTTATTCAAATAGAAACTCTTGTCAGTCCTTGGGAGCTATGATGAAGTATTTTTTAAGAACTTAGAAATCAGATTGTTCTTTAAAGTGTTAAATGTTAACCCTTTTGCATTGATACCAGAAGACATAGTCTCCTTAGACAAACAGAATCTGAGAAGAATAAGACTTGACTGTTATCAGACCGAATGTAGAGACATACAATGAGTATAGTAAAAAGAAAGTCGAAGCAGAGCTCTATAGTAACACCCAAGTAATGTACTGGGCCAGGTAGAAAATCCCAGCAAATGACCCAGAATCCTTATGCCACTGATAAGATCAAGCCTCTCATCAGACATATACATAAACCTCATTTGGTTTGATAAGATTAAACACTGGATTCATCTCAGTCTTCTAGTTCACAAGTTTGGTTTTCTACATAGTTGGGCCATCTACTCTTCTGGTTCCTCTGAAATATTACTCATTATATATCAACAAATTGACATTAAAATTTGGTTTCCCAAGTATAGAGATAGTCCCAGTACAGTCATGTAAAATCTATAGTAACATTTAGGGCTCTGATCAATCAGAGTAGATGCTGCATGAATAGCAGACAACTAAAATCAGCTGAATATCAGCTCTGACTGTAAGTACACTTTACTTGTTCAACATCTCTCTTCCCTCTTGGACAATGACAATGACTTATTTACTACTGCATATTCAAAGCCTAAGATAGTGCCTGTCCCTATCCCTAGGAATTCATAAATACCTCCATACATAGACAAGTAAATTATATTAATTTAGGTCAATCTATTTTTTTACTTGACTAAAAAATAGCACATATATATATATACATATATATATATAAAGTTCTGGGATACTTTTGCAGAACATGCAAGTCTGTTAAATAGGCATACACGTGCCATGGCTGTTTGCTGCACCCATCAACCCATCAGTCTACATTAGGTATTTCTCCTAATGGTATCCCTCCCCTAACCCCCCCACCTCAACAGGCCCTGCTGTGTGATGTTCCTCTCCCTGTGTCCATGTGTTCTCATTGTTCCACTCCCACTTATGAGTGAGAGCATGTGGTGTTCAGTTTTCTGTTCTTGTGTCAGTTTGCTGAGAATGATGGTTTCCAGCTTCATCCATGTCCCTGCAAAGGACATGAACTCAGCCTTTTTATGGCTGCATAGTATTCCATGGTGTATATGTGCTACATTTTCTTTATCCCTTCTATCATTGATGGGCATTTGGGTTGGTTCCAAGTGTTTGCTATTGTGAATAGTGCTACAATAACATACGTGTGCATGTGTCTTTATAGTAGAATGATTTATAATCCTTTGGCTATATACTCACAGAAATTTACAAGAAAAAAACAACCGCATCAAAAAGTGGGCAAAGGATATAAATAAACACTTCTCACTAGAAGACATTTATGGAGCCAACAAACATATGAAAAAAAGCTCATCATCATTGGTCATTAGAGAAATGCAAATCAAAACCACAATGAGATACCATCTCATGCCAGTTAGAATGGTGATCATTAAAAAGCCAGGAAACAACAGATGCTGGAGAGAATGTAGAGAAATAGGAATGCTTTTACACTGTGGGAGTGTAAATTAATTCAACCATTGTGGATGAATCTATTTTTAAGAGATGGACCTACTCTTATGGTGGGTTCAAACTCAAGTCTCTGTGCCTCCAAGACTGATGCGTAGACCAATGCATGAGGTAAGGAATATCTTCAATAAGGTCTCTCAGGAAAGTTTTATCAGTCTTCCTAAAGGCAGCCCACTAGCCTAACCCATCCCTGAAGACACAGTGGGGATTTCCCTCCACAGGGACTAAAGTGAGATTACTAAAGTGAACATAAGGAAGAGACCTCGAACAACCCTTAAAAATGCAAACTCTCAAATCAAAGTCATCTACTAATTAATGTCTCTTCCTAAAAATAAGCTTATATTCTTTGTGTTAACACAAATCTAAAACATAATAACAAACTAATTTAATGGATTACAAGAAACGAATTTTGCCACAAGTTAAAGTCTAGGTAGTAAAAGTTTGATTACTGAAATAGTCAAATTTAACCATGTAATAAAGGAAACAAAACTTTCCTTTTCAACTGGTTATACTTTTGCCTCAGACAAATAGCCATGTTGTCACTGGAAAAAATATATTTTTAGTTAATGAAATTATTTGATCATAAATTTATATGAATCATAAAAAACATCTTGGAGGGTATATTCATTCCATGCTGTTAGGGGGAGGAGGAACCTAATATTTATGATATTCTGTTCCTTTCCCTTTTGCATGTCAGAAACACCCACTAAAAATTCATGTATTTCACTGACATGTAAACCAGAAAGACTATTTTGAATTCAAACACAGTTGATCATGATGTGAAAAGAACTTCTAAACAAAAAAAGTAAGAGGTTTAACATGGTGTTTAATTTTATATTTACAATCTTTGGGTTACTATTTTCATCATGTAGACAATGTTATAGTGATCAGCCAACAAGTATAAGCAGAACAGCCTTCACTATGACTGCCAAAGCTATTATAATGTTTTCAAGTTACTTACACTTTTCCCCTAGGTTATTTCCTAATTGAAAACTAAAGAAAGATTAGAGACAATTACATGTTTGTATCAAAAAAGTTATTAATTCATCAATGAATCTGTAGCACATATTTCTTTACTCTTTTACCACTCTGTAGAATATGTTTTAGTTATGTAAAACTTTAAAATACAAAATAAATATTCCTCACATCTCTTTTGACTTTCACAGGAAACAATATTTTACAGTCCAATTATTGAATGACCCACAATTCTGACCTTTATTGGGCTGGCTGGAATCTTAATTTTCCTAATGTCCCATTCCTCTCATCCTATTTTATAGCCTCAGGTATTTAGAATTATTCTGTATTTCAAGTGGCAGTAGACTCTGTTTATTTCCTAATATTCCCAACATCTGAGAAGATTTCTCAAATATTCCGGTAGTCATCTATTTTATTACAAAACAACTTGACAGCCACAATTGTAGACTCATACTGAATGTCAGTATGTTAGAAACGTTAAAAGCTGTATGTGTCTGTGTATCTCCTCTACACATCCTTTCCATGAACTCTTACCTACCAATTATTGCCTCAAATAGAATAGAAGCAGAAGCCTTTTCTTTACAGTTTTATGGAAGCCAGCTATTTTATGAAAAATTTTTGGAGGAAGAGGTACATGTTAATATACCACATGATATCAGATGTCTTAAGAAAAAAACCATCATTTAATGAGATAACTATGAAAGTTATATTGCCTGGTCTTAGAAATTTCCCTCCCTTAAAGCCTAGCAATCAGAAGCCATTAAATGTTCATCCACACTGTTTTCTCTAAAATATGTTTGTAAGCAACTGCCAAGTTAATTTGCACACTCTTTAACCTGGATATTTTGTTATCAGCATTTACAACAAAGTAGACATGACCTAGAACAGCTCTGTGTGATGTGCTACAACTCATGTCAAATACTGACTGTATTAATAAAGCATGTCAAAAATCTTTCTACTACAAAATTGCAGTATATAGAAAACTTGTTTATATTGATCATCACATTGTTAGACATTGTTTTCTCAAGTATGTATTTGTTTTACAATTTTGAGCACACGTAATATTTTTCTTATCGCTAATACTTTGGAAACAAAACAATCAGTGACATCACCTAGGGAAGGATTTTTTTTCACATTTCACAGAGTAATAAATGAAGAACAATAAATCATGTATTAGCATGTGAACTGGATCTTTCTGACTTCTCTCTGAGCACTCTTTCAGTCTTTCAACTAAAAGAAAATGCAGTAGGAACTGTAACTATTGTTCAACAGAAAGATATTTCACACATTTCATTTACCATTTAGATAAGCTTTAGCAACAGGAAATCAGTGTTGTGAACTTTAAGCACTAGTGAAGTATACCAAATTAGATACAATGAAGTATTCTAAGTCTTCACGTTTCATCCAGGAGAATATAAATTGAGAAATTCCCACTTTTGGATTTTCTTTCTTTTGACAGATAATTCACACACTTGACTTTTTTGCATCATGTTGAAATAAGTGAATGAACTGTACAATTGGCTTTGGATTTGGTTAATCTAAAATTATGGACAATTTAATGTTATTATTCTTGGAAATTAAATCTATTCAATTTGACTCTTGCTGTTTTTTGCAATGGTAATTAAAATATTAATATTACCTTTATATTGTTCTAATTTTAAAATATGTAATTTAAAATATATAACTGTAAAAAAAAATTTTATCCCAAGAAAAACCTGAATGTAGATTTAATAAAAAGATATATCCCTAAATACTGTTTATCATTTTATGATTCTTAGAACAATTTCACTAAAGGAGATCATGAGGAAAAATACATTTTTTAAAAAAGAATAAATATAGGTCTTTAGTGAAAGATGTTGATATCCCTGCTTATTACTAAAAATATATAGAACTTTTTTCTGAATTTTATTGTAAAAAGTAGAATTTATTATTTATTTGCTTACAGATTCTCATCTTTGCTTATTGAATTTTTTAATATATTATGTTATTTTCTTATTTCCAAGTACTCTCTTTGTCCTAAGTAACCAAGTAAATACCATTTAAGTTTGCCATTAATATGAAAAATGCAAAGGCACTTACCTAGGTAACATGAAAATTATTAAACAAAAGGAAAAGCAGGAAATGTATTTTATATATTTGTCAAAAGCACATATCTGATTTTGCAGACAACGCAGAGAATAGATTTTTATAGGCTTATATTTATATACCCTATATAATTGGTTTTATAAAACTTGTACAAAAAGTTTTTACCCTATATAAAAGTTATGTAACACTTTTATACTTTTAACCAGTTTTATATTAAGAATCCATTCCCGTATATCTGCAAGTTATGTTGAAATATATACAAAAGTTATAATAACAGGAGTAAATCAGAGGTTAAAATTTCACCTATATCCTTAGCAGAAATTTTACTTATTTAAATATATTTTAAAATAAATAAAATATTTTCCATCAGTTTTCCTTCTTTAAATCGTTAAATACATATATACCTACAGAATTAATAATTTATGTTAAATGATCATGGATGAAAGGAATTTCAGTCATTTTTCAACTGTGTGATTGGCTTTGTTATGTACTTTTGATAATTTTTAAAATCTCTTACAAGGTTAGCAAAGTTTTAAAAAGCTCACAAGAGAGCATTGGAAAACTACTGTCAGCCTCATGGCTTACAAATTCTGATCTGGGTAAAACACAACTGAAACAACAGTTAACTATGAAAACTTCCACATGCTTTATTTAGATGATAAATTATCAGTAAGAATGCTCAGGAAATTAGGGGTTTAATAATATTTTCTTTAAGTTAAACGTAGGAATCTTACCGCCTAAAATTCTTTTTCAAAGAATATACTGTATTTCCTGGAACAATAAAAATCATTTAACTTTTTTTTTTGATTCTTCAGGATATTACAATTTCTCATTTTGAATAATAATCATCATCACAGCACAGCATAAGTATGGATTGAAAAAGCATTGTAGCAAAGCATTGTCTCTGGAACTTAAAACTTGAAATAAATCCCTGAGATAAACTTAGTTTCTTATGTTTTCCTTTCAACAATTTTCTCCTCTCTCTGGAGAATTTTTTTTTCCCACTCAGTTACATTTGTCCTTTTCCACTTGCTGTATCTCTCCAATTATCCCACTCCCTTGCTTGCTATCCACTCCATTTTATTCTCTCCGTGCACAGATGCTTGCAACAGCAGGCTCTTCTAACTAGTTGAGTCACTAATACTGGAACAATGGACATCTTAAGAGGCAAACTGCATCATTAGAATCTTGCTCTCCAATGAGGTCTCCATATATATATATGACATATGCCTCACTGGGATTCCTAGGATATTGTAAGACTTGATAAATATATATTACCATATATATTTCATAATCGTATATGTGATATATGTATCATAATCATATATACATGTTTTTTTCATAATCATTTATCTCTCTCTCTTTCTCTCTCTCAAGTTCTTACAATATCCTAGGAAACTCGGTGAGGCAGATGTTACTAATAACCCAACTGAACAGTTAACAAAGCCAAGGCTTAAAGAGAATTAAGTGACTGCTAAAAGTCACAAAGCTTAGAGGTGGTAGAGCAGGATTCAAACTCAAGGAGTCCAGCACCAGAAACTCTTCTCTTAACAACTTCATTTACTCTTCCCCATCACACCCTAAAGACATCATTAATTACTCTGAAATTCAGAAGTCAACCCTAGGCTATGTAATTTTCCATTTTGAAGATGACTTTTATCCATAATAGCCACTAACAAGATGCTGACGCTCATATAACAAGCCTTTTAATTAAAAAAAAAAAATTTTAAGACATCTTCCCACATGGTTTCCTAAGCCAATTCCTATTGTTGTATTTTGAGACAATTATTTTCTATACATATTAAAAATACTACAATCTAAGAAATCCCACAACTTGAAGTTCAATACAACCAGAGAAAATCACGTAGCAGGGAATTACTCTACACATTTAACTATGAGAGTATCCTCAAACATCTTAACAACAGAAGCACATACTATACAGACTTCAAATACATTTTCTAAGCTTGTAAAAGCTACCCCTTCATTGAGGCTCAGCAACTTCACTGATGAAGAGTTAAAGGTTTCTCTGCCTCTCCTTGGAATGGTGGAGTCAGTGGTGTGATCTCGGTTCACTGCAACCTCTGCCTTCTGGGTTCAAGCAATTCTCCTGCCTCAGCCTCCCGAGTAGCTGGTATTAACAGGTACCTGCCACCACACCTGGCTAATTTTTTGTATTTTTAGTAGAGATGGGGTTTCACTATATTGGTAAGGCTGGTCTCGAACTCCTGACCTTGTGATTTGCCCACCTCGGCTTCCCAAAGCACTAGAATTACAGGCATGAGCCAACAAGCCCAGCCCAGTGGAAACTCTTTGTTCACCCTTAGTGACAGGCTTTATCTGGTAATTCACAGTTCTAAACTTCAAAGAATACCAGATTACATGAAATGCTTGAAGACACAGATTACAATAAAATGCCAGCATATTATTTTAAAGGACGCTAATGGCAAGAAATTTTAAAGGTGAAAATTAGATGGAGTACCTGTGCAATTTATTCAAAAACATAAAAAAAAAAAAACTATGCATGTTGAGGGTCACAGCCCTGGTAGATGCAGACTTGGTGCCAGTCTGCCCAGATGATGCAAAACCGTCCACACTACACTTTAGCTCCATCACTTGCACACCTCAGTATCAAAGTCCTTTGGCAGTATCAGCACCTCCAGATCCTAGGAAGTGCAGCATGATACAGAGATGAAGAAGATCAGGTTCGAAAACAGACTGCCCCAGAGCCATTTCTCAATTCAGTTTGTATATCCATCTGAGCTTGAGCACTCATAAGATCTCTCACAAACTCAGTTCGCTCATCTATATAGTGACAATAATACCACCCCTCTGAGGAGGGTGTCATAAAAGAAGGTAATACATATGCATGTGTGCGTTATCTATGTACAAATATATGTATGCATATGTGTACATATAAATACATATAATCTAATATAGTATACAGTTCCTTAGAATATGTGTCAATATACATATGGTGGATGTCACATTTATATTAGAATTACTATATTTACCAGTAGCATGTACTGTAGCTGCTGCCATGTAACAGATAAGCTATTTGAACCAAGGACTGCGGTTATTTATTTTCATAACCCCAGACAGCAAACCACAAACAAACTTTTAAGTACTCCCAGATAACTTAGGTCTTATCTGCATGTATGATGAAACTAATTGTGACCAGGGAATTTGCCCTTTCTGAATTACTAAACAAAAATCAAACTTAGCACAAGGTTACTGCACACATAACAGTATTTCAGAGAGAACTGAAAGTTCCATATTAGTATGCCCCTGATTGTCTGCTTCTCCCCCAAGAAAGAAAAATAGCAACAATACTGTCCTCCAATGCAGCTTGATCAAAAATTACAAATTTGTGTCACATAAAGTCTTTATCCTTGAGAGAAGTCAGCACTGCCTGCTATGTGGAAGACCTGCACACAGACCTGCAGACAGAGGAGCATTGCTATCACCCAGAAGGGGAACAAAGAGATCATAAAAAGTTGCTTTAAGTAACAAAACTTTGACTAATTCATCATTTTGCTGTTGGTTCTTTCACATTTACAAAATTATATGGCCACCCCAGTTCCAAATGTCTCAAAGGGGTGGTTCACATCCCCATGGCAACTTCCAACTCACATTTTTCTTACTTCTTACCTATAGGGGCTCCCAGAGGATACCTGAGTACATTTTTTTTTTTTTTTTGGTATTTTCTTTTTTCAGATTCCAAGAAATATTCTCTTGGTTTTTCTTCTTGTTCATTAAGTAGTCTATTACATTGTCTTCTCTGATTACCTTTTTCTTCTTTTTCCCTACATTTTGCTGTCTACAGTTCAGCTCAGAGCTCTCTTTCTCCCCCCACACTACCCCCTACAAGTTTTCCCTTGAAAATTTCATCCGATTTTATGATTGCAGGTTCATCTTCTGTGTAAATAACTCCCAAATTGGGATCTCAACTCTTGACCTCTGTTCCACGCACCAGTTCTGCAGTGTGGGCCACCAGTGGACAAGACAACCTCCCCCACTGATGCCCTCCAAAGCCTTTTCTCTCCATGTGTTTCCATGTCCTCCCAGGAATTGAATTCCTGTAAAAGGCTTTCTTGTGTTCCCCTGTTCAATGAAACCATCAAAAGAAACCAGGTGTCCACCAAAAACCAAACATCTAAACCTGAAATTCAAGCTTCCCCATGACTTAACACTATTTCTGACCTCTTGGTTCTCAATACTATCCTCCAATCCCCTATACCAAAGCAGAGTATATGCCAGTAGCTCTTTAAACACATCTTTTGTTTTCTTACTACTGCACTCTGTATAAGCTCACTCTCACAGGTTTTAAACAATATGGCTTTCAAAAAACCTTATATTTTGTTTATTTCCCTCTAACAAATTACTTTGAATTTCATCTGATTATTGTTTTAAAAGGATTGTCACAGTTAATCTTATTTCATATGCCTAAGTACTGCCCTCTGTATATTAAAAGGTATTTATGAAACAGTAAAACTGAATATGAAAGAGAAGAAAGGAATAACCAAAACAGTCATAGAATCAAAATCTTGGCAAGGGACTTTCAGGTTCACCTCATGCTAGAGTCCCTTGATTGCACCCCTGCCAATCTTCTAGCAGCTACCTGACTCTCCAGTGAGAGGAAGCTCATTACTTTGGGGAATAGGCTATTCCATTGTTGGCAACTCTTATTGTTAGAAAGTTCTTCCTTATTCTGGGCCAAGACATACTTCCTGTAGCTTTTCCTCATAACTCCCAGCTCTAACTCTACAGGCACTTGGGCTTCTGTTATGTGTGGAGAGTTAGGTAACAGCACATATATAATCTGTTCATGTTTGCAAATCCACTTCACGGTTTTACAGGGCATAGGATGATATAGATATCCTGGATTCCCTAGTGTTAACAAGTAGTTCTGTTTTTCCTTCTCTTCTCTTCACCACCTTTTTCCTTTAGCCAAACACTGTTTTGATTCTCTGCCTTTTACATGAAATGTTATTCTTTCTGGCTTCCTTCCTGAATTATTTCTTCCATCTTTTGCCTAAGAACTTTGTATTTCCTTTAATGATCATGTTTCTAGAATTTCAAGTTGAACATTAATATCTTGGGGTTCACCTTGGAAACATCTTGAAACTATCACAGAATAGGTGCCATATCCACTTATCTGTTGGAAACCCCACTTTCCTCCTTCAGAGGAAAATCTGATATCATTTTATTAGTGGTAATTTATGCCACATATCACCCCTGGTAAAAGATGTTATTTGCCAAAATATATTTGAATTAAGAGCAATAGCAGTGTGGACAAGCCATGGGATTTGAGGCAGAAGGCTGGAATTAAAGTCCTTCCCTGCCACTTAGTGCTAATGTGATGATGGACAAATCCATTAACTTCTCTGTGACTCAATGTCCTCATCTCTCAATAATAATAAACTACAATGTACCACGGACATGGACATCTATTGTTTGGTTTCAGCCTCACCAGAGTGTGACATAGGTATTATTGATCCCATCTTGAAAAGATAAGAACATTAAGTAATGTTTCCAAATTCTCAGAGCTTGAAGCTCAAAAATGATGAAGGTGGCCAGGCATGGTGGCTCATGTCTGTAATCCCAGCATTTTGGGTGGCCAAGGCAGGAGGACTGCCTGAGCCCAGGAGTTGAGGACAGTATGGGCAACACAGTGAGACTTCATCTCTACTAAAAAAATATATATATATAAAAATAAGTGATGAAGGTGAGATTACATCCCCCAGTCTGCCTGAATGCAACATTCAGACTTCAGTACACTACCCACTAATATCAGGAAGACAAACAAGCTGATAGTCCACATCTGTCATATCTTGTGATGCTAATGTTAGGTGTAAACTCTTAGGGAAATGGGTCAGAGGGAATATAACACTGAAAAACCAACAAATATGCTTGGTGATGAGTGAAAACAAAGGAGTCATCATACAGACAGTGTTCTTTTTCTAACCATCTGGGTCTCCCATTCTGCACCCTGGGGGAGTTTGATCACTGAGTCACTGATTGATAAATTCAAGCAAGAAAATAATTTAACGCGGTCTCAGTCAAGACTCAGATCATATATTTATTCTCTTTGCTTTGAAATTTAAGGCATACAACAGAATTATTCTTTTCCGTGCTTATCACCACTTGAATAATACAAACCTGTGACCATCTCCACTCTAGCTTTTGCAACAGATCAGATAATTCTCAATCAGTAAGGTAACTGCCAAGCTATTTTTATGCTCAGTATATTTTCTAGTGTACTTAGGCTAGGATGATAACTAAACTGTACACTAGCACTTCCATAGGCTTAACTTTCCAGGCATCTGACAGAAGCCCTTACCTGTAGATTCAAGAACTCCTACTGGCTTGCTCTTCCTGCCACGATCCTTTAGCCTGTATTAAGGTCCTTTACTTGTTCCTTGAAGGCTGAAGGCTGAAGAGTATTCTCACTAATTTAAAATCTCAAAGATAAACAATAGATGTCTAAAACATAATCTACTATCTTTTGTCTCTCTTGCAATAACTATCATTTTTGGAATGGTAAGTAATAATGTTTTATGTCCATATGACATCCAAGCCCCATGGCAGATTTATAAGAAAAGGAAATCATTTCCTAGAGAAACTGCCTTGGAATGAGGTGATTCATTATCTAAGCCAGCAGAACGTCAACTCTGTTTAACCCAGACTTCCTTCACACACAAAAAAGCAAAACACATGCTAGTTAAAAACATTCTAATTTAGTGGAGAATACAGAGCCAATTGAGGTCATCAAGCTGATAATTTACAACGTTTACTTTAATTAAAAATTTTAAAAAATTTCAGTGTCTATGTAAAGATACCTAATACTTAAATATGCTTAACTTTCTTTGTGAATTAAATTAGAAGAGGTATTGCTAATATGCTAGGACTTTCTACCTACTCATCATTATGTAGTAAGTCAGCCTCTCTGCCACAATCATTCAGTATCTAAATCTTTCCTGACAAAGAGAATCTATTATATACTGCATATGTATAGTTATTTTACAGTACTCAACAAGGGTGACCACCCATACTGTGATATTAAATCCCATTCTATCTACTTTAAGAAGAATTATGAGCCATTCCTATATTTATATACCGTTTCTCTTTTTCTGAAATATCAGTGATATGTATTTTAAATTTAACAGTATTTTACTCTACAAACCTAAAGATCTTTATTTAATTATCCCATTATAAAGCTCTTTTTACCACAAAATACCAATACAGTACTGAATTAATAAAAATACAGTTAACTTTTCTAAGATAACATTTATTCACATCTCACTAAAAAATGGCCGAATGACTAGGCAAAAAAGTTAACATGAAAACATGCCAAATTCCACAAGCTGTGAATGAAAATGATTAGTTAATGAGGGGAGTAAGGGGTTACTGGCAAGCAGTGACACATATTTTCCTACTTAGTCACAAGTACACTAAAATAAAGAGCATTTACAAAAAAAAAAAGGGCAATAGTTTTCATTAACTTATTCTATTTCATTAACTTTGCCAATATTAATCAATATTTTTGCTTTAAAAAATGTAACAATCTAGATCTACATTCTGTAAATAACACTGCATTTCAGGACTATTTTCATCAAGGAAAGCAAAATGAGATCAAGTTAAGAACATTTCTAAAAAGTTTTTAAAGCATCCTTTTCAGAGGGTCATGTCATTGCTGGATTCCCACTGCATTTTCGTCATACAGCTTGATGATTATACCGACAAACACAGAACAGAAGAATCTCTTTTCATTTCTGACTCTGCAAGATGAGATCACAGAAAGCCTCACACAAAGCCCATGGGCTGCAGGACATGTCTCACTAGGCCTAAAAAGACACAGCTCTTTTCACTGTGGCTTTGCTTTGAACTACACCACTTTAAAGCAGCCATAGGTTCGCGGGGAGGGGCAGTGAAGAAAAAGAGGCAGTGTATCTTCTCAGAACTAAAAGCATAGGGATGGCAAAAGGTTAGATCTTAGTGAGAAAATACTAAAAAGTCCAGGACAACTGAAAAATACTAGTTTGATAGTTTTTTTTGTTTTTTTTTTTTAACTCTTTTCCACTAAATACCCTCTGTATTCTATAGAATGCCCATGTCACATACAGCCATGTCTGACCTCAACTCCAAAGGAGCCTTGGCTTCCCTGGGCCCCGTCAGTGACTTCAGACAAAGGCAAGTTTTACTTCTGAGCTCCCACCGAAAAACTGTTCATCAAGTCCAGTTATATAAACAATGCATTAAAAAAGCTTTTTTAAAAAATAAACAATACTGAATTTTTTTATATGGGCAAGAATTATATACTTAAAAATATTGGCTATAGTTCCTCTGATGTATAATAAATTGAAAATTGATTTTTCAAGGTAGAAAGAGCATGTTTTTATACTCTGGTTTTGAACATGGAAAGAGTAAGTTGTAAATTCCTCCTCCTCAAAACCTCAAATTAATGACAATCAGGGGAAAATGCATATAAAATATTTGCAACTTTGAGCCCACTAAATGTATTCCATATTACTAAGTTACAGTAAATCAAATCCATCTTCTTCTCAAGCATATTTTATTTACTTTCCTGAAGGGAGACAGGCAAGGTATCAAAACTCTAATACATCATCTGTTTCTTGATTCTGAACAGAGAAAAGAAATCTCTGAATCTAAAAATGGATCTGGTGACCTAGTATATTACATTGAGGGTTAGGGGAAACCCTTTCCTTAATACGGTTTTCATGATTAATAAATGGCATTGCCCTATTTACTCCCACATCTTTCTGGATTGCGTAAGCCCTTTTGGCTGAGAACATCATCAAGAAAAAAATGTTTTCACTGCCAAATTTTTTTCCCACATTTTAATTTTTTTTTTTAACTTTTAAGTTCAGGAGTACATGTGCAGCTTTGTTACATAGGTAAATTTGGGTCATGAGGATTTGTTGTGCAGATTATTTCATCACCCAGGTATTAAGCCCATTAGTTATTTTTCCTGATCCTATGCAGACATTAAAAAGAATAAGATCATGTACTTTGGAAGGACATGGATGGAACTGGAGGCCATTATCCTTAGTAAACTAACACAGGAACAGAAAACCAAATACCACCTAATTCTTAACCTCCCCTTTAAAAAAAAAAAACTGCAGTGGTAAATGAAAAATTTCTTCCAGCAGAACATGTTGTTTTCCTTGCCAGAGCCTAGAGACGAAAATAAAGGACACAGCTGCAAGCTATGTATGGGCTGCAGTGAAGAGTGAAGTCCATCAGTGCTCACGTATCTCACCTTTACACGGCTGTCTTTTCCAGCCTCCTACTTTTCTACTCCCTCTCTATGATAAGTGACAGATACGTGACTGTTGTCATTGCACTGCAACTAGAAAAACTTAGAAAGGAATAAGATTTATCTTAAGGAGTAACTGGGAATGCCTTAGCTACTGAAGTATTTGTACACCAATGTTTAAATGAAAAGGAAACCCTCAGTGCAGGAACACCTGTTCACCACTCTAAGTTCCTTTCATTTACCCTTTGTGTTGATTGCAAACATGACTCAATGATGGGACCTTTTTCTACAAACAATGATTATTTGTTAAGGGAAAAAGCAAATGCTAGTTTATGTTAAATTCATGTTTCGAGAATTTTTGTTTCAGTAAGGATTGTGATGATCTCATAAGGTAACAAAGTAAATGCTAAAGGCTGCAAAAGATGGCTGATGCTTATACAATTATTTTCTTCCATTTCAAAAGTGAAAATATTAGAGAAAAAATGAAGAAAATAACCTATAAATATTTTGGCATAAACATCTTTATAGCTACGTTTAGTTATAAATAATTTATTAAGATGAAATTGCAAACAACACTCAGGAAAAAAAATGGCTAATGAGCCATGAACAATTAGGCATTACCCCTGCAAATTCTTCCAAATTAGTTATTTCCCTAAAAGTTCACTTTTTAAGTCCTTGTTGAAACTTAAAATATTATTTTCCAAAACAATACTTCATGTTTCATTGTGCAAATCACTGGGCTAAATAATGAAAACAATTCTAACATTTTACTTATTTAATTATCACAAAGACCTTAGGAGGTAGGAAGTACCATGACTGCATTTCACAGAGAAGTAACGTTTCCTGGGCCCATATAACGTGTAAGTAACAAAACCAGTATTCCAAATTACAGTTTGTCTTCAGAGCCCACACGTTAAACCAATACACTCTGCTACCATCTCAGGGAGCCAATGCAGGGATGCAGACATAAGTAAGAAAGTATTATAAATGCTGGACAGGTTTTTTAGGTAGCTCAGGACAAAAATTAAACTACAATTAACCTCAATGTCAATTTCATTGATTAAGAGTTTAAAAAAGAGTGATTCTCCAATTTTAGGTAACATCAGAATCACCTGGAGAGCTTGGGCAAACACAAGTCAACGAACACTACACTAGACTTTTTGACTCAGTAGGTCTGTGATGATGCCCAAGAATTTGCATTTCTATGGCATTCCCTGGTGATACTCTACTGTTGGTCCCCAGACTAGACTTCACTTGAAAAACCACTGGTATAAAACACTCTGGCAATACTTACAATTGAAACATAATAGAAGAAATTTTGTTCAGTACAATTACTAAACTGCTACTAGGTTTAAAAAACACAACCTGACTTCTGGCTATCAAGGTGAAAGAAATGTAATCAGAAAAGGATAAGCAGACCATCCCTGTGGCTCATGCCTGTAATTCCAGCACTTTGGGAGGCCTAGGTGGGAGGATCTCTTGAGCTCAGGAGTTTGAGACCAGCTTGGGCAACAAGATGAAACACCATCTCTACAAAATATACAAAAATTAGCTGGGCATGGAGATGTGTGCCTGCAGTCCCAGCTACTCAGGAGGCTGAGGTGGGAGGATGGCTTAAGCCCAGGGGGCAGAGATTGCAGTCAGCTGAAATTGTGCCACTGCACTTCAGCCTGGACAACACAGCAAGACTCTGCCTCAAAATAAAAAACAAAAGGATAAGCATGTAAGGAGGTGTAAACCTCCACAGTCTTTGCTTGATATTGGTGGGCCCTTTGGAGGTTTACCTCTAACACAATGGAAAAAAATGATGACTACGGACTAGGAGTCAGAAGAACCATGTTCTGTCTTGTTTTGTTTTTGTTTTCCTATAAGGCTGACACTTAAGTATTCCTAACTTTGGTCTCCTCATCTGTAACACAGGAAAAATAATTCTTTTGCCTTTGGGGAAGGAAGGAGAAATTGTAAGAACCTGATGAAGTAACTGAAAAAAATTATACACCAAGAAACAATATGCAAAATAAAGTAACATTACTGAGATTCTGATCAAATTTGATTTAATCTAAATGTAGGACTTGTTTTCTTTCAAGAAAATTAAATATTAACACTAGTTTGTGATTATTGATCATTACAATGAGTCACGGAGGCATATTTTTACTCAAAAGAGTAGTAAAAAAAAAAAGGTGGAGGAGGACATGGAAGGGAATTCCGTGAAAAAACTGATAAAGAGCTTACCCTTTATAGAAGTAAATGACTTCCCAAATAGGATGATAGAGATTGGTTACATAATACTCTTGCAGAGAAAGGGAAATGGAATGATGACAGGTAAGAAGTCATCAGGTGCAGGCAGAAGAGTTCTGCTACTCCATATACAATTATGGAGATGATACACACTTCCTATAAATATGTGGTAGCTTATCTTCCAACTGAATTAAGTAACAATGTTCAGCCTCAGAGGTTTACTCTGTGTCTGTATTAATTAAAACATGTTTCTTATTAGAGCTGATTTTCACACTGTGTTCCAAAACATTTCCTAATATAAAAGGTGGACTCCATATGTTAAGTTTGAATGACAGGATTTTCCAGTTTACACAGAAAGTTGCTGTTATGGTACTTCCAGTTCCTCCTAGTCCTCAAAGACTTATTTTTAAAAAAAAAAACTGAATTCCTCTTTTTATCTTTTTACCTATCACTAAGTTAAAGCCATGGTTCATTTGCCTCATCCTTTATTTTATGAGGCTTTAAAAATTAAAACATTTTTAGAAAAGTCATATTATCCCATTGACAACTGAAATACATCTAAAAACAACTTAATTAATAAAGTATACAGGCTCAAACAAAGTACTGAAGCAAGACGGGATACTAGTCTTTCATAATGAGACCAAGATGAGAAATTATCTTGGGTACTTTCACAATACCCATGATTTGGTACTAAATCATTAAATAGTGTACTAAAATTTTTCTGGATGCCATCAGTTTCTGAAAGAATGATCTGTGTCAATCTAAAAAGGATTCTGAAAGTGAAAAGACTTTCAAATAAAAAGTAAGTGTATGCAAATATAAATCCCACAAGTCTACAAAAAGGGTTCACAGCCAACTAATCACTCACGCCCCTCCACACACACACACACACCCATAACCCTCACTTAACATGACTGCATGACTCTTTCCACAGATGCTTCTGTGATCACTTCAGCCATGCTTTATCTGTCTCCACCTAATAACAGAGTTTTGATAACAGATGACCTCAGTCTCACAGAATGAGTTTGTTCTCACACCATTAATTTAAAAGGACAGTGAATAATCAAGGGGTACATAAGAACAAAACAACTCTGTTCCGTACAAGGAGTTGGTATTCAGTGTGACACCCATCTTGAACCATATTCAAGACCAAAACAAAACAAAAAAAAGCCAAGAGTCTGAAAACTCATAATCACATTGTATATTGTAAATAATTAGGTCCAATAAGATATGCCAAACATCTTTCTAAAATTCTAGTTAATTTTTAATTCCCATTTCTTTTTGTATGAGAATTTTGAAAATTCACAATTTTGCAGAAAGGAAAGTGAAACACAACAACTGGAAATGACTTACTAAGAAAATTCTTTTTTTTTTTTTTTTGCTGAGAAGATATTCAGAGAAACAATAAAGTTTTTGTTTTGATGTATCCCCACTTTAAATCTGCATTCATGAACTGTTCCAGAAACAACTTGTTTAAAGTCATGTAGAATTATTTTGAAGACATATTCTGAAAAAATAAAACTATTATTATTAACTCTCTTATCTCTATTTTTGTATTTGCATACTATCTGCCAGTTATTTATATGCACGCTTATTTTGCAAAAATAGTATTTAGTATTAATATTTTATTATACTAAACCTATGTGTCTACATTATAATTATAGTCATCTTGCCATAATTCATAAAATTGTTTTGTATTAATAAGATTTTAGGTTTTTGTTTGTTTTTTCTACCTTACATAGTTTTAAATGAATAACTTCATGTGTGAAGCATTTGCTACTAAATTATGTTCTTAGATTAAATCTCTCAGTAATTAATCAAAAATACATTATCTTCCTGGATGAATATAGCATGGACTATTTTTAAAAATCAAACACCTACATTTAATTTTAGTATAACTGACCACATAATTGGAAATAAATCACTCCTCAGCAAATGCAAAAGAATGGAAATCATAACAGTCTCTCAGACCACAGTGCAATCAAATTAGAACTCTGGATTAAGAAACTAATTCAGAACCACACAACTTCATGGAAACTGAACAACTGGCTCTTGAATGTTGACTGGACAAACAATGAAATGAAGGCAGAAATAAAGATGTTCTTCAAAACCAATGAGAATGAAGACACAACATACCAGAATCTCTGGGACACATTTAAAGCAGTGTCTAGAGGAAAATTTATAGCAATAAACTGCCCCCATAGGAAGCAAGGAAAGATCTAAAATCAACACCCTATCATCAAAATTGAAAGAGCTAGAGGAGCAAGATTAAAAAAACTCTAAAGCTAGCAGAAGAAAAGAAATAACTAAGATCAGAGCAGAAGGAGATAGAGACACAAAAAACCCTTCAAAAATCAATAAATCCAGGAGCTGGTTTTTTGAAAAGATAAACAAAATAGACCATTAGTCAGATTAATAAAAAAAAAAGAGAGAAGAATCAAATAGATGCAATAAAAAACAAAAAAGGGGATATCACCACCAAGTCCACAGAAAAATAAACTACCATCAGAGATTACTACAAACAACTCTATGCACATAAACCAGTAAACCTAGAAGAAATGGCTAAATCCCTGGACACTTGCACCCTCCCAAGCCTAAACCAAGAAGAAGTCAAAACCCTGAATAGACCAATAACAAGGGCTGAAGTTGAGGCAGCAATTAATAGCCTACCAACCAAAAAAAGCCCAGGTCCAGATGGGTTCACAGCCAAATTCTACCAGACATACAAAGAGGAGCTGGTACCATTCCCTCTGAGACTATTCCAAACATCCCAAAAAGAGGGAATCCTTTCCAAATTATTTTATGAGACCAACAGCATCCTGATACCAAAAACCAGCAGAGACTCAACAAAAAAAGAAAACTTCAGGCAGTATCCACGATGAACATAGATGCAAAAATCTTCAATATAATACTTGCAAACCGATTACAACAGCACATCAAAAAGCTTAACCATCACGATCAAGTAGCCTTCATCCCAGGGATGCAAGGCTAGTTCCACATACACAAGTCTATAAACGTAATCCACCACATAAACAGAACCAAAGACAAAAACCACATGATTATCTCAATAGATGTAGAGAAGGCCTTCGACAAAATTCAACAGCCCTTTATGCTAAAAACTCTCAAGAAACTAGGTATCGACGGAATGTATCTCAAAATAATAAAAGCTATTTACAACAAACCCACAGCCAATATCATACTGAATGGGCAAAAACTGGAAGCATTCCCTTTGAAATCTGGCACTAGACAAGGATGCCCTCTCTCACCACTCTATTTCAATATAGTATTGGAAGTTCTAGCCAGAGCAGTCAGGCAAGAAAAAGAAATAAAGAGTATTCAATTAGGAAAGGAGGAAGTCAAATTATCTCTATTTGCATACAGCATGATTGTAAATTTAGAATACCCTATCGTCTCAGCCCAAAATCTCCTGAAACTGATAAGAAACTTCAGCAAAGTCTCAGGATACAAAATCAATGTGCAGAAATCAAAAGCATTGCTATACACCAATAACAGACTTAAAGAGAGCCAAATCAAGAACCAACTGCCATTCACAATTGCTACAAAGAGAATAAAATACCTAGGAATACAACTAACAAAGGATGTAAAGGACCTCTTCAAGGAGAACTACAAACCACTGCTCAATGAAATAAAAGAGGACACAAACAGATGGGAAAACATTGCATGCTCATGGTTAGGAAGAATCAATCTTGTGAAAATGGCCATACTGCCCAAAGTAATTTATAGATTCAACACTATCCCCATCAAGCTACCTATGACACTCTTCACCGAACTGGAAAAAACCACCTTAAACTTCATATGGAACCAAAAGAGAGCCTGCATAGCCAAGACAATTCTAAGCAAAAAGAAGATGGCTGGAGGCATCATGCTACCTGACTTCAAACTACACTACAAGGCTACAGTAATCAAAACAGCATGGTACTGGTACCAAAATAGACATATAGACCAATGGAACAGAACAGAGGCCTTGGAGGCAACACCATACCTCTACAACCATCTGATCTTTGACAGACCTGACAAAAACAAGCAATGGGGAAAGGATTCCCTGTTTAATAAATGGTGTTGGGAAAACTGGCTAGCCATGTGCAGAAAGCAGGAACTGGATCATTTCCTGACACTTTACACTAAAATTAACTCCACGTGGATTAAAGGCTTAAACATAAGACCTAACACCATAAAAACCCTAGAAGAAAACCTAGTCAAAACCATTCAGGACATAGGCGTAGGCAAGGACTTCATGACTAAAACACCAAAAGCATTGGCAACAAAAGCCAAAATAGACAAATGGGATCTAACTAAACTCCAGAGCTTCTGTACAGCAAAAGAAACAATCATTAGAGTAAAGTAGCAACCAACAGAATGGGAAAAAAATTTTGCAATCTACCAATCTGACAAACGACTAATACCCAGAATCTACAAAGAACTAAAACAGATTTACAAGAAAAAAAAACAAACAATCCCATTCAAAAGTAGGCAAAGGATATGAACAAACTTTTCAAAAGAAGACATTTATGAGGCCAACAAACGTATGAAAAAGTGCTCATCATCACTGGTCATTAGAGAAATGCAAATCAAAACTACATTGAGATACCATCTTAGGCCAGTTAGAATGGCGATCATTAAAAAATCTGGAGACAACAGATGCTGGAGAGGATGTGGAGAAATAGAAATGCTTTTACACTGTTAGTGGGAGTGTAAATTAGTTCAACCATTGTAGAAGACAGTGTGGCAATTCCTCAAGGACCTAGAAATAGAAATTCCATTTGATCCAGCAATCCCATTACTGGGTATATACCCAAAGGACTATAAATCTTTCTACTATAAAGACACATGCACACGTATGTTCACTTTGGCACTGTTTACAATAACAAAGACGTGGAACCAACCCAAATGCCCATTGATGATAGACTGGACAAGGAAAATGTGGCACATATACACCATGGAATACTATACAGCCATAAAAAATGATGAGTTTGTGTCCTTTGTAGGGACATGGATGAATCTGGAAACCATCATTCTCAGCAAACTGACGCAAGAACAGAAAATCAAACACCACATGATCTCACTCACAGACAGGTGTTGAACATTGAGAACACATGGACACAGGGAGGGGAGCATCATATACTGTGGTCTGTTGGGGGGGGTACTAAGGGAGGGGACAGCGTGGGGTAGGGAGGTTGGGGAAGGATAACATGGGGAGAAATGCCAGATGTAGGTGACGGGGGGATGGAGGCAGCAAACCACATCGCCATGTAGGTACCTATGCAACAATCCTGCATGTTCCGCAAATGTACCCCAGAACCTAAAGTGCAATTATATATATATATATATATATATAATATATAAATAAATTCCTTTTAAAAAAATCTACAAATATTCATTTAAATGAGAAGCATATCAGATAAATTAGTAAAAGTTGAAACTATATCATGTTTCTAAATAATTCATTGAATACAGCTATGGTTACAGATATTTTTATTTTAAGGAATACAGCGTAGATAAATGTAGAAATATTTGGTCTTTAAAATGTCAAAAAAACAAAACATACAATTCATTATGTTGCAAAAAATATGTTCCAAATTGGTTGTTTGGATTTTAGAATTCTTTTTCCCATGGAAATAACATTATAAAATTCAGTGAAAATCCCAGGCCAACTCATATCATAGCTAAAACAAAATTAATCCTAAATCCAGTTAATACCCTGGAGCCTCAGCCCAAGATTCTGCTAAGCTATAAGCCTCGTGGGAGATGTAAAGAATAGGAAGGTGGAGCTAGTTGGAAGCTCTAGCACTTCTCACCTCCTGTGGGAAGGGGAGGAAGGTGAATTACAGTGGAGTGGTATGCTGGAGCACAAACCTACCACAGGGATTGTTTGGTCAAGGAAAGGGAGGAAGAAGTAAACTTCATGGCCTTTTAGACCTACTGTCCATAAGTCCAGGGTTCTTGTTACCAACTGCTTGGGAAGGTTTTCTTAGATCCTATGTACTTTTTAGGGATACAGCAAGAGATGAAATGACTGAAATGCAGAATGAGCTTCGAGGATTTGTAGTGCTCTAAATAATCCAAGTAAATATGCTCCCAATATAACTAAAATGCATGGTGGTGCCTCATCCTATTTGTTTACAACATAGTTTCTCTGCCCTTCGCATCACACTGTAGAGTGAATGTGTTGCCATAATTACAAATGGCTCCCTTTAAATAGTGTGCTTTACTTCATTCCTATTGTAGTACCTATATTTTCTTAGTTTTGTGCAGAATATAAAAATAAAGAAGACATACTCCTTACCTATAGGCACAAATAAGAAGGGAAAAATAGAAACATATTAATAATCATAAAACACAATATGGCAACAAAACATAGAATAAGTATAAATTGTTACAGAATTCCAAATGAGAGATGGAGAAAAATTGGAGATTTAGAAAATACTTCGCTGCTCCATTTCCACCATTAAAATGCTATCCAACAGGCAGTCACATGGGTATATACATACATGATACTTAAGACCAAAAAACTACCAGTCTTTCTATCCTTATTTTAAATGCTACATCAAGAGGTATTTGAGACAAGTCATGAGATGGCAAAGCATTTTATTAGGTAGTGGTAAAGGAGAATGAAGTTTTAGGTTGAAGAAATGGTGTGGAGGCAGGGAAGTTTATGGAATGTCAGAGAAAAAATGTTTTCAACTTGTTTATTTCTTAGATTATGTGTAAGGAAGTAGTGGATATAGCTTAGAAAACACTGGTTGAGGATACATGGTGATGGAATGTCAATACCAATCAATAAAGGCCATGCTGACACCAGCAACGGAAAGCTCTTCTAAGTTCCTGTGCAAATTACACTTTAAGAAATGTTTATATGAAAGTGCTTTATCACTAGATTGCAGAGGAAGACAGAAGGCAAAAAAATCAGTTTTTCTGTTTTATGGAAGCTGAGACAAGAGGCAATAAGGTCTACATTAGAATAAAGGACATTCAAATAATACAGTTAGACAAGAGATGGTCTCCTATTTAGCATTGGATTAGATCTCAAAGAGTTTTGGAGGGAAGATAAGTAGTGATATTAACACACTGAAGCCAGGAAAAAGCAGCTCAGATTGAAGAAGAGCTTAGATTGCTACATAGATGTCCATGAGAAGCTCTTATAACTAGCCAGAAATGAAAATACGGTGGTATAAAAGATTAAATATGGTACTCCTGTATAGGGCATTTCCATTATACAGCCATGCACCCCATAACAACATTTCAGTGAATGACAGACCATATATATGATGGTGGGCCCATACTATTATAATTCTGCATTTTCACTTTACCTTTTCCAGACACGTTCAGATACGCAAATACTCACCATTATGTTGCAGTTGCCTACGGTATTCAGTACCTGTTAAACAGGTTTATAGCCTAGGAGCAATAGACTATACCATCTGGCCTAAGTGTGTCAGAGGCTATACCATCTAGCTTTGTGTAAGTATACTCCATGATATTTTCACAATGATGAAATCACCTAATGATGCATGTCTTAGAACATATCTTTGTTGTTAAGTAATGCATAACTAATCTTATGGGTCCACTGTCATATATATGGACTGTCATTGACCTGAATGTTTTGTGGCACATGTCTGTACAATTGTTAACATAGGTCCTGCATGGCAAAACATCTGCTAAATCAGCTCTAATTTAAACTTCTATAAAACCAAGGAAAGAGATCAAATTTTAAGATGTAAAGATTAAGCCTCACCCTTTTGTAATGCATATCGAAGTTCAAAATTATACCACTTTTCATTCTTTGTATTTACTGAATTATATATAGCACTTCTTCAACTTATCAGTCCAATAAGGATACATTCTCACTTTCATGAGATGTTTTTGTATAACCTGTGAGTCATCAGGGATCTTAATATTAACAGTTGATGATTATGAGTCCTATTATTTTGCTTCAATCAATAGCCTCATTCTCATTACACTCTTTAGGCAAAAAAAAGGTGACATTTTTTCAGGGGTACAGATATAGCAGGTGCTTCTTCAGAAATGAGACTGTCTTGACTGATGCTTTCAACTCACTACTCACCCATGTAACCTCTCAAGTCAGTAACCAACACAGAACAAATAACCCCCTCAGAGACCATTCACCAGGTGCTGAACTACTCTAGGTCAGCATTTTCAAGTGTTTGATTGAAATGTGCTTTCTGGGTCATGCTTTATATTTACTAGGAAATGAAATTTATAAAGGTTTGTGGAGTTGTTCACCAAGAGCATGCATTTGTGAAATGAGGACAAATCACTTTATAGTTAATAGATGATAAACCACTCTGTTACATTAAAACAAGTAAACAGACAAGTGAGTATATAATAAAAAATGAAATGAGTTTTCTTGAGTCACCCATCTTTTATCTCTACTTTTTATTATGGTGACAAGCCAAAAATATCAGTAAGTCTTACACAAGGTCCTAGTTAAAAAGTAAAATCCAATATATTATGAAAATATAACTAATAGAAAAATGATATGCTGATTTTTGCATTCATTTTTATTAAATGGAGGAGAGCAGCTCTCAAGGAAAAGAACCTTCAGGCAAAAGTAGAATAACCCAAAATTTTGAATGTATATAGAGGCTAAAGAAGGGTGAGGTGGAATCTTACACTTGAGCTAAGAAAAGCTTACATCTTTGCAGAAATGGGTTCTTTTCCTTCGACCCAAATAATTTTTCTTTTGAGATGGGGTCTCATTCTGTCATCCAGGCTGGAGTGTAGTAGTACTATCAATGGCTCACCACAGCCTCAACCGTCCCAGCTCAATGAATTCTCCCACCTCAGACTCCCAAGTAGCTGAGACCACAGGCATGTGCTACCATGCCTGGCTAATTTTTTTTTTTTTTTTTTTTTTTTTTTTTTGAGACAGAGTCTCACTCCATCACCAGGCGCCAGGCTGGAGTGCAGTGACACAACCTTGGCTCACTGCAATCTCCGCCTCCCGGGTTCAAGCAATTCTCCTGCCTCAGCCTCTCGAGTAGCTGGGTCTACAGGCGTGCACCACCATGCCCAGCTAATTTTTTGTATTTTTAGTAGAGACGGGGTATCACCATGTTGGCCAGGATGGTCTCGATCGGCTAATATTTTTATTATTTGTGGAGATGAGGTCTCGCTATATTGCCTGGACTGGTCTAGAACTACTGGCTCCAGTGAGTCTCTCAACTTAGCCTTTCAAAGTGTTTGGATTACAGGTATGAGTCACTGAGCCCAGCCCCCAAAAATGCTTAAGTACTGAAAATGTCTCGGAATACTGAATAAACATAACTAATACAAATATAGTAAAACTAAATATTCTTTTCCTGCTAGGAAGAAATATTTTCCAGCCAAAATATTCCAACAAATATAACAAAGAAGTTGTGTTTTAGAAAGCTAGTACTTAATGCTCGAAATAGATAGTAAAATCCTGATAGTTTTGGGGGCAGTGAAATTATGTTAATTGTGTCCTGAAACTATTACCTGTATAATTTAATTGGATGAGATTGTTCTAATAGAGGTGTAATTTACATAGAACAAAATGCACACATTTAAGTGAGCTGTTTGATAAGTTTTGATAAATGTATACTTCTGTGTAATTATATTCAAATCAAAATTTGAAACATTTACATCAACACAGAGTATCTTACCATTTCTTCTCCCTAGAGGCAACCACTGTTCTGGTTTTTATCATTATAGCTTAGGTGTGCCTATTCTATAACTCCATATAAACAAAATCATAGAGTATGTACTCTATGTCCCTCTCTTGTTCAACATGTTTTAGAATTCCTATTCATATTTTTGCATACATCAGTAGTTCATTCCTTTTTTGCTGAGTAATATTCTATATTATGAATATATCAAAATATGTTTAGGTATTTACATGTTGATGACATTTGGATTTTTCTTTTCCACTTTGTGTCTATTATAAATAATGGTGTCATAAAATTCTTGTATAAGTCTTTTTGTAGATAAGTGTTTTCATTTCTTTTGGATAAATACCCAACAGTATAATTATCAAAGTATACTGTAGATATATACATATGCATATGTGTGTGTGTGTGTGTATATGTGTGTGTGTGTGTGTGTGTGTATATATATATATATATGCATGCTTATTTTTGGAAACATAAGGATATAATGAAAAGGAAATACCTGAATCTTAAAAGCATGGACATTGTTATCTTGCCATTTTTTAAGTTTAATTTACACCATTGTTTAAAAAACACTACTCAGTTTTATGCCCTCGGTTTTCTCAGTAACATTTTAATCTTTATCCCATTTCACTAAACATTTCAAAAAATTAAGTTATGGTTATGTGTACCTTTCATAATTAAATATTCCATAATTAGCAAATTCTTTCTTGGTAGATATTTGTCTTTAATATTTAATTATTATGAATATTTCTCTGATAAGAATCTATATGTATTGTTCCCCATAGGCACCTACTGGTCAAAGGGCTTAAAAATCATGATAGATATCATGGAATTTATGAGCGTTTTGAAAATGTCTTACTGCTATAATATATATTTACAGAAAGGGATGAATAGAAAATAAGAAAATAATTCACAGGTTCCTTTTCAACTTAGTGACGTAGTTCAAATAAAACTGCACCACACTTATCCGTTGAATATACAAGTACTGAAGCTAATTTTTGATCAAGTGATACCTGGGCTATACAAGCAGAAAAACAGAAATCAACCATCCAATTTAACGACTGCTAACCATCCTCTGCCTGACTTTGGTATTTATAAAAACACAAGCTAAAAGTTCAGGCATGCAGTTTTCACCATGTATATTAACTGCATCCACCTACCCACAGCTCACAAGGAACAAAGCCTCAATACACATGAAAAGGTATCTCCGACTGCAAAGGAATATTTTTGCAAAATTTCATTTCAGAGTCAGCATTTTAATTCATGTTACTGATTGATCAAGTTATTCAGAGTCAAATTAACAGTGCTATTGATATCAAAAGGAACTATTTTCACTCCCATCATTAGTTTAGTTGCATGTAAAAGTGCTTTAATACTTGGTGTGTACTGTCCAAATTTAAATAAAATCCAACATATATTTAAACTTTTAATGTATTTTTTTCTAAGGCACATTTTTCTCTCAAATACTACTTTATTTTTAACCTGAAATAGCCCACGATTTATTTTCTGGTTTTATTTCTAAGATCACTAAAAATTAAAATACTTCTAAGGTGCCATGTGTAAGGTACTACTAATGCTTCTAAGGCATACAGTCTTAAAAAGACTGTAGTCTTACTTTTAAAATACGAAAAGCTCTCCTTTAAATATGAGGAAAACAAAATTACATGTTCATTTTTATTATTAGACTGCACATCTAATTTTTTTCCCTCCACATGAATAACAAATTGGTTTAGTTTATGTATTCTGTCCTGAAAGCTAAAATATACTTTCAACCTATTTTAACAGAGCCTAATGAACCATATCTATTTCTGATCAAAACAATAAGTTGTTACTTACAGCACTAAATGTTTGTATTTTATACAAAATCTCTACTTCCCACAGATGGGAGTTCTAAACTTAAATTAGCCCAAAGTTCCCGATTCAAGATGCTTTCAAACATAATTATGATAAAGGCTATGGCAAAGTAATGCCAGGTACACAGAGCGGACAGAGAATAAAGATCAGTCTTCCTCTCTGTTTCACTTGAACCAACAACTTTAAAGTAAATATCCTAATAACTGTCTTACAGAAAAATTTAAGTTATGATGGGAAAATTGAAATGTATTCAAAAGGAAGAAATAGGAACGAGAAATAAAGTAGGCAAATCAGGTGGTAAGTCTTATTTCAATGAGAGACAAAAAAAGTCATATAAGTTGCTTAGAAGTCAGAGGAACCTAAAGGAAAAATTTGAAGACTATGAAAATTTCATGCAAAAAAGTTGTGCTCTCAAAAGTTGAATGTCAATAGACTACATTTTAAATCATTAGTCATCTCATTCTGTCATACAATTTCACCCTAAGCCAGACTTCCTATGAAAAGGAGATTTTTGTCCAATTTACTTTGGACACAGGGAGTTTACTTAGGAGCTCTTACAATATACACAGCGGAGATGAAAGCCTCAAAGGCAATAGTTAGAAAGACAAAGAAGATATTTCTGATCTAGATTAACCAACCCTTGGTCACAACTAAATATGGGTTTGAGCAAGAAGCAGAAGGCATCCAGGGTGCCTGAAGTACTTTTACTATCTCCAGGTTTTTAATATGTCTATCAGGGCTGTTCACCAATGAAGAAACTAAGGCTGCCTTCTCTAATCTGAAACTACAGATTCAACAAACAAACTACAATTTTTTCACTGAGCACCCTAACTACCACCCTAGGGAAGTTCTTAACCTCTGTGCCCTTCAGCATTCATCTTTATCTGCAATTGTGCAAATCTTACAGAACTGTAGCTAGAGGGGACACATCTATCTCCATTGCTGGGCTGGAAGTCCTCATTCAGTTTTGTCGGCATTGGCTCTCACTTGACATCCTCCAGTCTGGTCTCCCACTTCCCCATGTAGCCTCATTCCCTACCTTCTTCTGCAGAGACCCTTTGTGCTAAGTAATAAGAAATATGCTTGCTTCCACAAAGTCATTTACAATGCATCTGTGTGTTTGCCCTTGTCCCTGCTCCTTTCTCTGCCTAGATCCCTCTTTTCCATTACCACACCCTTTCTCCATCTTCTCCCTTTCTGTTATCATCAGAAGACTCAGTTTTAACATTATCTACTCCATGAGAACTTTTCTGAGATTTCTTCTGTTATCTCTTGATATCATGCCTATAATTCTACTAAATCACATATCACATTGCATCCTATTTTTTTCTCACGTTAGTCTCACCAATGACACTAAAACTCCTTAACATTAAAGGCAATGATTTAGCTTTACATAACTAGGACTTTGAAATGAGACTAAGATATACATACACCACATACAAACACATTGCTCATATATAATAATATTACTATGACATAGCCTTTAGCATTTAAATGAGTCTAAGAACAGCAATATTACCTCTATGTTCTCTGTAATTTCTTTAAGTACTATAATGCTCTCACAAATGTTGAAGATACTTTAATAATAGTGGGGAAATGAGGAGACTCTGATTAAGAATGCCTAACTCTTCGACAAGCTAGACACACTCTGCTAAGGGAAATCCAAGCTCTGGTAAGAGAGCTTGGAAAGCAATTCAATTCATTCACTACACATTTACTGAACCCGTCTTCCATGGTGTCACAATCAGTAGTATCATATTTGCAAATGGACATTAAGTATCAGAAATGGCTTAAAATTCAAAGAGAACTTTCTTCTGAAAGGTCAATAAAAGAGGCAGACGTCTCTAACTCGCGTGTGTAGGACATGGAAGCCAGTCAGATGATGAGAAGTAATGAGTCCTAACCAAACACCAACTAAAGCATCAAGGATGCTTACCAAACTGGAAAGAAGTGTCTTGTATCAACTTAGCAAACCCTCTGAGAGAAAACCCACAAACCCTATTGTTTGGTGAAATGTTAGGTTAGCAGTATTGAGGCAAAAATGTTTGTGATGATGAGCTTCCTACAAGTAACAGATTTTCAGGTTACCATTCTAAAGCGAGATGAGATTAGCAATCCAAATAAAATACTAATATTGACCTCTGATGAGCCAGCCAGGAGACAACTGGTATACACAATCCGATTAGAAGAATTCCAAAAAAGGTGAGAAGCTATATTTTCACAACCTCAGTGCATACTTGGAGCTTGTTTTCTCTAAAATAACACACACACACACACACACGCACACACACACTCTGAGGCAAATTACCTCTAAAAGTCTAGCTAAACCCTTCATAGCACTATTACTGCAGCCACTGAAATCACTGTGATCAGAAACTCTTCTTTAAAACTCTATTCAATAAAGCCTAAACTATTCCTTATACTCATAGGTGCCAGTATCAATTATACAAAATGCCATATTTCTGGACATGTATTTAAGGCAAAAAACAAATAAATGAAGGACAGACGAAAGGAACTGTGAATGTGTATAAAAGCAGTGATTAATATTGCCAGAGAATTTTTTTTCTCTAGATCTGTATTTTACTTCAATAATACTATTGAATCAAGTATTGGCCAGGTAAGGAATGTTCTAAAAAGATCCTTCTCTTTGCAAAAATTATGAGCATTTCTCATTCTTGTAGTTTTGCCCAAACCAATAATATTGACTAATGTAATTCTGTAGTTACTAGAAGAAAGATCCTGATTTTTAAATGGATTGACACAATCTATCTTCTGAACTCTAGTACACTTTTTCTCTTTATCTAAACTACCAGCACCAAACTTGGAGGAGAACGTAGTAGAGGAAGGCATCTTTTTTGACTCATAACAGTTAATTTATTACAGAAAATTATGTAAATTTTTACAAATGCATATCATTTCTAAACCACAAGGTTACGATGAAGTTAGTTTATGAATGACTAAAAACCAAGATACGTTTACATGAAATACCTAATAATTCAAACCATTTTCCTGAGAAAAATCTCATTCAAAAGATTACAAATATATTTAATGATTTTTTTTGAGAAATCAAGATAATTAGTCTTAACCATAGAAATATGGGGGGACTAGGGGAGGGACAGTAGGGGGTAGGGAGGTTGGGGAGGGATAACATGGTGAAAAATGCCAGATATAGGTGACGAGCGGATGGAGGCAGCAAACTACATTGCCATGTATGTGCCTGTGCAACAATCCTGCATGATCTACACATGTATCCCAGAACCTAAAGTACAATTATTTATATATATATATAAATTATTCATATATATAAATATACAATTATTTTATATATATATATGTAAAGAAATATGGTGGCCACATATTCCCCAGTGGGATACTTTATTCCTCTACGAGAGTTTTTCTTACGAGATGTTAAGAAGGTTAACCTGAACTGGTGATAGCCACCATCCATGTGCTACCAAAGAACCTTTTTTTTTTTTTTTTTTTGAGACAGAGTTGCTCAGGCTGGAGTGCAATGGCATGATCTTGGCTCACTGCAACCTCTGCCTCCCAGGTTTGAGTGATTCTCCTGCCTCAGCCTCCCAAGTAGCTGGGATTATAGGCGCACACCACCACACCTGGCTAATTTTTGTGTTTTTAGTAGAGTTGAGGTTTTGCCATTTTGGCCAGGCTGGTTTTGAACTCCTGACCTTGTGATTCACCCACCTTGGCCTCCCAAAGGAACGTTGCTTTCTTTTCAGGTGTTTAATCATCTTAGTTCAATGGAGGGGAAAGGACATTTATGTGACTTGATGTTCATTGTGGGATTAATACATTTTTCTCATCTAACCTCAAAAGTTTCCTTCCCATGCTGCCCCTCCCTATAAAGTCTATTTGTTCATTATATCTGGAATACATTTAGGTTTGTCTTTGGTTCTCCATTCTATTTTATTTCCATCTTCTTACTTACTGAATACTATGATATTGCAACTTTAGTAAGAACAGTGCCAAAAAGCACATATTCTACCTGCTAAAAATAAAAAGAAAACTCCTTAAAGAATTAAAAAGAATTTAAAGGTGGTGGACAATTTTGTGTGTGCCAAAGTCTCAGAGTTGATATGCCCCTATTAAAGTCTAGAGCTCCCCAGGTTTATCTTGCCCAAGAAAGTTACCTGCCCAACCTATAGGTGTAGTTCATTATTAAAAATAGGTGCTAAAATTGGAAACACACAGAAAAAACTTTGCAGGTAAAACAATTAAAACTATGTGCACAAAACAAAACAGACCACACAACGCACACACATTCCATGATTGGACTGTAGGCTGAGGAGGTCTTCAAAGTTTCTGATACAAATTGCTCAATACTGAGATTGCTTCATGACCCAATTACTAGTGATGGGGGAATCTTAAGAACAGCTGGGTTTATCTTTGGACAATTAATTACTAAGAAGCTCATTTGGTTCTTATAACATTAATATACTGGTCCTAGCCCCTGCTCTTTGAGATAGTTAGAAGTCTGTTATCACTTCCAAATGACCACTCTCCAGATATCTAAAGGCTAGTATCTTATTCCTACTGACTTTATTAAAGTAAATGTGCCATTTCTCTAAATCCATTTTTAATGCAACAAAATTTGTTCTTAAAAACAAACAAATTGGGCTGGACACAGTGGCTCACACCTGTAATCCCAGCACTTTGGGAGGCCAAGGCGGGTAGACCACAAGGTCAGGAGTTCGAGACCAGCCTGGCCAATATGGTGAAACCCCACCTCTACTAAAACTACAAAAATTACCTGGGCATGGTGGCACATGCCTGTAGTCCCAGCTACTTGGGAGGCTGAGGCAGAGGAATTGCTTGAACCTAGCAGGCAGAGGTTGCAGTGAGCTGAGATCACGCCACTGACTCCAGCCTGGGCAACAGAGTGATACTCCATCTCAAAAAAAAAAAAAAAAAAAATTGATACACAAAAGAATATTGGAAGGGAGGGAGTCCACAGTCACAGCTCACCTCCAAAGAGGTTTCACTCACTCAGTTTAAACAGAGACTGCTCCAAAAATTCCTCAGATAGCTTGAGACTCATCAGCATGCTGGAGTGCCTGATCTAAATATTCTCTGTTCACCAACTCTCTCTAAATTACGTCAGCCATACCTGGAGACAACCATGGTCTGACCAATGAATAGTAGGACTGTTGACATCTCCCCCTCCTAATATCATTTAAGTGGTGTCAGTTTCATTAGTGGTTCCATCACACTGCTGGATCACTTGAGATTATCATTTTGGTGACAAGATAGGTCATTCCCATTCTACTTTTCTGTAATTGGCTTTATGACCCCTCATGTATGATTTCATATTTAATAATATCTAATTCAGACCATCAAAGGTGCATGAAGGAAATTATCTAGAAAGTTGCCTCAAGGACATATCTGTATAAAACTTTCTAGGCTTTATTTATTCATTCATACTGATGCTTTCTAATCTGAGGTCTGAAATGGAAAAACAGCCTTTTAGCCGAAAGCTTCAGACAGTAATTTGGAGCACTTTGATTCTGAGTGAAACATACATACACACATTTATCATTATATGCAAAATAGTCTGTACAATCAGGGCCTTATTTTTGACCATTAAGATACATTTAGTAATTTTCAGTACACATTAATATTAATTTTTTTAAAAAACCGTGCACATTCATAAAAGGATTATTTTTCTAGACATTTGAAAGCCTTCTGACCAAACTTTGATTTAACTCTTAAATACAGACTGCAATGTAACTGAAACTAGATAATTGCTCATTTTATTACCATAAAAAAATTAACACATAAACAAACAAAAAAGCAAAAGATTCTTTCTACACAATCACTTGCCTTCTAGAACTATGCTCTGCCCTGGACTAGAAAGTACACAATTCAGGCTAGATTGTACTTTTAGAAACATTTCCCCTTGCAGCTGTTGATGTCTCATAGTATCAGAGTAACACTGTGCTTTGAAACAATCTGCTGATATCATTGATTTTCAGGAGAGAGGGAGGCTTCTCCCTCACTGCTCATGACTAAGACGATCTGTGTGGAAACAGGCTCCTGGTTGCTTAGAAATGTATTGGCTCTGGGCTGTTTCCCACTCTGCTTGAATCCATAGCCCTCTGTCTGCCCAAGATATCATCATTCATCTTCGGAGTCATGGAGTGTTAGGCCACAAAAAGAAGTTATTATCTGAAACTCCTTTTAGAAATTCCTATTAAGTGAAGAAAGAGCCACAGTAACAGTTAAGTAACTAACAAAATTTAAATATTCATACACTTCTACACCTCTCTGCTCATTTTTTATGTAGCTTTTTTTTTTTTTTTTTTTGAGGTGGAGTTTTGCTCTTATTGCCCAGGCTGGAGTTCGGTGGCTCAGTGCAACCTCCGCCTCCTGGATTCAAGTGATTTTCCTGCCTCAGCTTTCCCAGTAGCTGGGACTACAGGCATGCACCACCACACCTGGCTAATTTTTTGGATTTTTAATAGAGATGGGGTTTCACCATGTTGATCAGGTTGGTCTCGAACTCCCGACCCCATGTGATCCGTTCACCTCAGCCTCCCAAAGTGCTGGGATTACAGGCATGAGTCACCGTGTCTAGCCTAAGTGGCTTTTTCAAAAAAAGAAATTTATCAGTTTTTTCTTTTTTTCAGATTACTAAAGTAATACCTGATTGCTGTAACAAGGCAAAAAATTCAGAGTTGTATGAAGTTCCATCATCATCCCTCCTGTTTCTCCAAACTATGCGTCTGAGATAACCCATTTTAGAAGCCTGATGAGTATCATTCCATGTTTTATTAACATGTTTACATAGTGTAATACAAACATAGATAAATAATACATCCAGGTTTGTAATGCAAGCTATTATAAATCTAAGATAATTTTATATTGTTCTACAATATAAACTTCTGGGCTCAAGCTATCCTCCCACTTCTGCCCCACTAAGTGCTGGGATTACAGGTATGAACCACAGTGCCTGGTTAAAATTTTTTAATTTATCATCATGAACAGCTTTCCAAGACAAAAGACAGTTCGACCACATTATTTTGAAGCATCGCACAGTATTTCATGGAACAAATGTAAAATAATACATATAACCATCCACCCTTGTGGTGAACAATTAGTCTTTTCCAGTTGTTTGCTATTGAAATGCTAGTTAACATAGTGATACTGATTTCTTTACATATCTGTGTTTTTTATTTTATAGGGTATATGCCTACATGTGACAGTGATATACCAATGTACATATTCTTAATTTTTTACGTGCTACCTAATTACTCTACCAAAAGATACGGTCAACAGTGTTGACTGTTTATACTGATTATACTGGATGTTGTCAACTTTTCTAAATCATGTCAAGATGGTGGGCTAAAAAAATATTTTATTGTTGTAAGGCATACTTCTATGGCACGAGTGTAAATATTCAAAATTGTTATTTTAGTGTAGTTCTTATTAAAAGTTATAGTCATCACTTGTCAAGACAATGAGTTATTTTTCCACACTACTTTTGAAAATCTGGAAGAGCACAAAACTCACATATTTGTTTTTTAAGTGTGCCATGAAAATACAAAAGTTAACTTACCTACTAACAAACTTAATACTGCAATTCTATTATACAAATCAAACTATGGATGTTACTGGAATCAAACTATAAGATTCTAATTTTAATCATCTGAACTGTCAGTCATAACAACCAAAAGAGGTCTGCTAATCTCCCAACCTATCACAGTCAAATTAACAAAACATTGACAAACAAGACAACAACCAAAATCTGCAGATCACTAAGAATATGATATGATCCAGTGGAGCTCCTTTGAATTGAGGGATATGGAAGCATTATGTGAGGTGGTAATAACTAAACTGAGATATGAGTGTCAAAAAGAACCAGGTGAGGGAGAAGAGGAGACTAGGAAGGCATAGTCAGGGAAAGAGAGGCAATGTGTCTACAAAATAGAGTGGGAGAGAATAGGAAGACAGAAGGTTGAATTTTAAAGATTAATAGAGAAGTAGATTCGGGGATAGGAGACAGAACTAGAAGCCCTGTTTGCACATTTGAAGTTTAAGGCCTACTCCAAGGGTAGATGAGGATCAGCAACTCAAGAGGTGACTCTAGGGACCAGGATGAATAATACAGATTTAGGGGACACTGGCATCAAGATGTCATTTAAAGCCATTGTACTTGAGATCATCTAGAGGTTATCCAGAGAAGCAAAAGTTAGTCAACGAATGTGCAAACAGAGATATAACATCAGTTAAGCACTAAATGGTCTTCAAAAATATAGCAGTATTACACTTTGGTTTATGCAAAAAAAAAAGATTTTAAATATCAGATAGATCTACAGATGTAATATGCATTATTTTAAATGGCTTGGGAGTTCATTTTAAGGAACCCCATGCTGAATCATCTTACGAGACAAAAATTTTATATTAAAATGCCAGTAATAACCTCTAAAGAGTGTTTGTGAATTCAGACATCTACCTGTGAGGTGGTGGCATTTTAAGTGAGTCTTATTAGAATGACATAGCTATGAATACAAAGTGTTCTGGTCTCAAAAGTGAACACAGAAAACTATCTGTCACAAAACCTTATCTGATACACAAAAATAGTTGAATAATAAAAGAAATGACAAATAAATAAGAAAATCCTGTGTGAGAGAACAACCTAACAAGTATAAGTACTTTGATTCAGGTGATCTTGAGAATGAGTTGTGCCCCAGGTGTTTCTCTTGCCTCAGTCTGATCCCAGACAAGTTGATTCCTTTTCTATAGCCTAAAAACATGTGCTTCATTTATTCAAATAATGAAAATTCAAGAATGTGCATATATTAATTAAAATGTTGACATCTAAAAGTCCAAATTGGAGGTGCTGTGGTCTCAAGAAGACTTAAAAATATACAAATGCATGACACAACAAAAATGAAAGTGAACAGACTTCAACTAATAATGTGAATCTCATAATTTATCTCATATCATGTAATTGGTTCCTAGAGAATCACTTTTGGAAGTAGTTCAACACTGTACATCATAAAATCTAATATATCTCTAATTTTGCAATCTGTTTACAAGTGTGTTTCCTCTTTCTAATAATGAAAGCAATAAGAAAAATGGCTTTACAATAAAATTCTAACAAATACACAAAATTCATTCAAAGATCTGTTCTGTTTTGAAGCCATTAAATAAGTGCAAGGGATTTTTCAAGTAAGTAATTGAAACTCTTAAAATACTTGGAGGCTTGGAAAAGAAGTTTTCACATCTCAATACAAGTTTAATTTCTTGATCCATGCATAAGCAATTTTAGCAGATAATCTATTTCCATGATTTTAAAAATGCATTATTTATGATAATATAGATATATTATAAATATGAAATTAATAAAGCTTGGTTAATTCCAAGTAATAAATATGTAAGATTTCAAGAATTATGATTTTCTTAACTGACATTTTAGCTTTATTCTAAAGGAAAACATAATAAGTCTAGTAAATAGACCAGGAGAAAACAAAGAGTTAAATAGAATGGTCTTAAGAAAAATAAATTTGCTCAGTTCAGTGACAAAACCAGACAATGAAGAAATAGTTTACTTTTAAACATCATTCACATTCCTCAGCCTCTAATTAGCTTATTCATATAATTTGCTGTTTACAGAAAATTTAGTTTTCTCAACAGTCAACAAGATCTTATTTCAAAGTTCAAGAAAAAATGTAATTATAAAAAATAGTTACTTTAATCCCAAAAATGCTGTAATTAAAATTAACTTTTTCATATCACGTAAATTAAATGCATAATCTAAAAACTTAATTTCCAATTCCTAATTCATATTACAACATGCTAATAAAATGAGGTTGAATGAAACTAGTAAAGTTTGTACTTTCCATAAATAATTATATAAAAACTTGAAAAGACAGGTAAGTGCTGCATATTTATTCAACAGCAGAAGAAACAGCTAGCACTTTTTAAATGCCATTTATGTAGTTATCTCATCACTCAATATGGGCTAAGTAAATAAATAAAAGATAGTAAAGATTAAAGAAATAAACTCATTAGAAAATAAAACAATGATCAAAGTAACAGCATTCACACAGAATTCAAAGAGGATAGATAAATCATAAACAGAAAAAAAAAAGCCCTATAAAGATAGAAACAGGAAAAAAAGGCAGTAAGTAAAAGTCAGGTAATGTAAATAAGGAGCATGCTTATTCTGCAGACAATGTCATCATGATTAAATTCAAGGTTTGGAAGAGAAAGAAGTCTTACCTGAGCGAGGAACACACATGATACATAAAGCAAATAAGAACAAAAGAGGACTGGGCTTCCATTTCCAATGGCAACTCCACATTCGATCCGAATGAAACATCCTACAAGGAAAGAAAATGGCAATCAGGACACTCAACATTCAGCAAAGCATTATGACAAATAATGTAAAAGTGTAGGTTTCCAACAGAGACTGGGAAAATAAACCTTTTTCAGCTTTGCTTCCAAATACAGGAGGAACTTAAAAGATGATGATGACCTAATCGCTTCCTTCAAGCTAATTAGCAAAAGAAAATAAATCCATGCATTTTATTTGCCATGTGGTAGCACTTTCCGTATAAAAATACATATAATAGGTGATTTCTGCATGAAGATGGGTATATAGACAATTCAAAAAAAAATTTATTAAAGAATAAAGCAATTTTACCTTAAGCCTCACCAGACTCATGCTCATCTAGGTAGAAGGATGTTTGTATCAACCTTCCTTATAATCTTCCAGAAATTTAGACTGTAAGGAAATGTTCTCCTTAATGTCTGCCGCTTTACAAATTGAAATATTTAAAATAAAACCAAATTACCCAAGCTCTGTTCTATCTCCTAACGTGATACACTGAAGCATTAACTTTCCAAAAAAGGTAAAGTCTTTATATATAAAATAGCTATCAGTGTTTTTAAATGGTTAGTAAACACCAGGTATTACAGAAAGTAGTAAATGACATTAGATGGAGAGGTGGTGCTTTGAAAACTCAACAATCCTTCTGCATGATGGACCCATTTAAATCTGAAAATTATTTTTAATAATGATTTAGAAAGGAACATTATTATATTGTCTCAAAACAATGGTATAATACATTTCATTGAATCAGAACCATCGAAAAAGGCAAACCAGCAAAGAACGAAGAAATTACAAAAGTCAATCACCAAAAGGGACTATAAGTGGACTGGTGAGCAGAAGAGTTGTAAGGCAGGATGGTAAGTAAGCACCAGTCAGAAATCTCCAGGAGACCTGAAAATCCCCTAAGACAGATTTACTTTGTCTATAAGTAGTAACTGAGAGTCATTTATTGAGGAGCAACTAATAAGAGACTTCAGGGTTACAGTAATATCTACCCTAAAGCCTGAAGGTTGCTTACCTGGGTAAAATGTGTAATGCTAAACAGAAAAGTAGACAGATAAACACTCAAATGAGCAAAATTGGACATCAAATTGCACTTGCCTCAAGCCTGAATTTTTAATCTTTAAGAGACCATCTCCATCTCATAGCCAAGAAAACAAGCTTAGAGTCAGACAGATCTGGTTTGCTACTTATGAACTATGCTGCAACCCTTGGGAAATTGCTTGATCGCCTTGTGCCTCCTATTTCTTACCTGTAAAATAAGGACAGCAATGTACCTAGTCCATAGTGTTGGTAAGATGATTAAACAAGATGATGCCTTTCAAGAACAGTTCCTGACACTCAGCAAGCACTCAGTAAATATTAGCTATTATTTTTATTACTATCATTTCAGGCATTCTCATTTAAGTGGTGTTATTCTGTCCACAGTGAAATCAAAGGAAAAGACTCAAGCAAGAGTAAACAAGATTAATCTCACATGCCAACACCAATCAATTGACTTTATGGTCACTTCTGGGATCACCTGGGGGACAGAAATGAAACTGGTTATTCATGTCTGCTATGAATACAGAAATATTAAGTAGTGTCTGAAACTCATGCCATGTTTTAGTATTCATATTCACCAAACTAGAAGTTCTAGAATCATGCAGTATTCCTGATGGAAATTCTAAACCTGGAACATTCAAAACTAGGAAAAGGTTAAGATTCGAAGAGTATCTGTTGTTTTCAAGTTATGTTTTAAAATCCATTCATCCAAAATATTTGAGATTAAAAGAAGTACTGCTAATGAGAAATATGTTTTGGTAAGTAAGAAAGTAGTAATTATAATAATGGATGTGAACTCTTCGAACGGCACCAATTTAACTCCTGGTGTCTCTACAAATTGTGTGGTTTGTAGGGCAAGTACTTAAAAGTCTTTTCTTCTGTAAATAGGATATTACCCACCAAAAAGAACTTGAAATAACAGTACAGGGCAATCTGTAGGGGCTTTTTTTAAATTTGCATTTTAGGTTTTGGGGTACGTGAAAAGAACATGCAAGATTGTTGCATAGGTACACACATGGCAGTGTGATTTGCTGCCTTCCTCCCCATCACCTATATCTGGCATTTCTCCCCATGCTATCTCTCCCCCAACTCCCCACCCCCTGCTATCCCTCCACTATTTCCCCCCCCGACAGACCCCAGTGTGTGATGCTCCCCCTCCCTGGGTCCATGTGTTCTCATTGTTCAACACCCACCTATGAGTGAGAACATGCGGTGTTTGATTTTCTGGTGAGAAACTTCCGTCCCATAGAAAGTTCACTTATTTGGAAGAATAGGCCTGTTTCCTACTAATGCTGGATGAATGAGTATGCTTCTAAAACAAAAGCACAATTATATATTCAAAGAAGTTTACAGCCAGAAGGACCAAAGCTGAAGTCTAATCTAAACTTCTCATTTCACAAAAAAGGAAACACAGATCCAGCGAAATAAAGAGACAGACCAATCAAACCTGCTGTCACCATTACAGATATTAATCCAAGAATGTATCAGCCCAAGAAATTCCCAGCTTCTTACACTTTTTGACATATGACAATTCTCTTTTATCGACATGTGAATAATGGCCCTCTCTTAGATTCATATAATCTCTAAACAATACTCATAGATTCCTGCTCATTAGTTTGGCTACGAAATACCGTTTGTTTATACGCTCCGGCAACTTCTTCGCTATAAAAAGGTTTCAACATTTAGGGATTCCATATTCAATCCTGAAGCTGTCTTATCAAAGCTCCCCGAAATCCTATCAGTTGCAAATGACCACCATGGCTTAAGGCATTCCATATCTCAAAACTCTATCACTTCAGACAGAAAAGAAACTCAACAGGGCAAGCACTTCTAACCAAAGAAACCATAGGACAGACCAACTTTCCTCTACTTTACTGTTTACTGAAGAAGATAAACAAACAAATTAAGAATAGAATAGAGGAAGGAAAGTACTATGTGTTTTCTCAGGGGATCACTTAGCAAAGATACATCCCTGAGATTTAAATAACTTTCTCCCAAGAATGGAAAATCCTGAACAGGGTTACTAAGGTTCTAAATAGGAACTACGACGGGAAAAAGAACACAAAAAACAGTTCAGTCTTATACCATTTTGATTGTGGCCTCAAAGTTCTATTGAAGACATCAAGAACATTTTTAAGTAAAAGACAGTCACAGACTCCTATATCTGGAAGGAATCTAAAGATTATGCAAAAACAAACAAACAAACAAAAACCCTATCATCTTACAGGTGAAAAAACTAAGATACTAAACTACTTGCCCAAGACCATATGTCAGTGGTGTCAGAGTCAAAAGATCCTTTTTGTCACCTGGCTTCCAACCTAGCGTACTTTTCAAGAATGACACTACCTCTGTTGCAGACTTGTTCCCCCTTTTCAATCTACATAGGCCACAAAATACAATTTGCTTGAGTCCTGTTTCAGGAAGCTTTAGAATGTAAAGCTTGGGGACTCAATAATTTTAGAATGTATTATAGTCCCATTTGTTTGAGTCCTGTTTCAGGAATGAGAATGCTAAAACAAATGGGGCCAATACTCAGAATAGATGATTCTGGGCAAAAGGTACAGAGGTGTGTTCTTCGCATTATTTTTATTTTTGAAAACTTCAGGTAGATTTAATATTATTTCTAAATACATACATATTTACATTGAAATTATCATTGTTTTCATATCATGGCCCTCTCATCACTATTATTATTGCTTTAATCATTATCACTTTCACGGAATTGCTTTAAATGTGGATGTGATTCCTTGTAGGCATTATTTATCCAAATGGATCACCGAAATAATCTTAAAAATCTACCATTTTCCATCTCTCTACTCCTACTGGTTTCTCCAAAAGTCACAATTTAAAAAGAAATTAGTGACAAAATTTTGGTATTAGTGGAGAAATTGATATGATACTAATGCAATCAACACTAGCAACTGTCAGAATTAACTTCTTTCCCCTGCATCCCAACTCTGTTTCTATGGCAAATCTTTTCAAAAAGGGGACTGGGGAGTGGCAGAGAAAATACCTGAATTTTTCCAGAGTGAAAAGAATGGCAATTTGGTTTATTCAAGACTGCTTATAATCGTATTTCTTTTTTTTCTTCTTTTTTTTTTTTGGTTAAAGATCATGTTCCTGAACCAAAGCAATGTATTTTTTTAAAAGTGCTATTCTATTAACTCAATTTAAGTCCCTTTATTAAGTTGGGTGTACCTCCACTTCAAAAAGCCTGATTTATTCTTTAACCCTGCACAAATCTTAAACCTTATTTGAACAGTAACATGCATAACTGGCTTGTACCAGAGGTGAGAGTAAAACTCAGCCTTGAGAATTACACACATATGTACACAAGAATGAGTACATGTGAAACTTAGGAAATCTGAAAAAGAGAAGTAGTATCAATATACTGGTTTTAACATTGTACTATAGGTTTTCCAAATGCTACCATTGGGGGAACAGGGTCAAAGGTACACTGGATCTCTGTATTTTTTGGCAACTATATTTGAACTTACAAATATCTTTAAAATTTCAATTGAAAAATTAAATTCTTAAGCCCTTATGAATACAACTTGTTCTCAGATAATTCAGGATAAAATTGTGTATATGTGTGTGTGTGTGTGTGTGTGTGTGTGTGTGTGTGTGTGTGTTTGTACAGAAGGGGCTGGTGGGGAGCTAAGCAGGGAGGAATGGGAATGATAAAACAAATGGGACCAATACTCAGAATAGGTTATTCTGGGCAAAAGGTATAGAGGTGTGTTCTTCGCATTATTTTTATTTTTGCAAACTTCAAGTAGATTTAAAATTATTTCTAAATACAAACACATTTACACTGAAATTACCACTGTTTTCATATCACAGCCCTCTCATCACTACTGAGTATTATTGTTTTAATCATTGTCACTTTGATAGAAGTAGTGTTTCATTCGAATTTCCTTTATTTGGATTGTCATGCTCAAGTTATTTGTATGGTTTTCTATTACAAATGTAAATATTTTCTTCATTTATTTGTGATTTTTTTAACCAATCCTATTTTAAATATGCTAAACTTCTGTCATATTTGTTCTGTTTCAAATAAATGAATCTTGAAGCTTTTTTAAAGGCATTTCAGATCATTCCATTTCAAGCAATGCTTATAAAGGAAAGTAAGATGACACTCAGGTAGCCACATTTTGTGATCAGTATACCCTTTGTATGGCACCACCCCAGTCAACTAGTATGCATCTTTACATCACCCAATGTGGATAATGTAATAATCTCACCCAAATAGAAATGAAAATGGAAAGATACAGTTTTTGCCCATGCATACCACACACATTGAATAAAATCTTTTCTATTTAGTCTAAATTCTAAATAGACTGTAGAAACTTTTAATCATCCCATCAGAAATGTAAACTCTGTAAGATACACAGGCCGTTAGAAAAATGGTCAGGTTTTAAAAAGCAGTCATTAGTTTATTTTTAATATATAAACTAATTCTCTTTCAAATCATTATTTCCAGACATCAGAGTGATGTGTCCAGTTAGGCTACAAAACTACAGGCTTCTAATATTTCCCATAAGCCAAGAGACAATAGCCTCATTCACCATTCATATTGAAAAAGCACAATGTCATGTAATTTATATAAGCCATAAATGGAACAGTAGCTTCATGCAGCTTGAGACCAATTAATGCAAGTCTTGCTAAATCTACTAAATTTCTTAGGGTATGAAAATATGCAGTCACTACAACTCCCAGATGTATTCGTCAAGTCTAAAATTTCAGAACTTGAGTGTAACAATATACAAATACACTTTCTCCACGAGGAGGAGGCAGAAAATACACTTAAATAGTTTCTGTACTTTACTAAAATTTAAAGGGTAATATAGTTTATGTTCCCCATTTTAACATTTTTCAACAAGACAGTAAGAAAATTAATCTTTGAAAGGTTGATAATTCTTTCCATATATTCTAACAAACCAATACCTAAAAAGAATCAGACCATCCTAAACCACTCCATATGAATAGTAAACAGCAAAATGGAAATAAATATACTTACCATCTGGTAAAAAATGGAAACTTTCAGTCAAAATAGCTCAATAAAGAATCTCAAATAAAGGTACCGGGCCCTATTTTCTATGTGATTTTTATTCACGCTTTTACCCTATAATGACATGATTTTTTAATCACGAAGAATTCAAATGGACTATATAACTTAGTTTTATGATCAGGAAAGTTTTACATTACCTGTTGATAAGTTTCACATCTTTTATTTTTAAAAACAGGTATTTATACTTTTATGTATAATATGATTTTTTTCTCATAAGATCTGAATGCTTAGGAAAGCTGAAAAGAAACTGGACAAATATCTGCTTTTAAAAACCCTAGTATATTTTCAAGAAAAACTGAAGTTGAAAACAAGCTCATATTCCTTCAAAATGTGTAGCCTGTATGAGAACAAGTCTTATACGAAAATGCTGGCTGTATCCCAAAATAAATTTTTTCACGTTATACCTTGCCGATTCCACTGGCATAAACAAAACTTTAAAACTCCCAGGTGTGGAATTATTTCACATGCTGTTTTAGTAAAAATAAGTGGTTCATTTCTGATTACATTTCACAGTACCAGGAACAGAGCTACAGAGTGCTAAGCTTGTGGGCACTATCCTTTCTTTCTCCTATTTTAAAAATGTGTGTTAGGGAGTGGGGAAGTGGGGAATGGAAAGTCCAGGAAAGTTTGGAAAGACAGGACCCAGGGGGCAGGTCTTTCCCCAGGTACTGAACTGAAAGAGTAAATTCATGTGAAAATAAATAAGGATCCAGGAGTTGGGGAAAGAAGAGTTAAGTGTCAAGTTCTAGAAACTGTTGTACGTGAGTTAGTGGAAGTGGATAAAATGTCTGTCACGGTGTCTGCTCAAGATTAAGTAAAACACCAGAAGGAAAATTACCTATTACAAGAAAAAGAAACTTCTTAGTTGGTTACAAAAATAAACTTGGCCCTTTTGAGTACGCACAATCTTCCTTTTTCCATTCTGGAAGGCCAGGCAGTGCTTTGCGACCCTTTCATGGGGTCGCTCTGAGCCACCTTACCATTAGGATGACAATTCCATGGAAGCAAAACCTTTTAGGTTTCCCCTGTTTCAATGCCCCAATTTCCCCCGCCCCCCATAAGTCTATGGAAGTCCCCTCAGATCCTGTCACATAACGTGGCATAAGCCTCAATTACTTCTTAATCTACAAAGTACACTGAAAACATTTTCTGCACACCTTAAAAAAAAACATTCAAACACCCCAAAGATCCAAGAATAACTTTTACAGTCAATGGCGACAACGTGTAAAGTCAACATTTTCTCGGCATACCAGTACCTTCCAAGCCCCCAGGTGTTGATCCCAGAGAGCGCCTTCCTGGCAGGGCCAGGCCCCTGGACGGAGGAGCGGTGCCGGTTACTCCTTGTTTAATTTGAATCGAAAACACGTTTTCCCCCATTCTTGAAGCCCTGCCCTTTTTATTAGGCTTTACACCGCCCAAATGTGAGGTTTACCTCGCTGGGGGGGAAGAAAAGCCACATGCAAATGTCACAACTCCACTTGGCAATAGTCCTACTCCTCAGTGCCTCGAGGGGCACACTGAAGACAAACCGGTTTATTCCCACCGTGCAGTTTAAGTCCTTAAAAAATCATTTCGCTTGCGGGTGGGGTGGTCGGGGAAGGGGGCGGCAGAGGGTGAACACAGATAAGAGTGAAGGAATTCAGAGCTTAAAGGTGAGACTTACATGTTGACATTACTGCCCCGAGGTCCCCTTTGGCCGCAGGATCATCCTCCACCACTTTCCCAGCTCTGCTACCGCTGCTCCACCAAGGGGGACCCCCAGGCACCCGGCCGTGCGCCGTGAAGGAACCCTCCTTCACTCGGTTTCTGGAGAGTTCATGGGGTTTCCCGACGGCGCAAGGTGAACTCCGGGCGTTCAGCGCAGGGCCTGCGAGCGGGCAGGCTGGCGGCAGGTTCCTCCTCGCGGAGAAGTTGGCAGGGCGAGGGCGAGAGGCTGAGGAAGTCGGGTGTGCGCGGGGCTGGTGCTGGGGTGACCGGGCCGGGCAGGGGCGCGGGGGCGGAGGGGTGCGCGTCGCAGGTCCTCGCCCCTGCTGGCGTGAGGCGGGACTCGGCCGCCTCCCTGAGGACTCTGGTCCCCCTCGCGGACGCGGGCTGCTCTTCCCCGGCCCGTGCGCTCCGACCGCGCTTCCGGCGCCGCGCCGTGGCTGCAGCTGGGGCTCAGGTGCGGCCGCCCCGGCTGCGGGTGGCTTCAGACCCGACTCCAGCGGCACGGGTCTGGGCCCTTGGCGGCTGGGGCTGTCCCGAAGGCGCAGCTGCCCCACCCAGGATCCTCAGCCCCAGGGCGGAAAGGAGAAGTCGCCTCGCGGGACTAACAGGCGCTCTCGGAGCGAGCGGCGTGGGGAGAGTGGCGGGGGTCGGCGTGGGGTGGGCAATGGGCGCAGAGCCGGGCTCAGCTCCCGGGCGGGGAGGGGACGGGCGGACCCGGAGGTCGCCAGAACGCCAGGAGCGCTGAACTCGGGAGACCCTCTGCGAGAGAACGGAGAACCTGGGAAGGCAGCTGCTCCTGTGGCATCTCCCCCGCGCTGGCAGAACACCCGAGTCCCCGCGCGGGGCCCCCTGCCACACTCCCGGGCCGTTGCTTTGCTTCACTTTTCTGTCACCTTTTTTACTTCACTTTTCTATCTTCTCTCACTAGTTCGCTTGCTCGAAAAAATGAAGGGATATTAACAGGAGGCTGGGAAGATGGTCACATAACATTTTATTGAGAGGGACGGATTTGCCAACACAAATCCAGCTGTTCGTTGGGGAAAGTCAGCTGCCTGCTCTCCAATGCTTCTATAAGGGAGCTGCCTGGCAGAGGGATCTGGACACACCTCCTTGGGAATGAGAAGAGGGAAGGTCTCACACTTGGAGAGAGCGTTTCTTCCCATTATGTACTGCCAGAGTTAATCCACAAAATGCTGGAGGCAAAGCTTCTAGTGCCAGGGCCGTATGCACATCCAGAACCCCAACAGCCCAGCTTGCACAGTGTACACACTGGTACATGCACAGGCCACACACAGAAGTGCCCTAACAATTATCTAACGCTGATTAGCTTAGCTTATGATAGAGAACTGTTGGTGGGTGGGGGGGTGGGGTGGGGAAGAGGTAGAGCAGGACTTACTCAGTTACAAGCAGAAAGGAAGCTGGAACGCTGCCACTAATTCCAGAGGCCTGAACATCTAGGGTGTGTTCTACGTGTCACTTTTATCGGTATTTATTTTGATGAATAAACAGTATGATTAATAGAGACATTTAATTGTAGCATTTAAGGGAAGCTTAAGTTCTGTCCAACTCTCTCACATTAGCAGGTAAAGAAATGAAACTTTGATCAGATCTGAGGTCTGTGCACACTAGTTAGAGGTGACCAGGAGCTAAGACCAGGTTCCCAGACTCCCCTTTTGAGTCAGCCGCTATAACACAATATAGTCCCAAAGAAATTTAAGTGCCACTCGTGGAATTTTTTAAAAGTAACATGTATTTCATGGTTTTGTGGGTCAAGAATCTGTATGTGCCTTAGCTCAATGTCTCTCAGGAGGCTACAGTTAGAGTGGTGTCAAGGCTATTGTCCGATCTGAAGGGTTGACAAGGGAAAGATCTACTTCCAAGTTCACGTATGTATTTCTTCCAGTCATAGATTTTTAAAGCTAGAAGAAACCTGGAAACATAGGAGCAAACAAAGAAATATAAATAACTGCCAGGCATGGTGGCTCATGCCTGTAATTCCAGGACTTTGGGAAACTGAGGAGGATCACTTGAGGTCAGGAGTTCGAGACTAGCCTGGCCAGCATGGTAAGACCTCATCTCTACTGAAAAAAAAATTAGCCAAGCATGGTGGCGCACACCTGTAATCACAGCTACTCAGGAGGCTGAGGCAGGAGAATTGCTTGAAACTGGAAGGTGGATGTTGCAGTGAGCTGAGGTTGGACCACTGAACTCCAGCCTGGGCAGCAGAGCAAGACTCTGCCTCAAAAAAAAAAAACAAAAAAAAAAGAAAGAAAGAAAAGAAAAGTAAATAACTGCATTATTCAGTATTCTCTAGAAAAACAGAGGCAGCTATCTGTGTATGTGTGTAGATAGATATATTTTAGTTTTAAGGTATTGTGGAGGTACAAGAGCAAAATTTGCAGGCAAGCTGGAGATTCAGAGAACAGTTATAGTGCAAATCCAAAGGCAGTGTGGCAGAATTCCTTCTTGCTTAGGGTAGATCAGTCTTTGCTCTGTTAAGGCCTTCAACTGATGGGATGAGGCCTACCTGCAGTATGGAGGATAAACTTTGTACATAGTCCACTGATTTTTCATAGTTTTTTTTGTAATTTTTGTTTTTGTAATTTATTTTTATCTTTGACAGATTATAATTGTATATATTTGTGGGGTACAATGTGATATTTTATATACGTATATGAGTTGAAATGATTATATCAAGCTAATTAACACATCTATTATTTTTGTAATAAGAACATTTGAAATTTACTCTTAACAATTTTGAAATACACAATGTAATATTATTATCTATATTCACTATACTGTGAAATAGATTTCAAAAACTTATTCCCTCTAACTGAAACTTTCTATCCTTTGACCAACATTTCACCATTCCACCCCAACTCACCCCCTGGCCTCTGGTAACCACCATTCTACTCTCTACTCCTATGAGTTTGTTTTAGATTCACATATAAGTAAGACCATTTGGTATTTCTCTTTCTGTCCATCAGTGGATGAATGGATAAAGAAAACGTGGAGTATACACACAACAGAATGCCATTCAACCTTTAAGATAGAAATTCTGTCATTTGTGACATGTGGGTGAACCTGGAGGACATTATGCGAAGCCCACTGATTCAAATGTTAATCTCATCCAAGAAATGCCAATACAGACACACATAGAATAACGTTTGGCCAAATACCTGGACACCATGGCCAAGCCAAGTTAACACAAAAAATTAACCATCACATTAACCAAAAAAGATGGACATACATCTAGAATACAGTAGTTTTTATGTGTGCTGTTATATGTTAAAAATGTTCATAATTTTATGCATTGAAATTAATATACGAATCATACTAAAATATTTCAATGAGTTAGTACCTGTCATTGGTCACTTTGTTAATAAAATCTGTATATCTTGACAGTTTTGTCTTCAAACTAAGAATTTGTTCTTTTCTTTTGAAAAAGCATGCTAGGGAAATGGAATATATGGTGGAAAGTACATAGCCCTTTAATGCAGTAGACCTGGATTCTAAACTTGACCCTACAATTTGTCAGCATTGTGAACTCTGGCAGTTTACTATGTAAACTAAGCTTGATTTGTAAAATAAGAATAATAATACTTATAATGTTAAACTCATAGAGCCGTTAGGCAGTTTCAATGACACATTCTGATGTCACTAGACATTCTAATGACATGAAGCACTCAGCATATTTCCTGGAATTTGCTAATATTAGTTGCCTCTGCCTGCCCTACTTACCATATTATCCTAAAACTGAAAAGTGCCAAGACCACATTCCTCTATGTTCAGGAATCCTCTGACAACATTCCAGGCAAAATGAATATTGAATTTCTGTTTGAATCCCTTAACATTGATTCACACTCAACTATGAGAAACTTCCTCTTTCCGTGGATTGAATCAAACATTCATGCTTTCAACTCCCATTCAAAACAAGCACATTCTCTTTTCCACAATAAGCCTTTCAAATATCTGAAGACAGCTATCATCTCTCTATTCAGCCTTCCTTCATTCAGTTTTGACAGCCCTAGTTATTTTAACCATTCAGTGTCTGGCTCCTCACCACACATGTTACTTGCCCTTCCCCCATCTGCATGTGAGTCATCATCAGCCCTCTTCACAATGTATTCAAAGTGGATTTCAAACCTCAGCCCTGAACTGGATATTACTCTTGTGTAAATAAAAGTGTTGATTTTTTGAGCAGCAAAAAATTGCTTCAGCAACACAAATTCTATCATTTGTGACAACATGGATGAACCCAGAGGACATTATGCAAAGACCAGTGATTTAAATGTTAATCTCATCCAGGAAACACCTTCACAGACACGTGCAAAATAATGTTTGACCAAATATCTGAACACCATGGCCAAGCCAAGTTGACACATATAATTAAGCATCACATTAACCAAAAAGAGATGGACATACACATAAAATAACATATAGCAGGAATAGTAACGATAATAAATTGACCTTCTACTATGTGCCAGGGAGTATATAAATTTTATTCTACAAATCAAGTAGTTAAAGAAATATATATTTGTAAATAATTCAATCCAATTGGAAATGTCTGTGTTTATGTTTCATTCTGCCTCAATCAATCCAAATCATCCTGTTTCATCAAGTTTCTTGCTTTCTTCAGCAGAGACGGTAGAAGAAATGTGATCTTTGACTTACTTGTGTCACTTATTTGTGACTCTCTAAGAGAATCAACTTTTTGGTCACTGGCCATTGGCCCACATAGGATGTCAGTCGGGTAAGTGAGGCTCTTTCGGGATCTCTCTTGATTATCTTGATGGCCTATCACAGTCTTCATCAGCCTGGCCCCACCAAGCAGCCCTTCTCTCTTTGTGGCCTTGCCTCCTTCCTGAGCCTCTATCTGAGAGACATCACACACAGCTTCTATTAAAAACCACTTCGCTTTGGGAGGCTGAGGCAGGAGGATCATGAGGTCAAGAGATCGAGACCATCCTGGCCAACATGATGAAACCCTGTCTCTACTAAAAAATACAAAAATTAGTTGGGCATGGTGGTGCGCACCTGTAGTCCCAGCTACTTGGGAGGCTGAGGCAGAAACATTGCTTGAACCCTGGAGGCGGAGGTTGCAGTGAGCCGAGCTCATGCCACTGCACTCCAGCCTGGTGCCTGGTGACAGAGCAAGACTCTGTCTCAAAAAAAAAAAAAAAAAAACACTTAAACCCTCATCTCACAAACTGCCCCTCTCCCACCAAACCTCTTTTAAAATGAGGGAAGAGAGATAGCTTCTCATTTTCTCTTTCTAAGAGAATGCAGTAAGCCAAGTTCTGTGCCTTATGAGCAACAGAACAGGCTTTGTAAGATAAACTAGTGAAGGAGATCAAAATATGCTACCCCATGATATGCCATCCCATGATATGCTACATTGGCATCATGATTATTTTGAGCTGAAGGCAATTAGGAAGCAGGAAACACAGAAAGAACTCTTTGTCCTCCCCTGATTTGCCTAAAAGCAGGACATGAATGTCCCTTTGTGAAGGTGTTCTTCCTTCCTTCTCCCAAATCTCCCTTTGTGAAGGTTTCCTCTTCTTTCTCCCAGGAAGAGGAAAACAACCATTATTACTGGAATTGGAATGTCAGCACCAACATTGGTATGTACAAACAAACCTTACTAAAATAACACTTATTTTCCATTAGTTCCCCTTTATATATTTATCTTCTCACAGTTTACTGTCCCTGGAAGCCTAAACCCCTTTTCCTTTGTCTTGTCAGTTCTCCATAAATTTATCTCTCTTTGTTAAGATGGTATATAAGCTCCAAATTCTAATCACACCTTTGAGTTACCCATCATTGAATTCTTCTATATATATGTACATTGCATGCATAAATAAATTCTAGGGTTCTTTTTTCCTGTTAATCTGTCTTTTTGAAGTGTAATTCACCATCCCAAGCCACTGAACATAAGAAGGTAGAAGAAAGATTTTAATTTCCTTTTCCTACAGAAGTCATTGGAAGTTTCTGAATAGACAAGAGCATGATCTGACATATGTGGAAGATAGACTGTAGGGAATTTAAAAGTGGGAACAAGGAGACTATTTAGCAGGCTGTTGCATAATCCAGGTAGGAGATAATAATGCATCATATGAAACATGGTGGTGAAAATGGAAGTGATGAAAAGTAATTGGATATGGGATATTTTGAAGGTGATTTGCTTATAATTAGATATTGATTATGAGAGAAAGCAGAGACAAAGAATACTCTGAAATTTTTCACTTACACAATTGAGTAAATGGAGTTTTTATTCACTGAGTTGGAGAAGACTTGGAGGGTGGAAACAGTTTTGGGAAGAAAAGTCAAGAGTTCAGTTTTGGACATGGCAAGTCTGAGATAGTGTAATACACGCAGCTAACTCACTGCCTGGAACTTACTAAGTATTTGATAAAAGTTGTTAATTAAGAAAGCATTACATTCTAAGATTTTGTCTGAAGTCAATGTCAAACCTCCTAGGTGATTGCAAAATGAACTTTCATGGTAAGATGGAGTTCTAATTAAGTCTGAAGAATAGGTTGGATTTTCACTAACAATTTGAACCAGTGGAACTATTTTAACAGCAGTGTAGGAAAAGATGAAAAATTTTTTAAAAATTGTGGGAAAGTAAACAAATAGCCTGGCTACAGAGGTAGATTCTAGAGGCCAATCAGGAGAGAATGGCTTATTGATGCTATATTGTGGAAGGTTTGGAGAATCAGGCTGAGTTTGACTTGATCCTACAGGACATGCAGAACCATTTAAACATTATTATTATTATTATTGCTGTTTGTCTTTTGTTTTTGTTTATCTTCTTGGCAAGGAAGCCAAGAATTAAAGCAATGTTGTAGAAACCTAATCAGAATGGACTATAGTAAAGAAGACTTCTGCAAGAAGAGAAGTTAGGAAGTGACTGCAGTAGCACTGGGTGAGATAATGAATACTGTAGCACCAATAAAAATATTAATTTGAGGAGAATGGAACTATGGTGAGGTGGAAATGTGAAGTTGAAGAGACCTAATTCTTATCTAGTCCAATCCTTCATAACAGATATCTAAGCTCTTTGATGCCTGACATTATGCGAAGTACGACTGGCTAAATTTTTGTTAATTTATACAATTATACATGATTTTTGTGGCTATTTCTACATGATATAGCTGTGGGAATTATTGGGGCTGCTTGCCACTGGGGTGATTCTTCTTCTCAGGACATGTAGAATTGTTCTTCCATTTCTTTTGAATGTTAGGCATGGTAATGAGTGGTTTGGCAAATGAGATATGAGTATAAATGATGTGTGTCACTTTGGGGCAGGAGCTGTGAAGAAGTAGAGCACAATTTGTCATCTTTTCTTCCTCCTGACACAGCAGCCTGCCATATTCTAAGTGGTGGAGATTTCACCACCCTGTATTCCAGAGTGAGGATGATGTGGAGTGGCTCCAGTCAACCTATGGGGGCAATATAGCATGAGCCCCAAATAAGCTTTCGGTGCTGTAAGCCACTAAGATTTGGAGTTGTTACTAAGTGTAATCTAACTGATCCTGATTGATACAGTATTTATTATCTAAACAATAAATAAATATATAATCAGTTGTCAAATATAGTTAAATAATTAAAAGGATCTACTTTACATGGGAAACTTTATCTTTTGGTTATTTCAAAACTATTGAGCGACAGACATGTTGCTGATGTACAATGAAAAGTCTGGCCAGAAAGAGACAAGCACAAACAGGAAGTAATAGTTTTGCTTTATTGAGTTGATTCTGTACAAATTTACTGTGATCTGTTTTTAAAATATCAAAGTGAAGTCGTTTTCCAGGGATTTGGCAGAAAATGGAAATTGTATGTATGTATGTGTGTGTGTGTGCATGACAGAAACCAAAATCAAATTTCCCATGGGAGAATGATAAACTGGAATTGAAGTAAACACATTGTGAAACCAAATCAAATATCCTTTATATGAGGGCTCTTGATCCAGAATTTAATATCAGAGATTTTGTTTTACGTTTGGAGAAAAGGTTGATTAATTTAAAAGGATAGGCACATTCTTTAGAACTATGTCATTTTATTTAGAACTATGCAACCAAGAATTTATTTATAGAGATGAAGAGACAATCAACTTTAGATTTCAGGTGTATTAGAGCACATTTTGGTTCTTATCTTGAAAAGGAAATACAATAGCAATTTGTGAAGCTATTATCTAGACTAAGCAGCAAGTATTTAAAATCATAGAAAAAATAATTCTGAAAATGGAGTGTGCTAATTTAGATTGACTACCCATTAAATCACCTCCAAGAAAGTGACACTTATGATCTTTTTTCTTCTCTTTTTTTAATTGCATTTTAGGTTTTGGGGTACATGTGAAGAACACGCAAGATTGTTGCATAGGTACACACATGGCAGTGTGATTTGCTGCCTTCCTCCCCATCACCTATATCTGGCATTTCTCCCTATGCTACCTCTCCCCCAACTCCCCACCCACCACTGTCCCTCCCCTATTTCCCCCCAACAGACCCCAGTGTGTGATGCTCCCCCTCCCTGTGTCCATGTGTTCTCATTGTTCAACACCCGCCTGTGAGTGAGAACATGCAGTGTTTGATTTTCTGTTCTTGTGTCAGTTTGCTGAGAATAATGGTTTCCAGGTTCATCCATGTCCCTACAAAGATGAGATCTGGTTGACAAAATGGAGCCAGCTATGCCTTAATTTAGAAGAAAAACATTCAAGGCAAAGGGATCTACTTACTGCAAAAAATATAAGGCAGGAAAACATATAGCAAGCTTGAGAGGAGGAAAAGAAGGTTGGTATGGGTAAAACATAATGGATAAATGAGAGAAAATAGGAAAGCAGACATACAAGCAGGGTCAGATTATATGGAGTCTTATAAGTCAAGGTACAGAATGGAATTTTATTTTGAGTGATAAAATATGCTATTAAGGGACTCTTTTTTTTTTTTTAAACAGGTCTCACTCTGTCCCCTAGGAGGCTGGAGTACAGTGGTGTCATCACGGCTCACTGCAGCCTCAACCTCCTGGACTCAAGTGATCCTCTGACCTCAGCCTCCTGAGTAGCTGGGACAACAGATGTACACCATCACGCCTGGCTAAATGTTTTTATTTTTTGTAGAGAAGGGATTTCTCCATATTGCCCAGGCTGGTCTCTAGCTTCTGGGCTCAAGGGATCCACCTGCCTTGGCCTCCAAAAGTGCTGGGATTACAAGTGTGAGCTACCATGCCTGGCCTAATTAAGTGATTTAAACAGGGACTTGACAGTTAGATGCCGGGTTGAGGATGGATTACAGAGGAGCAATCATGAAAGCATGTAGTGATGGTTAATTTTATGTGTCAATCTGGCAGGGCTACAGGGTGCCCAGACACTTGGTTAAACATTATTCTGGATGTGTTTCCAGGAAGACAATTTATGGGTGAGATTAACATTTAAATCAATGAACTTTGAGTAAAACAGATTACTCAAAATGTTGATGCGTCTCATTTCAATCAGTTGAATGCTGGAATAGACAGAAAGCCCAGCCTTCCCTGAGCAAGGGAGAAATCTCCAGTAGACTATCTTTGGACTTCATATGCAACATCGATTCTTCCTAGTTCTACGGCAGACAGCCTTCAGACTCAGTCTGGAACATTCATTCTTTTGAGTCTCCAGCCCACCAGCTCACCCCATAGTATTTGGACTGTCAGCCCTCATACTCGCATGAACCAATTCCTTATAAAAAATTTCTTTCTGTATATACAGGCATACACCCCATTGGTTCTGCTTCTCTGGAGAACCCTGACCAATAAACACAGTGACCTGGTGACTACTCAGGTGGGTATTGCAGTAGTCTAGGTGGAAAATAATGGTGGCTTGAATTGGGGTATTGATAATAAAGCTGGACAGAGAAGTACACAGATTCAGAATAAGTATTGGAGATTGAGGTGATGACACAATGGTTTGGATGTGGGAGATGGAGAAGAAGAGAAGGTTCAAGGAAGACACTCATGTTTTAGGTTTGAGAAGCTGCATGGATAGTGGTGGGTAAAAGTTAATGCTGGAGAAATGGTAGTTTTGAAGGAAAGAGGACATGTCAAATATGAGATGCCTCTAGATGCCTAAGCAAAGATATCAGATAGATCATTGGCACGTATGTCTGGAATTTAAAAGCAGATTTTGGAATTATCAGCAAACAGGTAGCATTTAATACTCAGAGAATGAGACAGACTACAGTCAGACAGACTCCAGAGAGACATACAGAGAGGAGAAGGGGGCTGAGACCATGCCCCAAGACAAACTAACATTTAAAAAAGGAAGAAGGGGTAGCAAAGAAGACTGAGAAGAAATGGCTAGTAAAGCAGGAAGTCACCGAGCCAAAAGAAAAACATGCTTCAAGAAGGAGGAAGGCTTAGCAGTACTAGTGTTGGTGAGAGATAAAGATGAGACATTTGGATGTGACAACATAGAGTTGCCTAGTAACTGAGACAGGAGTAGTGTTGGTGGAATGGAGGAGCCAGCAAACATAATGGAATAACCTGAGAAAACATGAGACTGACTTCGTTCCCTGAGCATAGTGTCCTTCAGGTTCATCCATGTTGCCATAAATGACAGGATTTCCATAACAACAACAATAACAACAATACTGCATGATCTCATTTATGTGGGGAATCTTTAAAAAGTTAAGCTTATAGAAGTAGAGATTAGAATGGTGGTTACCAGAGGCTGGGGATAGGGGTGAAATGAGGATGTGGGATGGAGAGATATTTACCAACAGGAACTAAGGTTCAGTGAGACAGGAGAAATAAGATCTATTGCATGGCGTCTTGATCATAGTTAATAATAATGTATCATATATTTCAAAATTGCTAAAAAAACAAGGCGAGATATGTTAATTATCTGATAGAATCATTCCACAATGTATACATGTATAAAATATCACCTTGTACCTCGTGAATATATCTGATTATTATTTGTCAATTAGAAATAAAATTTAAAAAAGAAAAAAGATGAGTAATTGGCCACATTTAATTTCTACAAAATTTAGCTCTGAACTGGAACAGAGCAATGAAACACAATGTTCTTTAAAAGGAGCATAGTATAAAGGTGTTTCCCTCCAAATGAAAGTGCAAAGTAATGCTGATAAGCTGACAGAAAGGATTCAAGAAAAAAAAAAAACTGAAAATGGGGGACAGAGAGTTGCATGAGTGATTTTCTGGAGAAGGGGGAGGGAGTTGTGGAGAAATCCAGAGTGCATAGGGAGGACTAGGTCTCTGGTGGGTCCCACTATCCCACTATACTATCCTAGAACGGCCTTTGCAAGATGGTGATTATCTATCATTGATATGGTTTGGCTCTGTGTCCCCACCCAAATCTCACCTTGAATTGTAATCCCCCACATGTGGAAGGAGGCACCTGGTGGGGAGGTGATTAAATCATGGGGGTGGTTCCCCCCATGCTGTTCTTGTGATGGTGGGGTATTTCTCATTAGAATTTGATGGTTTAAAAGTGGCAGTTTCCCCTGCAGGCTCTCTATCTCCTGCCACTTTGTGAAGAAGGTGCTTGCTTCTCCTTTGCTTTCTGCCATGATTGTAAGTTTCCTAATGCCTCCCCCAGCCACGGGGAACTGTGAGTCAATTAAACCTCTTTTCTTTATTAATTACCCAGTCTCAGGTAGTATCTTTATAGCAGTGTGAAAATGGACGAATACAATCACAGAGCAAGAAAGTGAACTCATGGCGGGATGGACGGGTTGTTACACGGTTCATTGGAAATCCTCGGTAAAACTGAAGGATTGTTGGAATTCACATGAAAGAGCAGGTGAGCTGGAAAGACAAGAGGTACATAATACCTATCTTCAAATTCTACACATTGGCCATCAATCATGGCCATTTGTCTACTGCTCTCATTTGGAATGAATGACTCAAGGCCTGAGGCTAGAGGTAAGAGGTTAGAGATGACCTATAAAAAGCATGGAAGATGGAGTCCTTCCCATGTCACAGTAACAATCCTATATATTTATACGCACCTAAGACACAAAATACACTACAGAACTATCCCAGGGTGATCTGGCTCTTCACAAAAATTTCTTATTGATGATTCATTAAAAGAACTTCACTCAGGTTAGGCTTTCTCAGATTCTCATTGTGTTGAGCACCAAATGGGAATTCCACCAAGCAGTCCTTGGCTTTGCAGTGCATGTAAAAAGCACTATTGGGCCAGGTGTGGTGGCTAATGCCTGTAATCCCAGCACTTTGGGAGGCCGAGGTGGGCGGATCACTTGAGGTCAGGAGTTTGAGGCCATCCTGGCCAACATGGGGAAACCCTGTCGCTACTAAAGTACAAAAATTATCCAGGCATGGCAGCAGGTTCCTGTAGTCCCAGCAACTTGGGAGGCTGAGTCAGGAGAATCACTTGAACCCAGAAGGCGAAGGCTGCAGTGAGCCAAGATCACGTCACTGCACTCCAACCTGGGCGACAGAGTGACACTCCGTCTCAAAAAATATATATGTATTGCTTCAGTACTTTTTCTCTTAAAGTTTTTAGGAATCCTAGACTTGGGCTTTTAGAAACTGAGGGTGGAGGGAATGCCCTTGAGGATTCACCACCGTAATAAAAACGTTTTGGTATTCTGTTGTTTTTCATCACCGTGCCCTTCACTGGCCCTGGAGCCTGAAATCCAGAGCCTCTTTGATTTCGTTTCCCCAGAGAGTATCCTCCATGTCCTACTTGGTGGAGAAGGGTGGTTGCTTAACTTGTGTGGGTTGAGAGTGGAACTTTGGGCCGAGTTGTTCTTTTATAGAGAAAAGAATAACTAACAGTTGCCTACCTCACTTCGACATAAGAGGAATTCCATGCCTCCAATTTCTGAGCCTTTCTAGGTTGGTGTGGGCAGCTGTGCTTGCTTGTCACTGCTCTCCTTCTGGGTAAACGTGTAGAGTTGACTTCTCTTTGCTAGGCCAGACTCCTTTCCTCCATTAGCATTCCAGGTTCATATATGGACCTCAGCATTACAGACATCTCCAGGCAACATTGAAGAGAGAAATTCTTTGAAGATGGAAAAATAAATGGGATTATAAAAAACAAGTGTTAAATGGTGCATTAAATTATAAAAACGATCCTTTAAGAACTGAAGAATACTTTATAAAATTGAGCATAATTATCATTAATCAAATTGTTGGAAATGTCAGAGCTTAGTACATTTGTCCTAGTTTTTCAAAGATGAAGATTAAAAACTAAGCTACAGTTTAAGTTTCAAAGTCTATGAAATCCTCGTTATTTTTAGCTAATTTTATATATTCTGAGATAAATAATATTTTCCCATGTCATAGACTTTAATTTTAAAGTGTAATTTCTAACATTGGTAAAATAAATCTCATATGTTTTATTTAGCCTAGCTATATACTATTACCTTGTCTTAGTTCATACATAAATATATGTGATGTCAGTGGTGATGGTAGCCAGAATTTCTAATGCTAGTATTTAGGGCATAACCATGACATGTTAGTAAATCTTACTGCAATGATACTAAATGATTCTGAAATAACTAAGTTTTGTGCCAAGTTTTATGCCAGAAAATGTAAAACAAACCAAAAAACTAATAAATTACTCATATTTCTATAAACAGCAACAAATAACACATACACAAAACATGCATACAGTTTACAAAATTCTATCAGCCTTTAGAGAAAAACTCAGTAGAGGTCTAAGTCTGCATAGGCAATCAACTTTGTTGAATTTAGGGAGGAAAAAATTGACTAGTTTTTAAAATCTCTCTGCTGGTCTCAGAGGAGCTAATTTTATTGTTAGAATTGCCTGGCAGAGTCAGGACAACTGGGAACAGAGGAAAGCACAATCCCAGGCCAAGAAATATGATTGAAAAGAAGACATGCCTATTAGACCAGAGATGAGAGTCATTAGAAAAAAGCAATGAGAAATCAAATTTGTTTGAACTGGTGCACCAAGAATAGCTACTAAAGAAACTTAACCTGAAAGTAGAGATCTCAAAAAATAAGAAATCAAGAGGTTCTAGGCCCTGGATCTAGCAGAATTAGTGAACTTGGGGCTGCCAAACATAGGGCATGATGGAAAAACACACAGCTTGAGACCCACAGAAGCAGGGGTGCAAACACAGACAGTAACCTTCACTGCTCACTCCTTAGGTAACCTTGGGCAAAGATAGGCCTCTCTGAGTGTGATCTGATTTCATATCCAGAAATTAAAATAAATAATGCCCAGTTCTGCTAATTGTTATTACCAAAATTACAAATATTAAGGATAGTACTTATAAGATGTCTGGCAAGTTGGAGCTTAAAAATGATATAGGAGCTGGCCAGGTGCAGTGGCTCACTCCTGTAATCCCAGCCCTTTGGGAAGCTGAGGCAGGCGTTGGAGTCAGGAGTTTGAGACCCATCTGGGCAACATAGTGAAACCTCCTCTCTACCAAAAATACAAAAATTAGCCGGGCGTGGTGGCAGGCGCCTGTAATCCCAGCTACTAGGGAGGCTGAGGCAGGAGAATCGCTTGAACCTGGGAGGTGGAGGTCTCAGTGATCCTAGATCATGCCACTGCACTCCAGCCTGGATTCCAGAGTGAGACTGCATCTAAAAAAAAAAAGGGAGCTTTTATTATTAATAATTCCAAATAGGAATCGGGTTTTTATAAGAAAAGAAAAATAGATGCCTCAGGGAAGAAGACAAGATTCATTAACAAAATAAATAGCCAAAATTACTCATTAATTCATATCAAGTTGATTCTGTTACTCTGTTTAGTGTCTGTATATTCCCATCCTGGAAATTTCTTATATTCAGCATTCCTTGGAATTGTGGTGTAATAGATTTTGCCATCTCAAATTTTCATAGTTTGGCTGACCCACAAAGGAGTAAAGACACAGATCTTGCTCTGTGGAGGTGTGGGGGAGATCACTACAGAGCAGATCAACCAGGCACAGTGGCTCCTGCCTGTAATCCCAACACTTTGGGAAGCGGAGGTGGGAGGATCGCTTGAGCCCAGGAGTTTGAGGCTGCAGTGAGCTATAATTTGCACCACTGCACTCCAGCTTGGGTGGCAGAGCCAAATACTGTCTCAAAAACATAAAAAATTAATAAAGAGCAGGTCAGCTTTGGATGGCTTGCTCTTTCCATATTTATAGTGCAAACGTACAGGCCACATAAACTGGATATTCAGCACACCTGAACTGAAACCCTTAAAGCACAAAAATTCCGTGAGTGATACCACCATCAGAAACTATCTTTTTTGAGGCTGGAGGTGGTGGCTCACACCTCTAATCTCAGCACCTTAGGAGGGAGGCCGAGGTGGGTGAATCACTTGTGGACAGGAGTTCCAGACCTGCCTGGCCAACATGGTGAAACCTCATCTCTACTGAAAATACAAAATTAGCCAGGTGTGGTAGCAGGTGCCTGTAATCCCAGCTACTCGGGAGGCTGAGATGGGAGAATTGCTTGAACCTGAGGCAGGAGAATCGCTTGAACCAGTGAGCCAAGAGTGCACCATTGCACTGCAGTCTGGGCAACAGAGTGAGACTGTTTCATAAAAAAGAAACTACTTTTTGAGTTCTGTATAAACCAACCCGTTTTGTATTAAGAAACTATAAGACTCTTCTTATGACTTATCTAAAGTGCCATTTGTAAATCTGCCATCTGTGCTACATATAAATTTTTGAAGTAATTTCTCATTTATTTTACCGAAACATTCCACAATGCCTTTTCAAATCACAGTTTAAATGGTTTATGGAAGCTTTATTAATTTTTTTATTGTAGTAATTTTTTTAACTCTAGTAAAATGTAGATAACATGAATTTACTGGCTTGACCATATTTAGTTCAGTGGCATTAAGTACATTCACGTTGTTATAAATCATCACCTCTTATCTATCTCCCTTTTCATCACCCCTAATGGATACTCTATACCCATTAAAAAATAACTCCCCCACTTCTGCCCCCCAAGCCCCTGCTAACTTCTATTCTACTTGCTGTCTCCTTGAATTTATCCATTCTAGGTACTTCATATATGTTAAATCATATAATATTTGTCCTTTTGTGTCTGGTTTATTTTACTTGTCATCATGTCTTCAAGATTCATACATGTTGTAACATGTATCAGAGCTTTATTCCTTTTTAAGGTTGTGTTACATGTATTTTTAAAATTTAATTCGGCTGGGCATGGTGGCTCATGCCTGTAATCCCAGCACTTTGGGAAGCCGAGGGAGGGAATCACCTGAGGTCACGGGCTCAAGACCAGCCTGGCTAACATGATGAAACCCATCTCTACAAAAATACAATAATTAGCCAGGCATGGTGGCGGGTGCCTGTAGTCCCAGCTACTCGGGAGGCTGAGGCAGGAGAATCCCTTTAACCCGGGAGGTGGAGGTTGCAGAGAGCCAAGATTGTGCCATTGTACTCCCTCCTGGGCAACAGAGCAAGACTCTGTCTTAAAAAAAAAAAAAAAAAAAGTTTAATTCTCAGAATTTGAAGGGTGTTCCACTGGAAGAATCACACACAGTATTTAAAAGTGGTCAGTAAGCTTAAGGCTTTTGATGTGAAGTGAAAGGGGGCGATCAGAAAGAGGACAGACTGGTGGAGTCCATGCTTATTTCCAGTACAGGTTATGACTGTTCTGCTACCTAGTTACAATGCTAGTAACAAGTCAGGGAATTGTGGACATGGATAATAATTTCACTACTTTTGAACTTAATTTATATCATTGAAATGTTGCTACATATTTTTTCTGAGAACCAAGAAATATACAATCCAAAGACAAAGAAAAAATTCAGGCCGGGTGCAGTAGTGGCTTACGCCTGTAATCCCAGCACTTTGGTAGGCTGAGGCGGGTGATCACAAGGTCAGGAGATTGAGACCATCCTGGTCAATATAGTGAAACCCTGTCTCTACTAAAAATACAAAAAATTACCTGGATGTGGTAGCATGCGCCTGTAGTCCCAGCTACTCAGGAGGTGGAGGCAGGAGTCAGTTGAACCTGGGAGGCAGAGGCTACAGTGAGCCACAGACTACAGTGAGCCACACCACTGCACTCCAGCCTGGTGACAGGCAAGACTCTGTCTTAGAAAAAAAAAAAAAAGAACAGATTCAACCTCCCCTAGCCCACCCTTTTTCTTATCTCCATTAGCCAGCATTAAATATTTGAGCAAAAAAATGATTGGAATGATTACAACGCTTACCTGGTAAATGGAAGGGAAAATAGTGAAATTCTGCAGAGTTAACAGCAAGCAAAATCTTATTTTTAACAAAAAAAAAAAAACTTTGTAGACGATTTTAATATGCCATGGCCTGAATAGTTATGTTTAAAACATGGCAATAAAATTGAAGGATCAAGAGGGAGGTACCTGCCATGAAAGCCAGAATTGAAAACTTCTTTTGAAGTTATAAAATATCATTAATCTTTGAGTGAAGTAAAAACAATCCTCCCTCTATTCTCACACAGACAGCTGCTAATAGTTAGGTAGTTTCAGGAAAAAAAATATTTTGACATGGAAAATGCTAGTGCATTTAGGCATGGGCAACTATGCCTAGAATCCAGACTGATTCAACCAATGAAATATTTTAAAAAACAAATGTCATTTAAAAGACTTTTTAATCAGTATTTTAAAGTTATTCATAATATATTTTTCTTAATTATTTCTGTACTATATTAATACATTTTATAATCTGTTTTTCAGTACCCATTATAGAAATCATGGTTGATTTCAAAGAAATCACCTTTCATTGCCACAAATTGATTTTTATTTTATTTTATCACAATCTACATGAGTATGTTTAATTCAATATTGCTTCATGTTTAAATGCCAAATGCCACTATGATCTATGGAGTTGTACTCTTAGCTTACATATGTCTAATTTTTTATGTGATCATTGATTTAAGTGAAAATCTTTGCCAAAATTAACAAAACTCCTGTCCATGGGCATGTGATCATTTTTATGGTTTCCCCCAGGAGCACATATCTCACTTTTCCAGATTAGCTAGCTGCAATAAACTTTGACTCTTGTTTTAAAGGCATAGTTCTTTGGATGAGAACTGATTTCACTACAGCTTAAGAGAACTATTAACCTATTCCTGCTGGACACTGGTCTTCAGCGTTCATCATGCTAACACAGTTAACATAATACAAAGTTATATTCTATAAAGAGTACATTTATTTATCAAACATACTTGAAATGGCTACTGCCTGTTGAAGGAGACATTTCCCTTTCAGCAAATCCTTGTAAAAATGGGAAGAAATTAGAAAATTATTTGCTGTACTTCTTTGTTTTACACACTCAGAGCTAGATTAATAAGAAATTGAGAATTTCTTCAATTTAATTATTAGCAATTCAACATCTATTGAGTTCTAATGTATCTAGACCTCAGTTAGAAGTATTATCCAATATTTCATAGAAAGTAAAATGATAATCCCTGAATGAAAAAACAGTTTTTATTGTGTGAGCTCATATTTGAAGACAATATTCAAACGTATTAAGCAGTCTTTGAACAATGATCTAACGGTAAAGGGCACTATACATAAAACACCTACTATTATGCAGCCTGGAAAAAGCAGGAATAAAATAAATTATATTAATTATTAATGTTAACAAAAGTATTACAGCTAATTTATGTCATATTATTTTGTCTTCAAAACAGTTATCAGTGCCTGTTACTAAAATAAAGAATTGACTGTGATGTTTCCATAAATTTCTTATTTATTCTTTTTGTTTGTTTGTTTGAGACAGAGTCTTGCTCTGTCAGCCAGGCTGGAATGCAGTGGCACAATCTTGGCTCACTGCAACCTCCATCTCCCGGGCCCAAGCAATTCTCCTGCCTCAGCATCTCGAGTAGCTAGGATTATAGGCATGCACCACCATGCCCGGCTAATTTTTGTAGTTTTTAGTAGAGTCAGAGTTTCACCATGTTGGCCAGGCTGATTTCAAACTAATGACCTCAGGTAATCTGCACGCTTTGGCCTCCAAACGTGCTGAGATTACAGGTGTGAGCCACCTCACCCGGCCCTCTTATTCATTCTTTTATGCATCTACATTTCTTCCTAATAAAGTAAGTTTGTTTCCTAAAGAACAGGCTTAACCCTGAATTTCTGCCTAACCGTATAGACAATGTATTAATATAGTCATATCATTTTTTCTTGTTTGGCCACATTTCACTTTGTCTATATTATGAAGTTCAATAATTATCTACACTAAATATTTTCCTTGTTGGTCATATACCAAATAATTATATGCTTTGCTTAAATTGATGAACTATTTACTATATAAATATAAATGTGATTTATGAGCATTTAATCATATGTAGTTGTATCTGATTTGAATTTAATCTAAAGTATAAACACTATTTTCATGATTGAACTTTCAGATGCAATTGTTAAATACATTTCTAAAACTAACATTTTTGACATAATCTCTAGTAGTCCTACAATAGTATAGCTATGGAAGCATAGCATAAGTGAAAGAGACAGTGGTTTTGAAGTCAAAGTGAATATGGACCCTTGCCATAGTTCTAAAGAAGCTAAGCTGAGTGGAGTATGACATGGGCCCTAGGCACACAAAAGCAGAATTGTCTGATGCACCCTGTGAATAAACATTGTAACTGCTAAGAGACGTTGAACATTTAGCTTAATTTTGGTAAAATTACAATTATAGCAACACCTATTCTACGTATTGTGTGGATCACACCAGATAATAGATGGGCAGTGCCTTAAATATTGCCAAATGTTAGGCTGGGCACAGTGGCTCATGCCTGTAATCCCAACAGTTTGGGAGGCAGAGGTGAATGGATCACCTGAGGTTGGGAGTTCGAGACCAGCCTGACCAACATGGAGAAACCCCAAATCTACTGAAACTACAAAATTAGCTGGGCGTGTGGCACATGCCTGTAATCCCAGCTACTTCGGAGGCTGAGGCAGGAGAATCACTTGAACCCGGGAGGCAGAGGTTGCAGTGAGCCAAGATCACACCATTGTGCTCCAGCCTGGGCAACAAGAGTGAAACTCCGTCTCCCCTCCCCCTGCAAAAAAAAATTGCAAAGTATTGAGCAAATATTGGTCATTATTTGGATCTCTTCCATATGATTTAAATTGTTTTCAGATTTCTGATTTTTTTTTAATCGTCTGTCTTTGATAACAGTAGGAAACACAGTGTTGAAATGTTAAACCATAATTTTAAAGAGCTCCCAAGTACAGTAAAATCTTACAATATAAGAGAGAAGACAAAGAGAAAATCTCAGGCAGAGTTGGCAGGACACGGAGTTCTTCAAAGTAAATAGAAACTTCCAAAGTCAAGATCAATTAACTATTGCTTAAAACAAGTTGAATGGAGTAGATTGGGTGGTATCTGAAGCACCTGAACTCCATTTCACCATGTTTTAGAAGGGGAGGCAGGACTGAATAAGGAAATATAGCAATGTGGCATCTGTTCCAGAAATAATCCATTGGCCTGGCAGTGTAGTGGAGGAACTCTCAGAGTAAAATGGTTCTACAACTGTCCATTTCCATCCAGCAAATGAAGATATATGTGCAAGTGCACATGTGTGCATATGTGCAAGTGCACGTGCACACACATACACGTTTTGTCATATTAATTTTTTTTCTCATGAGCTATGGAGACTTCCAAGATGCCAGTTGAAATAAAATCCCAGCAACTAAAACCCAAAACACTGAGCAGAGATATTAGTTACCATGTACTAAATGGAGATAGGTGTCACAGTTTGAGTTCAGGCAAATTATGACTATTAGCAAAACTCAACAATTCCCAGAAGAGGAAAACAGATTACAGAGTGGTTACAGTGTCTAAGGTTCAACTAAAGTTTATTAGTCATACAAAAAAAATTGTACAGAAAAAGAGATTAAAGCTGTCAATAAAAATTCATTTGAAGTGGGACTGGGAGTTACATATAACAGACATAAATTTCAAAATGGTACTACAGTGGGGCGCCACCGCGATGGCTGGGCGCTTGAGTGTGAGCGGCCTGAGCCCCGCGGGTGACAGCTGCAGGGCTTCTCCCCACCTGGACCCGACGTAGTTGGAAAGCGCGGCCTCCACTCCTACTGCTTGTTGGGCTCATCATGAAGCGCTTGGGCCCCGTGTAGCGGGAAAATGCCGTGTGTGTTTGCGACAGAGGTGAAACAGTAGGCTTCCGCCAAAGAGAGCACCTGATCAGCCATACCTTCGGGCCCGACTAGATAGAAAACCCAACAAACAAGCTGAAAAAAGATTTAAAATTTTTTTACATTCAAAAGGACACCCAAAATAATTTTTTTGGAACGTTCAGGAGGACTTCAGCTCCAGAGTGCTGGATACCAGCAAAGGAAATAGAACAAATAAATGGAAACCCAGTGCCTGATGAAAATGGACACATTCCTGGTTGGGTACCAGTAGAAAAAAACAACAAACAGTATTGCTGGCATTCCTCTGTAGTTAATTATGAATTTGAAATTGCCCTGGCACTAAAACATCATGCTGATGATTCTGGACTTTTGGAAATTAGTGTAGTGCCACTATCAAATCTCTTAGAACAAACACTGGAGCTCATAGGAACAAATATTAATGGAAACCTATATGGGTTAGGGAGAAGAAACATCTATTACATCTTCTTATACCACATGGAACATTTGAAATAAGAAATCTACCTTCATTGAAGCACAATCATCTCTTGTCCTGGTTTGAAGGTTGCAAAGAGGGTAAAATTGAAGGAATAGTACAGCATTGCAGTGATGGCTGCTTAATAAAGGTCCATCTCCATCATCTTGGCTTATGCTGGCCAATTCCAGATACGTGAATTTAAGACCAGTTATTATCAACATGAACCTGAACAAATGTGACTCTACCTTTGACATTAAGTGTTTGTTTAATCATTTTTCAAAAATAATCAGAAATTTGCTAGACTCAAAGATATATTTGATGTATAAAATGCAAATAAAATTACTTTATTATCATTATATTCTAATGTTGAATATTCTACCATGTTTAAAAATATCTCAAGGTTCCTGTTCATTATGAAACATCAATATGTCTTCTATCATTTTTGAAGAATACCTGTTCCAGTTTCAAATACCTGTTCAAAATGTTATTAAAAACCAGCAAATTAATTTTAATCTCCATAAAAATATAAGTAACAGTGAGCACCTAAGGTTGTACAAACGCTGGAGCTGAATTCTCTCCACTATAACTGAGTGGTAATTTAAAGACAATTAAACCAACATTTAATGTCACTAATTTTCAAAATTAAATAGTTTAAGCTCAATTTGATTTGCTAGATATTTAACAAAACATATGGCTCAGCCTCATAACCTATATGTGTGTATGTATATACCTGTATTTATGTATATCATTGTTAGGATTTGAGAATCTTAACACATGTATAAAAATATATATATAAATTCCAATTTTAAATATTAAAATTGCTGAATTTACCCTCATACTCTTTAAAAAACTTAATCAAAACATTATGAATGCAGAGAAATTCACCAGAGCTCAATTGCCTATTTGATGGCCATAATTTATTCTAAGTCTTCAAATATATACTTTTATAATAAGTTGAAAATTTCATATAATTTTGTTTATTAAGAATTCCAATCTAAGTATAAAGGTACAAGGTAGTGAGAAGGAAATACTACAGTTCAGAGAATTGCTTGTTTCCAGGTAGATTTTAACTTATAAAGTTAATAGTTAAATGAAATGAAGTTTATAGGTGACCTTTAGTAAATGGGGAAATTAATAGGACTTTTTTCTTCATCTTCAAACTCTTCTGAAGCAGCAACAGGGCTAGTTAATTCAACTCCCAATTATTCTGAAAGATTGTTGACCTTCTCTTCTAAGAGAATATTCTTCTTTACTTCCTCCTTGTAATTATACTTAAGCTCTTCAATTTCTTCGAAAAATGAAGGATCAAAATTTTCCAGTTCTTTTTTCAGCTTTTTTATTTTCTCCTAACAGAAACATTATCTTTAAAATTGCATATAGGAAATATACATATTTTAGATTTGAACTAAGAGATTTAATTGTAAATTTGAAAGCCAAAGTATTCCTGAATGGTCAAATACAGCTATAAAGGCAGAATTATTAAGATTTCTATTTGTTCCATTGTACAGTGTAAATAAGTTGTTAACTGTCAAGTCCAATTATCTATTCTGTAACTTGTGTTCTAGTCTTTGACTAAAATTTATCATCTCTTATAGTGGGATTTAATCTTTCTCTAAAAGCATATAAGATACTCTAAATACAGCAATCAATCAAAAAGATTTTGCAATTCATAATATTGAAGTTAGTCTGGTTAAGAGTTTTGGTTTAGGTTTCCTTTATATGTTCTTTACAAATATCTAATTTTTAATGAATAATGATCAACTTTTTATAAAGTTATTAATATGATAGGGAAGGAAACCTCTGGGACTTCTGCCAGTTAAGCATCTGGTGAAGAAAGAATTCAAGCCTTAGTGACTATTTAGAATAGCCAGTGATCACTAGCTAATTCTCATAGCCATGCCTTTCTGTTCTGTTTAAAGTCTTAAAAGAGGTAAAACATAGAAAGTATTTTTTTAAGGGAACGATATCCTTAAGATTCCTGAAAAGAATTTCAAAAGAAACTAAAGACTCTGTTGCCAATGTGACCCAAAACTTAAGAACATATTAATGGCATATATTTGTTACAATTAAAAAATAAATTTACTATTTAATCCTAAAAAAAAAGTACTACAAATATTTTCAAAAAATTAAAACTTGTTCAAATAATTAAGGAATAAACATCATATTAATGAGTAAATATATAGTGATACCAATAAATAAATGAAAACAATAAAAAACTGGAAATTCTAGATCTAAAAATTATAACTAAAAGAAAAACCTGATGATAAACACAACTGCATGTTTTAAATGGCATATATAAAAATTAATGCACTTGCAAATAAATCAATAAAAAAGTATTCCCTCTGATACATAGAAAGGAAGAAAATATGGAAGAAAATAAAAACGTTTTGCAACAATATCAAGTGCTGCAGCACACATGTAATTAAAGTCTGAGAAGGAGAGGACTAAAATAAATGACAGAAAAAAATTTAAATAAATGATAGAATAGAACTTTCTAAATTTCTTGATAAACATAAACCTAAAATGCAAGAATATTTGCGAAGCCCAAGTAGAAGGAAGACAGAGAAAATCATACTCAGGCACATCAAATTCAACTAATGAAAACCAAAAATAATCAGAAAATTAGAAAACAGCAAAAGAAAAGTGACATATTACATAGAGAGTAATAACAATATGAATAACATTTGACTTTCTTTTTTTTTTTTTTTTTTTTTTTTGAGACAGAGTCTCACTCAGTCACCAGGCGCCAGGCTGGAGTGCAGTGGCGCGACCTTGGCTCACTGCAACCTCCACTGCCCGGGTTCAAGCATTCTCCTGCCTCAGCCTCCCGAGTAGCTGGGACTACAGGCACGCGCCACCACGCCCAGCTAATTTTTTTGTATTTTTAGTAGAGACTGGGTTTCACCATGTTGACCAGGACGGTCTCGATCTCTTGACCTCGTGATCCGCCCGCCTCGGCCTCCCAAAGTGCTGGGATTACAGGCGTGAGCCACCGCGCCCGGCAACATTTGACTTTCATCAGGAACAATGCAAGAGAGAAGATATTGGAATGATATATTTAAAACGCTGAAAGAAAAAAGCCTGTAATTAAGGATACCTATAGTCAGAGAAATTATTCTAAACGAAAGCAAAAATTATTTTGGATTAAAATAATTGATATTAAATAGTGTAGAATTGCACTATGTAAAATGCTATAGGAAGTCCTTCCAACTAAGGAAAATTGCATCGTATGATAATTCAGACATATAGGAAACAATAAAGAGCACCAGAAAGGTATATAAGTTATGTGAATTATTTTATATATGCAGACACATAACTTTTATTGACTTCTTACAAAATATATGCATATTTAAAGTGAAATTTATACTAATATACTCTTGGGATTATACTGTATATAGATGAAAACAATCCAAAGAAGAGAGGGATAAACAGAACTAGACTGTTGAAAATTTTCCATATTAAACTGGAAGCAATTAAATACTAATTAAGTAGATTTTGGTAAGTTAAAGTTGCATGTTTAATATCTAGAGCAACCACTAGTGAAACAGAAAGATATATTAGAATGTCAATACAAGATTTATAATGCTATACTGCAATATATTTGGTTAGGACAAAAGAAAGCAGGAAAGAAGGGGAAGAAGAACGAAAACAGAAGTGAAACAAATTTAAAAACACAGCAAAATGACAGACTTGAAACCTATACTATAAATAGTTTTATTAAATGTGAATTGACTAAACACACAAAATGAAAGTCAAAGAATACCAAATTGGATTTAAGCGTGGAACTCTACTGCTGTCTAAAAGAGACACACGTGAAATACAGAAACAGCAGCAAGTTGAAAGAAAAAGCATAGAAAAGAGTGTAAATTTAGAAGTAAGCATGAGAAAGCTAGAGTTGTTATGTTAATATAAGACTAAATAAATATTTATCAAAGGAATATTTCCACAGGAAACATCAAACATATCATAAAGTTAAAAGGGTCAGTACAACCAGAAGATACAACAGTTATAAATGTTTATGTAGGCATCTAACAGCAAACCTCCCAAAACTGACAAAACTGAAAGGAGAAATAGACAAATTTAAAACCATGGTAGAAGACTTCAGTACTCCTTTCTCAGTATTTTATAGAAAACGTAGACAAAATCATGAAGAAAATAGAAGACTTGAACAACGCTATCAACCAACTAATTGACATGTATGGAAGACATCACACAAAATGAAACATCTTGTCAAGCCTATATAGAGTATTTACCCATATAGATCAAGGGCCATACAATGGTTCTTAATAAAGCTAAAAGGATTGAAATCATATAAAGTGTGTTAACAACAACAACAAAATTAAAGAGACATATCTGGAAACTCCCCCCAAATAGTTGGAAATTTAAAAACACACTTGTAAATAACCCACTGACCACAGAAGAAAAATCAACAGGAGAATTAGAAAATATATTAAGATGAATAATAATGAATATGTGATATACCAAAATTTGTAAAATGAAACTAAAGCAGTCCTTAGAAAGACCTAGAATCAGTGATACATGCTTCCAACTTAAAAAGCTGTAAAAAGAAGCTAAAATTAAACCCTATCCAAATACTATCAGTGAAACAAACAAACAAACAAAAGTAGAAATCAGTGAAATAGAAAACAGTCAGCAATGGAGAAAATGGTTGAAACAAGAGGTGGCTTTTTGAAAAAACAAAACAATAAAAAAATTGAAAAAACTCTGATCAATAGTAAAAGAATAAAACCTTAAATAGTAAAAAGAGTAAACCCTCAAATAGCCAACATCAGGGATGAAAGAGAAGAATCTGTAGATATTAAAAAGATGAAAAGGGAATATTATGAAAAACCTTATGCTAATAAATTTAATATTAATATTTAGATTAATTGGCAAAATTTCTTAAGAGAAGCTACCAAAATCTGAGTTGAGAAGAAACAGAATATCTGAATAGCCATATGCCAATTAAAAATGTTAACTCATACTTCAAATACTTTTTACAAAGACAATTCTGGGCCCAAAGGGCCTGATTGCTAAAATCCACCAAGTGTTAAAGAAGAAATATCAATCTTAAACAAATTCTATCAGAAAATAGAGGAAAAAGGAATGCTTTCCAACTCATTTTATGAAGCCAATATAACCCTGATACAAAAATTAGGGGAAAAACCCAGAACATTACAAGACAAGAAGACTATATACCAATATTCCTTATTAGCATAGTTGTAAAAATCCCTAATGACACATTTGCAAATTAAAGGCAACATGACACAAAGAATGTAAGAGGAACAAAATCTTTGCATTTGAGATGGAATATGAAGGTTGGGAAGATTTTTAATGAGGAATAATGGTGAAGAGTTCTGTTTAAAGTCAGATGGATGTGGATTCCCATTCTTCTTCTACTTGCTCTCTGACTCTGAAAAGTTACTAAATCTCTGTGTACCAGCTATAAAACGGTAAGAGGGCACTCATCTCATGAGGTTGTTGTAAAGAATAATAAGGTAATGTACACACATTGTTTAAAACAATCTGAGGCATTTAGCAGCTTAATAAATTTTAGATATTGTTGAATATAATACTGAGAAGAGTGTAAGCAGAAGCACAGAATTAGGAAAGGACAGGAATGTTTGGGGAAGTACTAAAATTTTTCTTCTTCTAGATAACTGAATGGGAAGTGAGAAAATCAATTATTAAGGCTGAAAATATAATGACAATATTTTAAAGGTCATGGTAAATAAAATGTGGATTTCACTCTATATGTATCAGTGGATAATTTGAATCTGGTAGTGAAATATTCAGAACTTTAAGAAGAGTATTCTGACATTGTAGAAATGGTTGGATTTTTAAAATATTTGCATGTAGAAAGGAAAACTGGAATTAAGGTATTTTCAGTGAAAATTAATGTTTTGAACATTGCCTAAGTAGAATTGATGATATTTGGCTTCCGTGAATGAAGGAAGCTATTAAATGGTTCTGAGGTTTGTATCTGAATGAACAGCAAGATAATTCCAAAATGAGATTGGGAACAAAGTGTAGGCATTCTTTTCTAGAAAAGGATCAATGCCTTACGCATTTATGATACTAAAATGTAGTGATCCAACTCTTTCTTTCTGGATATAGTATTCTCAGCACCCAGTGGGACTTTGTGTTCTTTAGGGAAATCATTTAACTTCTGTTAAATGATATTTAGATGATATTTCTATTTGAGAGAGAAAAATGTGTGTGTGTGTGTATGTGTGTGTGTGTGTGTGTGTGTGTCTGTGAGAGAGAGAGAGAGAGAGAGGAATTAACCAAAAGCCTGACATCATAACATTATCACAATAGTTGCTATATTGCAGTGAGGATAAAGACATCACCTATGCAAATATAAATAGCACTGTTATTATTCAAATAACATGTATTCTATCCACATAAAATATTTGCTTAAGCTAGACTGCTATCTTTTTTTAAAGCATGTTTTCCTATAGCCAAAGGCAGGTTCTATGTGTCTAAAGGGTGCTCTTAGGTCATAGCTCAGGGGAGCATCATTTGTTCCCAGAAAGAAGTCAGTCCTAGGCAGTACCTGTTTTTCTTCCTCACCTTTCCCTCCAGGTTTAGCCGCTGTATAAAATGACTTGCTTCAGGTTTAGGCAAACCAGCTTAAGAATAAGTAGGGGAAAAAAAGATTAGAGAAATTTATAAAATATAATTTTTACACAAAATGGGAGATTAAGCATTTGTAAAAACTGCTGCAATGCAAGGTAGTATGGTGGGGGATATCCTGTGATTAGTGCTGAATCCTACCACGGTTGATAGGAATGAGGAAACATCCTTGCTTTCCACTGGAGCACACAGGGAAGATTTTAGGGTGAAAGTAACATTAAGTTGGCTCTTAAAAATGTGACCCTTCATGCTTAAACTCCTTTGAAAGCCTTCCTTTTTTTTCTCTCCTTTCTTTTATGGCATCTCCGCAGCTCCCTCAGGTATGGACTTTCTTATGGGCTTTCTGTTCTCTAACCCTCATCAAAATGTGCTACCAACTAAAAAGTTGAGAAAACTATAAATAAACATTAGAACTTGAGCTATTATAGTTACCTTCTTTCCTGGGTATTTGTAGTTTAACATGTAGGGAACAAAATTAATACATAGCCAGGGGTAGAATTTCAGGAATTTACAATAGTAGTACAGGTAATTTCCAGGATAAGGCCCTTGTCAGCAGCTAGGATATCAGCTCTGCTTATCGATTTTAAGTGACCTGTAATCTATAGCTACATTCCCAAAGAATGAATCAGAAAAATAACAGAATGGCAAGTGAAACATGACCTTTTTGTGTTCATCTTTAAAAAGATGAGAAGAGAGCAGCCCTTTATTATTGTGCAACATACCAATGTGAGGACAGAATCTGAAGAATTTTTAAGAGGATGTGAAAAAAAATGACTAGAGAGAGCTTTCCTTGGATTGTGTCTTGAGCAAACACTAGTCAAAGAAAAATATCACTTACATACCTTAGAGGTATAGAAATGTATGTCAGGAACACTTGATATTTGGACTGTTGAGAAACTTGAATATTAAATTGGAAGCCCTGCAGTACACATGTTATTGCCAAATCATTACACAGTTTTTCCTTGAAATACCCTCTTGCTTTGGTGAGAATACTTTGATAATTGCCCAGAATTTCTTTAGAAATTTTTGTACTGTTTCTCTGCTTGAGGCTGAAAAGATATGCCCTCTGAAATCTCCTTAAATAGGGTTTTTCTTGGAGTATCTTTTTGTTTCACTTTATTTTGTTTACTGGAAACTATTCTTTGAACACCTGGACTTCATTGCAGCACTTGTTTCTCAGCATGCATGCAAATGCCTATGCCTAATGGTCAATTAATAAATCAAAAAGAATACCTGATTTCCTCCTGTTGAGGTAGGAGTTTCTACCAGAAATACTGGCTGATACATGTGGTTTTAAATTTTTATTATGCGTGAAAAACAAGGCCAGTACAATGTGGTAGTCACAATGGAAACCTGAACAACTTGAAAAGATCCTTGTGGAAAACATTATGTGTATGTTTAAAGAAAAAAAAAATGTAAAGACTCCTTCCTGGCAGTGAGCTTCTATGTCAAATATAAGTAAACTTAATATAGCCTCAGAATGAGTTTTTAGTGCTTTGGCTTGAAATGTAAGCAACAGCAACAAAAATTGGTAGAAGAAAGCATTAAACATCATTGAGCTAAATTTGCAAATCAGGAGAAGTAGAATAATGTACTTGTTTTTAAAAACAAGAACGATGACATGAGTAAAGATAATCATTCAAACATATTTCTACTCAAGTACAAATACATGAAATCCACACCTCACTGTTAACATGGTTGTTTCTCTGGGATTGAGTGTCCTGTGTTCACTGCCGAGTTAAAGAAGTGTCAGCTCTGATTCCCCTTATCTCTGACGTTCCTGAGAGAAATTGAAGGTGGGAATTACCCCAGAGCTACTGAAGATACAACCTCTGATATGGTTTGGCTGTGTCCCCACCCAAATCTCATCTTGAATTGGAGTTCTCATAATTCCCACTTGTCATGGGAGAGACTGAGTGGGAGGTAATTGAATCATGGCAGCAAGTGGAGGTAAAGGGGGGTTCCCATTCTGTTCTTGTGATAGTGAATAAGTCTCACAAGATCTGATGGTTCTATAAAGGTGAGTTCACCTGCACACGCTCTCTTGTCTGCCACCATGTAAGACGTCCCTTTACCCTTCCTTCATCTTCTGCCATGATTGTGAGGTCTTCCCAGCCATGTGGAACTGTGAGTGAATTCATTAAACCTCTTGCTTTATAAATTACTCAGTCTCAGGTATGTCTTTATTAACAGCATGAGAACAGACTAATACAGCCTCTCAACAGAGCTGTTGATAGCATATTGGTAAGTTATAAGGACTAGCTCAGGGAGGTCCCCAGGTTTCTGAAGCAGGACATAAATTATAAGTAATGACCATCTCCATGGTCACTGTCATCTCTGTTCCATGAAAACTCTGTCTAAAACAGTTGGAGATAAATTCAAGCTTGATCTGCTTTCCAAAAAAAGGGGCTCAGAACAATATTGAGTTTTCAGACCCCTTAAGCATAGTTCTTTCTCAATGCCTTTCTTTCTGTGAAATTTAATTGATGGTTATTGAAGTTTCACCAATGTACTTGGCATAGGCCAGGTTCTGTGGAAGGCTAGAAAGAGATGAATGATATGGTCCACATGTATGCTTTCTTCCTTCTGAATGGAAAGGCCTTCCTGTTTGCCTGGTCCTTCTCCAGCCGTCACCATTATTTCTTGATGATGAAGGTAATTCTCAGATTCTAACTTCTCCACTGCAATGGACCGAATAAATATTTGTGTCCTGCCCTCAAACTCATAAGTGAAACCTTAACCCCCAACGTGATGGTATTATGAGGTGGGGCCTTTGGGGAGCTAATTAGTTCATAAGGGTGCAGAGTTGGTGAATGAGATTAGTGCCCTTATAAAACAGACCTCAGAGAGCTCTGTCACCCTCTTCTGCCATGTGAGGATACAAACAGAAGACAGCCATCTGCAACCTGGAAGAGGATCCTCACCAGAACCCAAGCATGCAGGCACCCTCATTCTGGATTCTAGTCTCCAGAACTCTGAGAAATGAATTCTGTTTTTTATAAGCCACCATCTATGGCACTTTGTCAGAGCAGCCCAAACTGACTCAGACATTCAAAAGCCTTCTCTTCTTTCTACTGTGCTCATCCTCATTTTCCTACCTGACTACAAATTTCTTGAGGTCTGGAGTCATGTTACTCATCCCTGAAATCTCTGAAGTATCTGGCACTGTGCCTGGCACATACTACGTACCAAAATATTGGTTGAATTTTACAGCCAAGTTCCAATGCATAAAGCAACAAGTCACAATAACATTTTAAAATAATGGATAAGTAGGTGACAAAATGAGTCATCTATGCAAAGATAATGCAGGAATTCTGAGAAAAGAGAAACGCATATGAGGGTTGAGAAAAGCATCATGGATATGAAGGAGAGGGAGTTGAGCATTAATGGAAGACAGCAACTGAATAAATATAAAAATGGGGGAAGGAAATATAGATTTACAGGCAAAGGTGCTATCATTAAGAAAGCTGTTTTTTTTTTAGCAGAAATAATTTGGAATCATGAGAAAATTTCCTGGCTTAAGTGGCAAATTCAACCTAAGAAGAATAGGAAATAATGATAATATCTAATTTTTATGACGCATTTTGAAACAAAGAATTTATGCATCTAGTCTCAGAAGTCTTTCTGAGTGCCTTAGAAACTAAAATATTCTATTTTACATATGTCCTGTGACCTGCATTGCAAATCTAGTCAATCACAGCACCACCACAACTAACATTCTCTGTGTTCCAGGCACTGTTCTAAGTTGTTTTCCATTCATTGGGCACTAATCACAGATTATTTTCACTTTATAGTTTAGGAATTTGAGATACAGAGAAGTAAAAGGATTTGTCTAAAATTGTGTGTTTAGTACATAATGAAGATACAAATCTGGGCTCCCTGACCCTATCACCAGCTCTTTCCAACATTGCCTTCCACTAGATAGCTATAATTGTTTCCTGGAGTTTCAAAGGATGTGTCAGAGGTTACTTATAGCCAAATAATAAACATGCTATATACTTCTGGAATATCTATTTTATCCCCCAAAAATAATCTGAAAAAAACTACAGATATATTTTTAAAATAAACGAGAAATTAACCCAAATTCAGCCTTTAAGAAGACCTCAAGGATAATTAATTGTTCTTTAAGAAAAGTTCAGGCTTTTCAACAATAGCTAGCTATAATGGGTGTTTTGATGTTGAATATTCAGCATCCATGCTGTCTTTCCTTTGAGCATCTAATTTACATCGCCCAGTTTCCTACGGCCTCCCATTAAGTGCAATCTTAGAGTATCAAAAACAAGGAGTATTCCCTCAAATGGTCAAGAGGGAAGCATAAAGTCAAAGCTAAGCTAACCAGATTTTTCGCTTCCAGGATTTTGAATCTTGAGACTAAAGTCAGAAAAGATGGCTGGAATTCATGCCTTCTAGTGCTGATGACTCACTGACTGACAAAAGCAACAGAGTTTTGTTGCCACTGAAACCCCTTGGAGCTAGCTGCTTCCTGAACTTTCTTATGCCGGTTCTAGTGCTTTCTGTTCACTCTGTGATATCACTCAACAACTCGCAACGAACTCCCTTTTCACTTACATTATTCGAAGCCTGTTTACATTGCTTGCAACTGAAGAACCTTGATGAATGCATCAGTTCTCCTAGTGCATCTAGAACGTTAAGTTAATGTAACAAACTAAGCGCATTACATACAATACAGTGTATGTGTGTATGTGAGATACCTATATATAGATTAAAATAACAACAAATAGAGGTTCAGATCAGGGAGAAAAAGTTGTCAGTCTGGTCTGGCAGGTCTTTTGCCTTTTTTCCAGTGCCTTAGACAGTAAAATTTATAAAATCAATAAATATACCCAGGCACTCTTATCTTACCTTTCTTGGACATGTTAGAGCATCAACTCATTTTGTTGCATAGGCACATATCCATGCTGGATGCATATCTAGTTTCCTCCATAGAAAATAATCCCTTGTCCTTAGGATCCATGACTCACTCCTCATTCACTCTTCCATACCAGTAGACATAGTGCACAGCACTTAGTGGTCTCTGAAGACAGTTTTGTTGCCTTGATTCATATAACCTCCACATAGAATAGTAGAAACATATTTCTGAAAGAGACTTAAAGATGATTTAATCTAGGCTTTATCAACAAAGAAATCAAAAGTTAGATTTTTATAGTGATTGAATAGATGACCTACAAAATTAGAGACAAATTGGCACTAAAAGTCCAGGTAACTGACTTCAAATCCAAGTGAATGAATCTCCCACTTATTTCTCATGGCCACGCTTCATCATCCAAGAGTCTAAATGCATTTGGTTTTATAGTAAGTGCTACCAACATTTGTACTTGAGGGATAATTCTTACAAGCCCAGAAGAGGGCTAGGTCATTCTAATTCAATTCAGCTGGAGTGTAAATTCCAAAGGCAGAGTTTACGCCTTTCTCTTCTCTTTTTTCTAGCTTCTGGGCCCACCTAGCAGCCTACCGGGAACATGTGGCCATAAATAAAACATCTGTTCAGCATACACATTATGGACGTAGACCTGCCACTTACAGGGGTGAGGAAGGACATGCTGTTTAAAATACAACATATGAGGCTCAGAAGCTTCTTAAATGAGATGTCCTGGCTTTTTAGAGCAAACGAGTTGCAGGCAGCCTTTTGACCTATTTGCCTCCCACATCATCTGAACATCTGGCAGCCACCTTCTCCCTTCCCCAAATCTCCACGTATCACTGGAAATACTGATGTCTGAGTATCAGCTCCCCGACGAGAAAGGCGTTTTTGGGTCTGAACTTTGAAATTTCTCATTGAAAATCTCTGGATTACGGGAAATTGCATGCAAATCCACTCAAGATTACCAAATTATTTAGCAAAGGAGAATTTGGCCAATTAAAAATATCACCCAAAGCACTTTTCCTGATTAAAAATTGAGTTCTTTCCATGTCTTGCTTTCAGAATGAAGCCATGTTTTTCAGAGAAATATACATTTTAAAGATGTCTGATACGTATTTTGATTAATACCTATAGCTAAGAGCCTTTAAGCTTTTGGTGGTCTGGCTGAAGAAAAGGGTCATAAAATTTCACCATGGAAAATTAAGATGGAGAATTATCATCACTGTCTACAAATATGCCCTTTCCCTATGGCTAAAATTAAAAAGGCACCAAATCCTTGCAGGACTGTTATTCATGAAGAAATTATCTTTTCCAGAAGAGAAAGAGTCATCCAAGGGAAATTATGACATTATAAACAGAGAGAGGAGCGAAAAGAGCTTTTTAAAAAAAGTCAAAATGAGTGCCGTTGGCCATGAAAGTTAAATGCTGTTATATGCTGTTCCAACTAGACTCAGTCAGCTATCATGCTTACTATGTAACATACTGGGCCATGTTTTTACGGACATTATTTCATTAATCCTCAGAGTTACTCCATGAGTAGATGTTGCTATTATCCCCATCGTACAGATGAATAGGCTGAAATGATGCTATTGGAAAGTGATGAAACTAGCTTTTGAACCTAGTTCTTGTCTGACTCTAAGGGAGTATTGAATGCATGTGCTTTGCTACCACACCCAACAGAAATAACAGCAGGCTCTAGAAATGATATATAGCACAAAATACATAATCTGATGTTATATTTATATCTGGATTCTGTTTTCACTACTTATTAGCAAATGGGATATGGTACAATCTACTTAACATTTCCAAGCCTTTGTTTGCCCATCTGTAAACTAATGGTAATAAAAAATAATATGGGCTGGGTGGGGTGGCTCATGCCTATAATCACAGCACTTCGGGAGGACTAGGATGGCAGATTGCTGGAGTCCTGGAGTTTGAGACCAGCCTGGATAATATGGCGAAACGCTGTCTCTACTAAAAAGACAAAAAATTAGCCAGGAGTGGTGGCACGTGCCTATAGTCCCAGCTACTTGGGAGGCTGAGGTAGGAGGATTGCCTGAGCCTGGGAGCTGAGATTGCAGTGAACTGTGATTGCTCCAGTTTGGGTGACTGAGAGATACCCTGTCTCAATAATAATAACAGGCCAGGCACGATGGCTCATGCCTGTAATCCCAGCACTTTGGGAGGCCAAGGCAAGCAGATCACAAGGTCAGGAGTTTGAGACCAGCCTGACCAACATGGTGAAAACCCATCTCTACTAAAAATACAAAAATTAGTGGGGCATGATGGTGTGCGCCTGTAAACCCAGCTGTTCAGGAGGCTGAGGCAGGAGAATCAGGGAACCCAGGAGGCAGAGGTTGCAATGAGCTGAGATCACGCCATTGCACTCCAGCCTGCGCAACAGAGGGAGACTCCATCTCAAATAATAATAATAATAATATTAACAACAAACAGTAACAACAACAACAACATGTAGTTTTGTTGCTAGGATTAAATGACAAGAGTAAAACTTCTGGCATATAGCACTTACTGAATGGCTTTGTTCACTGCCCTTGAGTAGTTCTTATTTCAAAATAGACAGCAGCTTACAGTGTTATTCTAGTCTGAAAGCAGGAAGTAGAGGCACCCACTGAGAATCCAGGGAGGAAGAAAAAGACAAGGATGTGGTCCTTGGACAGGCACAGCTTTGCTGCCTCTCCCCTTCCCATGAGCGTGGGAAAGTGGACTTGCACTGTTTAATATCCATGCTGGCCCCACTGTCACTTTATACTGAAGCATGAAAGCAGCAGCTCCAAATCCTAATGGCAGGCATTAATAGCATGGGAGGTGTGCGGAAGACAGGCATGTTTACAGTCTGTCACCGTATCAACAACAACAGCAGCAATCATAATTGTAACAAATATTTGTGAAGCCCCTTACCCGTGTGCTTACTGGCTGTCAGGACAGGAAAGAAATCTTATTTTTGTAGTTCAGAGTGTGGTGCAAAACGGTACATTTGTGTCGGCATCACAGTGTCCTCTTCTTTTTCTGACTCCACTCCCTCTTCTTCTGCTCCCCAGTGGTGCGCTTCTTCCTCTAGATTTCAGCTAACAATTGAGTGTGCCATCTGGTTTTCCTTTTGATGATGAAGAGTGGGCCATAGGTGCTTCAGGTCCTTTGTGTATCCAAGAGTGACAGAAACTGGTTCTTCCTGGAATCTTCTGCATTAAACAGCTTCAAGACACAGTTTGCCCATCATAAGATCCCTGATACTTCATTATGTCAACAAGACCCCATGGCCTATTATTCTACTTGTTAAAGAGTGACAAGATGGTCTTCTTTGTTTGGCCTAGATTGGTGTGGATCATGGCCTCAGGAGGAGGGGGAAAACTCCCTGAAATACGAGGAATAGAGAATACAATTTGTCACTGCCCATTTGCATATAATTTTATAGTTTATAAAGGAATTTTACAATCTGAAAACTAATTCCCTGAAAACACAGACTTCACAAAATTTCTATTGAAAATAGAGAAATGGAAATAGATACTGGTAATAATATGTACAATTTTGTTTTTATAACTTTTCGTTAAACCACTTGTGCTGTTTTATGCATTCAAAAAAATCATTATATATTATGAAATTAAGACAGTTGTATACACTTGGTTTTCTGCTACATTTCTCAAAATTGAAAATAAAAATTGACTGTATCTTTGACTAATCATCAGAGAAAGGCAAGTTAAAACCACAGTGAGTATCACCACACCAGTTAGAATGACTGTTGCTAAAAATAAAGATAAATGTTGGTGAGGATGTGGAGTGAAGGGAACCTTCGTACATTGTTGGTGGGAATGTAAATTAGTACAGCCATTATGGAAAACAGTATGGAAGTTCCTCAGAAAACTAAAAATAGAATTCCATATAATCCAGCAATCCTACTCCTGGGTGTATATCCAACCGAATTAAAATCAGTATGTTAGAGAGATGCCTGCACTCCCATGTTTATTCAAATGTTTTTCCTAATAGCTAAGATATGAAATCAGCCTAGATGTCCATCAATGGACAAATATGACAGTGTTATATGTATACTATGTCATACTATTCAGCCTTAAAAAGGAAATTCTGTCATTTCCAACAACAGGAATAAACCTGGCTGGCATTATGCTAAGTGAAACAAGCCAGAAAGACAAATACTACATCATCTTATTTATATATAGAATCTAGAAATGTTCAGCTCAGAGAAGTAAATTAGAATGGCGGTTTTAGAGACGGAAGTGATGTGGTGCTGGAGGCAGGGAGGGGGAGATGTTGGTCAAAGGGGACAGATGCAGTTAGATAAGAGGAATAAGTTTTTGAGGCTTATTGCACAGCATGATGAATATAGTTAATAATAATGCATTGTATTGAAAATTGCTAAGAGAGTCGATTTTAAATATTTGCATATCAAAAAAATTAGTTAATGAGTCTGTGACTTAATGCATTTGTTAATTAGCTAGATTTAATCATCCACAGTGTATACCTATGGCAAAATATTACATTGTACACCACAAATATATATAATTATAATTTGTTCATTGAAAATAAGATTTTAAAAAGACAAAAAAAAATCGAATGCACCTTTTCAAACCCTCAAGATGTACTGTTTATGAATAGGCACTTTTCCTGAATGTATTTTAAGAAGGTTATTTATTAAGGCTTGGCAGCTACACAAAATCAGCCAGAATGTAAACTATGAATGGCCAGAGTTTTATCTGGTTTTGTCTCACTGCGGTATCCCAGCTCCTGGTACAGTAGGCACTAAATAAATTTTTGTGGAATTAAGTAGGTAATAATTTATAACTTGGGTGCTTCTGTGCTGTAACAATCTCTATTCATTCCTCTATCCTGGTAATCCAGTCCTTTCCCCTCTCCACCCTTCTTCCCTGTCTTTTCTCTTTCCCATCATTCCCTCATATCATTAGACTCCTCATGACACACACACACACACACACACACACATACACACACACACGAGAGAGAGAGAGAGAGAGAGAGAGGGGAGAGAGAGATCTTGACAGTATTCTTTACATCTGCCTGAACACATAAGAAATGTAAGTCATGCTGTCCTTAATCCCTTAACTGTTTTACAGAGTTTGGATGTCTATAAGCCAGTTGATTTCAATGCACATGTAACTGGTGGTGTTACAGAATATCCTCTTCGAAGAGCATAACATTGTAGGCAATCATATCTATTATGACCCAGAGAAATTCAAGTTTGGTAAGATGATTGTATTAGCTCATTTTCATGCTGCCGATAAAGACATACCAGAGACTGGGTAATTTATAAAGAAAAAGAGGTTTAATGGACTCACAGTTCCACATGGCTGGGGAGGGAGGCTTCATAATCATGGTGGAAGGCAAAAGGCAAGTCTTGCATGGCGCAGACAAGAGAGAATGAGAGCCAAGCAAAAACCTCCTAAGACCATCAGATCTTGTGAGACTTATTCACGTCCATGAGAACAGTATGGGGGAAACCACTCCCATGGTTCAATTATCTCCAACCAGGTCCCTCCCACAACAAGTGGGAATTATGGGAGCTACAATTCAAGGTGAGATTTAGGTGAGGACACAGCCAAACCATATCAATGATGTTTCTTTTTTTCCTCTGTAACTTGTACACTTGTCTAAGGTATTTGCAGTGAATCAAATGTTAGGCAAAGCCATGATGAGTTTTGCAATCTGAGTGTCCCAACTGGGATAGCCTGTCACTTAAGTACAGTTTGCTGACAATGTGAGGAATAAGCCAGGAAATATAGCTCTTACACATATATAATTTTTTTCTACCTAAAAACTCTCATTTCCACCAAAATGAATACAATAAAATCTATAGCAGAGTTGCTTCTCAATTTGTTTTTAATTTCACAAATATTCCATTTAAAAACAACCCTTTGAAACCTTTGTTTCCCTTATGTCACCCACTATGGAGTGGTAAGGAAAGGATTTAGAAATGGCATTTTCTATCCAATGCATTTTATTCGTACTACATGGTAGCAGCTCTTCTCAACTGGTGTGGGTCACCTGTGTGCCAGGAGATACTGACACTTCGGCTCTCAGATAGCTGGAGCCCTAGGAATGGTCATTTCTGACCAAAAGAAGGCACGTCTGGAGCTCCTCAGGTGGTAGCTGGAAGCACAGGGTCCTATGGGGTGTCTTGCTATCCCTGCAGGTAACAAGCATGCTGAGTCACATTTAGCACTCTCTCTCCTCAGTGAAGTGACTGTGGAAGCCCAATTGATGATTCACAACCTGAACAACTTCTTGAGCAACTGGTCTCAGAGAATGCCATTTTACCCATCATGTTCTACACTAGGGGAGCCAAGGGAAGAGTTCATGGCCAAGAAAAAGGCCCATAGACCAAGGTGAGCTGGTCTAAGGACGCTTGGCCAGGTCCACTGGCAGTAGCAGCACCAGGGGTGGCTCCAAACTTACGTTTTCACAGATCATAGGAAATTTTCAGACAACATTAACCAAAGAAAGAAGAGTGAGAAGCATTCATTTTTTAAACATAATTTCAAAAGTTATAAATTTGGGAATGGTTAAAACATGAGGTTGTAATATTTTTGTCACTTCATTTTGTGAACAAAGTATCTCTTCATAGAAGATTAGGAATTTCATGTTGCTATTTCAAACTAACTTTAAAAAGATGTATTCACAAAATCAAGCTTGAGTTTCCCATTAAACAATTCAAAAAATTTAATTTTGAGATTATATACAAATTCAGCATTTAATATCATCTCTAATTATTTGGGCTTTTATGATAGTACAGTAATATAAAGATAATTTCAGAAAGCCCTATATAAACATCCCCAAACTACTTGTAGCTTATCTTGATGTACTGTATAAATATTGTAATTGTCTATTTTGATATTATTTGAAAAAGTTTGGGAAGTAATTCCTTGCAGAGTACTATTTTTAGCCAGCAGATATAAAGTAATAATAAAAATAAGAGGAATATGAATCAGAAGAAAATCTTAGGTATTTTGTATCTTAGATCATTTAAGTGAAGCATCACAGACCTCACTAGGACTCAGAGAATTATCCATGCTAAGAACTCAGTGTTTTTGTTGTTGAAAGGTTGAATTGTGGTCTGACGGAAGTCTACAATCACAGTGAGAAAGCTGTACTGGAATTTATTCATCATCATTGGCCAAATTACAATTTGTTTTTTATTTCTCCATATCACTCAATCCCTTTCCTGCTTCATTTATGCAATAGAGGAGACTGGTTCTGTAGGAAAATAGGCTAGTAAAATGAACAGCTCACACAAAAAAATAGGGATATGGTTCTTACCTATATAAAAAAGACGTATGACCTTCTCACAAGAGAACTCTACTGAGATACAATTTCTCACCTATTACCCTGGGAAAAGGTATAGAGGTATGACAATCTAGATGGTTGGGCTATTGTTACAGAAAAGACTGGAAACACCTCAGATTGTCATCAAAAGAGATTGGCTGAATAAAATATAAACCACAATGGAATATTATGGGGATGTTAAAAAGGAATGGGGAATATCTATATATACTACTATGGAGTGGTCTCCAAGATCTAAGTCCAAAAAAGCAAGATAAAGTGTGTTTAGAATGCTATTGTTTATCAAAAAGAAAATGCATGTAAACCAAGTAAGGTTTATCCTTCCTTTGTTCTTTTTCGTAATATATTATATTACAAAATATAAAATGATATTATGTTACAAAATATACATACCTTATATTACAAAAAGAACAAAGGAAGGATAAACTTTACTTATTTTAGTTAGCAATAACTGAAGAGAGGAACTCAGGTAGAAGGGACTGGGTCGGGAGCTACAGTTCTTTCAATATATCTCTTACTTGTAAATTTGCTTTTTGAAACATACATGTTATTTAACATAATTACTTAAAGAGTTTAAACATTGTAAAATTTCTAAATATTAAAAATAATTTTTAAATGAAACTATTTTGTACCAGTTAGTGGCCCAACCACACCAAGTGGAATTATTTCAAATGATTTTAAAACACAGGAATTTGTACAGTTTCAGTGACGTACACAGAGACAAAAGAGCTACTAAATATTTAGTTCTTTCAGCAATTATGTTATTAGTGATAATAATGTTATTATTTTAGAGTGTTCTGTGACAATAATGTTATTATTCTAGTGTTCTGTGACTCAAGTGTACTAAATCAAATGAACAATTATGTAATACTCACATTTTAGTATCGTCATTGTCTTTGAAAACCAGGACACTTGGCACTGGATAAAGAAAAAGTTCTGGGAGAGAGATCCAAGATGGCCGATTAGCAGCAGCTCAGGATTGTAGCTCCCTCTGAAAACACAGAGAGTGAGTGGAGGCCACATTTTCAGACAAATTTTTATTGCCCACGGACCAAGAGATTCTTGGCGGAGGAGCCCCACGGGACGCCAGCGCGACTCTTTTGGAGGGTGCGGCCGTTTTGCAGGTGCCCCTGCGCGGCGGTTCTCAGCTCGGAGTATACGGGACTGAGTGCCCTTTTGGTTGGCGTTGGAGCTCCGGGAAAGCAGAGTCTCCCATTCAGCTGATTGAAAAGCAGACTGAAGTGGGGAACCAGACCGGGAGATTCCTGGGCAGAAAAGCGCCACGAATCTTAACGCTGCTGTTTCGGCCGGCGTAGTGGGTCGCCGCAGGGGAAGGCTGGTACCCCCCCAACAACAACAACAAAAAACAACAGTTAGAACTGCTGAGGATTGAGAGTTTCACAGCAAGTACAGCTGAACCCGGGAAGGTCCAGCTCTGTGGGGGAGGGGCGTCCGCCAAAGGAAAATTAAGAAATAGAAAAAACTTTATCACCAACAAGCTGGATGTCCACTCAGAGACCTAATCTGAAAGTCAGCAATTACACAGACGACAGGTGGATAAATCCACAAAGATGGGAAGAAACCAGCGCAAAAAGGCTGAAAACACCCAAAATCAGAATGCCTTTCCTCCTACAGAGGATTGCAGTTCCTCATCACCAATTGAACAAGGCCTGATAGAAAATGAATGTGAGGAATCAATAGAATCAGGCTTCAGAAGGTGGATAATGAGAAACTTCTGTGAGCTAAAAGAACATGTTCTAGCCCAATGCAAGGAAACTAAGAACCTTGAAAAAAGGTTTCACGAAATGTTCATGAGAATGGACAATTTAAAAAGGAATATAAGTGAATTAATGGAACTGAAAAACACAATACAAGAACTTCGAGAAGTATGCACAAGCTTTAACAGTTGAATTGATCAAGCAGAAGAAAGGATTTCAGAGGTCGAAGACCAACTTAACGAAATAAAACAAGACAAGATTAGAGAAAAAAGGGTAAAAAGGAATGAGCAAAGTCTCCAAGAAATATGGGACTATGTGAAAAGACCTAATCTACGTTTGATAGGTGTACCTGAATGTGACGAAGAGAATGAATCCAAGCTGGAAAATATTTTTCAGGATATTATCCAGGAAAACTTTCCTAACCTAGCAAGGCAAGACGATACCCAACTCCAGGTAATACAGAGAACACCACAAAGATATTCCTCAAAAAGAGCAACCTCAAGGCACATAATCGTTAGATTCATCAGGGTTGAAACAAAGGAGAAAATACTATGGGCGGCCAGAGAGAAAGGTCAGGTTACCCACAAGGGGAAGCCTATCAGACTCACAGCTGATCTCTCAGCAGAAACCCTACAAGCCAGAAGAGAGTGGGGGCCAATATTCAACATCCTTAAAGAAAAGAACTTTCAACCCAGAATTTCATATCCAGCCAAACTAAGTTTCACAAGTGAAGGAAAAATAAAATTTTTTATGAACAAGCAAGTACTCAGAGATTTCATTACCACCAGGCCTGCTTTACAAGAGCTTCTGAAAGAGGCACTATATATAGAAAGGAACAACCAGTATCAGCCACTTCAAAAAACCCATTGGTAAACTGCATCCAGATCCATCTTACATGCAAGGATATACAGAGACTCAAAACAAACAAAGGGATGGAGGAAGATTTGCCAACCAAATGGAGAGCAAAAAAAAAAAAAAAAAAAAAGCAGGAGTTGCAATTCTCATCTCTGATAAAATAGACTTTAAAGTAATAGAAACCGAAAGAGACAAGAAGGACATTGTATAATGGTAGAGGGATCAATGTTACGGCAAGAGCTAACGACCCTAAGTCTATGCGCACCCAATATAGGAGCACCCAGATACATAGGGCAACTTCTTGGTGACTTACAAAGAGACTTGGACTCCCACACAATAATAGTGGGAGACTTTAACATTACATTGTCAATATTGGACAGATTAATGAGACAGAAGGTTAACAAGGATACCCAGGACTTGAACTTAGACCTCGAACAAGTAAACTTAATAAACATTTACAGAACTCTCTACTCCAAATCCACAAAACATACATTTTTTTTTCAGTAACACATCACATTTATTCTAAAAGTGATCACATGGTTGGGAGTAAATCACTCCCCCAGCAATTGCATAGCATTTCATAGGTTTAAATGAAATATTGGTTGGCTGTTTGTTTGTTATTTTCCTCCCTTATTCCTTCCTGTCTCCATTGTATAACACAATTATTACTATAAAAGAGCTTTTAATATTCATTTGTAGACTGCATTCTAGCCTGGGCAATAGAGCAAGATTCCCGTTCTCTCTCCCTTTTTTTTCTTCTTCTTTTTCTCTTTATTTCATTCTTTTTTTTCTTCCTTCTTTCTCTTTTCTCTCTTTTTCTAAAAAAAAAAAAATTTGCTAATTTAAAACACTTCAAACTACTTCAGTACATGCATAAGAATCATTTGAGTTGAGCACTTTTTCTGTTTTTAAGAAAAAAAAAGAAAAAAAGTTCTGTAATTGTAAGACAGTTGAGGGTATGCAGAAACAATACAGTTCTGATTTGCATTAAATATATGAAAATTAATTTATATGTTATAGCTCTGTCCACTGAAAAGGCCTAGAAATGATCAGGAGTAACCATAAAACCACAGGGAATGGGCTGCGGTTCCTAAATCGTATTTCCCACTAAAAGGAGTAATTCTGAGGTCTGCGGTAGGAATTGTATGAGATGAGCTTGGAATCTGTTGTCATATCAGATGGCAATGAACTTATCAAAGACTGTAATTGCATCAAAAGGACTCAGAGTCCAACCTAACATGGTCCTACCAACCAAAGATGTGACATCTATAAAGACAGCAATACAATAGATGAAAACATATCATTTATGCATTTATGCTTATATTCATGAGTTCTAGTAATTCTAAAAATAGCAACCATCACCTAATACTTGTCGTGAGAGGATGTCTTCTTAGAGCTGTGCTGTTGACTGCCTGGTCCTACCCAGTGCTTTTCCTCCACAGGCATCAGAACTGCACTGCAAACGGAACTCCTCTCCTCTTCTATTCTCTTCCCTTCACCCTTCGTAAGCATTTCCCCCAATCTTTCTTGCCCTTCTAATCCCGTTTTGGCATCTGTTTCTCTGAGATCTAAAACTAACACATCCCCATCAGTACATTAGTAAGAATCAAAATATCAGGTATAGTAACTGTTTTCTTAGACGATAGAAAAAGTCTGGCTTTGAGAGATAGGATAAAAAAACAAATTGCTGGAGAAGCTAAAGGAAGTCATCTTTTAATGGGTTCAGGAAATAGATCTTCAGCTATGGGTAAGAACAGAGTTTCAGGAGATGTCCAGCCCTGAAGGAGTGAGTTTGAAAACAAAGACTTAGACTTACAAGTTCCAGAGAAGAGTGTTCTAGATGAATTTCTAGCAAGGATTTGGGCCTAAGGTGGGGGGCATTAATTTACTCAATAATTTAACATATATTTAAATGTCTACTCTATCCTAGATACTTGAGATATGTTGCAGAAAATAAAAAGAAATCAAGGTTTGTCTGAGGCAGAGTTTCAGTCTCATGATACACACTAAAAGTAAACTCTCTACTTCTCAGTCTGGTGTGGGACCAGTTCTAATTTTTACTTCTTTTCTAACTACCTGCAATTGAGGAGCTTTACTCTCCACTATAAAGACAATAGTTTGTTCTTCCTTCTTCCACTGTCCTAATCCAGAGCCAACCTTAAACTAAGCCAATGATGTAACACTTTATTTGCATATCTGCTTTCCCAACCAGACTCTGAACTTCACTACATCTCCACCCTTCACCATAGTACAAGGTACACAGCAGAAATCCAATAAAGAAACAAATATATGCTAAATAGAAAGCAATACAGGACATCAGAATACACAGCTTTCAGGGTCAGAAGTCCTCCGTATTCCTAGAAACATTATCTAGTAAGACAAAATGGGAGAGTCACACAGTCATGTACAGTAAACCCTTCTCTTGAAGGATCATAAATCAGAAAAATGAAATAAAGGATCTGAGAAATCCTTCATTTAAAAAATTATAATTTGTTTAGTCTGAAATTTTGCAAAGCTTACTGTATTTCTGTTTACATGGAACTATGAATTTATAAGGAGGCAGTGAGTGGTGATCTCTTTTTTGATATGGTAATTTTCAGGAATAAAATGGCTTTTATACTGATCGACAGTGCTATTAATCCTCAACTTCCTCTGATCCTCTGACTGCTCTGTCATATTTTATTGACCATAATTTTTAAAAATCTTAATTTGTCCCTAGGAGATATTCTCACTTATTGATGTGCTTCATAAAAGGACAGGGTATTATTTGCAAGATTAAATTTAGAATAATAACATTATTACCACTAATAACATAATTGCTGAAAGAACTAACTATTTAGTAGCTCTTTTGTCTCTGTATACCTCACTGAAACTATACAAATTCCTGTGCTTTAAAATCATTTGAAATAATTCCACTTGGTGTGGTTGGGCCACTAACTGGTACAAAATATGTTCATTTAAAAAATTATTTTTAATATTTATTCATGGTCCTGTATTTTAAAAGATTAGATTTTTCTCCTTAATATTTTCTATGGCAATGATCAGATATTCTTGTAGATAAACCTTTAAATATAGGCATGTTTAGTTAGATTAATATAAGATATAATTTGTACTACATGCAGTATAGTGTGGGGTTAGAAGAGCATGCTACTTAAAAATAATAGAGAACACTTTTATTACAAATCTTTAATTTCTTCAATTACCTATAAAAGATCTAAAGGGAGTTGTATTTTATGTAATTTTGGACTTCTTTCCAAGTGTTTTATCCATGTAAATTGCCAACCACATCATTTCGAAATGGTTCCCTACAACCTTGCTAACTCCTTATTCTTAGGTCTTGTTAATTAGAAAAGAAAGTCAGCCGTATTTGATGTAAAATTTTGGGTATATCATTGTTTCAATTTGCAATTCCTTGGTGAATGCTGAAGCCGAGCTTCCTTCCATTTGTTTGTAGACCTTTCCAAATTCTTCTGGTACTTTCTTGTTCATAACCTGTGGCAGAGAGCACTACTGAAGATTCATGCTCCCAGGGATTTTATGAAGTGGTTGCTGATAAGTGATCTCAGCCAAATACCATATTCCTGGCTCTTCGTGCATGAGGATTGGAATATATGACTTGTCCCCAGTGGAATATGACTAGAAATGATATGTTACACTTGAACTATTGTGGATCAGAAGTGAGTGCACCCTCTCTGTTCTTTTTCCCTTCTAGCTGTATGCAGAGGCCTCTGAAGCCTTAGGAGGTGGAGAACTCCCCCAGGATTGAAGGCACCTGGGTCCCTGAGTTACCATGTGGAGAAAAGCTGGCCATCAACCAGGAACTCTCCCTTTGGACTGTTAGAGGAATGGGAAATTAACTTTTGTGTTAATACAATGAAATTTGGAGGTTTATTTACTACAGAAGCTGGCAGCATGGCCTTAGCAAATACAAATTCTTTACCTATTATTCTGTTTAATTATTTTTGTATTAATGTTTAGTAGCTTTAAAAAAAAATGTGGATGTATAAAGTTTCAAATACCTTCTCCAAATCTGGAGCACTTTTCCTCCACTGTGAAGTACAGTTTTTAATTGAAATGGCCATTTTTGTTAATATTTTCCTTTATGGATTCTGCTTTTTTGTCATTGTTTCTTAAAAGCAAATGTTTTGCCTAATAGCATAACAAGTTTTCCATGTTCATGCAAAAATCTACACCTTTTATTTTTAAAGTTTTGGTCTTGATTTTTTTCCCAGAATTTTCATGTCTATTTGTTGTGGACTACAGATCTAGTTTCATCTTTCCACCTCCCCCAGTTAATTGTTCCAGAATGGTTTGTTAAATATTCATTGTTTCTCTACTTATCTATAACGCTTTGCTGTAATGCCCTTCTGATCTGTAATACATCAAGTTCTCACTATACTAGACTCTTGGACTAGAAGAGTGAACTGCGACACTAACCTTTCTTTTTCTTTCTCTATATGTAGTATAAATAGTATAAACACACATATGCAGAAAGTTTTTTTAAAGTCATTGTTTTATAAAAATATCATATTTGTTATACATATTTTCTGCATCTTGCTTTTTTTTCTATTCAGTAGTAGCTCATGAAAATACTTCCAAGTAAGCTAGTATTAACAATAATTTTTAATGGCTGAATAATTTATAAACAAGTGTTCTCAAGAAGTGTTGGATAATTTCTTCATCCACTCCCCTATTAGTGGGTATTAACATTTTGCTTGTTTTATTGCCACTAAAACATGGTTGCAATAAATAGTTTTATACATCTGTTCCTACACGTTAGTCAAGAATATATTTATTTTTAATTTTAGTGTCTCTTGCCAGACTGCCTTCCAAGAAGTTGTAACACATTAACACTGAAAGTATGAAAGTAATCTTTATATTCACTTTGCCAACAATGGACGTTGTAGCCCATTGTTAAATTTTACGAGCCTGATGGGTACAAAGTGATCTTTCTGTTTGTTTTAGTTTTTTTTTTTTTTAAATAAGCATTTCTTTTAAGTGTTTCTTGACCAGTTAGAGTAACTCCTCTGTGATTTACGCACTTACAGAAGTTCTTTGGCAATACCTGTGGAAGGGGTAGTATTTAAGTGGAATCAGCTCTTTCCACAGGAATAATCAATAATTTCTGTGGTTCTTAGGGTTCAAGAGGCTTCCATCCGTAGTCCTTTATCTGATCTGACAATATCAGATGTGTTGAATGGCACCAAGTACACACTCATATCTTACCACTTGTGCTATAAAGCAACAGTGATTCTGAGATACCAGGTGACTTTTTTTTTGGCTGGTAAGCACCAGTGTCTTACTCCTTCCCAGTCCCCTTCCTGTTTTCCTAGTAACAGTTCCCAGAAGCAAGGGCTTCTGTGAGTTGTACTATTTGGTCAAGTGCTGGTCTGTAGAAGAGAGGTGGGGGCAGATGAGAGCCAAAGTCCCCCAGCTCAGAAATTCCTCTTCGACATTATTTTGGGGTGGCACAAAGAATGATAGGCATTCCCAAAGCCACATTTTGCTATAGCTTCTCCCATCTCTTCCTGTGGAGTTTTCACAGTGAACCTGGCCTCATTTACTCCTTTTTTTCCATCCTCAGGCTTCCTTCTCACTCCTCTTCCCGAGCATACAGTAACCCCTTCTCTATCACTTTAGTCATCAGCCGTTGCCACGAGAACTGCACTGACCAACATGTTAGCCATAGCCACATGCAAAGATTTAAATTTAAATGAGTTAAAACGAAATTTACAATTCAGTCACTCAGTTATTCTAGCCCCATTTCAAGTGCTCAGTAGACACATGAGGCTAGTGGGCTAAGAAAGTAGACAGCACAAATATAGAACATTTCCATCATCACAGAAACTTCTATTTATTGAACAGAGTTGCACTAAAGTGTAAGTGACTAATAACAGCTTAAAATAGTTTTCCTTCTGGAAGATCTATATTTAACTGACTTCTTTCACTAAATGGATCTGGCTCTGATATTAGCCTTTGTTTAAGAGGTTTATAAGCCTCCAGCCTCTCCACTGCCCCTGAAAGCCTAACACCTAGACCAGAGGTGCTCAGATCTAATTACACATAGGATCACCTGGGAAATGCAATCAGACTGTCAGAAGGAAGAGGGGCAGGATACTTTAGTTTTGAAAGTCCAGGTGATTCTAATATTCACTTGGAATTGAGAACCACAGACTGAAGCTGTGGCTTCGCATGGCTAGGTCTCTGATGGTGACTATTTGGCCTTACATGTAAAGTAATCCATCAACTTGGCTTAATACTTCCCAGAGCCACGTGTACTATTGCATCCTGATTTTCGCTTGGGCTCCTTTGACCCCAGAAACCTGCTTGGCTTTTCTTTACCTCGCAGCAATTTATTTTGTTAGAGTTTCAGTCTAATCGACCAGTATACTTAATACATAATAATACTGATAAGGAAGCCTCAATGATGCAGGTAATAGAGAAGCAAATTTAAGCAGTGAGGCAGGAAGTCATTGGTTATTTGCTTTCTACTGTTCAAATAACCACATTCATTTCCTATTAGCCAAACTAAAAATAACAGAATAAAGAGAGAGATATTTTTCATATAGTTGTCAGACGACCCAAAACCCAGAGCCACAGAACAATCACTGCAGACCATGCAGTGGAAGGCACTACATTACTGAACTAGTGGAAAGAGGCACTAGGATTCAAGACACACACAGCTGTCTAGAGGCAGGACTACACAGCCTGGCCACTCCCAGCAGAGCTCTATCCAGTCTGTGCTCCTATCTCCCTCTGGTTCATTTACAGCACCAATGTAACAGCTCAAAATTCATATGACAAAGGCAATACCTTCATTCAAAGCAATCTGTCAGAACAGCTTAAACTGAAAGCTGTTGGCTAGGAAAAAATGGGTTAGAAAAAATAGAATGGGGGAAATGGATTACGGAAAAACATGAGACAAACTCAATTTTTTTTTTTAGTCCTCCAATTTTTTTTTTTTTTTAATTTTGAGGCAAGGTCTTTCTCTGTTGCAGTGGCACAATAATGGCTCACTGCAGCCTTGACTTCCTGGGCTCAAGTGATCCTCCCACCTCAGCCTCCTGAATAGCTGGGACTACAGGCACATGTCACCATACCCAGCTCATTTTTAAAATTATTTTTTGTAGAGATGGAGTCTTGCTATGCTTCCCAGGCTGGTCTCAAACTCCAGGATCAAGTAATCCTCATGCCTTAGCTTCCCAAGGTGCTGGGATTACAGATGTGAGCTCCATGCCTGGCCAGTCCTAAATCTTATACAATTTGTGGAACTCTCTTTAAAGATAGAAAAAAACATTAGGAATGATGGTTTCCAGTTTATCCACGTCCCTGCAAACGACACAAATTCATCCTTTTTTATAGCTGCATAGTATTCCATGGTGTATATGTGCCACATTTTCTTTATCCAGTCTGTCATTGATGGGCATTTGGGTTGGTTCCAAGTCTTTGCTATTGTGAACAGTGCCCCAATAAACACCACATGGTCTCACTCATAAGTGGGTGTTGAACAATGAGAACACACAGACACAGAGAAGGGAACATCACACACTAGGGCCTGGAGGGTGAGGGGCCATGGGAGGAATAGCAGGGGGCATGGGGATTGGGGAGGGTTAGCATTAGCAGAAATACCTAGTGTAGATAACGGGGTGATGGATGCAGTAAACCACCACCACAGCATGTTATACCTATGTAACAAACCTGCATGAACTGCACATGTACCCCAGAACTTAAAGTAGAATAAAAATAAATAAATAAATGTTTGAGATGATGGACATGCTAATTACCCTTATGTGATCACTATACATTGTACATATCAAAATATGTACCCCATAAATATGTAAAATTATTTGTTAATAAAAAATAAAATATTGAAAAAAGAAAAAACATTAGGTATGAAACAAATCTTTATTAGAGGCTACAAAAGAAATAACATTACAGTTTTCAAAGACTATCTGCAAACCAGAAAATCCAGAGAAAATATTTTCTTATTAACCACGGATACCTTTTATACTATTTTTATGGTAATTATTGCTGCATATAACAACTTTTTTTTGTATAGATAGGTGGGGGGCTCAATATGTTGCTCAGGCTGGTCTTGAACTCCTGACCTCAAGCAACGTTTATCTCAGCCTCCCAAAGGAATTACAAGTGTGAGCTACTGTTCTTGGCCTATAACAACTTTTATATCACTATTTTGGCAAGAATACTATACAAATTCAGTCTTTCCACCATTGAGACGGATTAATATTATTAGTCAATATTTATTGTTACTGATAGTTTACAAAACTTTCAGCTTCAAACTCCATTATTGGTAATGCCATATATATTTTTAGGATTCTCACTAAATCTAAAAACACTCTAGTTCCTTTTTATATATATAAGCTGTAGAATTTCTGGCATTTCAAGTTTTCTTGTCTAGCGACTTATTTTAAATGCTAACACCCACTAACCAGTGTGATGCAAATATTTTTTATGGTGAATTAGGAATGTATGCTATCTTTGCTAATGTCAGATTTCATGTCATGTCAGCAAGAAATTAATAAATGCCTATGCAAGAGCAAAGAGCACGGTCCAGCAAAGGAAGGAGTGCCCTTTGGATGGAGTGTGGTGTAAAGGAGAGCTGGAGGGGACATAACCTAGAAAGCTGCATTAAACCCAGGTAGGACAGGAGTTGTAGTGCCAAATGCTGTTGGTGCTGAGGACAGACTATCATACCTCTCAGTCAAAGAATTAAGAAAACTGTTTATGGATTACTGAACATAGGAAAGGAAAATAGGGCCAGGAGAATTTTCAGTGGAGTCAGATAAACCTTTGGATTCTGTCTCTACCCTCACTAGCATGTAAGGCCTCCCCAGCAACTAGTCATGGGAGTGACTGCAAGCTACATAAAAAGAACTCACTAAACCAAAATTGAATGTGTCATCAACATCAACTCAACTCGCCCTTAGCTGCATTTCAAAAATGACATCTTACTCCAACTCTACCTAGCAAGGGGGGGAAAGGTGAGGGATCTGAAGTTGGAATAAAAAAGGTGAATATTCTGAAGTAATTGAATAAAACGTCTCACTTTTGCAAATTTTACAAGTATATAATGGCTATATGAAGGTATTACTGGGGAGCCCACTACTGAGACCAGCTCGACCGTAGAGACCCCCACCCAGGTTCTGCTGAAGGAATTGAGAAGCAGACACCCAGATGAGAAAAACAAAGTGGGTCTATCCACGGGGGCCAACAGCTTTCTGAGCTGAGAGCCTCAGGGGGCTGACAGCATTTCAGGCTGAAGGCCTTGAGCAGACTCTAACCAACATAGTTATTCTCTCTAACAGGTGATGATTATTAACAAACAGATGTTCGGTATTTTCTCATAACACAAAAATAAACCAGGTAGGCAGCTGGTGCCTACTCACCACTGACCACAGACAAACTAAAAAGTATTCTCCACGAGGGAGCCCCGGGGGCAGGGTCGCATATCCCACACTTAAAGAATTGTTTTAACCGGTGTATGATATTTATATACTGTCTTGCCACTTTAAAATGCCCCAAATAGTTTTCCACTTGTGGTGGAGAGGGGGAGGGCAGCTAGGTTTTCCTTCCTTTGTTCTTTATAGCAAACAATATATTCTATCATACATTCAGCATTTCTCAGTGATTACACACACAGCATTTCTCAACAGCCCACCTAGAGCCTTGGTGTGGCACATGCAAAGGAGAACTCTCAAAGCTTAAGCATCAATAGCTTCATTGTAAATTCTCTGCTTGGAGCCAGATGCCTGGGTTTGAAACTTAGCTGTGTAACCATGCATAAGTTACCTAATCTTTCTGGGCCTCAGTTTCCTCATTTGTGAAGTACTAACAATAATATCCACCTCATGGGGTGGCTGATAGGACTGATTTATATATGCAAGTAGCTAATAACAGTGCTTAGCACATATTAAAGTCTTTTTATTTTAGAACAAGCTTGTCCAACCCTCGGTTCAAAGGCTACGTGTGGCCCAGGATGGATTTGAATGTAGCCCAACACAAATTTGTAAACTTTCTTAAAACATTATTAGTTTTTTGTGATTTGTTTTTAGCTCATCAGCCTTCATTAGTGTATTTTTATGTGTGGCTCAAGACTATTCTTCGTCTTCCAGGGTGGATCAGAGAAGGCAAAAGATTGAAAATCTCTGTTTTAGAAGTATATTAACAATAGATCACATTTGTATGGCATTCTTCATTATAATATGATTCATCTGATCCTTTCAACATTTCCACTGTCTGGTTATCCCTGTTTCTATTTTTGAGATGAAGAAATCCAGGTCACAGGAGTTTAAGCAATTTGCCTCCCAGCGTGTTTTAGATTTCTCTTTTTGGAGCTTTTATGCTAGCCTCTCTTATTGCACAATGATTCAGTATATGTGTTTGTCCCCATCATCTATTCAGGCTTAATCACTGATGGAAAGGCCAAGGTCTTAACTGACTTCAAATCCCCAGGGCCTGTTAATTGGTAATCAAAGCAAGTGCACTCCTTATATGCCTATTTTTTTTTTTTTTTTTTTTTTTGAGACAGAGTTTTTCTCTTGTTGCCTAGGCTGGAGTGCAATGATACGATCTTGGCTCACTGCAACCTCCTCCTTCCGGGTTCAAGCGATTCTCCTGCCTCAGCGTCCCAAGTAGCTGGAATTACAGGCACATGCCACCATGCCCAGCTAATTTTTTGTATTTATAGTAGACACTAGGTTTCCCTATATTGTCCAGGCTGGTCTTGAACTACTAACCTCAGGTGATCCACCGGCCTCAGCCTCCCAAAGTGCTGGGATCACAGCCATGAGCCACTGTGCCTGGCCTATGCCAATATTTCTTAAAGGACTAGTCCTTATTGCTACCACCTGGCTTCATCTATAAACTCTGTGGATGTGTCTTTCAAGATACAAAAATATGGTCCTCTCTAGACACGCTAATAGTAATAATTGTTTGCAATTCCCATTGTTTTCTTGAAGAATGAGACCCTCTTTTACATTATGGGCAAAACATTTACATTTTCTGAAAGCGTGGGAACTATTTGAAACGGGGAATTGAAAAACAGTTCTTCCTTTTAACACAAGCCAGTGGAGAGAAACAGAGCATTCTGGGACGAAAGCCATCTCCACGGCTTTTGTTGGCCTTCTTCTAATAAATGGAATTTTATTTGGAAATCATTTATTATAGGTAGTTTCCCTCCTTCAATCTACTATTCTTAGAGCACTCTTATTGGCTGCAATTTCTTGCCAGCTTGCAAGTTATTTGTAATGTTTTCCACTGTCAAGAATCCCTGTTGTGGTTTATTTTTAATGGACTTATTGCCTAGTTCCACTGGAAAACTTTTATGATGGAATTTATAGCTACTTGATTATGTTTTTCCACATGTTTTATGTATTTAAAGCTCATGGGGATTAGTGTATAGAAAACACGTGGATTTGGTTTGGGCTCTGATTTTTACTCATTGTCTCTGCAGGATTCCTTCAACCTACAAAGTGACCAACCTCACCTCCTCCAACTTTCAGGTTGTGCTGCAGCCTAATCAGTCAGGAATTTGAATAAAAATAAAACTGGAAAGTTCTCCTTCCCAATCAACAGCTTCCTCGGTTCACCTCAAAAATCTTTTGTAGATGCTACAAAGCCGTGGTATCTCAACTGTGTGAGACAGCAAAACAAAATGAATTGAACTCGGCTCTTTTAACAGCCCAGCAGATTAGAATTTAAATGTGCAGATTTTCTTTGTGTGTGTGTTTTTTTTTTTTTAAAAAAAAACACATTATCATCCTATTGAGAAATGATTCCAGATTTACAAACTGAATAATAATGAAATTATATGACTGCTTTTCAAACTAAGAAAACTTGGTTTGCAGAACTTAGAATTGAGCTACTATTTGCTCTAGCAATCCCATTATTGAGTATATACCCAAAGGAAAATAAATAGTTCTACCAAAAAGACACACGCACTCTCATATTCATCACAGTGCTATTCAGAATAGCAAAGACATGGAATCAACCTAGGTGCCCAACAACAGTGGATTGGGTAAAGAAAATGTGGTTTGTATATACCATGGAATACTACACAGCCATAAGAAAGAAATTATGTCCTTTGCATTGACATAGATGCAGTTGGAGACCATTATGGTGAGGAAGGAGACCCAGGCATCTAGGATCACCTCCCCCTTGACCTCCACATTGCATTTCAATAGAAAGGCTGGCCGACTGGCGCCTCCTAAATCACCTTCCTGTAAATAGCAGGCATGGGATGGGGGAATCTCTCCAGAAGACACCATTTTTACTTAAACAAGTTCAAACCCCTACCCCACTCCTCCATCCGAGACCAGAAACCTTTCACATGTAATTCCTAAAACTGTAAACCCAAGACCCTTTCATATGTGATTTCTAAGGCTGTAAACCTATGATCCTTTCACGTGTAATATCTAGAGTGTAAGCCTATATAAAGGCAGAGCTTCTCTTTGTTAGGAGAGCTGGGTCATTTAGACAAATTGTCGCCTGGCTCCCGGCTGTAATAATAATAAACTTCTTCCTTCCCAGTTCCGTGTTTGAGAGCTCTGTTTCTCGTGGCTGCTCCTGCTACAATCCTAAACAAATTAATGCAAAAACAGTAAGCCAAATACTGTATGTTTCACTTATGAGTGGGAGCTAAACATCGAGTACACTGGGCATAAAGATGGGAACAACAGACTTTGAGGACTACTAGGGGGAGGACATGGGTTGAAAAACTATTGGGTATTATGCCTGAAACATGGGTGATGGGATCATTTGTACCCCAAATCTCAGCATTATGCAACACTCATGTAACAAACCTGCACACGTAACCTCTGAATCCAAAACAGAAGTTGCAAAAAATATATAATAAAAGTTGGTTTTCTTTTAGATCTTTCTGGTGAAAGATCCAGGTAATCAAGTTGTGCTGGGATGAAGACGTCCCCAAAATGTGTTTGATAGTTATTCAAGGAGCAGGTCTCTCCCCCCTCCTTCTTCACTATTTTGTTTTATTTCATTTTATTTTTTGAGACAGAATCTCACTCTGTTGCTCAGGCTGGAGTGCAGTGCTGCGATCTTGGCTCATTGCAACCTCTGCCTCCTAAGTTCAAACAATTATTGTGCCTCAGCCTCCCGATGTACCTGGGACTATAGGCATGTGCCACCATGTCCGGCTAAGTTTTACAATTTTAGTAGAGACAGAGTTTCACCATATTGGCCAGGCCGGTTTCGAACTCCTGGCCTCAAGCAATCCGCCTGCCTCCTCCTCCCAAAATGAGGAAATCACAGGCGTGAGCCATGGCACCAGCCCTTCTTTACTATTTTATTTTTATCTCCATGCACATTTTAGAAGTTTTGTTATTTATCTGATATTTAACAGTGAACATTGATAAACACTAAGACTTTTGAGCAGGTGAAAACCACTCACTGAAAATGGAAAGTTAACAGGCAAAATGGAAGTTAGCAAGGTAATAGCAGTAGCAAAAAGATGTAAATAATAATGATTTCAACACTCTTTATGTCTTCAGATTTTTTGAATCCTTGCTAGTCTTCACTGATCCACATAACCTCCTGGAGAAGCCTAGAAATAAAGATAGGACTGTATTCACACTCCTTCTTCCACTCCAGTAATGGGATAGAGAGAAGAAAAGAAAAGAGGAAAATACCTTAGATAACTAGTAACAAAGGAATTGACCATTTTTTGAGACAAGGTGAATTTCAAGGCCCCATTTCCTAGAGATTTTTTAAAAAGGAAATTTTCTTCACTATTAATGGAAAGTTACAGCCACTTAAGAAACTTAAACTTTGAAATGTAACATTTGGGAGAACTTTAATGAGCAGGAGTGTCTTACTCAGTCTTCCATGAGCTCGCTATTAATAGCTGTAATTCAAATGCATCATAAAGGTTTAAGGGATGCTCATCCACCCCGGAGTTAGGTCCTATTTTTCTTGTACACTGGAACAGGTAATTAAGAGCCTGGAGGACATGGGGTAAAGGATACAAAACATTATTTCAAAGTTTATTATTATTATTAATCTGCCTACCCCAGAATTCTTAACCTTTCTCATTTTCTTCGGTCATCCATTGTTAGTAATTCTGAACTCCTTGCCGAACAGCTCATGGTCTCTTAGAAAGGGGCTTGTAGGAGGGGAGAGTAGAGTTAGTAGGATCAGACTTTGAATATCGTTCTTCTGGGACAACACAGCTTCTCCAGTACTAGCCCATTTTGTGCAGCTCCTGATAACCTGAGCAGAAGTAAACAACTGGAACCTTGAGCTCATTTAAAGTCCTGATAAATTCTCTTTACAATGGCGGGCTAACAAAAGAAAAATCAAGCCCATAAACTCTCCTCAGTGAGAATGTAAAGGGATGCAAGACGCACCTCAACCAGTTCCACGGTATCCTTTAGCTGAGGGCGGATAATACAGACCTGTTTTCAAAGGTTGGTGAAAAGACAGCTCAGTCCCATGGCCAGAGTTCATATTCTCTAACCCTCAGCTGTTTTGTTTAGTTTAGTTCAATAAGTTTGCTGAAGGTCAATTATGTGTTGGTAATAGGAGCCAATACAATAAATAAGATAAAGTTCCTTTCTGCTAAGAGCTTGGCAATTGATCACCTGACCAGCTGAATCATGAATTCTTCCCAACATGACTGTCAATAAACCATGTTCACTTGGAGCCTTTTGCTTCTGAATGTGAAATGGATTCAGTTCTTACTTCACTAATTGTATGTCTTATTCCTCTGGTTGAGTTATTTGTTGGCTGGGGCGGGGGACAATTTTTGAATATTTATTCTAAGTATGTGCGTTCATGTATTGTCATTTTGTGTAAGCATATTTTCTTTACATGCCTCTCATCCTTAAGATTTTATCCGTGGCTTTTTCCAAATCTTATTCTGCTGGTAATTTCTTTCTCCCTTTCTCTTCAGTTTTGACTTCTGTCTCTCTCACTTTTTCTTGTTAAGAGTAAACATATTTTAAAGCAGGAGGGCCTAATTGCAAGGCTAAAACTAAAGTTAAAAAATTAAAATATTTAACAGACATTACATACAAACTAAATGAAATATTTTGTTAAGATAGTGGGGGTGGGGGAGATTTTGATAGTTAACCTTCATCTGTAAGGATTTATCTCTTTAGAAAATCTGAAGTTTGCTTCAGATTTAGACAATGTAAGCATGTTTAATAGTCAGGGCCATTCATTTTTGTGACCTTTCAAACTTCCTGGGGTTTTTTTTTTTTTTTGTACTTTAGGTTCTGGGGTACATGTGCAGATCATGCAGAATTGTTGCATAGGTACACACATGGCAATGTGGTTTGCTGCCTCCATCTCCCTGTCACCTACATCTGGCATTTCTCCCCATGTTATCCCTCCCCGACCTCCCCCACTCCCCGACTGTCTCTCCCGTGGCCCCCCCTCAACAGACCGCAGTGTGTGATGCTCCCCCTCCCTGTGTCCATGTGTTCTCGTTGTTCATCACCCTCCTATGAGTGAGAACATGTGGTGTTTGATTTTCTGTTCTTGTGTCAGTTTGCTGAGAATGATGGTTTCCAGATTCATCCATGTCCCTACAAAGGGAACAAACTCATCATTTTTTATGGCTGCATAGTATTTCCATGGTGTATATGTGCCACATTTTCCTTGTCCAGTATATCGTCAATGGGCATTTGGGTTGGTTCCAGGTCTTTGCTATTGTAAACAGTGCCGCTATGAACATACGTGTACATGTGTCTTTCTAACAGAATGATTTGTAATCCTTTGGGTATATACCCAGTAATGGGAGTGCTGGGTCAAATGGAATTTCTATTTCTAGGTCCTTGAGGAATCGCCACACTGTCTTCCACAATGGTTGAGCTAGTTTACACTCCCACCAACAGTGTAAAAGTGTTCCTATTTCTCCACATCCTCTCCTTTTATTTTACTTATTTTTAGAGTACACACACACACACTTACACTACACATGCACAACATTGTTGTAAGTATAAAGCAAACATCTCTTCCTGACTGTGAAATAAAATACCAATTCTGAGTCCACCTCTTCAACATTTCTCTTCCTTCCTCCCTGACCCTGTCTGCTCTCATTCGTTTTCTTACCACTCTGTGCTTCCTGTGACACCCCCTGTCCATGAACTGTCCCCACTGCTGCACTTTTCTGAAGCCTATCTTGCCTTTAACGTCTATCTCTTCCATGGATTATATGAAACATTTTGACACTGGAGCAGAATAATAATTAATAATAATAATGGCAACCATTTGCCTTGCTCTGCACTAGACACCATGATGCATTATCTTATTTTGTCCTCCTGGCAGCTTTATAAGGGTGAGGAAATAGAGATTTTAAAACTTGCTCAAACTCACAAGCTAGTAAATGTGGAAGTAGAATTTGGAGCTGACTTTACAGCAACCCAAGTTGCACGCTCCAAACCTAAAGAAAGAATCTCTGAAAGAAACGGAAGGTGTAAAGACTTCTAGGTGGAGAAGTCAGGGGTGAATTAATGGGAACTGGGAGAAGGGGAAAAGTGGTAGAAAAATTACAGTGGAATTGACAATACTTGATATTTAATTGAATATGAAATCAGAGAAAACAGTTAAAGAAAATACCATTGTTACTTGCCTTGGTAACTAAGACAATGGGAGTTCTAACCAAAACCATGAACTTCATTGCTGAAATCTCAGCCAAGGAGAGTAAAGACATTCATTTTGGGATAATAGCTTAAGTATAACCTATTGCATTACTTCTCTGAGTAATGGAGATTTGTCTCTGGCAGCCCTTCTTCTGTGAAGATTTAGACCTAAGTCTGATCTTATCTCCAAGGGCAGCAGAGGGCAGACACTGCAGAGACAAAAGAAATCAATGTTCTGCTTTGAATTTCAAAGTAGATATTTTTGAAGTCTATGGTGAGATGATGATCTCAAAAGAAGTTGTTTGTTTTTTTTTTAATTTGTAAGAGCCTGGCTTAATGAGCACTAAAAGAGTTTTTCCAGAATTTCCAAATCTAGGCTTTGAATATTGAGTCATATACGGAGGACTAAAGCAGTGTCTACTCTGTTGTGGAGGCTGCTCAAGCAATACTCCCGCCTTAGCCTCCCAAGTAGGTGGGACTTACAAGTGCCTGTCACCACACCTGGCTAAGTTTTGTATTTTATGTAAAGGTAGGGTTTTACCATGATGCCCAGGCTGGTCTCGAATTCCTGGGCTCAAGTGATTCTCCCTCCTCGGCCTCCCCAAAGGCATGAAGTTTTAATGTAACTATAGAGTAGGGAAGGATATGGCTATGACTTAAGTGAGGGCAATTTCTAACAGGTAGGTAAAGGAAATGAAAGTCCTTTCTATGTCTAAGGGAAGGAGTCGAGTCTGGGAAGAGAAGAGAATGAGAACAAGGACAGAGAGCACGTGAGCACAATGAAACATGAAGACAAGAAAGAGAGCTCACCGACTGGGGGAATCTAGTCCATGCTCCGCTGCTATCTGACAAAAGTGAGGAGGAACTTATTGATGACAGTCACAGTGGTAGAAGAACCCCAATTGCTTTGGAATAATTCCAAAGCCAGAATATTTTCTCCTTCTCTCCTAGGGCATGGCCCCTTCAGGAAGGCTTGCGTTCCACATCATTCTAGATCAACATGGCAACCTGGAAATACAGCAGTGGAGGAAACTATAATTGCCAATATTGGAGAAAGGATTTAAGTATATGGGCCTGAGATACTATTCCTGGTTTTCAGGACCTATATGTGGAGTGCAAGGGTTCTGGAAGTTTCACTATGTCCTGGAAGTAATGTGGATTGTGGTAAGAAAACTGGCAGAGACCAGAGATCAGGAAGCAGAGGGTAAAGAGTAAGTGGAACACCAGCAGTAGAGGCCATTGCTGAGAAGTCAGAGGTGAGAAGTACAAAACCCGAGAGAACAGATGAACTCAGCAGTGCCTCGCGGTATGAAAACCAGCCCAGCATGTTCATGACTAACGGGTCCATCCAGACCAAAATAGAGGCCACCAGCACAAAGGAGGGTGGCAAGCCAGGTGCTACTTCATGCAACCCATCACTGAGGCTGCTTGAGACATCTGAGAAGACAAGTAGGAAGCAAAAAAAGGTGAAGACTGTGTATGTATTCAATAGGCACTTATTTAACCAGGGAGATGAGTGTAGAATTTAATTAGAAAAAAATAGTAAATGTAAAAATGGCAAGCAAAAGAGGCAGAAGGCCCTGCGAGGTGGTCCTTGTGAATAGTCAAGTCGAGTTATAGAGAAATAAAGTTACAGTTTTCTGAATCAGAATCATAGTGGGTCCACTTTGACTTCAACTCTAGATTGCCTCAAATCAACTCTGTATTTCATGGCAAGGTACCCAGACTTTTGTTGTTAACAATAGGGGCTATCTGGAAATTTCCTATTTTAACTATGTTTTTCTTGATATGTAATTTAACTTCGATGTTAAATTTCAAAATTAATAAAACTTCATTCACTAACATCTGTATGCCTTACAAATGTGGATCCTTGGGGCAAAGCCCCACTTGTTCCATCGTAATTACATGGGCAGAAATAGAAAACATAAGATGAGAAAAAGGCTGGGAAGGAACATGATGAATTTTTTTTTAAATAAAATTTTTGTTTTAGAATAGTCTTTGTGTTACAGAAAAATTGTAAAGGTAGTACAGAAAACTTTCTTATACTCTACACCCAGCTCCTCTGTTATTAAAGTCTTATATTAGTGTGGGACATTTCTTACAATTAATGAACCAATATTAATGCATTGTTATTAGCTGAAGTTCCTATTTACTCATATTGTCTCCGTTTTTATTTATCACCCTTTTTTCTGTTCCAGAATCCCACTACTTTTTGGCATACGCAACCCCCACTAAACTCCGGTCATGTTTTATCCTAGCTTGGCAATGAATTATTTGTTATTGTCATTACAAATAGGAATTTTCAGGTATCCAATGGAATAAGGACATTCCTGCTTTAGAAAAATGACAGCATGGTTTTGTAATCTTGAGGGACCTTTATTTAAGTTTAGAGGTACTTGAGAAAAATAATAGAATGAGGAAAATGGAGAGGTATAACCAGCATCAGACATTTTGAGAATGATCCTTGGGAACTCTGCACACAAATACCACATACACCAGCAACAAGAAAAACAAGAGCAGTGGAAAAGGCAAAGGAATGGAGTGTGGAGAACTGTACTCCAGCCCTACCTGCATTCGTCTTCGCGCTGCACAGACTCTTCACTTCTTTGGATTGGCTGCCTCATCTATAAAGTGAGCAGACTGGGGCAGCTCGGCCGCTATAGTTCTGTTCATTACAGTACATGATCTGAGGTGTATTTGATTTGGTATTGATTAAACCTGAGACATTAATGTTCTATTCAATATGTCATTAGGCATTTTCTTCTTGAACTAAATACTACTTCCTTATTTTCCTTTTCTTTGATTTTTATTTACTCTCAGCCCAGTAACATTGGACTACTTTTAGGCAAAGGAGAAAAGCACATTTATACTTCTGTAAAGTTCATTTCTTTATCTAGTCAATATTATACAGACAGCCTCAAGTCTTTGGAAAACATTTCAGAGAGAGTCACATTAGAATTGGACTCCTTTAAGGCACAATAGAAGCTATAAATTCTCAGCCAAATATTTGTGATCCCACATAAACCAAAACCAAAAGGAAATTAAATGTTTTAGGGCCTTGTTTTCTAAACCCTGCCCTTGGATTGATATTTGGTAGTTGAAGGGAAGGACAATCCTGTAAATTAAAACTGTCATTGGGAAGAATAATTTAGGGCTTTAACATGTAACTTTGTATAAGAAGCATTCTGTAGAATTCTCGTAAAGTCAATGTGTGTGAATCACTCAGTGCTGTCTTGGTTTATGGTAATCCCTCAGCGTTCTCGGCAGTTTATAAAATAAGCTTTCGTATCCATTGGGCCCTGATTAACTAAATTAGCTATGAGCTAATTTTTTTTAAATTTTTTCTTTCAGTGTAATGTTAAGGTACCAGTTATTATTATTATTTTTTACAATCTGTGGATTTTCAGGAGAGTTATGTGCAGAGGTTTTGTCATTTTGAGTCATTTTTAAAATTTTCTAGTGAACATAATATTTACAGGGAACATGTGCCTTGAAAATAAGCTTCATTTTACAGAATTATACTGTGGAAAAAGATTTACTTCAAAATTAATTTCAACAACCCCAATTCTGTGAAAACTAACTCACCTATTCTGGACGGAAACTTGATCTCCACCTGGTTTATAGTGTGTTGGAAAGAAACAAGTCTAGATGATGCTTATGACACGCTGTACTTACTTGTTTTCAGGTCTCTACCCCATAGACTGGAGCCCGTGCCCCCTGGGAAAAGACACTGTGTCTTTCCTGGCACCTTACTTATAAGGTGCTTCATATATATTACAATAACAAACTTTAGCTTCCAAATATAAGACGAAAAGCAATTCTAAAATCCAGACTTTAAGGGGACACTGGGTGGAAGTGGTGGATAGTGGTTGTGGCTAAACATTCTCCAAATCTCCTTCACCACCACCGCCACCACCCCAAGTAAAATCTGTGTACAGGTAAACAAAGCTTCAAGGGAAGTCTGTTTGGCCCTCCTTCCTCCCAGAAGGTCTTAGACGCCTCTTACACAGCAATTTTGGAGCTGACACTGCAGAGTTTTATTTGGGGTCTTCCTGTTTCTAGCAAGTATTCCATTTATGTTGAGAGTTTATTCATAAGCTTTGAGAATATGTTCCCCCTAGAGCCTACATTCATTTTATTTTTTCAAAAACAAATACACTGGCATTCCTGCATACTTACTGTTTTATCCTCCCAGAAGTGAGACCCTTACACACTAGAAACAGCAATTTTATAGTTCCATTTTATGCCAGCCCTTTTCATTCTGTGGGCTAGTATGATGCTTTTCTTCTGCATAGTGAAAGCTCAATAACTAGTTTGAGATAGACCTACATGCACACACAGCCCAGTGGAATTCTAACCTCATTGCTTTGTAGATAACAAGTTCTTCAAACTGCTCTGGGTTATTTAGCGGCCAGTGAACACTGTGATCTATACTGACATCTGGAGAAACTTCTGCGTGTAGATATCAACAAAATGTGTGTCAGGAATAGTATTCAGACTATACTTTTCACCTTGTCTCAGGGACACACAATTCTACCAAAATGAGTAAGTATATATTTGGATGAATGATTAAAACCTTATAAAGTATAACTATATTATACTGAGCATCCAGTGTATGCAGTAACCAAGCTAGGCATTTTTTCTCTTTTTTTTCTGGATACAGAATCTAGCTCTGTTGCCCAGGCTGGAGTGCAGTGGCACAATCTCAGCCCACTGCAACCTCCACCTCCCAGGTTCAAGCAATGCTGTTGCCGTGACCTCCTGACTAGCTGGGACTACAGGTGTGCACCATCATGCCTGGCTAATTTTTGTTTTTAGTAGAGACAGGATTTCACCATTTTGGCCAGGCTGCACTGGAACTCCTGACTGCAAGTGATACAATTGTCTCAGCCTCCCAAAATGCCGGGATTACAAGTGTGAGCCACCGCACCCTGCTCCAAGCTGGGCATTTTATATTCATTATTTCTGATCCTTTAAGTAACTCTTTATTGTTATTCCCATTTGTAGATGAAGAGGCTCAGAGAAGTTATATAACTTTCCCTTCAACTAGTAAATGGCAGACCTAGGTTTAGAATACATTAATGGCAAAATTCTCTTTCTTTTCATTACATAATTAGTTTCCTAAGATGAAGGTTGTCTCTGATTCCCTTGAAAGAAAACCTTGGAGCAGATATCTAACAATTTCCCCAAAGGATTATTTTAATAGTGACTTGTCAATATCACATTAACTCCATAAATTATCCTTATGACTGTTTGGATGCTGTTCAAGGCAACAGGTTCTTTTCCCTCCTATGTTAATATATTCCTTAGCGATAATGTCTGTAGACTGTAGACAAACTCCTGTGCCCCCGTGCTTCTCATCTGATAAACAGTAGTGTGGTAAAAAGCCTTCAAACATAGAGTGCACCTTGTCATTGAGATTTTTTAAGAACATTTGAAGGTAACAAACATAAAAATAATACAGAAAATATAGCATTCACATGAATCAGAAGATTACATCTCACAATTTCAAAGACATGGCTTCTCCTTTATTCTAGAACACTTGGCAGGTATCCATTCATTCTGTTTTGACTTCTTGAAACACATTTGAAGCATTTGCCTTCCCTATTTGCAAAAAAGCAATCCTCTGTTTTTTTTTTCTTTTTCTTTTTCTTTTTTTTTTTTTTTACAAGTTATACTTCCACTTTAGACATTCTTTCATATTTTAACTTCCTTTTCTTAAAGAGTAAACAGTTCTGGAGAACTTGAATAAGGAGGAAGCAGATGTTAAGTGTAGCTTTTCCACTACTGATCATTCTCATTGTGCTTTTCTGTCTCATTGAGGAGATTAAGAAGATGCAATACTCCTTCCCCCATTGATTAAGATTCTTTGCACCACTTATTGATCTATCACCAACTTTAAAGTCCAGAGATGGAAAAGGTTTATAAGCCCGCCTGTATCAATCATCATAAGTATAGGCTGAAATGCTTCCATTTATATTTTACTCCACACTAGACATCACGTAAGCACTTCACAAGTATTCAGTTTTTATTCAAGTAAACGTATTTCCCCATTTTATGGATAAGGACAAGGAAGTTTTGTGGGTTGTAAGCAACATGGTTAGCAGGTTGTAGAGCTTGATTTTTTTATGGTGATGGAATATTAGGGACTGAATTTTTATCATTTGTTTATTTTCTTCCCACAAAGGAATCATTATTAACATTTATCAAACCTCTAAAATACATAATTAGGCATTAGTTTATGCACATAAGCATGCAATTACTTAACACTGGGAGAGAGGAGGAAGACATACTTTTAACAACGTTTCACAGAAAGTATCGAAATACTGCTGCTGTCCCTGGAAATTAAAGAAATAGCCTCTTGGTGGATCAGAATTCAATGTTAAGCAGTAGAAAAGAGGTTAGAAAGCCCTGTGTACCTCTCCCTAACATATCTAAATGATCCTTTTTTAGATAAGTTGGACACATGCCAACTTGTCAATGCAATAAAAAAGCATTATTTTCTTCAATGGCAATGCCATTTTTCTATCATAAACCATGATGTTCTTAAGAATAGGGTCTGATTACTTGCTGAAATAACAGCTCAACATCACAACATTGACTTCTAAAAATACACACACATACACACACACACTCTCACACACTAATTCGGTAGACATTTCTAGTGTTTAGAGGTACAATTCCAAGTCACTCTTCAGAGAAATCAATTGATTCTGCTAGTTTGGTAAATTTTGCAGGTAACTCCTGGCAGGTCCATCAAATTAGAGTGCAGTTTAAACCAGATATTCTAAGGAATTTATATTGAACATCTCTCAGATTACCAGTACTACCCAGTACTGAACTCTCTGTGCTAAAATCTTTGCCATAATGTTTTATGATATATGTCACAAATCTTTTTCTGTAAAGGACCAGACAGGAACTGTATTAAGCTTTATGAACCATATAATCTCTGTCACACCTACTCAACTCCTCATGTTGTAACATGAAAGCAGCCACAGATAATACACAAATGAATGAGCATGGCTATGTTCCAATAAAACTTTATTGATACAAACTACTGGTAGGCCAGATTTGGCCTGTGGATTATAGTTTGCTAACCTATGTTCTATGATATAGAATCTTGAGTCTTCTTTCTAAGGATAACATTGTTCAGGAGCTTAGCAAAATCAGTGATCATTTGTCCTGGTAAAAGGATGACCTTTCTTCCAGTCAAATATACTGTCAGTGTTCATAATTTTTAAAAAGAAATGTCAACTTGAATATGCAGTAAAGAACAAGACACACCGCTGGGCGCAATGGCTCATGCCTGTCATCACAGCACTTCGGAAGGCTGAGGCCAGCAGATCGCAAGGTCGGGAGATAGAGCCCATCCTGGCCAACGTGGTGAAACTCTGTCTCTACCGAAAATACAAAGATTAGTTGGGCGTGGTGACACATGCCTCTAGTCACAGCTACTCGGGAGGCTGACACAGGAGAATCGCTTGAAGCCGGGAGGTGGAGGTTGCAGTGAGTTGAGATTGTGCCACTGACTACAGCCTGGCAACAGAGTGAGACAGTCTCAAAAAAAAAAGAAAAAAAAAAAATGAAAAACACAAAAAATACAAAGTATTCATAAAACATATGCTCTTAGCAATTTTTAAATGACTCTAAAATTTAAAACTGGAGCATCTTTATATCTTGCAAAAGTGACAAATGTGTTTCAATGTGTGATAGCTCTGAGGTCAAAAGTGGGGAAGACTGAACTAGGTAAAGTATGAAATGAAGCTGAGTGGGAGTATTTCCAGGTGGAGCTGCAGTATGTGCAAAAGTCCTGGGGTAGGAGAAAGCAATTACTGTAAGGAACCTGAAAGAAACCTAGGGTGTCTTTCTTTTTTTAAATTATATTTTAAGCTCTGGGGTACATGTGCAGATCTTGCAGGATTATTACATAGGTACACACATGCCATGGTGGTTTGTTCCCTCCATCCCCCCATCACCTACGTGAGATATTTCTCCTAATGTTATCCCTCCCCCAATCTCCCCACCCCCTGCTATCCCACCCCTACCTCCCCCACCCCCCCAAGAGACCCCAGTGTGTACCCACTTATGAGTGAGAACATGTGGTGTTTGGTTTTCTGTTCTTGTGTCAGTTTGCTGAGAACGATGGTTTCCAGCTTCATCCATGTCCCTGCGAAGGACATGAACTCATCCTTTTTTATGGCTGCATAGTATTGCATGGTGTTTATGTGCCACATTTTCTTTATCCAGTCTATCATTGATGGGCATTTGGGTTGGTTCCAAGTCTTTGCTATTATAAACAGTGCCACAATAAACATATGTGTGCATGTGTCTTTATAATAGAACGATTTATAATCCTTTGGGTATATACCCAGTAATGGAATTGCTGGGTCAAATGGTATTTCTATTTCTAGATCCTTGAGGAATCACCACACTGTCTTCCACAATGTTTGAACTAATTTACACTCCCACCAACAGTGTAAAAGCATTCCTATTTCTCCACATCCTCTCCAACATCTGTTGTCTCCAGATTTTTTTAATGATCACCATTCTAACTGGCGTGAGATGGTATCTCAGGTGGTTTTGATTTGCATTTCTCTAATAACCAGTGATGATGAGCATTTTTTCATATGTTTGTTGGCCACATAAATGTCTTCTTTTGAAAAGTGTCTGTTCATATCCTGTGCCCACTTTTTGATGGGGTTGTTTGGTTTTTTCTTGTAAATTTGTTTTAGTTCTTTGTAGACTCTGGATATTAGCCCTTTGTCAGATGGTTAGCTTGCAAAAAATTTTTCCCATTCTGTTGGTTGCCGATTCAATCTAATGATTGTTTCTTTTGCTGTGCAGAAGCTCTGGAGTTTAACTAGATTCCATTTGTCTATTTTGGCTTTTGTTGCCATTGCTTTTGGTGTTCCAGTCATGAAGTCCTTGCCTATGCCTATGTCCTGAATGATATTGGCTAGGTTTTCTTCTAGGGTTTTTATGGTGTTAGGTCTTATGTTTAAATCTTTAATCCATCTGGAGTTAATTTTTGTATAAGGTTTAAGGAAGGGGTCCAGTTTCAGCTTTCTGTATATGGCTAGCCAGTTTTCCCAACATCACTTATTAAACAGGGAATCCTTTCATCATTGCTTGTTTTTGTCAGGTTTGTCAAAGATCAGATGGCTTAGATGTGTGACCTTATTTCCAAGGCTTCTGTTCTGTTTCATTGGTATATATCTCTGTTTTGGTACCAGTACCACACTGTTTTGATTACTGTAGCCTTGTAGTATAGCTTGAAGTCAGGTAGCATGATGCCTCTAGCTTTTTTCTTTTTGCTTAGGATTGTCTTGGCTATACGGGCTTTTTTTTTTTTTGGTTCCATATGAAATTTAAGGTGGTTTTTTTTTTTCAGTTCTGTCAAGAAGGTCAATAATAGCTTGATTGGAATAGCATTAAATCTATAAATTACTTTGGGCTGTATGGCCATTTTTGCAATATTGATTCTTCCTAACCATGAGCATGGAGTGTTTTTCCATCTGTTTGTGTTCTCTCTTATTTCATTGAGCAGTTCTCCTTGGAGGTTTGTAGTTCTCCTTGGAGAGGTCCTCCGTCCTTTGTTGGTTGTATTCCTAGGTATTTTATTCTCTTTGTAGCAATTGTGAATGGGAGTTCCCTCATGATTTGGCTCTCTGTTTGCCTGTTATTGGTGTAGAGGAATGCTTTTTGCACATTGATATTGTATCCTCAGACTTTACTGAAGTTGCTTATCATCTTAAGGAGATTTTGGGCTGAGATGATGGGGTCTTCTAAATATACAGTCATGTCATCTGCAAATAGAGACAATTTGACTTCCTCTATTCCTAATTGAATACCCTTTATTTCTTTTTCTCACCTGATTGCTCTGACCAGAACTTCCATTACTATGTTGAATAGGAGTGGTGAGAGAGGGCACTTTTGTCTAGTGCCAGTTTTCAAAGGGAAGGCTTCCAGTTTTTGCCCATTCAGTATGATATTGGCTGTGGGCTTGTCATAAATAGCTTTCATTATTTTGAGATATGTTCCATCGATACCTAGTTTATTGAGGGATTTTAGCAAAAAGGGCTGTTGAATATTGTTGAAGGCCTTCCCTGCATCTATTGAGATAATCATGTGGTTTTTGTCTTTAGTTCTGTTGATGTAATGGATTACATTTATAGATTTGTGTATGTTGAACTAGCTTTGCATCTCCAGGATGAAGCCTACTTGATCGTGATGGATAAGCTTTTCGATGTGCTGTTGCACTCGGTTTGCCATTATTTTATTGCAGATTTTTGCATCGATGTTCATCATTGATATTGGCCTGAAATTTTCTCTTTTAGTTGGGTCTTTGCCAGGTTTGGTATCAGGATGATGTTGGTCTCATAAAATGAGTTAAAGATGATTCCCTCTTTTTGTATTGTTTGGAATAGTTTCAGTAGGAATGGTACCAGCTTCTCTTTGTACATCTGGTAGAATTTGGCTGTGAACCCCTCTGTATCTGGACTTTTTTTGATTGGTAGGCTATTAATTGCTGCCTCAATTTCAGACCTTGTTATTTATCTATTCAACTTCATCTACAGAACTCTCCACCCCCAAATCCACAGAATATACATTCTTCTCAGTACCACATCGCACTTACTCTAAAATTGACCACATAATTGGAAGTAAATCACTCTTCAGCAAATGCAAAAGAATGGAAATCATAACAACCAGTCTCTCAGACCACAGTGCAATCAACTTAGAACTCAGGATTAAGCAACTCACTCAAAACCGCACAGCTACATGGAAACTGAACAACCTACTCCTGCATGACTGCTGGATAAATAATGAAATGAAGGCAGAAATGAAGATTTTCTTCGAAACCAATGAGAATGAAGACACAACATACCAGAATCTCTGGGACACGTTTAAAAGAGTGTCTAGAGGGAAATTTATAGCACTAAATGCCCACATGAGAAGTGAGGGATGATCTAAAATCAACACCCTATCATCACAATTAAAAAACTAGAGGAGTAAGATCAAACAAACGCAAAAGCTAGCAAAAGACAAGAAATAACTAAGATCAGAACTAAGATCAGAACTGTAGGAGATAGAAACACAAAAAACCCTTCAAAAAATCAACAAATCCAGGAGCTTGTTTTTTGAAAAGACCAACAAAATAGACCACTAGCCAGACTAATAAAAAAGCAGAGTGAAGAATTGAATAGATGCAATAAAAAATGATAAAGGGGGATATCACCACCAATTCCACAGAAATACAAACTACCATCAGAGATTACTACAAACAACTCTATGCACATAAACCAGTAAACACGAAAGAAATGGATAAATTTCTGGACACTTACACCCTCTCAAGAAGAAACCTAGGGTGTCTTAAACACAGACAACAAGGAAGAGAGTGGTAGAAAGCTGGCCTGAAGGTGAGCATGAATGAGATGATAGTCTTCATTCATTGTCCTCTGAATTAAGACTAAAATCCTTCACCTTACCGGCAAGGTGAAGGATTTTAGTCTTTATTCAGAGGACAATGGGAACATACTGAGAAGATTTAAACAGTGATACAGAAGAATCATACAGAAAAATTTAAAAAGTGACTCTGATGGTGGTGATCAGTAGACTAAAGAGGGAAGGCGATGTTAAAGCGAGACTATTTGGGTACCACTGAGTAGTCCATGTGAGAGAGACTGATGGCTTGGGTGGGAGTGGTGGTAGTAGGGATAAAAGAGCATGCCATGAACGAATTCGATATGAGGAGTTCAAATAGGTAGGGTTTAATGGGCTGTATATGGGAGGTAAGAAAAAGTAGGCACCAGATATGACTGCTAAATTAAACAATTGAACGAGCTGAGTAGATGGTATGGTCATGCACTGAGACATTCATTAGTGGAGGATCAGATGATGAAGAGTGGGAGAGAATGTTTGGTTTTTGACATGGTAAATTTGTATACTTTTAGAGTCACCCAACATAAATGTCAAATAAAGTCTGGAATACAGAGGAAAGAGGTGAACTTTAGTAATCAGATTGGAAATCATCAGCAGGTGAGTGGTTCACTGAAGCTACATTGAAAATGAAATAAAGAGGGAGTGAGAGGAGAGCCCCAGGGCAGCCCTGGCAGAGAACTCCTTTTAATAACTGGTAGGGAAGAATTCTGGCTTATGATCCCTAGTGGAGTCTTTGGGAAAATCTAAATAATTTACTCAGTTTGTTTCGAATACGTACAACGTGTAAAGCATCAATCTAGACTCTGGCGATGCAGTAGTAAAGGACACAAAGTCCTTGCCTGCAAAATCTAAACTAATTTAAAAAGTGGACCTCTCTACCTCTGTTCTGCAAATGTTGCTTCTTGAGGCCACCAGAATGCTATATCTCTCCTCATGTTAATTTTTTTCTTTGTATGTCTTGTCAGAGATCTCAATTCCCAAAACACACTGAGGGAAGTAGTTATCAGATAGGGTAGGGGGATCATCCATTCTCCGAGTTCAGTGCAGTGGGCAGATGAGGGTAGCAGGAGGTCTCCTGGGGAAGACATGGGATAGTAATGCTGAGGATTATGGTTTTGATGGCTTCTATCAGAACCGAACCTGCATATCTCAGCGATGTTGCAGGTCTGGTTTCAGACCACTGCAATAAAGTGCATATTTCAATAAAGTGAGTCACTTGAAATTTCCCATTTCCTGGTGCTTATAAACATTTTGGTTATACTATACTATACTATATTAAGGGTGTGATAGCATCATATCTATAAAACAATACACATACATTAATTAAAAATACTTGGCTGGATGCAGAGTTATCACACCTGCAATCCCAGCACTTTGGGAGGCTGAGGCGGGTGGGTGACTTGAGGTCAGGAGTTCGAGACCAGCCTGACCAACATGATGAAACTCCATCTTTACTAAAAATTCAAAAATTAGCTGGGCATGGTGGTGTGTGCCTGGGAGCACTTGCTTGGGAGGCTGAGGCAGGAGAATTGCTAGAACCTGGAAAATTGGAGTGAGCTGAGATTGAGCTGCTGCACTCCAGTCTGGGCGACAGAGTGAGACTCTGTCTCAAACAAATAAACAAAAAATTAATTGCTAAAAATACTAATGATCATACGAGCCTTCAGCAAGTCAGAATCTTTTAGCTGGTAGAGATTGCCTCAATGTTGATGACTAATCAGGGTGGTGGGCACTGAAGTTTAGGGTGGCTGTTGCAATCTTAAAATATGACAGCAATACATTGATTGACTCTTCATTTCACAAAAGGTCTCTCTGTAGCATGTTATGCTGATTGATAGCATTTTACCTTCAGAAGAATGTCTTTTAAAATTGGAGTCAATCTTCTCAAACTCAACAGCTGCTTTTCCACCAAGTTTATGGAATGTTCTAAATCCTTGGTTGTCATAAATGTTCACAGCATTTTCACCAGGAGTAGATTCCATCTACTTTCTTTGTCATTCATAAGAAGGAAGAAATCACTTTCTTTGTCATTCATAAGAAGGAAGAAATCACTTTCTTTGTCATTCATAAGAAGCAACTCCTTATCCATTCAGGTTTGATCATGAAATTACAGCAACTCAGTCACATCTTCAGGCTCCACTTCTAACTCTAGTTCCCTGGCTCTTTCCACCATATCCGCAGCTTTCTCTGCTGAAATCTTGAACCCCTCAAAGTCATTCATGAGGGTTGGAATCAGCTACTTTCAAACTCCTGTTAATCTTGATATTTTGATCTCCTTCCACGAATCACGCATATTCCTAATAGTATTTACATGGTGAATCCTTTCCAGAAGGTTTTCAATTTACTTTGCCGACATCCATCAGGGAAATCATTATCTATGCATATCTTATCAAATGCATTTCTTAAGTAATAAGATTTGAAAGTGGAAATTACTTCTTGATCAGTGAGCGGCAGAATGGATATTGTGTGAGCAGGCGTGAAAACAACATTCATCTCCTTGTACATCTCCGTCAGAGCTCCGTCAGGCACGTTGTCAATGAGGAGTAATATTTTGAAGAGAATCTTTTTTTGTGAGCAGTAGGTCACAGCAGTGGGCTTATTCAGTAAATCACGCTGTAAACAGATGTGCTTTCATCCAGGGATTGTGGCTTTATTTACAGAGTACCGGCAGAGTAGGTTTAGCAACATTTTTTTTTTTTTTTTTCAACTTATACTTTCGAATCAGTGGGTACCTGCACAGATTTGTTACAAAGGTATATTGCGTGATGCTGAGGTTTGCAGTACAAATAAATCCATCCCCCCAACGAGTGAGTGTAGTACCCAATACTATGCAAAATTGACAGGTGGGACCTAATTAAAGAGTCTCTGGACAGCAAGAGAAACCATCAGGGGAGTAAACAGACTACCTACAGAGTGGGAGAAAATATTCACACACTATGCATCTGACAAAGGCCTAAAATCCAAAATCTGTAAGGAACATAGACAAATCTACAAACATCATTCTTAAAAGCCCTAGGATTTTCAGAATAGTAAATGAGGATTGGGTTCAATTTAAAGTCAGCAGTTGCTTTTGCTCTTAACAAGAGAGTCAGCCTGTCCTTTGAAGCACTGAAGCCAGGCAATGACTTCTCTCTAGCTACGAAAGTCGTTGATGGCAGTTCTTCCAATAGAAGGCTGTTTTGCCTACTTTGAAAAATCTGTTGTTTAGCGTAGTTACTTTAATCAATCGTCTTTGCTACATATTCTGGATAATTGCTGTAGTTTCACCTCTGCTTCACCTCACATTCTGATGTTATGGAGATGGTTTCTGTCTTCAAATATGAACCAATTTTTGCTAGCTTCAGGCTTTTCAGCCTTCATAGAATTGAAGAGTTAGGGCCTTGCTCTAGATTAGGCTTTGGTTTAAGGGAATGTTGTGGCTGGTGTGATCTTCTATCCAAACCACTCAGATTTCCCCCAAATCAGCAATAAGGCTGTTTCACTTCCTATTGTTCATGTGTTTACTAAAGTAGCACTTTTAATTTCCTTCAAAGAACTTTTTCTTGGTATTCACGATTTGACCGTTTGGTGCAAGAGGCATAGCTTTTGTCCAGTCTTGGCTGTCAAGTGCCTTCCTCACTAAATTTAATCATTTCTAGCTTTTGATTTAAAGTAAGAGACATAGAACTCTTCTTTTCACCTGAACACTTCGAGGCCATTGCAGAGTTATTAATTGGCCTGATTTTAATATTTTTATGTCTCAGGAAATAGGGAGGCCCTAGGAAAGAGAGAGAGACTGGAAATGAGTGGTTGGTGGAACAGTCAGAACACAAACAATAGTTATTGATTGTGCTCAGTGTATTACATGGGCACAGTTTGTGGGGTCCCAAAATAATACAATAATAACATCAAAGATCACCAGTCACAGATCACCATACCTCATGTAATAATAATGAAAAAGTGTAAAATATTGTGAGTATTACCACATGTGGCACAGAGGCATGAAGTAAGCACATGCTGTTGGTGTTAATATACTTGCTAGACTCAGGGTTGCCACAACCTTCTATTTGTAAAAATCACAGTATCAGTAAAGTGCAATGAAGTGAAGTGCCGTAAAAGGAGGTATGCCTGTATTCATGTTAGGGAAACAGAGAGTGGAGGGACGGAAGACAAACAGGTGCAGACAAGCATGATTTCACTAGAGAAAAGCAGGCTAGACCAGGAGCTTTTGACATCGTTTCTACTTAGATATAGCATAAAAATGCAACAGTCTTCCTTAGCAATCTCTCTCCTTACACACAAGGATCTAAATGAGGTGCGTGGGTGGGGATGAGGTGAGAGCTACCAGAGTTTCCCAAAAATTGGGGGTTTTCTTTTCAAACTACTCATGCCCCGCTGCAGCCAGGAACTACATCTCCTGCCGGGTTCCCCCACTACCCACACTCCTCCCCCTGCTCTGTGAGGACTGTGGTCGGCTTGCAACCTGCCCTCCTCCCTATGTCTGAGAAGTGGACACTGATGTCATCAAGGAATCTCTCAGAGTAGTGAGATTATGGGCAATCCTTACTGTTTATCTACCTTTTTCTACCCTTTCTTAACTTTCTTTTCTTTTTCTTTTTTTTTTCTTGAGACAGAGTTTTGCTCTTGTCGCTCAGGCTGGAGTGCAATGGCGCGATCTCAGCTCACTAGAACCTCCACCTCCTGGGTTCAACCAATTCTCCCGCCTCAGCCTCCCAAGTAGCTGGTATTACAGGTGCCCACCACCATGCCTGGCTAATTTTTGTATTTTAATAGAGATGGTGTTTTACCATGTTGGCCAGGCTGGTCTCAAACTCCTGACCTCAGGCAATCCGCCTGCCTCGGCCTCCCAAAATGCTGGGATTACAGGTATGAGCCACCATGCCCAACCCCTGTCTTAACTTTCTAAAATGAAAAAATATATTTTTATGATCAGAAAAAACCTTTTAAAAAAAATCACCCAATGCACATCACACATACATATCGAAACAACTAAACAGTTAAGCTACAGCAATCTTTCAGAGAAATTTTAATCTTACATCTTAAAAGATCCAGAGTTGTTTCTGGGACTATGCCACACTCTTATTGACCTGGAAATATTGACGGCACCAAATGACAAGAACTCAGGGATGCATAACAGTGAAGTTCAGACTTTGCAGTTACAGTGATACGATTCAAGTCCTACATCACATCCTTGTTAGCTGTATGGACTTGGTCACTTACTCAATTTCTTTGGCTTTAATGTCCATTGATGGAAATAGAAACCAGTAACCTTCCAGAGTTATCATAAAATTATGAATGAGTACATCCTGCATTTTGTGGAGGGCCTATCACAGAATCAAGGTGTCCCATGTTACAGATACAGCTGAAAGCAACATTATCTTCCTGTAGTTCTTTGATCCAGGATACTTATACTGAAGGCTGAAAAGAGGAAGAGAGGAAGATTTATTTCACAAACATGTCATAATGTGTTAGAAAAGCAAGAGACCTAACTGGATATTGCGGGCCTCGAGAAAACAGAAACGCAGGGGGCTAGTGTCATGTAGTTCATATTGGCAGAGGCTGGATCATGAAGCCCAGTACCCTTTACGCCAGCACCTTTGATGGCAAGGTGATGCCTTGTTTTTATTTACTATATTCAGAAAGCAAGATTCCTACAACTCTTTGAATTATTTTAGCCATTAAAGTCCAGGATAGTCTATTCGAATTAGCAAAATAAAACCATCACGGATACTATTTTATCAGAAGATGTCCTTTTTGAAATAAGTGTGTTTTTAAAAATTTTTGCTTATTTCTTGTTTGATTTTAATTGCATCTCATAGTTAAAAGAGGGAAGATTATCTACCTGAGAATGTAAACATAGGTTAATAGGTATGCATAATTTGACTGTTTTGCATAGATCCAAATATACCCATATTTTATATACATAAAACAGAGTGTTTACAGTGATTACCTCTGGGCTTGAGGGGATTTTTTACTTTTTTGTTTTTCTTTCCTGTGGCATTTGGAGTTTGTTCCACTGAGAACGAATTGTTTTTCTAAGAAGCTGTATATCTCATTCACATCCATGAAAATTAACCTAAAATGATTTGAATACTAGAAATTACCCCGTGCAGAGCTTCTCACAAAATCTGCTTCCCTTTAATTCTGGGCAGATGGCTGTGTGACATTTCTTAACCTCCTCTGCAGCTAGGTGTAGCCCTGTGACTGTCTTTCCAATGAAATTTGAGTAGAAGTGAATATAATCTCTGGGGAAAGACCTTAGGGAGATGCATACCACCTCCAACGGCTCTTTCCCATTCCTCCCACTGTATGTGGATGATGAAAAGGCTTTGGGTGGTGGTGAAGCCGCAAGACAGAAGGAACCTGGCTTCACTCATCACTACCTGCAGAAGAACCACCCTATGACCAGATACACCCTCCTTGGATTTTCATATGAGTAAAAAACAAACTTATATTGTGTTTTTGCTATTATGCATTTTGGAGTAAGTATGTTATAGTAGTATAATCCACTTTGGCTATTGTGAACCCCTACAGGTTTTCTTTAGTTGCATGAAATTTTATGATATTCTCTATTAGATTAAAATTAATTTAAAAAAATTAGATCTACAAACTGCAAACTGTTTGCACCACCAGTAAATATTTTCTGCCTTTTTAAAAACCATTTGTCACTACAATGAACAGGCATCTATGATTTGTTTAGTCTATGAAAACAGGAATAAAATGCTGGTCTCAGTTGAGGGTTGCTGCTAGAGGTATGTTTTTCAGGTGCGGGAAAATGCAAGAGCTTCAGTGAAAAAGTAATTGAAAACTCTATGATGCACAATTTAATTTTTTTAGAATTTTTCAACTGGAATTTTAACGTCACATTTTTTCACATATGAGAAAACTCTCTGTAAGATATTCTAAAATCTCTCATGTTAAAATCATTGTCATTTAATACAACTTTGAGACCACAATGACTATATATCCTAAGTATGGATAAATATTACTTTTGAATTCCTGAAAACACACTGAGGTCCATGAAGGATGGAAAGCAGATTTATCAACTGAATTAGACCCTGCACAGTGGAAAGCTGGCAACATTCTAGTTTTGGCATTGTATTTTGTGTAAGATCCAGTTATCATACTTTATTATACACTGTATATCATTCTCGACCTGGCCTAGAGACAGAAATCTTTAGCACATCTGTCTTTCATTACTCAAAGGAGCTAGTCCTGGGAAATAATGATTATATTCCTTCATGCATATTTTCAACAGCAAATTGATCAAAAATTTGGAATTTTACATTACTTGCATTGACAGCTTTAATTTTTTATTCTCTTAAGTTCCAAGTGCATGTTTTAAACAAAACTGCTTGCTAACAGAGGATGTTGATGTTTTGCTGGGAAGTATACTGCAAATTAGCCTAACAGCAGACAGACGGGGCTGCTGTAGACAAAGACAGACTTGTTTCATTATTTCATGGTTGTGATTGTTTATAAGGAAAGAAACAATTCTTTTGGATTATAAATAATTTTTTTTCTGACTGACAGACTCTAAAATAGCAGTTAAGAATGCACTTTTAAAAATATAAGGCCTTTCCCCAGAACTTGACAAAACTTAAATATCACTACCAATTTTTGACAGTCAGATACTTCAAAAAGTGCTATTTACATTTAACAGATAGGAAATTAAAACTATGGAAAAAATTGTTTTGGTATTAACATATTACAACAGGATTAGTAATTGATCCTGAGAATTCCAATCAAGATATCTCCGGAGACCCAATCACCTTTGGGAAGAGGAAACAAAGTTCCTTTGCCATATGCCCTCTTCATTGGGTTTTCATTTCCCTACAACAATTCCCTAGCATGATATTTTAGTAGCTGCTGGGTTCATTTGAAAGTTCATAAAGTAATAATGTCAATTAAAAATATTAAAAGCATTTTTCCCTGTGATCTCATTCCTGCATGAATGAATTTCCTATATGAATGTAATCCAAATTTGGAAATGGTGGAAGCCAGAAAAACAAGAACCACTGAGAAAGAAAGTCGAGGGAAAAGCCAGACTTGAGTGAGAATTTAACTTGTGATTTTGCTACAAAAATTTTTACTGGAGCATCTGGATAATTGTGAAAACAGAGTTTTTCCTTTTAGGTCCCACTAGACATCGACTGGTGTCACTGTCAAACTACGTAAGGTTTTTTTGTAAGTACAGCTGCATACACTACTTAGGCAGAGTTTTCTAAAAACTGTATATGTTTTTGTGCCTGAGAAGCTTTTTCTGGTGAAGATTCTCAGAATAATATTTTGAAATGCATAAAATAAAGCGTAGTTATTTTCTACTGCTGGTCTACCAAATTACCACAAATTTGGGGAATGAATACAAATTTATCTTACAGTTCTAGAGGTCAGAAGTCTGATACTGTCTCATTGGGGCTAAAATTAAAGTGTTGACAAGGCTGCATTCCTTTTTGGAAGATCTAAAAGAGGATGTGTTTCCTTGCCTTTCCCAGCTTCTCGAGGCCACCCACATTCCTTGGCTCATGGAACCCCTTTTTCCATCTTCAAAGACTGCAAAGGTGACCAAGTCCTTTCCATTGCCCTCTTAGATCACAACAGAGAAAGGTTCTTTGCTTCTATAAATACTTTAGATGAGCCCATCTTTGTGATTCAGGATAATCTCCCTACCTGGTGGAATCTCCCCACCGGGTGGAATCTCCCCAGCAGTTTCCCTAACTTTAATTATATTTGCACAGTCCCTTTTGCCATTTGTAAGATCATATTCACAAGTACTGGGGATTAGAGTGTGGGCTTCCTTGGTGGCCATTGTTTTACCTAGTAGAACTATAGATAAAAGAATTATGTGGAAATTAGTAATAACAATATATTAAAAACCAATTTTTGACATAATAATAAATGCTTGTCTTTGTTAACACATTAAATAACAAGATCTAGAACAGATCTAACAATGTCCGTATGTTCAAAAGAGTGATGTACATAAATTATTTTTCTGCAATGACTGTAATGAGGTATGAAAATGTCTGTAATTCCTATTTGTGATGGTCACAGAAATTGCTAATACTACTGTGGTTTGTTGTTTATATTCATATTTGTAGAAAATGCTAAATTTCAGCTAGATATAAAAAGTAAAGATATGTTTTTTCCCCTATCCAAGATCATAGACCGTTTTCCAAGTTAAGAACCTCTTATTCTAAGGAGACATCAAGAATTAAAACACTGGGGGTGGCAAAAAGAGTACAGACCCTTTTCTGCAAGTCATGCAAATTATCCTGAATGGCAAGAGTGAGAGTTTCCATAATGCCAGGAAAATACAAATATGTTGAAGTTCTGCCTACTCTACAAAGCCTTCTTGGACATTTTTAAGGGCACAATAATAGCCTAAACCCTTGTTATTTTCTCCCTCAATTTGACATTTTATCATACGATTTGACATGTTATTATACAATGTCTCAATTTGACATTTTATCTTGGGATGTTAGGTATCTTTGTATGTATATGTTTCTTACTGCTCTAGAGAGACTGGAAACTCTGTAAACAGAAGTGATTTATGTACTTTTTCTTTTGTGGAGTTTTGAGGGCATTCTAGAGTAATAATGATGGAATATTTATGAAGGAATTGAATAACAAATTAATGATCCCCACTGGACTTATACATGTATTTGGGAGAAAATGTCAGATTTCCACATGTGCTTAGTTAGCTGAGTCATTTTGAAATAGTCTTCAGAATGTGATATAAGAAAAAAGTTAGAGGTGTTTTGTTCTTTTCTCTTTCACTAACTAGCTGTGTGATCCTGAGTAAATGACTGCATCTTTCCTGGATTTGAAGTCCATCCTTTGTTAAATGGTAGGACTGGATAATATAATCTTCGCAGTCCCTTCCTTCTTTAAGAGTTTGTGAATCAAAGAGTTTAGATCACTGTCATCAACATTACTAAAGCTTTTTATACTTCATTAGGACTGAATTCAAGTTTCCAGGATTATTCATCTTCCCTGTGTTGGTTAATAGTGAGTGTCAACTTGACTGGATTGAAGGATACAAAGTATTGGTCCCGGGGGTGTCTGTGAGTGCATTGCCAAAGGATATTAACATTTGAGTCAGTGGGCTGGAAAGGCAGACCCACCCTTAATTGGGTAGGCACCATCTAATCTGCTTCCAGTGAATATAAAGCAAACAAAAAAACGTGAAAAGGAGAGACTGGCCTAGCCTCCCGGCCTACATTTTTTTCCCGTGCTGGACGCTTCCAGCACTCGAACATCAGACTCCAGTTCTTCAGTTTTGAGACTCGGACTGGCTATCCTTGTTCCTCAAGCTTGCAGACAGCCTATTGTGGGGCCTTGTGATTATGTAAGTTAATACTTAACAACTCCCCTTTATGTCTATCTATCGTATTAGTTCTGTCCCACTAGAGAACCCTGACTAATACGTTCCCCAAGTAGTATAAGAATTTAAATGCCTAAACACTAAGACTACTGAGAAGGCAAATTGTGACTATATCAAACACACCTCTAATAACATGTGCTCCTTCTTGTCCAAAGATTCATTTGGAGTGATATTCCATCTCCAGCCCTAATTAAACCATTTTACATTTAGATGAAAATGGGATTAGGTGGTGAGGTCCTTGGAAACTTTTTAAATGAAAGCATCCTGTGAACTTTTCAACAACTTTCTAACAAGCACTGTAGTATTTTCATGACTTACCCTAAACACTCACTGAACAGACCATGGCAACAACAATCATCAGTGATCCTCTGAGCAAAAACTGGAAAAGGAGGGACTTGTTCATAACTCATTCTATGATGCCTGCATCATCCTCATATCAAAACCTGGCAGAGATATGACGAAGAAAGAAAACTTTAATGAACATCAATGCAAAAATCCTCATTCAAATACTGGTAAACTGCACCTAGCAGCACATCTAAAAGTTTATTAACCACAGTCAAGTTGGCTTCATCTCTGGGATGAGGATGCAATGTTGGTTCTCTGGAATGCGAGATTGGTTCAACATACACAAATCAATGTGATTCATCACATAAACAGAAATGAAGACAAAAACTACATAATTATCTTGATAGATGCAGAAAGGCCTTCAATAAAATCCAGCATCTCTTCGTGTTAAGAACTCTCAATAAAGTAGGTATTGAAGGAAAACACCTCAAAATAATAAGAGCCATGTATAAAAAACCCACAGCCAATAGCATACTGAATGGGAAAAAGCTGAAAGCACTCCCCTTGAAAACTGGCATAAGACAAGGATGCTCTCTGTCACCACTCCTATTCAACATAGTATTGAAAGTTCTGCCCATGGCAGTTAGGCAAGAGAAAGAAATAAAGTATATTCAAATAGGAAGTAAGGAAATCAAATTATCTTTGTTTGCAGATGACATCGTCCTGTATCTAGAAAATCCCATTGTCTTAGCCCAAAAGCTTCTTATGCTGATAAGCAACTTCAGGAAAGTCTCAGGGTATAAAATTAATGTGCAATAATTAATAGCATTCTTATACACCAACAACAGGCAAGCAGAGACCAAATCATGAATGAACTCCCATTCACAATTGCTGCAAAAAGAATAAAATACCTAGGAATACAGCCAACAAGGGAAGTGAAGGACTTCTTAGGGATGAACTACAAACCACTGCTCAACAAAATCAGAGAGGACAAAAACAGATAGAGAAACATTTTACGCTCATGCATAGGAAGAATCAATATGGTGAAAATAGCCATACTGCCCAAAGTTATTTATAGATTCAATGCTATTCCCATTAAGCTGCTATTGGCATTCTTCATAGAATTAGAGAAAAACTATTTTAAAGTTCATATGGAAGCAAAAAAGAGTGTGAATAGCCAAGACAATCCTAAGCAAAAAGAACAACGCTGGAGGCCTCATACTACGTGACTTCAAACTATACTACAAGGCTACAGTAACCAAAACAGCATAGTACTGGTACAAGAACAGACACATAGGCCAATGGAACAGGATAGATAACTCTGAAATAAGACCACACACCTACAACCATCTGATCTTAATAAAGTTGACAAAAACAAGCAATGAGGAGAGGATGCCCTATATACTAAATGGTGCTAGAAGTACTGGCTAGTCATATGCAGAAAATTAAAACTGGATCCCTTTCTTACACCATATACAAAAATCAACTCAAGTTGGATTAAATACTTAAATGTAAATCCTGAAACTATAAAAACCCCAGAAGAAAACCTAAGCAATACCATTCAGGACACAGGTGCAGGTGAAGATTTCATGATAAAAACACCAAAAACAACTGCAACAAAAGAAGAAATTGACAAATGAGATCTAACCAAATTAAGGAGCTTCTGCAGAGCAAAAGAAACTATCATCAGAGTGAGTAGACAACCTACAGAATAGAAGAAACTTTTTGTAATCCATCTATCTGACAAAAGTAGACATTCGGAGTTTACAAGGAACGTAAACAGATTTATAAGAAAAACCAGACAACCTCATTTGAAAGTGGACAAAGGATATAAACAGGACACTTCTTAAAAGAAGACATACATGTGGCCAAGAAACATTGAAAACAAGTTCAACACCACTGATTACTAGAGAAATGCAAAGCAAAGCTACAATGAGATAACCATCTCATGCAAGTCAGAATGGCAATTATTAAAAAGTCAGTAAACAGATTCTGACGAGATTATGGAGAAAAAGAAACTGTTGGTGGGAGTGTAAATTAGTTCAACCTTTGTAGAAGACAGTGTGGTGATTCCTCAAAGACCTAGAACCAGAAATACCATTTGACCCCGGAATCCCATTACTAGGTGTATATCCAGAGGTATATAAATCATTCTATTATAAAGATACATGCATGTATATGTTCACTGCAGCACCATTCACAATAGCAAAGGCATGGAATCAACTCAAATTCCCATAAATGATAGACTGGAGAAAGAAAGCATAGTACATATACACCATGGAATACTATGCAGCCATAAAAAGGAACACTATTATGTCCTTTGCAGGGACATGGATGGAGCTGAAAGCCATTATCCTGAGCCAACTAATACAGGAACAGAAAACCAAACACCACATGTTCTTACTTATAAGTGGGAATCAAATGGTGAGAGCACATGGACATGCTGGGGGCAGGGGACAATATACACTGGAGCCTGTTGATGGCAGATGGTTGGAAGTAGAGAGAGCACCAGGAAGAATAGCTAATGGAAGCTGGGCTTAATACCTAGTTGATGGGATGATCTGTGCAACAAACTACCATGGCACATGTTTACCTATGTAACAAATCTGAACATCCTGCTCATGTACCACTGAACATAAAGTAACAGTTGAAGAACAAAAAAAAAGAGGTGGGTGCTTCTGTGAGATGCTTAAGTCATGAGAGCAGAGCCTTCATGAATGTGATTAGTGCCTTTATAAAAGAGGCCGGGGTGAGCTTTTGTCTCTTTTGCCATATGAGGACACAGCAAGAAGGCAACATCTATAAAGCAGAGAGCCCTCACCAGATAATGAATCTGCTTGTGCCTTGATTTTGGACTTCCCAGCCTCCAGAACTGTGAGCAGTACATTTCTATTGTTTATAAATTACCCAGTCTAAGGTGTTTTATGGTAACCTGAATGGACTAAGACAAGGTTGTAGGCTGAGCTTTAACACTCCAATTAATAAAATGTGCAAACAAAGAGTAATTTGTTTCAAAAATATATTCACTGATACGTTGAATCAATATATAAACTGAACAGCTTCTCCTTAGGACCAACATAGGTATTTTGCTGCTGTTAACACAAGTTACTTGCTTTCCCACAGTCATAATTTTCCTCTTATACCTCCTTTTACTTAATTACCCATCTCACTTTCTCTATTGAAATTCATTGTGTGAGGTGCAACTCAAATGCACCTTACACACTTCATCCCAGTGAAATGTAATGCCGCAGTTACCACAGTTTGGAAAAAAAAATTTAAGTTTCAATAGCAATGCGTTAGTGTCTTCTTTTTGGCACTTTAATTATGCCTTCAATTATGTTTGTGCACATATGTCTCTAAATAGATGTTTAGCTCTTGAGTGGCAGAGACTTCTAATGAAAACTTCAGTGCTTTGCATTTAACCAAAGTATATTGAACTGGTATTAATTGAATATCTACTGTGTCTGTGCAGTAGCTCAAAGATCATTCATCAGAAATTCTTCAATCTTTTGCAGTCCATTTTGTGGTGACATATATATATATATATATATTTGTTCCTGTTATACTGATATATATATATATATATATATATATATATATATATGTTCCTGTTATACTGATATATATATATATCTCAGAACTTTTTTGTTCCTGTTATACTGATATATATATATATCACTGTGTGTGTGTGTGTGTGTGTGTGTGTGTATATATATATATATATCGGTGTGTGTGTGTGTGTATATATATATATCAGTATAACAGGAACAAAAAAGTCATTAAGTATGTTGAACTGGTAATAATTGAACATCTACTGTGTCTGTGCAGTAGCTCAAAGTTCATCAGAAATTCTTCAATCTTTTGCAGTCCATTTTGTGCTGATATGTATATATATATATATATTTGTTCCTGTTATACTGATTATACTGATATATATATATATATATATATATATATACACACATCTCAGAACTTTTTTGTTCCTGTTATACTGATATATCTATATCTGTATCAGTGTGTGTGTGTGTGTGTGTGTATATATATATATATATATATATATATATCGGTGTGTGTGTGTGTATATATATATATATCAGTATAACAGGAACAAAAACGTCATTAGCAGATGAGATTAGCAAATAAGTTATGCTATCATTTACTTTGCTTTTTATTCCACACAATTAAAACAATATTTTCAGAGGGCTTACTGATACATATGTATATATCTGATATATATCATACATAGACATATATACAAATGTACTATTTAACAGGATTCTGTATGCTATTCTACCTTCAAAGCTGAGATTTTTCTCATAAATGGTACCAAAAAAATAATGAATTCATCTTAGAGTTTTTGCTATAGAAACTTGGAATAAATTATTCTAAGCTGCTTGGTTGGCAGACATTTGGGAATACTTATAGGGGGATACTTAGAAACAGTATCTCAAGAGAGTATTGAAAAAAGGATCAACAAGAATATATATTCATTTGTAAATAACTAAACACATCCTGTGTTTCCCTTTAAATTCAGCACCAAAAAAGGCAGGCATGTTGTTTGCATTCTTCATTAATGTAGAAATAAAATCTCCATTCGGGGAGAAAAAACATCAGTGAATTCTTTTCATACCATTCTATATAGGAGTCACCCCCAGGAAGAGTTTACTGAAGAAAAAAAACATGGTGTCATTCAGGGTCATAAGGGCCAATTTATTTTGGATCCAATGTACTGGTCATATTTTCTAATGGTCCCATCAATTATTGAGAGGGCGTCAAAATCTATTTTTCTCTTTGCAGTTGTATTAGCTTTTGTTTCACGTATTTTGAACCTCGGTGGGTAGGCACATAAACGTTTAAGACTGTTACATCCCCTTGATTAACTGAGCCACTTTGTCATTATGAAATGACTCTCTGTATCCTTGGTAACGCTCTTTGCTCCTAAATCTTCTCCAGGTTTGTGCTCATTGACAATCTTCACACTGGCAGAACAAAATTCCCTGCCCAAAGAAACAGCAATTATTTTGCTATCATGGTCTTTTATTTCACTTAGTTCAAGGGATTTTATTTACTGAATTCTTGGCATATTAACAGAAGATGTTCAGGGAATATTTACTCACTGAATAGGATGAATATCAAGATTTAAGTTTTAAAACATGTTACAATATGTTTAGTTAAAATAAGGGTGTTTCAAGGGCCATAGACCTAATCCCAAATTTTGTTGGCAGAGTCTAAGTATTATTCAAAGACTTGAATTTTAGATCTTCAAAACAAGGTAGAAATCTAGCTTTGCCTGCTCATGTTTTACATGGGAAAACGAAAGCTCACAGGAGGTTCAGAAGGGCCGATTTTCTGAGACAGAACAGATTGCGACAATGAGCGGACCAGCACACCGGCTTCCTGACTCAGAATAGACCCCTCTGCATGACAGCTTCCTGTGCCTATGGTTTTATCATCTTCACACCTTTTTTCAGTTGCTTATCTTTGAACCAGTATGTAGTAGAAAAGATTAAATACTGAGGAAAAAAAATTAAATGAGTTCTGCCTTTCCCAAAATGTTCACATCTCAATGGTGGCTTTAATTTTAAACTTCCACTTGTCCCTTTATCTGTAGAAATAATCATCCAGTTACAATTCCTCAGACACCATGAACATTTGCAATTTTCTACATGGTCTAAATATTTTTTCCCTGTTTTTAAGATACACAGGTTACTTATTCACTCCAGTGAGCTTGAACATATTAATCTCTGCCAGAGTATAGGCAGGCCAAAAACATGTAAGTTGCTAACAAACATCATGCATGTCTGTGACTAGGATGTTATTAGTGTATATTCTAAGAATGTCCTGAGCACACCTGACTTCATGCTTCATGATTTCAAAAGATAAAGAACCATGCATTTGAATTAAGAATCAAGACTTGCTGGGTGGCATAGATTTTTTTTTTTAAAATAAGATTAGCAAGTGATTTCAGAACTTTTTGATGCAATTATCATTACAAGTTTAAATCACACTATGATATAACAGAACAGAGGTTTCTGAACACAACCTTTATTTGATTATTTTAGTGTAATTTTTTGCCCATTTATATACTTATTTCACCAGTTCAGGATACTTACAAAGCATCAGGCTTCATGTGCATTACCAGGAATTCACAAATGTATAAAATATCAAGGAACTTAGCAACTAATGAGGGAGACACATGTAAATAAAGTTTAACTTATGTGATATATAAAGTGAAGTGGCAAATAGTAATTTTGCCAAGCTACTGTTGTTGCTGGGGTATTACTGGTTTTATACAGGAAGCATTATACACAGAAAGTATATAAGCACGGCACAACAGACGATCAATGTCCTTATTCCTTCTCAGGGGACTCTGAATATCCCCTATTTCACAATACAAATAATGTAGCCGAGGGGTTGAAAAGACAAAACAATTCCATGGGATGAATTAAGGCAGGCAGCTGATAGGGTTAAGAACATATTCAAACCTTTCTGTGTCCTCACGTGGCCTCTTCTCTGTGCGTGTGCAGAATGAGCAAGCTTCAGTGGCTCTTCCTCTTCTCGTAAGGACAGCAGACCTATAGTATTAGGGCCTCACTTTATGGTATCATGTAACCTTAATTGCCTTCCTACAGGACTTATCTCTGAACACAGTCACACTGGAGATCGGTGCTTCAAAATATGAATTTTGAAGGGATATGATTTAGTCATATTAGTCATAACACTTCCCCACCCAGCCCTATCACATTTACAATCCTGGCCCCCATAGATCATATGCATAGCAAAACTAAATTACTCGAGTTCCCTGAATTGCCCACATTTTTTCCTCCATGATGTTGCTTGTGTTTTTCTCTCTGCTTGCTTCTCCTTGCTTCCCTGCCTGCCAAACCTTTAGCTCAACTTTATCTGTGAAGCTTTTCCTTTCTTCATGAATAATTATTGTATCTCGTATATAATCTCCAGTATGGCATTATCATATTATTTGACGGTAGATGCTCAATAAATATTAATATTTTTGAACATATGACTTCACATTTGACAAGATTTTCCAATATTGCCTAACTCTGAAGCCAGTTCTCCATTAAGTTGTATTCACGGAATACTGCTATGCAATTATGTCTTTCCCTCCAAACTTGATATATGAAGTAAGAGACAGAGGCGTTTGCCTAGGATTTTCAGGGAGAAATTTAATTGAGGAAATATCTGATAATAAACATTATTGCTAATTTTATATTTGAAGTCCATATCACAATCTTATTTTCTGAAGATGAAGAATTTTTAGTTAGGAAAGACAGTGATGTTATTTAAAATAAAAAGGATCAAATAGGCACATTTGGGAAACCCAGACTCCCTAATGATGTGGAACACCTCCAAATTGACCTATGAATCCATTGTAGCATTATACAAACTCTGCTTAGTATCCCCTTGGATTGGTGTACAATTTCAGGTCATAGACCAGTGTGTATTCCAGATATTGAAGGTGCAGTCAGATTTTCAACTTCATGCCCTGTGTTCACTGCTTAGCACTCATAGTTAATTGGAACATATAGCCCAGATAATAGAAAAATTCAGCTGTTAACACCTTTCACTAATGAAAGGAACTGTCCAATGACCTTGATAATGTGGAACTCATAACATCTTATTGCATTTATAATGTAACAGGTGACTTACCTACATGGATGATACTTACGATCTGAAACAGGCAGTCTGAGCTTAGAAATAAATATTAGCTGTGTTACCTTAGGCAAATTTGTTACTCTGCGGCTCACTTTCCTCATCTTAAAACAGGGGAAAACCTACCTCTCAGGCAATCTGGCAGGATTAAATGAATTAATATATGCAAAATACTTAGAATAGTATCTGGCATTTAGTAAGCCCTGAAATGTTAGCTATTACGATTATCGTTGAAGTGTTCCTTACTTAGAATTTGTCCTACTTAAGTATACACCAATGAACAAGCCTGCAGTCCTAGAATTCCACACAGACTTCAAAGATTACAACCAACAAGGGAAGTATGCTTCTCATATAAAGGATGCCTTAACTTTTCTACTGATGGAGCTTTGTTTACGGGCCAAACCAGAAGATCTGATCCAAATGCTCCAAAATGAGTCAACTTAAAAAATAAAATAAAAAGGAATGGGTGAAGAGAGGAAGCAGTGCAGACACCAAAACCCAACTCCATTAGCTATTGTTCTTTTAGAGTTGAAAATATTTGTCCAATGCTGCTGTTAGAGTGTTTCTTTAGAAAAGACAGCATATGATCTTTTAACACATACATAGAAATCTCAGATTTCTAGAATTACAAGTCATATATAGATTCTACAAACATCTGAGGATATTAATTTTCAAGACTCATAACTGGAGTCTTTTTCTTGGTGCAGTCCTGAAGTCAGTAAACTGCCTTGGCCATGATAACCGTGGGAACTGTTCTTGGCTTGCAGCTCCAGTTCAGCAGCGATTTGGTGAGATATCTGTGGCAATCACTGTCAACATAACTTTATTTTTTCTTGTCCCTCTCCCACAGTGACAAAACACTGTTATCAGTTTCACTTGGGATGGTCACAAAAACTTGGAAACATTGCATTTCAATCTAAGTGTGAGAGGAATTCGGCAAGTTTCTCCACTGCACTAAGTGATTACTCATTCCTTCCAGGCATTCAGGTGAAAAATCTGGAGTCAACTTTTACTTCTTCTGTTCATACTTCATATCCAGTTTACAGAAATCCTGTGGCTCTACTTTAAAAAATCGCCAGAAACCAATCCCATTTTATTACATCTAAGGCTACTCCTGGACTAAGTCATCATAATATCTCACCTTGATTATAGTAATACTTTCTTTTTTGAGAAGGAATCTTGCTCTGTCACCTAGGCTGGAGTGCAGTGCTGCGATCTTGGCTCACTGCAACCTCCACCTCCTGGATTCAAGCAATTCTCCTGCCTCAACCTCCTGAGTAGCTGGGATTACACGTGCGTGCCCTGTAACCTCACCTGTAATCCCAACACCTGCCTGTAATCCCAGCTACTCAGGAGACTGAAGTAGGAGAATCGCTTGAACCCAGGAGGTAGAGGTTGCAGTGAGTCGAGATCGCACCGCTGCACTTCAGCCTAGGCGACAGAGCGAGACTCCTTCTCAAAAAAAAAAAAAAAAAAAAAAGTATATACATATATATGTATATACACATATTTACACACACACACACACACACACACGGTAGAGATGGAGTTTCCCCACGTTGGCCAGGCTGCTCTCAAACTCCTGACCTCAGGTGATCCACCTGCCACGGCTCCCAAAGTGCTGGGATTATGGTGTGAACCCCTGCACCCAGCCTATTGTTAATACTCTTTTAACTGGTCTCCCAGCTTCTTCCCTTATCCATCACCCTCCCTATGGTCTATTTTCAACATAGGAGCCAATATGATTCTTTCAAAAGTTAAGTCACATCAGGCTATGCTTCTGCTCAAAACCTTTCCATAGTTCCCAGTCAAGTCCCTTACAAAAAGGCTGTATGATCCTAAACTTTTAGCTCCCTCACCAGTCTTTCTCCCACTTACACCCTCTGACCTGATTTCTGTCTACCTCTGTTGGGAATGCTCTTCCTCCATTTATGTAACTGTGTGTCTAGTTATGCTTTTCCTCCTTTGCTCAAATGTTACTTCAGGGAGGTCTATCCCAGCTATCCTATTTAAACATGTGTATGTCTTACACACCTAAGCATCTCCTGTCCTGTCCTCAATGTTTCCTCCATAGCACTTAACACTATTTAATACAGAAGTTCGCATAGTTGTGGTCACCAGAATTTCCTAGCAAGTTTGCAGGTGAAGCTGATGCTGGTGGTCCAGAGACCACACCTTTGAGAACCACAGTTTCAGAAGAATCGCTTCTCTCAGACTTGCCATATTTCTGATTTGGGTAGAGTTAAACCACTCAAACTTTAGGAACCATCTTAAGCGTCTCTTAAAACTCAGGCTGGCACCTGTCCCTAGAGTTTCTGATTGGGTAGGACAGCTGGGGCCCAAGATTTGCATTTCTAATCACAATTTCAGAGCCACTGATTAAATATAATGTATATTTTATTGTCTATTCGCTCCCTATTAGAATGTAAATTCTATAAAGCAGGGACTTTTATTTTCTGTCGTTTCTACTTGCAAATAACAATATGAGGCACATAGCAGCCATTCAGCAAATATATACAGAAGGAATAAATGAAAATTGCTTATCCTACTATTACATTAGAACACATCTCGTAATTTTATTGTAAGATTTTATAAGAAAAAATACAAATACAAAGTTAACAAACATTGTATAGTTCAACCCCCTCATGCAAGAAGGCATTTTTAAGCATTGGGCCACAGAGACAACTGGGATATCAATATTTGGGAAATAAATTATTAACAATTTACATTATAGCATTAGTATTGACACTAAACATTTATGAAAGCTACCATGTGCTAAGCACTTCATGTACTGTATCTCTTTGAATTCTCAAAACTATTGAGATGGCTAGTGGTGTCACTTCCATTTTACAGAGAAGGGCTTGGTCACACCATGCAGCCCACTATCCATGGACTCCATGATTTTTATACTGTCTCCTTCCCTCCATGTGCTCTCCCAACTGGGAACAAAAAGGGAGGGTATGAAACAGGAGGTGGTGGGTTTACTTTTTAGTGTCCAGACATATCAAGGTTTGAATTAAAATTTCCTGAAACTCTTATAACACTAAAGGTCATCTGGCCATCTTTCTATTACAATAACATTCTAAAGAGCACTGGATTCTAGATGCAAATGTGGAACCATACATATGTTCATACATCTTGTAAAGGATGAGAAAATGATTTTTAGGAGGCATTTTTTTTGTGTGTGTGATAATTTAGAATAGTCTGAATATTTATTCTATCAGACCCTGCACAATAGTGTTACATTTATGCAGGAAATAATGGATATAAATGATTATGAGTTAGTGATTCATTTTTTTTTTCCCAACAGGCCGTTAGACTAGGTGTCTAACTTTTTCTTAGAGGGCCAAATAGTAAATGTTTTTGACTTGTAAGCCATACAACTCTGCAGTTACGGAAAGCAACCACAGAAATGAACGGTTATAGTCTCGTTTCAAAAAACTGTATTTATACAACAGGTGGCCAGCCCATGGGCCAAAGCTTGCTGACCCTTGTGTTTAAAGATTCCCATCTTAGTAGCATGAATAAAATGGACCAGAAAAATTTCAGGTAACTTTGTCAAATTTATCTTAAAAAAAAAAAAAAAAAAAAAAAAAAAAGATTGCTTCTTCCTATAGAAACACCCATATTCCTATAAATAAAAATGACTTTTAAAAAAGACAATTCTAGCAGGCAAATAAAAACAGACAACTGTCTTTGTAGTAAGTTGAATTAGCTAAACGAATCCTTGTATTTATTTTTTACACAGCACAAATGCAGATGATACAGAAGTTCGTAATTCCCCACAAAACTTATAAATTTAACAACTGGGAATCTAAACATAATATTCAGAGTCATCCACAGCTATCCACTGTGTGGAATCCATTCTACAGCAGCAGAGGAGTACCTTAATTTAAAGCACCAAGTTTCCAGGCATTACTACAAATATCTTCTTTTCATTCTCTAATACATGCAGTCAAACTGCCTATGAAGCAAATATCAATTCACTTTATGCTTTAACAGATAAGGGAAAGCAGTTGGAAAACCATTATTAAGTCTAAAAGTGATCCTACCTTTTTGCCTTACTATATTTTCTCCCATGAAATCTTAAACTTTTAATATAGTTATATTTAACATGAGTATAAATCAAAATTTGAACTTAATGTCTTTTCAGATTCATCCAATAGTTTAGAATGTTTATATTTGTTTTATGACTTGAGGAAAACAAAAACAATCTCGAATTTAGAATATTCTGGCAATCTTTATTAAAAGTTAAATTTATTATTTTATAGCAAAGTAATATTGTTTCTTTGTCCAAACATTACAGATTTTAAAAAGTTCCCCTAATGTATGTAAATATAAAGCTTATTCCCAGTACACATTTTACAGAGGTGTGTTTTCATTTTTTGAAGTAGGGTTCAATGGGCATTTTTAGGGTCTTGCTAACATCAGCCCTATATACTCAGAGATGATTGAATCTACTAAATGGACAATGAAAACTGGTTGAAGCTGCTGATGAATGCTTCAATAAAAATCTGATACACACAGATTTCATTGTCATATTCAATGAAACCGAAGTCTTCCTTAAAACTGATCCTGATAGGCTGAAGACAGAGTAATGGACTGTTAGTTCCTCATGCCAAAAATACATGGGTTTGTCATACAAAGGCTTCATTCTCTGCCTGTCGTCAGTAACTTGAGAGCCTTTTGTAGATTCTGTACAGCAGTGCTTACATCTTCATACTGCAAAGCACTGCCAGCATATTTGCAGTACTTCTGAGCTCTAGCAAAGTCCTCTGGGGTTAAACGAATATCCCCTAGGAAAAAAAAAAATAATTAAGATATTTATAAGAATACAAAAAGTGATTCTGTAAGGTTGGGTAAATGCTTATGCTTAAGATTAAAAAATGTATTTAAGGCTATGTAAAAACACAATAGGTTTTGTCAATCCCATACGAACTTTGATAAATTTTCTTCATTCTTTTCGATTGTTTTTTTATTACTAATATAAACCATAGACATGCCAATACATAATAACATAGATGAATAAGATTTTCCTTTAAGAAGCAATAAGGACAAACAAGGATAGTAGCTTTGGTGTCTATGCTAGAATCACTTAGCCTCTCTTCATGGAACAATACAGACAGACTAAACCAATTCAACCCTCAACTGAGCTGGAATATAAATGTAACCTTCAATAAAAAAAAGGTGAATAATAAACAAAATAAACAAACAAACAAACAAAAAAAGGTGAATAACAAACTTTATGTAAAGAAAAACCAGGTTGCTTAGCTTGTTTTTAGCATGAAAATATTTTACATTTTTGTGCCATCCATGTCAAATTTCTTAAGGTGTTCCTAAGGTTTCTTAAATTTTATATCATTGAAATATACAATTAAACATGTAAACAACCATTACAAATTATTTCTCCAAAATTTATTCTAAGTTTTCTAGTTAGACAGATGATTAATATATAGAGCCCAAATAAACAATTTCAGTTAAAAAAAAAAAACACATTAAAAACATTTCATTTAATCTATGACAAATTTCCTTGAATATACATTTCTAAAGACAAAATTAAAAATGGATACTGTATCTTGTCTTTTGAAATGACCACCATTTTCTCTGGAAATTTTCATGTATTTGGAACATTCATGTACTTGGAAATACACGAACACACACACAACATAAAATTAAAAGACTGACATTACCTAGGCAAAGATTTCTAAGTCGGTAGCAACTCCAGGCCAGCTAATATAATATTCTGATCCCAATTATTATTTTCTAAAATTTTCAAAAAGAGTACTAAAACAATACATGCTATTTTTAGCTCAGTACCAGGCACCTATAGGTGCCTAATAACTTCACTGCATGAATATGAAAAAGCTGCATTTTATTTCCCACATTTTAAAACTAAGTTCATATAGAATAAAACACTAATTAAATTACAGATTTTAAAATACAGATATACTTATGCACAGTAACTAGCGTAGGGCACTACAGTAAGTCTTCAAATATTTGTTGAACTAGTAGTATTTAAGATTACATAAAACTTGGCCTTGTTGTGAATCAGGGATTACAGATTCCAATTTTAACAGAAGTTACTGACTTGGCATTTGTTACCCATTAAACCTAAACATCAACTACCAGTTTTGTTGACAATTTAGTCAGGTATGCTTGAGTTCCTATTTTTGATCTTCAAAAATACCTACCAGATTCTTTAATGCTTTTTCAAATTATATTTAGGAGTTAGCCACAGATTCATTACAATATATTTAATATACATTAATTTCACACATATACTATATGCATTAAAAGGTGATAGATACTAAGCACTAAGGAGAAATACATAGCAGAAAAGGGATATAAGAAGTACCAGAAGTGATGGTAATGGTAGTGACAGTGAATATAAATGCAGTATTTTTTAAAAAGAATTTTTTAGAGCAGTTTTAAGTTCACAACAAAGGAGGAAGATAAGATTCTCATCTCCCCTTCCCCACCATGCATAGCTTCCTCCATTATTAATCTCCCCCACCTGAGCAGTATATTTGTCACAATCGATGAACACGCATTGATCCATCATTATTACCGAGAGTCTACATTAGGGTTTACTCTTGATGTTGTGTTTTCCATGAGTTGGGACAAATTTATAATGACATCTATCTATTATTATAGTGTGATATGGTTTGGATTTGTGTTCCCACCCAAATCTCCTATTGAACAGGAGGAGAGGCCTGGTAGCAGGTGAGTGGAACATGGGGGTGGATGCCCCCCTTGTTGTTCTTGTGATAGTGAGTTTTAGTGAGATTTTATTGTTTAAAAGTGTGTGGCACTTCCTTCTTCACCCTCCTATTTCCAGGTGAACAAGATGCCATGGGCCACGGGTTAGAGAGACGTGAGTCCTCTGTGGCCGCCAGCAATAAACACATTGTAATTTGGCCTAGTCTTTCAGTGGTGATTTCGCACTCACTCGATTACAACAAATAACTTGCTGGGATTTTGATGCTGACTGCCCGTAATCCATAGATCAAGTTGGGAAGAATTGATATCTTGAGAATACAGAGTCTTCTCATGCATGATCATGAAATCTCCATTTATGTAGTTCTTTGATTTCTTTCATCAGCATTTTGTTGTTTTCCTCATATAGATCTTGTAATGTATTTTGTTACATTTATACCTGAATATTTTTGGTGGGGTGCTAATGTAAATGGTATTTTGTTTTCTATTATTGTGTTTATGTAAACACAAACACAACGGCAACGCGTTTTAATTTCAAATCCCACTTGTTTCGTGCTATGTGGAAAGCAACTAATTTTTGCATATTAATTATGTATACTGCAATCCAGCTATAACTGCTTATCAGTCCTAAGTGTATTTTTTAAATTGATTCTTCGAGATTTTCTACATAGACCATCATGTCATCTATGAACAAAGATAGTATTTTTTTTTTTTCCTATCTGTATAGCTTTGATTTCTTTTTTTCTTACTGCACTAGTTAGGACTTCTAGTATGATGTTAAAATGTCAGTGTTGATATTTATATTTCATCCTGAGTGATGTACTCTATGTTTTGTCATTTGAAGGAGAATAATCTTTGTGTCTAAGTCAAATGAAATCCTTTTCTTTTATATTCCATAATTCTATTACTGTTCAAAATCATGGCATATTTTTGTTTGCTTCCAAATTGAGATTTCTTATATAACTTCAAAATTTTTCTTAGATGTTTTAGTTTAGCTTTTTTTTGTTTTTTTCTCACTGGCAGGTTCTATGGCTTCTTATCTAAGGTCTTTCATATTCTACAGCTTCTATTCTACATACTATGAAATCCATGTATTTTTCTTAAAGGAGGGGAGTTCTCTGATTTCTTAAGTTTGGAGCAATTGCTTTCCAGGCACGTGGGAAAGCTATCATAGAATTTTTCTTCGTTAGACTATCTAAAGAAGTATATTTCATCAGTTCTTATATTTCATATTTCTTTTTCTTGACTGCTACCCTTATCTTGATGGAGTACATCCTGAGGTAAGTTCCTTAAAAAAGGTATGTGCTAGGCAAAATGTGAGAGTTCTTATATATTTAAAAATATTTATTTTGCCCTAACACGTGCCTGACAGTTTAGATGGGTAAAGAATTCTAGGGTACTGGTTCTAGGTGGTAGACTAAACATATAGAATTAACTAGTCTTCCTCCTGAAACCATGTTGAAATGATAAAGTAATGCAAAAGGAAATAAATCCACAAAATTGAAAAGAAGAAGAGAAAGAATGAAAAAACTGAAAAGGGAAAACTGACAAGAGATTTAAAGAACATCTCTCCAAAACTGTGGAACAAACTGCTCAGGCAGTGCTAGGACTGTTAAGATAGGTATGATATCCACCTCATTACCCAAAGGGTCTCTTCATTCCACGGCTAAGAGGCAGGTAGGCTTACTGGCCATTTCCCACTCATACAGGGAGAACAGAAAATTCGAGTTGAAAAATACACCTGCAGACATTATCAGAGGAAACTCAGTAGCAGCTATTAAAAATAATCAAGGTCTTCACTTTAAATATAAAAGAATTAAATCTCATTTGACATATGAAGAAAACTAAAGTCTGAATGAGAAAGACCAAAATAAACACAATGCCTGATTTGGGCTAAAAAACAAAGAGAAGTCAGAAAAGTAGTAAAGATTATACCTAAACCAATCACTTAGCCTATAAACCAACCAACCAAAGTAACCTCAGACATTTTTATTTTCAATAATGGTCAGTTCCTTTCTTTTTTAGATAATTTAATAACTTAGTGTAGATAAGAAAAGTCACAATCACAACTCACAGAAATCCTGAACTAAATTAAAATAATCTAGCATAGACTTCCATGACAGCCTTGGCTACATGTTCGTTCTATATCCAGTAGTGTATGAAAAAAAGAACTGTAACAAAAGGGGACACCTTTGAATGTTGGTATTTTTAATATCAAACAATCCTGGTTCATTTGAGTATCTAGTGAACATAGTCATTCAAAGAAATTTGTTTCAAATTACCTAGAAATTCAAATTTAAGTAAGAACATTTAAATATATGGTACTGTCAAGTTAAAACTACAAAACAGCAAACCAAAATGGAAGATAAATGTGTCTCACAAAATAGTCAGCTGACTTACCCTGGGAAATTGTATTGAAAAGGGCGGGATCAATGGCAGGTAGAGTCTGTGGAGTAGGTTGGATGGTATTACTTGCTACACCTGCAAGTCAGAAAAACACAAATGGGTATAAAAGAATTACACCTTTTAATTATACAGTAGGACAGCACTAAAAAATCATGAAGAAATTTCATTTCCTTGCTTATTTTCTTAAAACATCAATGGATTCTAATTGGATATACTTATTTGACACTGGAGGATATTGAGTGTTTACATATGTGTATTGGCTATACATTTCCTAATATGTATTTTGTCTAATGTTTCAAATTACTTCTCAACTAAAGCTTATCAAATATCTGTAGAAGTAATAGGTTATCTACCTTTCAGTTTCTTAGCCAATTAAATAATTTGGTGATAGAGTAGAACATAATTATAATTTAGTTTAACTTAGAGGACGAATCCAATTTCATCACCACGCATGAAATTACAAATCAACATTTGTAATTTTTTTAGTTTACACATTTTAAGATGATATTTTTACATATCCAATAAACAATTTTCCAATAAACAACTGTTTTGACTTTGGTAAAATATTTCAAAACTGTCAAATCAATGAATAGCTTAGCATTCTGGATTAATGGTAAGAAATATACTGAAGTTGAAGATTATTTATTCATCATCTAAAAAAATTAAGAAAAAGTATAGACAGTTTCCAAAAAAGACTGAAATGATTCAATCAACAGTAAAATAAAATGAAGAAAAGTTGATTACTCCAAATCAATGGCGTTAAATAGTCTCTCAAAATGGACTGTTTGCCAAACTAATACACTGAATTCAAATAGTCAATTTGTAGGAAGGGTAAAGTGGAAAAAATACTGGGATAAGTATTTAGAAACAGGAAACAAAGAAAAGGGTTAAAATAAAGAGGGAAGTTTCTAGGGGAATAGGTTCTAAAATTTTCTAAAGGTCAAAAGTTTTTCTGGTATGAAGTTCTAAAGTTCTTCTGTTACGAACTTTTAAGATTTTTCTCATCCCCAACATAAGAGAAAAAACTGGTTTAAATATACACTATTAAGTGAGGTTAATAGTGTATAAATTATAAACATCTGACATAATTTTCTCCACAAAACTTGCCAAACACTGAAAGGCATATAAATATATATTATTTAAAAAATGCTAGAATGTAAAATCTGAGATGCATCTTCAGAGACTAGTCATGTCTAGTGCTTTGAAACGGATGTACCTAAAGCTTATGTAGATTACACATATTGTTCATATATTAAAAACAAGGTAAATCTACTCCACTCTAACAGTATTATAAATCTGCAAATTTGTAAGATCTATAAATTTGTAATTTATAGATCAATGCCATTCCTTGCTAAGTAATTTGCTTCTGTCTACCTTAAAATCCTCCAAACAAATCTTTGGATACAGAAAATTATCCAGAAAGTGTGATTAAACAGACTCCTGAAGGAACGTTGCATTTGGAGACACACAGAAAAAGGAAGAAAGACATGCTACCTACCTTACCTATGAGGAACAGAATAAGCAAAGAATGAGTGAAACCTTAGTGTAATCATGAGAAATAGTGTTGGGAGAAATGCGTAGGCCAGAGTTTCAGAGTTTCAACAACAGAGTATCAAAGCCTACAGAATAATGCAAATGTGGTACTTCTAACACAACAGTATAGCTTACATTGGGATCTATGAAGGAAGCTACACTTTACAATAAAAAGGCTAGCTTTAATCATAAAATAATTTTATTATTTAATCTAACTTTATTACTAAAATCTTATTCTGTAATATGAACTACAAAAAGGATATATTTCTTGAGAAAGAAAAAAACATACACTATTAATCAACTACATGTGATATTTGTGCAGTGGTGAAAGCACAAGAAGCAAACACTTCGCCTGTTTAAACAATCACTATCCCTGTCCTCATTGCACCGCCTTTGCTTTTTTGCAGAACAAAAAACTGTAAATTAGTACATACTATTCTTTTCAGCTATCTTAAGGATTTCCCTTTGATAAAAGTGCATCCTGGACGTTTATATGAGAGAAAATAAATCATTCTTAAAGTGAGTAAGAGGGGAAACATTTGGTATTATTTATATATTAGTTTTTTTTTTATTAGGCAACTATGAACTTTTTTATTGTTTCAAATACAATAGAAAAAAAAAAATCTGGGGCTAAAAGGAGGAGATTCCAACACCTCAAATCAATCTTAAGGGGAAATATACTAATCAGAAAAGTAAGTTTTAATTTGAGAGGATTTCAGTTCCTTGGGGGAAGAACATAGAAGGCAGGTGGCCAAAACATGAAGTCAAAAAAACTTGGATTCAGGTCCTGGTTCTGTCATTACTGGGTATGTTTTTCTTAGAATAATTGCTTAGTCTCTTGAGAGTTTATAAAGACAGTAATACGTAATACAGTTGCTGCAAGAATAAGTGTGGAAATTAGCTATGACAATTATTTGACTGGTAAAGCTACAAGAGTGTATTAAATATGATAGGATCTCAATCTATAAAAGTTCTAAGTTTTTAGTTTTATTCCTCCCTCTAAGGAACAAAAGAGAGAGAAAACAAGAGGCTCATGCTAGAGTTTACTGAATCAAAATGAACTGCTCATGACAGAAAACTTCGTAATGGAAAACAACCTGATATTTGTCTTTATGTCACGAATATTCTAGCCAGGAGATACATTGTGCATTAGTTTGAATACATAAGACTACAAATACTTTATCATTTTTGTTATACAAAACTAGCAATTTCATATGGATCAATCTACTATAGCCCTCTCACTAAAAGTGTTTTCTCTTTTCTATACTCATAAAGTGTATCTATATAGAAAATATATATTGATGTGCCTATACTACAACTCTGCCTTGACATAGACTGTCTAAAACAAAACTCCTTGGACAGTCTTTCTCTAAGGTTAATATCTTACTCCCAAGTTAAATATTCATTAACTTGCTATGAAATACCTTGTCCTTCCTTGGCACAGAAATAGGAAGGAAGAGGAACAAAAAGAGGGAAAGGAGGCTAATTTGCTGAACACTGATTTTGTGATAGGTCTACTACTAGTCCATTTTTATAGTTTTTCCCTTTTAATAATGAAAATAGCCATGAGAAGTAAGTATGATTAATTTCATATTAGAAAGAGGAAAAACTTCGGTCAAGAGAAATATCAGTTGAGTTTATGATTTAGCAACGGGTAGAAACAAATAACCAATATGCTTTTCCTCCAAAATGCATTTTATTTCCCCCTTGGCTCCTCTATGAGAATGCTTGTGTCTGGGACTCGATCAGGATTTAAACCTTCAAGTATAATTTGAACAGTAGTCATCTAAGGCAAACAGATCTAAGCAGCTGGTTTCACTTACGTTATTCTACACAGGAAATAACGAATATTTCTAAACATAATAAAATATTTAAAAGTGTTCCATGAAATTTTACTTCCAAAACAAATGCAAATAGGTTTGTCTATTAATGTCATCACATAGACCATAAAATATTAAAAAAGGGTAAAATATGCTGAATGAAGACACAAAAAGAAATCAGTGCTAAAATTATCATTTCATCAATAATCTTAAAGAAAATGCTAGCAATATTTCTGTAGATAGTATAAACTTGAAAGCCTTAAAATAGGCGGAAAGACACTAATCATATTTGATGCTACAATGGTCAAACAGAAAACTTTTACATGTAATGTAATTCATGCACAATAACTTACAAGATTTGGGTAAAAGGGCTGACAAATGAAAGTCAGTAAAGTAATAGTGTGTCACATAATAGGAACAGTAGAAATCGGGGCTCGAAGGATGACTATCATTCTATTAATTAAGTATTTTAAAGTGTTTGTATAGTTTAGTACCTAAGACACCTGGGATTAAAGTACATTTTTAAGAAAAGTTCTTGAAAAAATTAAATTAAATGTAAAATTTATAGTTGCAAGTTGCAAGTGTCCTACTTGGACATAAAGGTGAGACTGTGTCAACAATGCAATTAAAGGGAAGAGTAACTGTTGTCAAAGTGTCTTCACTGACCCGACTTAACTACCGAGGACTAGTTTTGTCAGATTTTTAAAAATAAAAACATACACATACAGTACTGATCTATTCAAAGACAGTAGATCTCTCTTTTCTGTTAGTTTTTTAAAGTGTCATATTTGTAAGGCTAAAAAAAAACCCAAACCCCTTGTTTCACTTGTCTATGATTTCATTGTTACTGAGATTTTATGCCTCAAAGCCCACTCCCCATCATCATAATATGGCATGTTGAGGGCAGAGGCTTGGTCCCAAGGGAATAAGACAAGACTAATCTAACCTAGGTATCACAATGAGACCCTGACTGACAAATCCTATAATAAACTCCACTCACCTTCATGCCATTCTAAAACAATAGAGAGGGGAAAAGAAAGGGAAGAGAAGAAAAAGAAAAACAGCAATATACATGAAAAGCATAGAACCTAATCTTATTAATAAACTGTAAGGTAAATAGCAAACAATGCACATAATACTTGTCATTTCTCAAGTAACTAGAATACAACTAATATTAAAACTTTAATGTAAATAATTTAATGTTTCTTGGGGTTCAGATGGAATTCAAGGATCTTGGTATGTTTCATGACCATCATTATGAGGCACATATGTGATAAGAAATGAAGTTCTTATTTATAAAAGGGGAATTAAATAAATCATTCAGTTATACTTTCCTACCTGTGCTGTGAGGCACTTCTGCTGGTGTATTAGCTGGAGCATGTGCACCAGGAGGAATCTGTATTCCAGTATAGTTGCCTGATGGCACATTGCTTGGGTCATAAGTTGAAGATGATGATGGCTGAGTTGGCTGAGTGGGGAAGAGAGGCTGCTCCAGCATCTTCATTTTCTTCAACATCTATCAGATCACATATATACAATGTTATACTAAGTATTTTGAAATACAAATGCCAAGTATTCTTATTTCACTATACACATGACAAATGGAATTTTTAAATGCAATTTTGTTTAATGCAGTGGAGAAGCAGGCTCTATTCTTAAAAGAATATTTTTAATTTTTTTATTTTCTTAAAAAATATAATCGTACCTGACAATATGATGATCACTTCTTTCAGGTTAATATTTTCTAATTCTGTAAACTCTTTGCATCTAGTGTATTTTTATTTAAAATAAACTTTCTTTAAACTTATGAAGACTCAAGGACATTTCTGGCAAAACATGTAACATTTATGCTACTCAGTAAGAACTCCATTTTCTGACAGCGGATTTTCACTTAAGATTTTCTGTGTACTAGCTACTATATGATTATCTGTGTGTTAGCTGTTTAATGCATTTAGCTAATAAACAAAAACAAAATAATAAACTTTTGCATTTACCTATGTAGAAATGAGATATTTCATTTTGAAAAGTTCTGAAATGTAAACTTTTAAAATAAACTGCCTCATGAGCCGAATTTGAAAACTACTTTGAAAAATTGAATTTTGGGTATAAGATGACAATCAGCTGCTTTTGGGAATCATAGTAATTTAAAATAAAGGAAAAGCAAGCTAGAGCTACAGATTTATCAAAGAGATATCTTATTGCTTCCTACCACATTTTTAAATAGCTTTTTTGTCTGATTATAAACATATTATTCAATGTAGATAATTTCAAATAAGAAAAAGTTAAATGTTCCTACTAATCTGAGATGAGCATTTTATCACACAACCCTGTGGATTGATTTATACTTTATATACATTAAAATGACTTTCCCCAATACTGGAGAACTCTAACATTTATACATTCTGGGAAAGAAAAAGGCTTCCACAACATAAAGATACTAAAGCATGACCAAAAGCTGGTAGAAACCAAAGTAAAGGTAAGAGGAAATCTTACCAGGTAAGGTTTGATTTTATGTGGCTTTTCATCTGAGGGCACTCAACAGTCTACACAAAAGAAAGAGTTGCCAAGAAGTGAGCCATGAAATGTCTGTATGAACCCCAACTAAATACCTGCAAGCTCCAAATTATGCAAACTCAGGTAAGACTCTAGGAGGCCCTGGAGAAAAGTAACAATTTAAAGCTGAAAGGGGGGACAAAGTTTGAGTTCTGGCAAGTCAATGGTCTGCTGGAACAAGAATCAAGACTTTGCAGGGAAAGATAACACAGAATGCAGAGAAGATTCAACATGTTATCAACAATAGAAATTATTAAAAATTAGTAAAGAAAAGGAAAATGAGAGAAAAAGTCTAAAGAAAAAGACCTAAAAATAACCCTGAGATTGAAAATCAGCGAAAAAGCACTTTAAAGCTGCTATGATCAATTTGTTCAAGGCCATAAATAAAAATATAGACATAAGAAATGAAAGAGAAAAACTAACGGTGGTAGCGGGAGGGGGGAAGGTAAAGACTGTAAGAGGAGAACAAAAACAGATGGGATTAACAGAAAACAAACGGCAAAACAGGTTTAAATCTAGCTACAGCAATTACGTTAAATGTAAATGAGCTAAACACTTTCTCACACAGGTTTGAGAGACAGAATAGAATAGTACCTATGTGCTTTTTGCAGGAAATATACTTTAGAATACAAATATCTAGATTTGTTTAAACTAAAAGGATAAAAATAGACATACCATGTAAATACCCCACAGACAAAAGCTGGCAACTAATTTTAACAACAGACAAATAGAATTAATGACAAGGAATATTACCTGAGATAAAAAGGAAGATTTCATAATGATAAAAAAGTCACATAAATACCAATCTGACAAAAGCTGGGGTGGCTAACTTTACAATAAGGCTGAACAGAACCCATGACAAGGAATATTAGCAAGATATAGTGGCATGTTCCATAGTAATAGAAAGGTTAGTTCATAAAAAATAACTATAAGGATACATGTGCCTAATATAATAACAGAGCCTCAAAATGAAACAAACTGACAGAACCGGTAAAACCCCTATAGCTGGACCATAACCAATAACTGTAGAATACATTCTTTTCAACTGTATATGGGATATTCACCAAGACAGACCATATGCTGGGCCATGAAATAAATCTTGGTAAACTACAAAATACCAAAATCTTTTGTAGTATGTTCTCTGACCAAAATGGAATTGAATTAGAAATCAGCAACAATAAGATATCTAGAAACACCTCTAACATTCTGAAATTAAACAACATATTATAAATAATCCATTATTCAAAGAAGAAATCACAAAAAGAGCTGTAATTATGTTGACCTGAGTAATACCAAAATTTGCAGGATGTTGCTAAACCAGTGCTTAGAGGTACACTGACAGATTTAAATTCTTCCAGCAGAAAAGAAAAGTTTAACGATCAAAGATCTACATTTCCTCCCTAAGAAGCTAAAAAAGCCAAAAGCAAATTAAACCCGTGTGGAGGAGGAAAAAAAATAAAAGGAATAGAAAATCAAGAATAAAAAACTTTTACAACGTACTTGCTGAAACATTAAAAAAAATCTCCTCAAGAGATGGGGGAAAAAGAGGAAACATATTATAAATCTGAGAAACGAAAGAGTTGATGTCATACACATCCTACATTAAAAGGATAATGAAGACAATAAGAAAATGCTAGGCTAATAAATGGCACTATCTAGGAGAAATGGACCAATCACTTGAAGATACAAACTATCATAACTCACCCAAAAAGAGATGATCTTAACAGTCCTAAATCTATTGGGGGAAATTGAATTCATGGTTAAAAACCCTCCTAAAAAGAAAATGCATGGCCTAGATGAAATAAGCAGTGAATTGTATCATTCAAGTAAGAAAAAATACCAATCTTATGCAAACACTTTCAGAAAACAGAGAAGGGATTACTTTCACCTTGTTTTATGAGGACAGTGTAACCCTGATACCGAACCTTGCAAATACTGAAATGTAGATACACAAATCCTTAATATCAGAATTAAATCCAGCCATATAATACAAGGCCTCATCATGACTAAGTTTACCAATGAGTGCAGGGTTGGTTCAACACTTGAAAATCAATCAATGTTAACTCATATTAACAGAAGAAAAAAAATCTTATGATAATTTCAATAAATGCATAAAAAGCACCTGACAAAATTCAACATCCATTTATGACAAAACTTCTCAGCACCCTAGGAAAATAAAGAAAATTTCTCAGTATCACATACGGCAAAAAAGAAAACAATGGAAATATTTATTGCCACTGGTGCAATAGGCAGGAAAAAGAAAGAAATGAGGATTGGAAAGGGAGAAGCAAAACCGTCTCTCCTTGCAGATGACATAATTATCTACATAGAAACTCAAGGAATTTACAAAGTAATTATCAGAATCAACAGGTAAATTTAGCAAGGTTGCAAGATAAAAGACTATACAAAGATCAATTGTAATTCATATTAGAAGCAAAGGACTGAAAAACTAAATTAAAAAAATAATTTCATTTACAAGATAATGAAAAGACACAAATACTTGAAGTAAATTTAACAAAAGAGGTATAAAACCTCTATTCCAAGAAATCTAAAATATCACTGAAATTACAGAAAGTTTAAATAAATGGAAAGATGTATTATGGTCACGTACTGAAAGACAATTAATTCTCCCTAAGTTTAATACAATGCTAATCATAATCCCAGTAAGTATTTTTTTTCTAAAAAAAGAGAAACTGAAAATCTAATTCTATAATTTATCTGGAAACTGAGAAGGACAATTTGTTAAGATAAAGGAAAAATAAAATTAGATGGAGTCACTCAATAGATGGGTCAGAGTAACACACCAAATGAACATGTTGACTCCAAAATCCAAACAGGCCCACTAGGCATTGTACCCTCTTTTCTTGGCTGTAGGAGTGGCTAGGTGGAACAACTTATCTATCACCTTAGTATGAATATCTTGACATGCCCCTTAACACTGGACCTTTAGAAATTTCACTAAGGTCCCTGAATTTTAGTCAGATTGATTTCCCATTCTCTGAGAAGCAAATGTCTTACCAGTAAGTCCAGAATAGTTGCTCACTAGGTCCAGTCAATATAATGTCATCAATATAATGGACGAGTGTAGTATCTTACGGAAGGATAAGAAGGCTTGATCCCTGCAAACTAAAGTGTGACATAGAGCTGGAGAGCTGACATAACCCTGAGGTAGGACAGTGAAGGTGTATTGCTGGCCTTGCCAGTCGAAAGCAAACTGCTTCTAGGGAAACTTATGGACAGGTATGAAGAAAAAGGCACTGGCCAGATCAATAGCTGTATACTAGGTACCAAAGAATGTTAATTTGCTCAACCAATGAAACCACAACTGGTGCAGAAGCTGCAACAGGAGTCATATGAAGGATCACAATAAAGAATAATGATTAATGAATTATAATCACCAAATATAAATTCATGAGCCCACATTGATGTAAATAAATGAATAAGCAAAATGAATAAACACACATTTATTTATATACAGATTAGAAAGTTCTTCCTTATAGTAGAGTGCCAAGTAATTAAAATAAAAATGAATGCTAAACCCAGAAGGTGAAATTGCATAAAAATATAGGATATTTACCTAATATCAAAGTATCTTCCACAATTTACTTATTAATAACAAAGGGAAAAATAATTTTAATGGGGAAGAACCCAGAAGACACCACATTACCCAAGTGGTCAGTTAACATCATCAATATTTCACCAAAATTGTACACTTCTAATGTAAGGCAGAGAGGATACAACTTTATTTTGGGTTATTCCTGCAAAAAATGCATAGGGTTAAACTAATTATGAGGCAACATTAGATAAACTGAGCAACAGTTAACAAGTAACTGTACTTTTCAAAAACATCAACGCAAAGAAACACTAGAAATCCTAAGGAACTACTCCAGATTAAGGAGACTAAAGAGACATGACAACCAGATGGAATGTGTGATCTATCTGTATGAGGAAAAAAAACTACAAAGAATATTACTGAGTCAACTGCTCAAATCTGAATACAGATGGAGATCAGACGATACACTGAATAAATACTATATTTCTCAATTTTGATAATTACACTGTAGTAAAAAGAATGCCATTATTCTTAGAAAATACAGAACTATTCAGGAGTAAAACACCATATCTCTAATTATTAACAAAGACTTCAAAAATATATAATGATATCCTCTTGTGAAGCCATAAGCCATTTCTGAGGAAATACTGCTAAAAACTGACATTAACATACCAGATTATGATACCAGGTTGTATTTTAAAATTTGACACACACACACACACACACATATAAAATAACCTCATGTCCTCTCTTGGGTATGTGTGGTAGGGGGAGTGGGAAAAGAGGGAAGAGGACAAGGGATGAGCAAGCAGGAGAGACTATGAATCAATGAGAGAATGTTTAATTCTGGATCAAAGGCATATGAGAATTCTTTATATCATTCTGGCAACTTTCCAGTAAATCTGACATTGTACCAAAACAAAACTTCTTTTATTTTACCATATAAAATGAGTAGTTTCAACGATCAGCTGTTCGTTTTTTATATCATTAATCCTATACACAGATGCTCATCAACATATGATGGTGTTACATCCCAATAAACCCACTGTAAGTCAAACATATAAGTCAAAGATGTATTTTAAATACCTAATCTACTGAACATCATAGCTTAGCCTAGCCTATATGAAACGTGCTCAGAGCACTTACATTAGTACAAAATCTTCTAACATAAAGCCTTTATGTAATTTATTAAATACTGTACTGAAAATGAAAAACAATGACGATGGGTTCTCGAAGTACAGTTTCTACTGAATGCATATTGCTTTGCTATCTTCTTAAAGGTGAAAAAGTGTAAGTTAAATCGTAAGTTGAAGCCTGTCTGTAACATCTATTCAAATGTCATGGTGCTGTGGTATTCAGCTGGAATTTAAAACACAGCACTGTTTTCAAAAGTATATCCTATTTTGTTCTTTATCAAAATTAACTAAAGTATCTATTATTTTCTACTGGTTTTACTAGAAATTAAATGCCAGAACAACAGACAATTATGTTTTTGTTAAATATACTACCTTTTTCACTTAAATTATAGTTGCAACAGTTAATCTTAAAACACAACAGGATATAATTCTACACTGAGAAAAAGAAGAAAAATCAAGGTCTTAAAGAAGACTTTTTTTTAACACAAACTGAGATTTAATGACATTACATCTTACAGATTTATAGGCTATCTTTGAGGAGATATTATTAGATGTTATGACATTAAGCCTTGACTATGATACTAGGTTATGTTTTAAGTTAATGAGTTGAAAAAGTATACAGTGAAAATATTCTCCTTTATATTGTACAGGATTTATTATTAGTATTCTGTAGCTTACAATTTCCTACTATCCACAAACTCCATCAAATTTGTATGCAAATAAATAACAGAAATGACAACTTCCATTTAAGTTGGCTTTTGGAAAACAAAAACTATCTACATTTAATAATCTACTTGACTAGTATTATTAATAGTAAGGGAGTAAGGTCTGTGATAATCAAAATGGACACTTCCTACTTTCAAAGGCAAAATGTTAAGTATTTTAAGATTAGAGAAGTCACTGATATTGAAAGAATGCCAAAAATCTCAAACTGACAAATTATTAGGTATTTCAATGTACCTAAAATGAAACATCTAAAATAGTTCTGAAAAGTAAAACGGCTAGTTGGTTTCACAAAAAATTTCTAGGATGCACTTAAAGACCAGATAATTCTACTGTTCTAAAGCATAAAAAAGACTAGAAAGATTCTGACTATATTTATGAAGCAAGCATAACATTGATATCAAAAAAGAAAACTGCAGACCACTTTTAGTTATAATTGTCAATGTAAAAATCCTAAATGATATAGTAGCAGTGAACTGAACCCATCAGTATAATTAAAAAAATAATATATTGCAACTAAGTGGGGTTTATTATACAATGTAACGTTGTTTCAATAATAGTCAATCTTTTAATAAAGTTCATTATAATATAGAACTAGAGTTTAATTAGACTGTGGTTGGCCAACTATGGCCAGCGGGCTGGCTGCCTGTTACTGTAAATAAAACTTTACTGGAACACAACCACATTCATTTTTTTTACATATTATCTATGGCTACTTCTGCACTACAACAGCAGAGGTAAATAGCTGCAACAAAGACTGTATCATTCGTAAACTGAAAATATTTATTATCTGACCCTTTAAGAAAGTTTACTGATGTCTGCACTGGATAATTATCTTCACAGATGCCTAAAAGTATATAACAAAATGCAAGGATTGTTTGGAATTTTCTCAGTTCCTAGAACAGTTCTCTTTGCAATTATCTATTTGCTACGTCTAATAAATAAAAAGTAAGTGAAAAAAGGTTTTCCTTTTTGATTACACATTAACTGAAAGGCCAAGTAAAATAGTAAGACCTTTGTTTTTTCATGATTAAAATTTGTAACACACATTATGTGATGGTAAAATTTTCCTAAATATATTAAGTAAAAAAAACAAAGCCAAGTACAGAACAGTATGTATATTACCAGTTGTATGAAAAAAGGGAGGATATATATTTCTACTTGCTAGTAAATTCATAAAAACTGATCTCTGTAAAGATACACAAAAAAACTAAAAACAAGACTTACTTGAGTTTTGGTAGGATCTGGTAAGATGGGGGATGTGGTAGACAGGAGAAATTCATTTCATATTTTTTATACACTCTGATTTTTTGAATCATGTGAATGTATTACTAACTTCCCAAATAACCTACACAACTCAAATAGATTTATAAAAAAATAATATGGTATTCTTTGTGGTTTGAAAACATTTTATAAATTATAAATGGATTGCCTTTCCTATATAACAGGAATGAAATCTGATTAAAAGTAAGAGATAAGTCATTTTGTTGACATGGACAGGTATTACAGCAGTTTGACTTTTTCTTTCACTGTCCCTAAGTTTAAGATTTTATACTTAACTTTCATAGATTCTGGGCCTGATGAAGACAAAACTGTATTGTTCCCTCCAAATAATGATGATTCTACTAATTTCTTTTACTTATAATAAATAAATACATACCATTATCTTCTTCAATTCCAACAGGGCCTGCTTGAGGAGTCTCCCCCATTCTTCAAACAATTATGGATGTATGTTGCCTTCCACCTGGCATACTTCCTGTGTTTCACATTCTAAAAGAGAGCATTTTTATATCAGCATTGGACTATGGTAAAGAAGTAAAAAGTAAACATTTACAACGACCTATATCATATTTATGAGATAAAACCTATTTTTGTAGATTACAGCTCTGAAAGAAACTGGCAATCTCCCCCACCCTATTGACAGACTTCATGAAAGCTACTGTCCTCAAAACAGATGTCCAGTTCTCTTTATCGTTTAACATTTCAGAAAGGATCTGCAATGGAAAAACAGGGGTGTCCTTCCAGCAAAAACTGCAACTCTTCTGCATAGGGGAGACATAGGCTAAAGTAGAATTCTAAGACTAAATATAAAAGTAACAATAGATTGAATTACTTTCACTAAAGACAAAAAAACAGATCTGTACAAATCTAGAAAAAAAGGAAAAGAAAAATAAGATGATGTAGCGGTTAAAGCTAATACTAGACTGATAGGCGGGTAAACCTGACTTTTTAGCTAGTCACATGCTGGTTAACAGCTCTGAACCTCAACTACCCTGATTCTAAAAAGGGAAAAATAATACTTCATTGAGTTGTAAGAAGAACTGAAAAGATCATGAAGAACCTGTTAGTTGCCCCTTCTTCTATGCCTTAAAACTAATGTTACATGCTATAAGATAAAAATTTGCTTTAAAAAATGGAGGTGCTAGTGATTTTTAGTTTATATTTTCAACTGACCTTTATTGTTGCATCATTATCACCTGGGAACTTGTTAGAAATGCAGAATCTTCAAGCCCACCCCAGATCTACTGAACTCAATCTGTAAGTGCCAGCCTGCACCTACACTACAAGACCCTAGGTGATTGATACGCACATTAGAGTTTGAGAGCAAACGTAGTTTTACTACCTGAAAACAACTACATTAGAAATAGAGGGCTGGACACAGTGGCTCATGCCTATAATCCTAGCACTTTGGGAGGCTAAGGAGAGGGGGACTGCCTGAGCTCAGGAGCTGGAGACCAGCCTGGCCAACATGGTGAAACACTGTCTATGAAAAATACAAAAAATTAGTCAGGCATGGTGGCACGCACTTCTAATTACAGCTACTCAGAGGCTGAAGCATGAGAATCACTTGAACCCAGGAGGCGGAAGTTGCAGTAAGCGGAGATTGCACCACTGTACCAGCCCAGGTAACAGAACGAGACTCTGTACCTCCTCACTAAAAAAAAAAAAAAGAAAAAAAGAAATAGAGTAGTCTTTTGCAAAGATCCAGCTAAGCCATCAGTAAGTACAAATGCAGGATATGGCCCAGATAGTTGAGTATTCTATAATGCGAGTCTCTAAATACTACTACAGGTAACTTCTGTACAGAAACCTAAAAAAATTAACCCTTAAGTTACTGATTTGTATCATACTTCCCTTTTCTTATCAAACTCCTCTTACATATGCAATTAAAAATCTATACATTGATTGCGATTTCTTCCAAGTATGACATTTTGCTCCATTTCACAAACAAGCTTTCCAACAGAAGTATCTGAATTTGAGGTCTTTACTTCTTCACTATTTAGTTCACTCTCGGGGGGTGGGGAGGGTATATTTCTTTTCTGTTTAGTTCATTTTCTACAGTAACACAAAGGGTCAGATAATTTGAATATGCCTATGTCTTTTACTGGTAGGAAGCCCACATGTTCTAGCCTGTACCTAACTTAAGATGTCAGTTCATTTGAGGAACTGCTCTTGCTAATATCAACTGCCTCGCCCACAATAGAAAATCCCAAGAGACACTTTTCAGGTTATCATCTAACTAAACTGCTAAACTCTCTAAATATATTAAACCCTGGACGATGCCAATCTTTGTGAAACATTCTCTATCTCTGGTTTTTATGACACTCTATTCTTTTGGTTTCTCTCCTATCTCCTTTGGTGCCTAACCCTCTAGCTGACCTTCAAATAATTTTAAATACTCTGTCCTAGCAGAGACTGCAAAATAGTTGGTGCGATCGATAATAACTCATATAGAATTTTAAATATGAATATTTTATATATTCAAATACTGGAAAAGTTACAGAACAGCCAAATTTCTAACTTCTCTTTAAAAAATGAAAGCTCTGGGCCCACATTTATTTAGCAATAATTATCTGAGCTGAATGAATAGAGGCAGTTCCCTTCAGATAATGTATATTCATTCATTCTCTCCTCCCTCATCTCAATATCCTATCAGTTGCCATTTATTACCTCATAGTGGGCTGTCTTAACTCATTATACCACCTCCAAGATTCCTACAAGCATCATGATCCTGCCATCTTAGCTTATATTTTTTACTTCTTCATATGCTTTCCCATAGCTTTAAATACTATTGATACATTTATTTTTTCTTAAATTTATGTATCTAGCCAGAATCTGCTTCAAAAAATACCCAACTGACTATGTGACGTCACCACCTGGATGTCTCACATACAATTAAAATTAAAACTGTTTTTTTGATTCCCCTACCATGTTTCCTCCCCTTGGGAACTTCACTCTCAAGTAAATGGGAAGAGTCATTTTTAACAGCTCTCCCTATCCTTTGCGTCTCTCCTAATTCTCTCACCTAATTCACCAAAAATCCAGTTGATTTTCTTTTGAAACATACCTTGATTGGTCTTCATCTTGCCCTTTTCTCTGCAATAGTTCCCTAATTCCCAACTTCTATTTTTGCCCTAGCCCCTACCACATCTTCCTCATCTAGTACTCTTGAGCACGGTGATCTTTCAAAAATATAAATCCATTAATGTCAATCTTTTCAGTGGCTTCCTAATTCATTTAAAATGTAAAATAAACTCTGACTTGGGCTACAAGAGTCTACTCTACCTGGTTCTTGATTGTCCAACCTCCTCTCTATATCCCTATCCCATTCAATGACTACCATCCAGCTATGCATTTTTTTTTCTGTTACTACACATGCCATGGCCCACACAACCTGTTTTCTCAGCCTGCTGTCTTTTTTCTTCCTTACCCACCTAACTCACCCCTATTCAGCTCATTCTTCATTATGCCAGATCAAATGCCAGTTCCTCAGAAGGGTTTTCCTGGGGTTTCCAATCTAAGGTCAGACTCTCCAGTAATCTTACATCTTTTTTTTTTATTAACAATATTTATAATTGTTTATAATTATATATATATGAAAGGATGCTTACAAAGTATCCTCCCCGACCCTCAAAACACCCCGCATGCCTTGCAATATAAGTTCATTAGAAGCAGAGTCTATGTCTATCTGTTGTTTATACCAAACGCTTGGCTTTGTGACCAGTATGTAGTAGTTGCTCAAGAGTATACACATCTCCAATATATATAACTGATTCTGATTGAAGTTTCTGTGGTAGTATAAGAGATTATTTCTGTGGTATATAAAGCACTACTGGACTTAGGAAGTTTTGTTACATTTATAGTACAGTTAGACAGAAGGACTTGAAATTTCCAGTGTTTGTTTTAGACCTATAGAAACAGCAATATCTTATGGTTCACCTTTTTCTTTTTTTCATTCTTTCAGAGCAAAGAATATGTGCTAAAGCACTGACTTTTCCAAGTTATTTTTAACTTCTAAATCCTGAGCAATTGGAATTGAAGGGCTACAAATGCTGGATTAGTATCAGATTTGAGTCCTTATGTTCACATGTTCACTTGAATTCAGTATCTGCAAAATGATATTATTTTAAAATGTTCAGTATTAACCTATGTTCCAGCAATGAAAACTAATGAAGGTAATTAATTACCCTACTTTTTTAGTGGTTTAAACTTTCCCTCTTTTGGGGAAAACATAAGGTAAGTATGGTTAACCTCAACATACTTTTAGGTTCCATAAAAGTATGCTATTAATTAAGATCTTTAATTAGCAAGATGGGACATATAAAATAAGTTAATACATTATTTCTGCCCTTAGGGAGCTATCATCTTGCCACGGATATGAAATTAAAATAAAAGGAACTATTACTATAAAAACACATTTAGTAAGAAGTATTAAACTTGTTTTCCATAGTAAGTACATGGAACAGCTCAGAGAATAAAGAAAAACTAGAATAAGGTTATGGAAATGATACTTCAGTATGGCCATGCAGGATGGGTAAGATGTGAAAAAGTGGAAGTGATGAGATTCTGGAGAGAAGGAAATGTACAAGCAAAGGTAGAAATAAGGAAATATTTGGGGAATAAAGATAAATAAATCAATATGCCCTGGATAGAAGATACATAATAAATGATAGTTGCATAAGTAAGATAAATCCAAGATAAGATTAAAGTCTTGGACTGACATCTTTATAGCATTCTGTAGGTTATAAAGCGTTTCAACACATTTTCTTCTTACTTGTTCCTCAGAACCTTGAAATTTGGGCAGGTCACATTTTACTCACAATAAGGCTTTGAGACATTATAGGACTGGCTCAATGTAAATAGTTTAATCTGGCATTCAAGGCCCTCTACATTGTGGATACTCAGTCTTATTTCCATTTCCCTCAATCAAGATTGGATTCCTGTCTTACCTGCACTCGTTTCTCATGCTATTCTCTCTTATCTAATATGGCTCCCCTTTCTGCCCAGTCTCCTTGTCTCCAAAGCTAAGTGCAAATGTTTACTCCCTATGAAGCACCCTCATTTCGAGTAAGTCAACAGTTATTTATTATTTACTCAAGTCAGGTACTATGCTAAGTGCTGGGGATATATGAGATGAATGAGTCAAGCATGAGCTTTAGAGTCTAATGTGAAACCAGACAATAACTGCCATCCCTAAATGTGTCATGTGTCTTAACTGGAGTCCCTTATTTCTTCATCCTTCTTTCTTTGGATTATATAATCCTATGATTTTAGAGATGAAGAAATGTCATTATAAAAGTAAAGTAATTTACTGAAAGTCATAATGTTTTAGTAGTAAAGTTAGTCACTCAATTCAGGTCTATCTTGGTAAACTACAATTACCACACTGCAATTTGCAATTTGGATGAAAATATATTAAACAACAGAAAATAAGCCTTAAAGGTCAACTACTTAATGTTTATCAATGCAGAATGTACCTTTTGGTAGTTACAAAGAAGACTATTTCAAAAGTAAATAAATTGCTGAGGAAAGTTTTAACTGCTTTGAGGGTCTTTAAAATTAAGACAAATTTTCTTCTATCTGAAATAATTTAATCCTGTCTAAAGACTTAGTGGAAAAGTTGTAGTAATTTTAGAAGGTTCCTTCAGCCCTAATACCTAAGTATGAGCAGTGTGGAGAAGTTTAAACCAATTTGAGTTTCCGCATTAGTATGTGAAATTTAAGAAACTAAGCTGAAAAGAGTTAATTTTAGTAAAGCAACCTATTTGATTTTTATTTATACTGTTTCCAAAACATCCCTATTCCTACAAACTGATGCATATACTATTTAGCAGAAATTTCTGGCAGTTGTAACTCAATTAATTCACTTTCCAGTGTTGTTTTATTTAAAATAAAGGATGTAAAGGATGCTGGATATTAAACAATGTTTTAAAAGGAAATTTTCAGTGTTTTAAAAGGAAATTTTAAGAGTTTCGTTAACTCCTTTTGGCTGATTAGACATCCTTTCTGGGAAACAGGAACTGCGAAAGAACTTTTACTTTTGTCCCTGGCCTCTCAGTTCCTGTTTTGTAACTGGATTGATGAGAATCACTGACAACTGCAAATTTTGGCCACTAGAATTAGCATGAATTTTCATTTATTTATTTTATAATGTTTTATTTTTATTTTTCAGATGTAATATTGTTCTGTTGCCCAGGTTGGAGTGCAACCTTCGCCTCCTGGGTTCAAGCAATTCTACTGCCTTAGCCTCCTGAGTAGTTGAGATTACAGGCGCACACCAACACGCCCCGGCTAATTTTTGTAGTTTTAGTAAAGACAGGGTTTCACCATGTTGGTCAGGCTGGTGTCGAACTCCTGACCTTGTGATCCACCCGTCTCAGCCTCCCAAAGTGCTGGGATTACAGGTGTGAGCCATCATGCCCAGCCTTCATCCAATTTTTAAATCATTTGCTACCCTGAAGCATAACTGGTTAGAGAACGGCAACCATAAGCTGGAGCAGGAATTTTCAAACTTAGTGCCTATAAGAATCACAAGAGTGTAATAATGAATTCCTGGCTAGAACTATGAATAATATGATATAAATTATTCTCTATCAGCATACCAGAAGGTCACCTTGAAAGATAAAGTTTTATATTAGCTGTCTCAGATTCTTCCTCTTTGATTTTATCTTGAATCCATCCTAGGCAAGTTCTTAATCCCCACAACTCACTACAACAGCTTTTGACAAGGTTACAGATTACTTCTACATTGCTATTAGGTTGGTGTGAAAGTAATTGTGGTTTTTGCCACCTAAATTCAAGGCTTACATATCATCTTCCTTGACCCCTACCACCATGAATCGGTGATTATTTCCCACCCCATCCCTTGATGTCCCCCTTTACACTTACTTTCCTGGTTATCAAGACCTCCTGGTTTTCCTTTTCCCTTGTCGTCCCTCCTTCAGTCCTTTATACTGGTTCTTTTTCATGTTCCAATGTCAGGAGTACCCCAGGCTTCAGCTCTTGGATTCCCTGTCTCCTCCTCTTCTACACTTGATGATGTCATGGAGTCTAATGGCTTTAAATATACTACCTTCAAATACCATGAGGTGTATTTGCTGTTAGCTTCCATATTTATATATTCTGTGCAGACTTCTCTGAACCTTAGGATTTTGTAATAAGTACACATCCAATTCCATATTTCTCCTGTATGTTTGATAAGCTCCTCCAAGTTCAAAACTAACTCCTGATTTTCCCCCACAAGTCTATAAATGGCAACAATGGTTAAGTATAAGCTCACAGTTGTCAAGTCCAACCCTTGGTCATTTTTGAGTTATATGTATCTTTTATACTCCGCCAATGAATCTGTTAAATTATGTCGGCTCTACATTCAAAATATATCCAGAATCCAACCACTACTCACCATGTCCTCTTCTACAAACTCTGGTCCTAACAAGCATTATCTTTAACCTTGATTATTTAACGATGTACTAATGAGTTTGCCTTTTCCACTCTTGTCCATTACAGAAAGGAATAATACTTTAAAAAATACAAGTCAAATTTTATAAATTCTCTGCATCCTCCCCCCGCAACCCCCATCCTCATCTCCTATCCTATCACTACTTCTCATTCTGGATTCTGCAACATTGTTCTTCTTGTTATTTCTCAAACAAGAATAGGTAGCTTGTACTGTCCCCAAAACACAGCACTTTCTCTTGTCTCTTTCTGGAACATCCCCCAAATTACATGCAAAAATGCAATACACATTTGCATGAGAATCCATAGCTTTCATAACACTTTCAAAGTAGTCAGTAATAAAAATGGGATTAATAATCTCTAAATCTGTGGCAACATCACAGATAATACACTTATACTTAGTCCCTCAACCTCCCAAGTTATTATATAAATAAGAGTTTCAAATAACTACCAAAACACTGAGACATGGTATAATGAGAAATGCTTGAAAAAAACACATATTAAACAAATTTATAATCGAAATGACTCAGATATTGAAATACAGTCACGGATTACATATATTTCCTGATATTTATTCAACATTTTTATCCTTTTATATTTTTCAAAGCACCTATAATTTCATCACAGAAGTTTTAAAAAGGAGAGTAAAACTATACTCCCAAAATCATAACCATAACAATACATAAATACTTAAATATAACTCCTCTATTTTTATCATAATATTGGAATATACGTTCCAAGTAGCCAAAAGATTTCCAAACAAAGTATGACTGGTAACTGTATAATACTTAATCTACTGGGGTAAGAAAATAAACCAATGTTAATTATTTTTTGAAAAAGAAAATACAGTTTTCATCAAACTTAGAGACTAAGTTTTAAAAATAGGACAAGATACTCTCATATATCTTCTCAGATTCTCCAACTATTTAATTTTTGTTTTATCAATGTATTTATACATATAAAGGTATAAAATTTGTGTAAATATATAAATATAAAAAAATGTGTGTCTGTGTGTATATATATATTTTTTTCTTTTTTTTTTCTGTACCATTTAAGACTAAATTGAAGACAATGTCCTCTTACCCCTTCATTGCACTTTCTAAAATCTAGGACAATCTCAAAAATCAGAAAATTTAATACTTACACAACACTACTCTCTGATCCACAGTCCCAATAAAATTTGTCAATTGTCCCAATTATGTCCTTTTCTACTTATTTCCCCTCCAGGCCCAGATATAATCTAAGGAGCATGATTAATGTTTCTTGACCTTGACATTTAAAAAAATACCAACCAAGTAAAATGTCTATCAATTTGTATGATGCCTCCTCATGATTAGGTTCCAGTTATACATTTTTCGCAGGATTATCACTGAAGCGATGTTTGTCTTTTTCAGTTCACATGATGTGGGCTGTCCCAATATTAGTGGTGTTAGGTTTAATGACTTGGCCTAAAGAGGTGTGTGACAAGGTTTCTCATTATTGAATTACTATTTTCCTTTGAAATTAATAAGCAATTTGATGAGACATTCAGACAAGTAAATATACTTCTTTTCATCAAACTTTCCATTTACTACTTTTAAAGTCCACTGATAATTTCCTAATTTTATCATTATTTGTATATTTATAGTTAGAATACTATGTGTTAAAGAGCCTTCTCTGTATGTATGTATTTGTATGTATGTATGTATGCATGTATATATGTATGTATGTATGTATCAGTCTGGACCTACACAGATTTTTAATTTATTCAATGAGTTATCCATTAATATCATTCTTATTTTTATGCTCAAACTGTCCCTGGCTTGGACAATGGGAACCCTTTCAAGTTGGCTTCTGGGTCCTGTGATTATGATAACACTTTCTTACTTTATGTCACAAGAAGGTCCAGCCTTATCTGTAGCTTTCCCCTGATTCAGCCCTATGTTAAGCACTTTTTACAAAGTCCTGGTACCTTGTGCAGATAATGGTACTTAGAATAGAAAATCAGGCAACAGAGATGCTCATTGTGTGCTCACTGCTACTGGTTGCATCACTGCTCCTACGAGAGCACAGAGATAAACTATAGTATACATATAACATCTATATAAATACATCTATTCATCTAATGTAATATATTTAAAAGCATGAATAAGATTACAATTCCAACCTAATACCACAACACTAGTCTTCTTTCATTCCACATTGTAACTAAATTCCCCAAAAGTGAGAAAAGTGTCTCCCTCAATATATTTAATCATTTGGTTACTCCTAGAATACAGAATAAGGCTTAGAACTGCCAACCCATACTAAGATAAACCAACCTATAAGCAAAATAGTTCAATATTTAACTTCTGCAGTAAAACATACTTTGAGATGCATACATCTTCAGCACACAATTTAACATTTTGACAAACAGATTAATATAACTGGGTAAATCATACTTCTATTTATATTCCCTTTCAGATCAACTTCCTTTGGTGTATGCGTATTAACACACATACACACACATATGAAGGGAATCATAGTCTGTAACCTTCCAGCTCTTTTGTTGCTCAGCATAATATCTACTAGATTTATTTACATTGTAGGCAGTACCAGTAGTCAGTTCCTTTTTGTATCTAACACCCCAATGTGTTTAACAGTGCCCTGTTGGTAGGCATCAGGGTTGTTTCTAGCTTTGGGCTATTATGAATAAACTTCCTATAAGCACTCCTGAACAAGTCTTTTTTCGACATGTTTTTATTTCTCTTGGATAAAAACCAGAAAAGGAATTGCCGGGTAAAAGGGAGTATGTACAGCATTTTTAAAAAATTGGCCAATTCTTTTCCTAAAGTAGTCACAACATAACATTTCCATCAAGCAATGTATGAAAGCTCTTGGTTTTTCACATTCTAGACAATAGTTTATCCGGTCACTCTTTATTCACGTTATTTTATGGATTTTTAAAACTATTCTATCAATGACTAACAAGCGGGTGTTGAAATTTCCAACTATGATTATAAATTTTTCCTTATTTTTCTTTTTTGTCAATTTTTGTTTCATATAGTTTGAAAGTTTTATTAGATGCACAGATATTTGTAACTGTATTGTCTTCTTGATGAACTGACTCCTTTATTGTTATAAAATGTCCCCTTTTATCTCTAGTAACCCATCTTCTCAAAGTCTATTTTATCTATGGCCACTTGGGGTTCTGTTTGCTTAGTATCTGCATTGAACATTTTTCCATTTTCATTTTCAAAATATTTATCTATTTGAAGAGTATCTCTTATATAAAAAAACAAAAAAACAAAAAAAACAGTATACAGTTAATGCTTGCTTTAAAAAAAAAACCTAGTCTGAAAACCTCTTAAAATTTGAGTGTTAGTCCATTAACAATTATGGTATGTATCAATATAGCTGTATTTGGGCCTAAAATTTGCTATGTGTTTTGTATTGGTCCCACCTGTTTTTGTTTCCTTCTCTTCTCCTTCTCTCCCCTTCTTTAGGGTTTGCAAAATATATATATGCATAAAGTAATTTTTATAAATAGTCATCTATCTGTTAAATAAATAAAAAATATATAGTCTTTTACATTTACCTACATTACTATGTCCAGTGTTCTTCATTTCTTCCTGTAAATCAAATTCCTACTTGGTATCCTTTTCCTTCAGCCTAAAAAACTTACTTCCTTTTAGGTTTTCTTTAGTTCTTTGGATGTTTAGCGCAGACCTGCTAGCAATGAATTAATTTCTCTAAAAATGTCTTTTTAAAATCCTCATTTTTTGAAGCACAGCCTTGCTGTATGCAGAATTCTGAGCTGACAGGGTTTTTGTTCATTTGCCTTTTTTTTCTTTTTTTTTTGAGATAAAGTTTCGCTCCTTGTTGCCCAAGCTGGAGTGAAGTGGCATGATCTCAGCTCACTGCAACCTCCGCCTCCCTGGTTCAAGCAATCCTCCTGTCTCAGCCTCCTGAGTAGCTGGGATCACAGCCACCCACTACCACGCCCAGCTAATTTTCATAATTTTAATTGAGACAAGGTTTCTCTATGTTGGCCAGGCTGGTCTCGAACTCCTGACCTCAGGTGATCCACTCACCTTGTCCTCCCAAAGTGCTGGTATTACAGGCCTCAGCCACCAGCCTGGCCTTGTTTTTTTTTCTTTATTTTCAGCCCTTTAAATATGTCATTTTACTATCTTCTGGCCTCCAATTTTTTAAAAAATGAAAGTCAACTATCCCTCACAATATTGTTAACCTGTGAGTAATACATTGTTTCCGAAGGCTGCTTTTTCAAGATTTTCTCTTCCATCACTAGACTCAGTGGTTTGACTATAATATTTCTAGGTGTGATTTCCTTTGTATTAATCTTACTGGTGTTCACTGTGCTGCTTAGATCTGCAGCAGCTTTTTTACTCAATTTGGAAAATCTGTGGTCATTATTTCTTCAGATATCTTTCGTATTCGTTTTCTTTCTACTTTCCTTTTGGAACTCCAAATGTACACGTGAGACTCCCAAATTTAGTAGCAATAATACATAATGCCCATGAATAAGCTCATCTAAACATAAAGTAAATATATAAGCCAGATCAGTTTAGGATAGTTTCCATTAAAATTTTTATGTATTTGCTGACAACCTCTCTACACATAGCACACTAGAATATTATTAAAACAAATGGTTTAAACAGTATTATATGATAGAGCTATGCTTCAAGCTCAGCTTACAGGCAGAAACTAGCAATGCATACACATTTAGTACTTTGAATGGACCACATGAACTGACCTTTGTGTAGGTAAAAAAAAAATACCTTGTAACAGAAAAAGCATATTTAGCATATTTTTTTGATTGTAACCCTACTTTCTGATCCCCTTTCTGAAAAATCAAGTTTTCATCTTACAGCGTAGTTCATAAAGACTTCCTAATTGGTCTTCTCAACTATACTCCACACTATTGCCAGAATCTGCAAGAGGTAATTTTTTAAAGCACTTACATGCTAGGCACTTTGCTAAAGGCTTTACATACACGTCCTCAAGTATCTCCAGGACAACTTGATAAAACAGGTATTACAATTTTTGTCATCTTACATATGTGGGAGCATAAGTTAACTTACCCAAAGTCATGCAATTATGGAGGGACAAAATAGAATTTTAGGCCCAATGCCTGTATTCTTAACTACTTCATACTAATACAGTATGCACAAATACTTCACTCATTCACAACTGATCGATTAGGTGTAAGACATTGTTCTTGGCAATTACTATACAAGTGAATACAAGACACATGGAATTTTTACTCTACTAAGAGATAACACTACTCTCATATTTATCTATTACTATGATAACTGCTAAGAATGAGACTTCCAGGATACAGTAAGAACATGAAAACCTAAAGTATGGTGTACATAAGGAATATATGCTTTTGTAATTAGAAAATTTCTCTGCTTTACCATGGTTTTCTAGCCTAACAATAAGATGCTGTTCAGTTTGAAACCCTCCAGTGCAGATGGATACCCTTATCTTCCTCACAGCCAGCTCTTCATGTGCATTATTGCCTCAGTAATTGTGCAGTCCTGTTTTTCAAGCAACGAGGACCATAACAGGATCCAAAAAGGATTTAGATCTGTGCCAATCAAAATGTGGTACCAGAAACACTGCTGGTCTGCAAAACTGTTTACGAGTTTGTGACAAGATAGTGCCGAAACTGGATTTAGAAATATTTGAAACACATATAGCAAATTAGGCTGTATATCTATCTGTATGTCTTTTTAAAGTTTCTTTGTAATTCATTTATTGCTTGCATTTATATTTTACAAAATAATCAGCCTGCAAAGGGTTGAAAATTAAAAAAAAAAAGGTGAACCTTTAACACAGAGAGTTTGAGAAACACTGCCCTGGGCTACATATCTGCGGACAAAGTATTTTACATTTTTCTGACCTTCAGCTTTCTCACTGTAATTCAGAGTTGTGAAAGATGACACAAAATAAGGTATCTAAGTATAATGCCAGGCGGTTAGGTAGTGCCAGTGGATCCCTTTCCTCTATGTCACCATTGATACATCATGTATCATCAGAGTTATTCTGTTTCTCTTTCCAGGTTAGAACACAAGCTCAATGAAGGCAGAAAACATTATATTGATCTCATTCCCTCAAATTAACAGAAGCTCCATAAATAAGGATAGTATTATCTTTCACCTGCAATTTTCATGTTCTATCTAACTTGGCAGTATTCAATCTTAACCAAAGATTATGAAGGAAAAATAGTAAAATGTTATCTCTTCCTCAAACACTGCTAGTAGTAAAATGAATCTAAAATACAATGAAAGGAAGCCCATCAGTAATATTGGCCACAAAAAGATTACGTAAGATGCTACAGTAGAAAAAGAAAATATTATGTTGACTCTGTAACTAAAACTGGGCACAAGAGAACCACAGTTTCTGTAACAACAGAGTCAGAAATTTACGTAACAGCAAATTTAATTAAAACGCTGCAATGGAATGATATAAGGCACAGTTAAGAGAGTTAAGTCATATACCTAAAACCGATAAGTAGAACAGTGGAAGACAAAATATTAAAAAATAAAAATGTTGAAGGACTAAGGAAAATAGACAGTTTTATAGAAGTATGAGTAATGACATGAAATTGAAAGAAAAAGAATCAAGAAATGACCAAGAAAAGTATCACTGAGTAAATGAGATCTATTACATTTTAGAAAAGTTATGAAATATCGTAAGTTATGTATAAACAAGCATAAAGCATTTTTCCATCTACAGGTTAAAAAATGAAACACTAACTACGGCAACTTCTGAAGCAGAAACTAATTAAGACAAAGTTCCCCCTTCAAGTACTGGCAATATCATTTATTCAAAAATATAATACACAAAAATGAAGTCAATATAATCATAGTATAATATTCATAAAGTTAGAACTTTAAATAAAGGTGGGGGAAATGCTGAGAGAATGGAGAAATTCATGTAAGGCCTAGAATAATGTAGCTGAGACTTGAAGAGAAGACAAAACTTAGGCAAAGCAGGCTAAAAACATATTTCCAAAGGAAATGAGAAGACAGTGAACAGCCTAGTCTACAAACAAAGCAGGACAGGCAAATAGTGCTGCAAGTAGAGTACAGAGCATGACAGAAAACCTGAAAATCTGACACAGAAGCTTGGACTTACAGTGTCAGGAAACAAGAAGTCCCTGTAGGTTCTTTAATGACAGAAGGATGAATTGCAGGGAAAAAAAAGATCAAAATAAGATGAATTAATTATGTAAATTTCATAATCCATCTTGTGGACCAGTGGCCTTTTTGAAAAGGGATGGAATTTTAAGTAAAAAGAACTTAATTAGAAGACCCCAAATCATCATGTACAGACACCATACAGAAGGCTTTGGTTATTAAGGTTTTTTACATCTTGTATTAGTCTTTCACTGCTATAAAGGAATACCCGATGCTGGCTAACTGATACAGAAAAGAGGCTTCACAGTTCTGCAGGCTGTATAAGCATGGGACCAGCCTCTGTGTGGCTTTTGGTGAGGCCCAGGAAGCTCTTACTCATGACGGCAAAGGGAAGCCAGAGTGTCACAAGGCAGGAGAGGCAGCAAGAGAGATACCAGGCTCTTATATTTTCTTATTTTTTTGACAGACTTTCATTCTTATTACCCAGGCTGGAGTGTAATACTCCCATCTCGGCTCACTGCAACCTCTACTTCCCAGGTTCAAGTGATTCTCCTGCCTCAGCCTCCCAAGTAGCTGTGATTACAGGTGCCTGTCATCACACCCAGTTAATTTTTTTATATTTTTAGTAGAGACAAGGTTTCACCATGTTGGCCAGGCTGGCCTTGAACTCCCGATCTCAGGTGATCTACCAGCCTCTGCCTCCCAAAGTGTTGGGATTACAGGTATGAGCCACCGTGACTGGCCGATGCCAGCCTCTTTTAAACCACCAGCTCTTACATGAAATAACAGAGCGAGAACTCACTTATCATGGGGCAGGGGCACCAAGTCATTCCTAAAAGACCCCCCCCCACCATGACCACCCCTCCCACCAGGCCTTACCACCAACATTGAGATCACATTTCAACATGAGATTGTGGGGGGGCAGACATCCAAACTATACAATTCAACCTCTTCTCCCAACCCCGCCAAATCTCATGTCCTTCTCACACTGCAAAATATAATCATCTCTTTCCAACAGTCCCCTAAAGTTTTAACTCTTTTCGTCATCAACTCAAAAGTCGAAAATCTCATCTAAGAATCAAGGCACATTCCTTCCACCTGTGAGCCTGTAAGATTAAACACAAGTTATTTACTTCTAAGACAGAATGGTGGTACAGGCATTGGGTAAGCATCCCCATCCTAAAAGGGAGAAATTGCCCCAAAAAAGGTACAATAGGCCCCACATAAGTCCAAGAACCAGCAGGGTAGACATTAAACCTCAGTTTCAGAATAATCCTTGACTCCATGATCAGCATCCAGGGCACACTGGTACAAATGGTGGCCTTGGACAGCTCTGCCCCTATGGCTTTACATGGTGCAGCCACTGTGGGTTGAAGTTGAATGCCTGCATCTTTTCCAGGCTCAGGGTGCAAGCTGCCAGTGGCTCTACCATTCAGGTAAGTCTGGATGGTGGCAGTCCCACTCCTACAGCTCCTCTAAGCAGTGATCCAGGTGGGACTCTGCGTGGGGGCTCCAACCTCACATTTTCCCTCAACACTGCCCTAGTAGGATCTCTTTGTGAAGACTCCTCCCTGAGGCAGGCTTCTGCTTGAGCATCCAGGCTTTCCCACACATCCTCTGAAATCTAGACGGAAGATGACAAGCCTCCTTCACTCTTGCATCCTGTGCACTTGCAGACTTAATACCACATGGAAGCTGCCAAGGCTTACCGCTAATGCCCTCCAGAGCAGTGGCCCAAGCTATACCTCGGGGCCTCAGAGGCACAGATGGAACCAGAGCAGCTGGGATGCTGGGAGCAGTGTCTGCAGGCTGTACAGGGCAACAGGGCCTCTGGCCTGGCCCCTGAAATTATCTTTTCCTCCTAGGCCTCTGGGCTTGTGAGAGGAGGGGGCTGCCTCAGAGATTTCTGAAATGCCTTCAGGACCTTTTTTCCACTGTCTTGGCAAGTAGCACTTGGCTCCCTTTTACATGCAAATCTCTCTAGCAAGTAGTTGCTCCTCAGCTTGTTTGTATTCTCCTGAAAATGCTTTTTCCTTCTCTGCCACATGGCTGGGCTGTTAATTTTCCAAATTTTTATGCACTGCTTCCCTTTTAAATATAAATTCCAAAACTTTAAGTCATTTCTTTGCTCCCAATCTGATTGTAGGCTGTTAGAAACAGCTACACTACTGTTAAATGCTTTGCTGCTTAGACACTTCTTCCACCAGATGGCCTAATTCATCATTCTTAAATTCAACCTTCCATAAATCCCCAGGGCACATACACAGTGCAGCCAAGCTCTTTGCTAAGGTGTAACAAGGGTAACCTTGCTCTAGCTCCCAATAAGTTTCTCACTTCCATCTGAGACTTCATCAGCCTGGTCTTCACTGTTCAAATTTCTACCTGGTTTTTGGTTAAACCATTAAATCAGTCTCTAAGCTCCAATCTTTCCCTCACCTTCCTTTCTTCTGAGCCCTCTAAACTCTTCTAAACTCTTCCAATCTCTTCCTACTACCCAGTTCCAAAGTTTCTTCCACATCTTCAGGTATCTTTATAGTAACACTCCACTCCTGGTGCCAATTTTCCATAGTAGTCTATCGGAATTGCTATAAAGAGTATCTGAGGCTCATTATGTATAAAGAAAAGAGGTTTATTTAGCTTACAGTTCTGCAGGCCACACAAACATGACACCAGCACCTCTTGGCTTCTGGGAAGGACCAGGAAGCTTTTACTCATGGCAGAAGGCAAAGAGGAGCCAGTATGTCACATGGCAGGATGAGGAACAAGAGAGATGCCAGGTTCTTTTAAACCAACAGCTCTCGCATGAACTAACAGAGCAGGAACTCACTTATTATCACAAGCAGGGCACTAAGCTTTTCATAAGAGATCTTATGACCAAAACATAAATACACTTACTAACCCACATTGCTATGCTACCTGACATTTCTTCTTCCTTTTCCTAGCAGAAATTTTTTCTTTGCTGCTATAATTCTCAGTGGTAGAAAAAGTAAAATTATTTCTACTATCATTTATATAACGTATATAATTTGTTTCTTAGCCTTCCTTTTGCAGCTTCTACCTAAAACTTTTTGTTTCTTTTTCTTTTGTCTACTTTTCATTTTGTTCTTTATTCTTTTCCCATCACCTTGTGCATGCCTGAACATATAATCAGAAACTGGCAGACCTGCCAAGGACCTCAGAGATCCTCTTGTCCAGAATTTCAATTTTATAGAGGAAAAATAAAGTCCAGAGAAGTAACATGACTTCTTGGTTTTTGAGTTCAGTGAGGACTAACTCTGACAACTTTTCTTTTCAGAACTGAGAGGGGACAATCATAAAAATCTTCTAACTTTAAAAAAATTAAAAATAACTGCCTTCACTATAAAGATGTTTAAATTAAAAGATAAATATACAAATAAAAATTATGTCCTTCAGCTGTCCATTTTCGGGTTTTTATTTTAGATTTTAGTGTTTCTCAAAACACATTCTTTGAGAAGGAAAGCAACCAATTTTGAAGAAAGTTTCAGCTTTGTTAAAATGCTATGGAACATCAAGCAGTTAAATAACATCAGTGCCCTCCTTCTCAATGAACAAACAGGTTACGGTGAGTCTTGAACTATATCTTATATCTAAAGAGTATATATTAAAAAAACAATCTGTCTACCTGAAATCTTCAAACTCATTCTTTTCCCACTTTTCTGTTTCCTATCTTTGTCTCTACCAGTGTTTTCAAATTACACAATGAAACTAAAGTAGAACTATAAAGGAGGGTTGAGTTAAAACTGCTAAATGCTTTGAAGTAATCAGTTTATACCCATATTTTTTTGAAACAACCCATCTTGTCATAGTTTTAGAAATAAGAAAGGTTACAATAGTTTGTGCCTTGTTTTAGGTATATAGTGCTTAAATCATAGGTAAATACAAGACTTAGATGTTCTTAGACAACAATGAGGACTTGTGAGAGGGCTGATGTTGCTGACTACTTGTTATCCATATTTTTAAGGGCTGGTAAATACAAAGCTGGAGTGTACTTCTCCCTATTCCACCTAAGCAAGCATTACTGAAAATTCCTGGCATTTTAAATCATTATTTTTTTAAAAACTTAGATCTCAGTAATTACCATGAAGACTCCATTTCTAGAAATGGAAAATGATGGAACAAAATACAACACATTGAAAATAAGAGAAAACAGATCCGAATAAGGCTGATCAAACTGGTTGACCTGAAGCATATGGATAGACTTACCAGTATATTCCTTTCCTTGGCTGACTTATACATTTAGTTAGTTCGTGGTCAAAAATCAGTTTACTAGCCATGTAAGGATAAGATCACCATAATATATTGGATATGAGAAAAGTTAGTATTTTGAGTGTCTAGCAATTTGTACATTTTTACAAATGTACAAATGTGTATATATACACAACTTTGGCTGAAAGTGCCCTTTGTATAACTAACAAAGGTTAGTAAAAAGCACCTACATAGTTACACATTAACTGTGTACATACACATTTTTCAATTTAGATATGCAGGATTTATGAAAGGCCCAAGAATATACCCAAAACATATGACCACAGAGACGTCCCTTTCCACTCTGGTCATAGAAGGTTTAATTTTTTCTTTTCCATGCCATTCCGGACCCCTCCAACTATCTGGAATCCTTTATCCATCAACAAAGATGCTAGATCCTACTTTATTCTAGCACCAGTGCAAGGCAAAGGGGCTTAGGGAGCAGGCTGGGTAGTGAGATAGGGGGGTAAAAAAATCCCTTTCACCCTTATTCTTTATCTAAACAAATCCCATCCCATCACTCCAATCTCTCCCATCCCATCACTCCAATCCCTCTTGAAGCCTTCTCATTGGCCTCATTTATAGTTTTTGCCCTAGTTACTATGTTCAAAAAACTAAGAAAGCTGGTTCTTCATTAATGGTAACTAAAAGTAAACTTAGATTTTTCTCCTGAAATACAGATAAATTACATATTTTATGGATGTGGAAGTGTTACATATCCCTTAAGTGAAAAGAACCTATTACTCCCTTAAGATTTCTGGAAATTTTGTTCTTTATCCTATGACCATTACTTTACCTATTATCTGTGTTCACCAGTGTTAGCAGTTATAACTTTAAAGGATTATGTGCTTGCTTCTGAAATACACAGGGGAAGGTAGCTTCCCTAAGAACGAACTAGGAGAGGGTAAGGAGAACACAATAAACCATGTGGCATTCTGATCTGCTACTTTGCCTTATCATGATCCTCTCCTCTGGTATCTTGAACTTCCATTCACATCTACAAATGTTTATTCACTTCTTCCTCCTACATTGTAAAAAACAGATGTTAACCAAGGGTATTTACCTAGTCGTTTTCTCTCATTCAAAACAATTCACTTACCTAAAGGGTTTGCCTAATCTTGTAACTTGAACTGTCCCCTTGAGGGAATGTGTTCTCTTTCTGGGGCCACCAGGGGGTATAGTTTTAAGGGCAAGAATTTCCCAGCACCATGCCCCCATCCCATCTCTCTCCATCTGGGAGATTTAATGGTTTCTGTTTCCATTTCTCGGGCACAGGAAGAAACTAAGAGTCAATCACTCCAGTGGAAGTTCTAAGGAACTCCTTTCGTTGGCCCGGGGTCTTGGAGAAGGTGGGGGTTCCTCCTAGGTTAAAAGTCCCTTCTTCCACAGCCCTTCAGACTCCATGTTTGGGTCCCCTTCCATGAACACTCCCTTCGTAGAAGCCTGTCTTCCCCTCCTAAACTCCATCTCTCTCTATTCCCTGCCATTCAGTATGGAAGCTGATTTCCTCTCCTGGATTCCATCTTTCTGGATTCTCTCACTCTGCGTGAGAGGAGATTTCCTTCTCTGGTTTTCCCCTCTGGGAACCCTTCTCACTCAGTGTGAGAGCAGCTTTTTTCTCTCACTCAGTGTGAGAGTTAGCTGTGTCTCTCTCCTTCTCCTTTTTCTCTCTCTAAATAAATCACTTTCTACAAACACTTTTGAGTCCAGCATTTACTGCATACTGCGCCGTGGTCCCCTCTCTCATTCTTGAGAGGGCAGGACACCAAGAACCTGGAGAGACATCCTCTGAGGGGAGCTGAGGGTACCCTGAACCCCAGTATTACACCCTCTACTTTGCTGTCTTTTGCTTACTTATTTCCAAGAGGCTTCTAGTGATTTCTTTTTGGCTGTCATACCTGTATCTCAAATTTTAAAATCTAAGTCTCAATATATTATTGTTTCTCAAATCAAAAACAACTCATCATGTATGGTTCTCCACCTCTCCATTAATGTCCATATCATCAACCAGTTTTTGTTTGTTTTTGTTTTTTTGTCAAATGGTTTTGTAGTTTTCCCTCACTCCAGTTCACTGTACAGACTCCTATCATACAAAGCATCCCAAGGCATAGTTCTTTACTCAAAAATACAAATCAAAGATTGCAGGTCTGCCATCGAATATCCGACTTGGCTTACAACTTATTCTTCTAATCTGAATTGTCACTATTCTTCAACTACCTGGTACTCTCCAAAGTTCTAGTGAACCACTCAAAGCTTTGCATCATGTCATGTTTATATTACCTCTGTATCTCCAAGTATTTAGCATCGTGCCTCACACTAGTAAAACAAAGAAAAGAAAATCTGGATCAGTAATAACAGGAGATGAGGTGAAAGGGAGCTAAAAAGGTGGATCCATAAGGCCATCAGAATATAAAAAGATAATACGCATTATTCACATTTTCACACTCCAGGTATCAGTTCTCCCTTATACGACTCTGTGTAAGTGTATAAAATACCTGAGAGCAGTGGCTCTACATGGGCATTGCCCCATACCCTAGGGCAGGGCTGTTTTGAAGGTATCTCAGGTAGTTTCCGGTTAGCTCAATTACTGGGGAATTCCACTGGCAGTGTGTGGGTAAGGGCCAAAATTGCTTCATGTTTTGAAATAAAAGAAATAGTCACATTTTAAAAAATGTCCTTCATTTGTCACAACTTTGAAATGTCCTATACAATTTTCATGCTGGCAAAACCCCTGCTTGTAATCATTAATAGTAACTCCATTTTGAATATAAACAAAAAATAACTTTTTGCAGTTTTGCTATACAATCGTTTATAAAAATGCCTTATACACTGATTGTACTTTTTTTTTGTTTGGGACTTTACTAAGAGCTACTCATCATTTGGAAAAAAAATCCCATCACAGAAAACGACATTGCTCACAGTATTCAAATCACTGATGTAACACATACGTATCAATCTCACTTATAACTCTGTCCTTCTCTGTTTCTGGATTAATATATTCCCTCTCATAAAATAAATTCTCCACACCAGTGATAAAGCCTGCTACGGTGAAAATAACACTAAACTTAAAGCAGTAAATTTGTCGCTTAACCCCCATTTGCCCTTGTCTAAAATAGTTATGTGCTCCGCTTACCTTAGAGTCATTATGGAAATCAAACTGATAAAATGAACAGGAAGTACGTTATAAAATACTAAGTCCTATATGCATTTTACAAGGGAAACAAACCATTAACAATAATGCTGACTAGAAATGAAACAGAAAAAAAGGCCCAAAACGATTCTACCTCCAGGCTGGGCGCGGTGGCTCACACTTGTAATCCAGAAATTTGGGAGGCCAAGGTGGGCGGACCACCTGAAGTCAGGAGTTCGAAACCAGCCTGACCAACATGGTGAAGCCCCATCTCTACTAAAAATACAAAAATTAGCCAGCTGGGCATCGTGAGAACCACCTGTAATCCCAGCTACTAGGGAAACTGAAGCAGAAGAACCACTTGAACCTGGGAGGCGGAGGTTGCAGTGAGCCAAGATCACGCCATTGCACTCTAGCCTGGGCAACAAGAGTGAAACTCCATCTCAAAAAACAAACAAACAAAAAAACAACAAAAAAAGATTCTATATCCAGTATGTTCAACAATTACAGTGTAAAAACTTAACATACAGGATTAATAATACATTAAAACTTAGTAAGATCAAACTCTAAACCTGTGCTGTCTAATACAGTAGTCACACATGTGCTAAAGTGTAAAACACATGCTGGATTCAAAGAACTTATTACAGGCCAGTTGCAGTGGTTTACGCCTGTAATTCCAGCACTTTGGGAGGCTGAGATGGGAAACTGAGCTCAGAAGTTCGAGACAAGCCCAGTGAAACCATGTCTCTACAAAAATACAGAATTAGCTGGCTCTGGTGGCTTGTGCCTGTAGTCCCAGTTACTCAGGAGGCTGAGACAAAATTGCTTGAGCCCGGGGAGGTTGAGGCTGCAGTGAGCTGAGATCACACCACTGCACTCCAGCCTGGGCAACAGAGGAAGACTCTGTCTCAAAAAACAAACACAAACATAAAAATAGAGAACTTAGTACAAAATTAAAATATGTTATTGGAAATAATTTACTTTTTAAAAAATGGCTAATGAAAAATGCAAAATTATATTTTTTGCTTGCATTAGTTTCTGACAGACATTCTGCTATAAATAAACAATGCAGTAACAAAACTGATAAAGAGAAACGTTACTGATCTTCAGCTAATAAGACAATAAAGAATGTACACTCACTTCATCAGTGAGTTCTCCAAATACCGTTATGACATCTATCAAAAGACTTGCAGTATAGAAAGACTTGATCATGTTTCTGGAAGAGAAAAGAGCCAGTTTAGTTTAAATATGAACATATTAAAATGTAGTATTCGTCATGTAGGTATAAGAAAAAAAATTCTTATATTTATAAAAGCAGTCTAAAATTAATATTTTAAATAAAATCAGATTTCCAGAAAATAAAAATTGTTTTCTCATCTGTTATTATGAGAAAGTAACAAGGCTCACATTACAAGTAAATAAACTATGGCAAGATTTTTTGTACGTTTTTGATATTAGAAAATGTAATGATAGTATTATCTGACTCCATATAAAAACATAATGCATTTCTTTACATTTAAATATTATACTGACAAATCATCTGAATCAACTGGGGTGGGTACCTGTAAAATCAAATTCAACAGGCAAGGCTATGATTTTGGATAAAATCAAGTCAGATTTTACTAAATGTTAAAAAACAGCCAAATAGAGTATATTTACTAAGTAATTAAATCTGCCATGGGTATTTCTTCTTTCAGCCATTTTTTTTTTAAAAGAAAGGCCAGAATCTGTAAACTAAAATTACTGTGAAGTTCCATAATTCTTTTTTAAAAAAATCTAGATCAATCAGCAGGTTAGAAAATGTTTCAGAGAAAACTAGTTAATTTTGGCTATACAGTTACAAAATTAATAAAATAATTTTTATTTTTCTCTTTTTTCACTTACTTGTGAAATCGCCCAGCACGATCTTCATTGTCTGCATACAAAAACATTTTCAAAGCGTAATTCTCCAAATGGGCACAACCCACTATTTCTTGAGTAATAGCTTCATTATCACCCAATTGCTTCTTAAGCTAAAATAAAACCAGATACGTAGCTTATGATTTTGGACTCTTAGAAGTGTTGGCTTAATTACAAATAATTCTAATAATCATTTTAAGTAAATTATTTTACACTTATTTCAATAAAAGACTTACCAATGAAATCTTGCAAAAAGAAAGTAGCTTTGCCTCAGCCCAATGTATTTAAAACAAAATCCAATGCTTACAACTTTGAAGAAATACACTTATGATAACCTGAAAATATAATTTAGCTCTAAGAATCAAAATAACCAAGCATAAAAAGATAATATAGCCAATTATCCATGTGAATGAAGCATCAAATATTTCAGAATAATGTTCTATTATCTAAACTATAAGTTACCCTAAAAATAGAATTAGAAAATAATTTCCTAGGCATATTAATTTAAAATTTTTATTTATTCTCATTTCAATTTCTTCTATCAAATCTAAAAAAAGTAAGAGTAGAGGGTTCATCACATCCTAAAACTCAGAGCACACTGTATGAAAAACAAAAAAGATCTAATGCTAAGTACGGTATAAGATGACAAACTCAGAATCAAACACGCAAGCTTTTAAAATTTAGACAAATATATACCTCTAATCAATACAACTTACATCTGTAAATTCTTAGCCCTTTTCTATAGTTACAATAATTTAAAGCATTAAAAAAAGAGTTCCTACTTTTTACTCAGGCTGCAATACAGGAGTAAAATAACTCTCTGGAGTATCAGATCTGAGCATCATGCTAATTTTTTAAAAAACTGCTTTTTTCAAAGAAGTTATAAAGTAAAAAATTAAAAGCCATCCTGGGATTTTTCATAAAATCAGCAAAGCAAATACTTTCATAATTAAACAGCATAACTTATGGTCCAGAAGAGAGTTAATGGTGAAATTTAAGGAAATTTTATCTATGTTTATCCTGAACAAAAACAGAAAAAAAAAAAAAAAAAAGAAATCCCCACATGTAACAGTAATTTATATATCCAAACTGCAAAATCATTTGTAAAGGCAGATTTCACTGTAGAACAATTTTAGAGTAGGCCACTTCATCTCATCTTCATCAGAAAATATCTGACAGCAAAACAGTTTTAAAACTGTAATACAAACATCATAGCACAGACAGATGTGCCCTCACCATGGAATAAACTTACCCTACCTGTCATTTAAGGTAGGTAGTGGTAAATTCCTCATGAGTCGCTTTATAAATGTGATTTTACACTTCAGAAAACTGTTTGAATTTTGTCTTAACTCAAGAACTATTATCTGAGCTACTACTGCTATACAATGAAGTTAATGAAGACATTATACTATACAAAATGTCTGCTAGAGTTGGAATTTTACAAATATACTGCTACGTGTGAGAAACATTCTCCCTTCTACCCCAACCCATTCCTTAAAAAGAGAGTACTCAAATTTATGTCGTATCCACAGAAGCAGCTGTAGAAATGGAAGACCAGACAGGTAGGCTACAGGAACAGCCGAATTTCCTCAGTGGTGCCATGAGGCTGATTTTGAGTAGTTAACAGTAGCAGATGACAGGAGTCAGTGTGACAGAGAGCCACACCAACTGAGAGAGAACACTACTGCCCATGGCTGCTTTATATAACTATGCAGGAAGTTCCACCTTTACATAAGTCTTGATTTGAATCACAACCTCCTAACAATACATAAAAACAATGAAAACAATAAAAAGCTCTGGGCTAACTGTTTTCATTTTGGTTTTTATTTGTGTAAAGTTTCTCTAAGCAAAACAATGCAACTGATAGAAAAAATCGGTTTCTAATTCTCCTAAGGTCAGATAACTAAATAAGCAAATAAAAAGTAAGTCATGGCTATTAATGTAACAGTCTTGGAGGAAATGAATTAATGAGTAGACCCTGACTTTGTTAAGAGAAACCAGCTATGGCTGGGCCCAGGAGTTACAGGACAGAGTCCTGATTACTGAGTGTAACTACTAAGGTTGGCACTGCCTTCTTTATGCACTAACATCTATTCCAATAAGCACTTCTCAGTATGTATCTCTACAGTGATCTGTGAAGTTATATTAGGTTCAAGAAGGTGACTAACTAGTCACTTGACACATTCCTGCTAGGAGGGAAAGATGCCTAAACCATAAGATTATCTTCCCCTAGAACCTCAGAAAGGGAAGAAGAAAGGATAAGTAACTGGCATCATTTCTTTCATTGTCCCTTTCACTAAATACACAGCCCATGATTTCATTATTACGAGAAATACTAAGATTTCCCGAATTAATCATCATGTGACTGCAAGGGAACGTTAGAAAGGGTTTTTCACGGCTGGGTGTGGTGGCTCAAGTACTTTGGGAGGCTGAGGTGGGTGTATCACTTGACATCAGGAGTTTGAGACCAGCCTGGCCAACATGGTGAAACTCTGACTCTACCAAAATATACAAAAAAATTGGCCAGGCGCGTTTCGTGTGTGCCTGTAGTCCCAGCTACTTGGGAGGCTGAGGTAGGAGAATCGCTTGAACCTGGGAGGTGGAGGTTGCGGCAAGCCAAGAGATCATGCCACTGCACTGCACTCCACTCCAGCCTGCTGGGCAACAGAGTAACCCCGTCCGGAAAAAAAAAAAGAAAGAAAGAAAGAAAGGGCTTTTCACTTACGAAACGATGAGTCAAAGGTCATCTATAATAATTTGGAACAAGATATAATGGCATTTGAACATACTTTAATTAACACTCATAACTCCTCTGGAAGTATACAGCAAATAAATGAAAAAACATTATGTCTAGTTTTTCCTCAGGTATAATGGCATTGTTGATTGTTGCCCAGGGAAAGAACTAAAATGACAACACAGACAGGCAAATGAATAAAATGGTATTTTAACTATAATCAGAAAATAAATGATCGGCGTTTAACTTACAGCTTCTAACTGATCCATTAACTTTGATAAAAATTTGCGACATTCAGGAGTTTTGCTATCAATTTTCATTCCAGTCTGCATTGCGTATAAACGACCTAGAAAGAAAAGATAATTTGAACAATTTCATTTCTAAACATCCATGTTTATGAGTGTTTAAAATATAATTGCTAATAAGTTATGTAAAATTCAAGTAAATTCAGAAGTAAAACCAATTTACTATGGAAGTCAGAAACCTAAAAAACACAAAAATATTATCCAAAGAATGGAAGACATCCATAATAATAAATATATATGTATTTTTTACCAAGTAAGGCCTTCTCTTTGGCATTATGTTTAGAAACAAAAAAAAGGACTACATATGTCCTAAGGTGTTAAAGGCACCTAAAATTTACCTGGTAAGACAGAACACACAGCAAACAATCACATATACAAGAGTACCTGCCAAATGCCAAGTAAGTGATACTGACAAAATATACAAAATGGGCTGGGAGAGTGGGAAATGAGACTTGAACTGAGGTTTATAGGAAGAATTGGTATAGTAATTTTATGTACACTCTCTTTGAATAAATATACCTTTTCTTTAAAAAGTTAACAAAAACAACTGAGATAAGGCTAAACTTAAAGAGCTGACACCACAATTTTAGTAACTTTCCCAGTAATGAGAACTGTCGACAGTTCTGATGGTAACTGCTGTTACCACTGATGTATACATTCAATGTCTGCAATTCACCTCTTACATTCAACAATATGTCCTGGAGATCTGTGTCAGTGCTCATGTTCTACAGTATGAATGTATCATACTAACAAAAGCACATTTAGGTAGCTCTCAAATTTTCATTATAAGTAATGTGCATAAAGCAAGAAAGTTTTTGAATGAAGATAGTAAAACTCTTGAATGTTGCAAAACACCTCCTTGTGATAATGCAAGAGAGTTCCCTGGGGAACCAAGAGGTGGGATTCCTGGGTCATAGTCTCTGTACTTTTTTCATTTTGAGAGCTACTCTTAAATTGCCCCCAAAAACAAAAGTATCAATACACAGATATATCTGCAACATACATAAGCACTCATTTTGCCTAAACTCACCAAAACTTACTAAACTTAAATTCCTATCAATCTGAAGACTGAATGTGCTATCTCACTGTTTGATTTTATACTTCCCTAACCACTAAAAAACTATTAGATATTTACTGAATAGCTCTATATTCTCCTTTATGAATTAAGGATAGCTATCAAAATAAAATAATCTTCTGCTAAATTGGTTTGCTTTTAAACAAACTGACTTGTAGCCATTTTTTATACGTATGAAGCAGAGATATAACGTTCCCCCACCAAATGGAATCTTCTATGTATTTATCCTATCTCTACCCTAACTAGAATTTACAATCCATGATGACAAGGATGTTAGTCTATTTGGTTTGCTGATGTATCCCTGGCATCTAGGATAGTGGCTGGCCCTTGATAAACATTTTCTGAATAGATAAAACACATGAATGAAAGAACAGCTCATTCTGTCCTACTGATTTAAATGTCATTTTTATCATTCATTATCATATATTAAGTTTCCATGGGATAATAGGGCCCAACTCTACATACTGCCTTTCCTGCTGTGTTATTCTATGGGTCTATCATTGTTTAATTTACTAGAGCTTTATAACAAAGTGAATTATCTGTTACTCTCAGAACTTCCAATTTAATTGTGTTAAATGTCAAAAATTCTCTTTAAAAACTAATACACACATGAAACAGTTACCTATTTATTGTATCTGTGTGTTTTCAATTATAATGATTTTATCCAAAGGAACTGCTTTTTAGTGCTTAGGCTTTTAGGGCTATCTCATATTATCTCAATATCATAACCACATATCAATTTTAAGGATTTGATCCATCTAGATATTAAAGAGAGAAAAAACAGAGTTCCAAAGTGTCACCGAGATTTACTGCTACCCAGTGTAGTGCACATAGCTTTCACTGCACACAAACTAGCACTGGAGATCACTTTGACATACAAAGGTATGCTAACTTGATCTCAGATCAAATATTATCTTCTTACAAGGTAGTATCTATAAATCTTAATACGCTCTTTCCCCCTCAAATTTAAGTTTACTGTATTGCGAAAAATTCCCAAAGAACATAAGGTATCCTTTCTCTTATTTTTAAGAGGATGCTTCTAGCAGAAAGTAGGATCAGTTCCATGCCAGGTTGCTCATATTCCCCTAAGAGAGCCACTACCCTAAACTATACTGAAGCTACTAGCTAGGCCTTTGAGACCCATATGATCCCAGGGGTTGGCAAAATAATTGGCTAGAGTATGGAAAATAAAATATTAACATTTCTATTGATATTTTATCTAATTCTTAAAACATTTCTATTTTATATATCTCTTTAATAATACAGTATTAGTACATCAATATGTAAATGTAATTCATAATTGATATATTAAAGATCTGTGTTCAATTTTTTAAAAATTCATAAGGATAGGTCATCAGAAGGTTGAGGATCGCTGCTCTATGGCATCCTCTCTCCTCTCAACTATGAACTATGTTTTCTTGCCCCAACCTAGCCCATGCCTCTTCCCCAAACCCCCATGCCTTCTACCAAAATCTCCTGGAACCACTGCGTTTCATCAGCACACTCTTCTACATTTTCTGGATCCATCTTCTTCTCTGTCTTAACTAAAAGCAGATGTCACTTGAAGAAATCACTATATTTGCAACCCTCTTTAGTAACTTAAAACAAAAAATTCTCTCACATACCTCCTTAGGACTGGCAAGATCCTATATTACTATGAGGGTGTAATGTACCTAGCCCAAAGAACACATTTCCCAGTATTCTTCAAAGCAAAATATGGCCATGTAACCAAGACTAATATTATGTACCCAGAAATAGTTAGGAAAGACTTCTGTAACGTCTCGTAAAAGGAGGAATGACAGCAGGGAAATATCTTGCAGACCCTCTCCCTTTTTTCCTCTCGACTACCCAGAATATAAATACTAGATGACTGAAGCCCTCATACCTATCTTGGGCTACAAGGCAACCTTGGAAATAGTAACCATGTGCTGGCTGGTAGATTTGAAACTGGAAAATCAGCTGGGGTCCCTGATGACTTAATGGAGTTGGTACACTAGCACAGGGTACTGCCAACATGAGACTTTCTTAAACAACAGAGTAAATCTTTATTTTACTTAGCCATTGTTACTTTGGATTTTCTGCAATATACAAGCAAATCTAATTATAATGCAAACACAACCCCTGTTCTCAATTCTTATTGACCCCTGACCTCCAACAATTTTATGTGCTTTCACTCACTGGTCATTTTATAATTAAATTACCATCTCAAACTACTGCTAAAATCAATATATCAAGCACCCACTCACTAATCATAATCTCCTCTTCTTCCAACATTCAACTATGCACATTACTACAGGTTTCCAATTCACTGGCTTCTCATAACTTCTTCATTAAGATAAGTCTTCTCCCTTTAACTTCCCTCTACAACTAGCTCTGATGTTACATTTTAAGAACTTTATTTTACTATTTCCTTCTATCTCTAAATCTTTTTATTACATCCCTCTGGCAAAAGCATTCTCATACATAAACCCAACTATCCTCTTTCTCTATACCTGCATCCAAGCAGCAGAGACTGATGACAGATTGTCATCATTACAAATATAATTATCAATCTTAAATGGGCTTAATAATTGCTTTTACAACATCCCAATTGACTATTTGAAACACACTTCAATCTCTAAGACAAGTTTACTCAAACATACATACACATCAGGTAATATTCATGATCTAAATGTACACTGGCCAATATGATAAAATGATAATTTGAAGGATGGTACCGACAGTGTCATCTCCCCCACAGGTCTTTCTCTCTCTTTTTAAACCATAGTAGTGAACACTATGTGAGGCCTACCATTCATGGAGCAGAGTTAGCTACTTGATAGATCAATTTTGGGAAAGAAATATACGTAACAGCCCAGAGAGTAAAGAAATGAAGTTGATTCCTTAGATTGTCCTTGGCTTTAGTGACAGCCATCTAAGGATTTAACCATTAAGCAAACATGCAGAAAATTAATGCAGCACCCATTATCATCCTCCCTCACAATACAAATATAAACAAAATATCCACTTCTTGTCCTTAGAAGTTAACCTAATCCAGATAGCTAACAGTTAAATATAGTGGAAATATAATATAGTTTAATTAGCTTGGCCTACATTCATTTTTTTTTCTTAGTTTGTGTGCATATTTAGTCTTTGCAATTTTAAGGACATTATTACATGGTATTATCTTTAACTGAAGAATTGGGTCCTCTCAGCATTGAAAGACTTAGGACAAAAATTGGCCTGGCTTTATATTTCTGAATACCTTATGTTGTTTAGAATTCTTAAGTACAAAAAATTTACCGTTAAGATACATTTTCTACTATTAATAAAAAGGAAAAGATCTTGAATTCACTTAAGAAAACTCATTTAAGTACACTAAAATATCTATTTGCCACAGGGATGAAAAACGATCTCTTTCATAAAGAACTCTGAGACAAGCAATTCATTCTAGCAGCAGCAATATGATGAAAAATTAATGTCTAACATGGAAAATACCTACAAAAACAGAACAAATAAACGTAGCTGAAATCATTTATAAGAAAATATATTTGATTTATTTCATCAAGGAAATGTGTTTATTTTTATAAATAAATATTATTTGATGAGTAATGAAGCATATTTGCAAAAGGATCAAATACTTTCCAACCTGACTTTAATTTAATGTAAGACATTTAGAAAACAAACATTTACTAATTCCGAAGGTATGTGTAGTCCAAAGGTCCATAGAATTTGAACATTAACATTCAAACACATCCATGCTTATCCGTAAGAACATAAAAACATGAAAAATGCATGATATAAACACACGCAAAAAGATATAAAAGCAATTGTGAGGAGTGAGGTTTTAATAGGTTAAAAAATGTGGCACTCAACAGAATATATATTGACACCTAAAAGAAAATTTTATTCCAAAAAATAGAACTGAATGTTATCCTATTTCTAAGTATATTGCAGATATCTTCTATATTGGTTAGTATTATCCTTTGTGAAGGTATCTCTAAGTCAAAGATTATTATACAGTTTTTATACAAAATTTATCTAACTACTTTCCAAATTGAATAAAAATAATTTATGCACACAATTTGACCAAAAAGAAAGGGAAAAAGGAAGGAAACATAATTGAATGCCTGCTAATAAATAATCTTTTACTGTACTTATCCCTTCATTAAATAAATACTTTTGGAACTCCTGTCATAACAGCAATTTTAAGAAAAAGCCACTCCTGACTTCCTATTATTTGATGTAATGAAAATCAAAATAAAGGGTAAGAATATCTGGGTTTTTCATTGTCCAAAGAATAAACAAATAATCACCGGGATTCTGGATGTTAGTGTTGTGCTGAACATAGCAAACACTAAGTGATGATTTGATTGTTAAAATAAGAACACAGGTATCTACTTCTGACCTTGATGATGTAATTTTGGTTATCACCCCCACTGTAAACAGAAAAAAACTGGACAAAATATATGAAATAAATTTTCAGACAATAGAAACAGACAGAGGAAGACCATGATACCTGGAGAAAGGAAACAAATGAGGTGGCACCAATGATTAGTCCAGCATTCTGCCAGGAGGCACACTCCAAACTAAGGCCCAGAGAGAGGAGTCCCAAGCAGAGAACAGTCCTCTAGCTGAGTTGAAAAACACACTAGAGTGAATTCAGGGAGACTGAGGCAGTTGTACATTAAGGGCAGAGTTCTGAAGAGAAGGGAGCTATCCAGGAAAAAAAACCAGAAATCTGCATAAGGATAACCTGGAGACTCAGCTCAATACTAACATGTGGTATGCAGGGGAAATCTTCTCAAGGCCAAGAACAAACAGAACCTGTTCCGTAAGCTGAATTGTTCCCAGTGCACACACAAGGCTAGAATGCATTCAAGTTCCAACCAGAGAGAGTGAAGAGTCCTATGTGTTATACTGGGTAGAGAGTCCAAGATGGGCATACTTTGGTAGTGATGTTAAACTCTCCCTAGAGCAAAGGCTACTTTAGACCTATCCTGAAAAGCTAAAAACAAACAAACAAAAAAGAACAATACACAAAAGAATGAAATTGAATTCCAAATTACTTCATTGTTGGCCAGAATGAGTACCTTCAAAGAAAGACCACGAACTCCACACATTCAAGAACGTAAAATTCACTACCTCCAGTCAAAAATTACTAAAGAGGCCAACAGATAGAAAAATGTGATCCATAAGAAGAAAAAATATAAGCCAGCAGGGGCAGATCAAACAATGACAAAATAATAAAAACAGGAGATAATGACATTAACATACTAGGAAACTATAGAAAGCATATAAAGAAAACCATGAATAGAAAGGAGAAATGGAACATACACAAAGGAATCCAAATAAAACTTCTAGAGGTAAAAAATACACTATCTGAAATGAAAAACTCACTGGATAGGATTAACAGTATAGACACCAAAAAAGTAAAGATTAGTAAACTCTGTGACATTAAAATATAAACTACACAAAGTAGTTTATAAAATTTTTGAGATGGGGTCTTGCTCTGTTGCCCAGTTAGAGTGCAGTGGCATTATCCAGCTCACTGCAACCTCCGCCTCCTGGGCTCAGGTGATCCTTCCACCTCAGCCTCCTAAGTAGCTGAGATTACAGGCATGGGCCAGCACGTCTAGTTAATTCTTTTCTTTTTTTTGGTATTTTTGGTAGAGACAGGGATTCACCATGTTGCCCAGGTTGGTCTTGAATTCCTGAGCTCAAGTGATCCACTTACCTTGGCCTCTTAGAGTGCTGAGATTACAGGCGTGAGCCACCGTTCTCAACCAATACCGTATTAAAAACATGGATCTTGATGAGTACTGAAATGATATTTATGTGGCAAAATATAAAAAGTTGTATTTTTACATTTTATAAATTTCTTTAAAGTAGTTAAAAAATAAAATAAAAATATAGGGTTTATGGTATACATATAAGTACAATGTATGACAACTATAGGCAAAGGACATGAGGGGGAAAAAACAGTAAAGATCTTTCCTTATATGTTAGCAGGTATAGCAGACTGATAAGCTATTGTAAGCATTCTAGAGCAACCACTATAAAAATAAAAGAGAAGTATCTACTAACTCCACAGTGGAGGTATGATAGAACCCTAGAAGAACACTGATTATAAAAAAGGCAGAAAAAGGAGAAAGAAGAAACAGTAAATGAGACAAATAGAAAACTAATAGCAAGACTTAAACCCAAACATACTTATTAATTATAAATGTTTTGAACATTGCAATTAAAAGGCAGAGGTTGTGATACTAGATAAAAACTTAAGACCCAGCAATATACTATCCACAAGATCCCACTGAACTGGAGTAATAATAACTTGATAATAACTAATATTAAACGAGTATTCACCATGGGTCATGTACTCATTTAGTCATCTAAAAATAAAAAAAATTGATTTATCCATCAAAATATTTTGTGAAGTTGATCTTACTATTATCCTGAGTATATGAAGCTCACAAGGTCATGCAGACCATAAATGATAGGTGGGGACTTGACTCAGGTGCAGTCTGGCTCCAGAGTCACTGTACCTCACATTAAGCAAGATGTCTTTCTTCATAAACACATGTAAAATATATAACCACAAATTTGACATACATGGCAACATGTAATTTGTTTGCACCCTTCATTTTTACATTATGCTGTGGGTTACAGCATCTTCTGTAATAAATGTAACTCCATGTATCTTTAACAGTTACATAATATAAACTTCCCATACTGACGGGAATTTAGATTTTAAATTATACTGCCTCTTGAGGGATCTACAAAAGTGTGGAGACTTTTTTTTTTGTTCCATTTTAAAATGCAATGTCGGGGGTACTATTAACATTTAAAACAGTAATATCCTGAAATGTACTGGGCGGTCCTGACAACAAAGAATTGCTCCTCTAAGATGTCAACAGTGTTACCAAACAGAAACAATAATAAATTGAGGCTAAACAATAATAAATTGAGGCTAAAACCCCAAAACATAAAACCCCAAAAACATAAAAACCTGACAAGCCACAGAAAAATAAATATAAAAAATGCAATGCTACACCTCAATGAAGAATTAAAGTGAAAGTAGAAACTTGTATCAAGCATGGTTACTGAAACCTACTATATATAATCCTTGGCTGTTCAAGAGTACATAAGCTTCCACTTTGAACAACCAAATATAGTCATAGAAGACAAACCTTATCAAAGATGCTTAAACTTGCATGAATTAAGCCAAAATTCATATGAATGCCTAAAAAGGAATGAAAGTTAAGAATGTGTTATTTGACTCTATAGCCCCTTCAACTTTACAGTTTTTTCTAAAGAGATGTAAAATGAGTTGATATTACTCTAAAAGGAAAGTATTAAATAATAATTTTTACAAAATAAAATCCATGTTTGCATGTATGTTCACAAAAACAAACATAGAAGGAATGGAAGGCTAACGGATAAATCAGTGGTCCAATATTCTGTGTGTTTATTGTCATTGCTACAGTAAAGAATCCTGAGTAAGCTTACTACAAAAAATAAATAAATAAATAAATACTCAAACAATAAGACTACAAACTCTAGTTTATCATTCAGGAACCAGCAAAGACTGAAAGGACCACTTCTTTTTATTGGCTTAGTAAACTAGTCTAAATTTAAAATCCAGTTTCTATGTGATTATCCACAGCAAAAAATAATAAGAGGCAAGTAATTTATTTTATTTTATTTTTATTTTTTTGAGACAGAGTCTCACTTTGTTACCCAGGCTGGAGTGCAGTGGTGCGATCTCGGCTCACTGCAACTTCCGCCTACTGAGTTCAAGTGATTCTTCTGCCTCAGCCTCTTGAGTAGCTGGGACTACAGGCAAATGCCACCATGCCCAGCTAATTTTTTTTATTTTTGGTGGAGATGCGGTTTCACCATATTGGCCAGGCTGGTCTTGAACTTCTGACCTCATGATCTGCCCGCCTTGGCCTCCCAAAGTGCTGAGATTACAGGTGTGAGCAAGTATGATTATTAATGCTAATATTCATGTAGTTTACCATCTATCGATAAAGAAATGTATTATTATTTAGCATTTACACTAAATTAAAATTTTCTACTTGTATGTCCTGTAACATCTTAGAACTGAAATAACTACATATACTTACAACTTCCAGAACTGTACTATATTTAATTTTCCAATGATGATAAAAACAAATGAAGACTCTTAAGACCATGTATGTACTTTCATTGAGTCTATTAACTTTACAATGTCACCCCCTAGAGGAAACTTTAAAAATTGAATCTTGAAATTGTATACATTTAGCTACTTATGAAAAAGGAAAGGGAATGTTCCAAGTTTAGCTTTATCTACAGGACCAAACCTGGAAGAATGAAAATATTTATCGAATAGTGCCACTTTTAATAAATATTCAAATGTTTTCTGGCCTCATTAAAGAAAAGTAAAGAGATAAAGCTCAGAGACATACTGTTCACAGAAAGCATCTCCTTCATTTCCACTCCCCACTTGGGGACTCTCCCAGATTATTTCACTGGCTTTTTGCCTTTTTCTTTTGTCACAGATTATACTAGTCCCTTTCCCCTCACTCTGTTGCTCACTCAATAACTGGTTCTCTAAATTACTAGTTACTACCAACAATTTTTCGTTCAACCGTTTTTTCATCTGACTTTGGTCATTCAGTCCCTAGTTCTATCACTTAGTAACAGAATGACTAGAAACATTATGAGGATCAAATCAAATCAGACATCTTGAAAGAAAGCATTGTTACAAATGTCAATCAGCTACATGAATGCTAATTGTCTGGCTTCCGTATTTGGTGACTACTATATGGTCATACTTCCCTCTAGGGACCATAACTGCCTTAAAATTCAGGTCAATTTGGCTAACATTTTTTGAGCACCTATTCTTTATTATGTAAATATCTCTAGTGACCTAGCATTACCAGGCACAGTAAATGAATAAAGACTGGCAGCACAGTGTAAGCCTTCCTGAGTTTACAGTCTAGAAGAAAAATAAGCAAATGAAAAAGCAATTAAGGTAAAGCTACACCAAGGCACAAAGGACAAAGAGAAGAAACACCTTAAAACTAGGAAACTTAAGAAAAGTTGTCCTAGAAAAAGTGACATCCAACTAGTACCCAAAGGATAAAAATCGAGTGAGTGTGATGGGGAAGAGAAGAAGTATCAAGGCACAGAAAGTAGAATGATAAAAGGCTTGGAGACAATACAAAGTGTCTAATGATCTAATAACAAAATGAAATTAATTTGGTTAAAAAAACTACAAAAGATGATTCAGAATTCAAATCATGAGGGGTCACTGAAGACAAAGATTTCTTCAGATCGACATATGGAACTGCATGTAGAATTCTGTATCTTACACTTTCATGTAAACTTTTCCCCATGTTATAAAAGATGCTTTGTAATTTTTAAACAATTTTATTACTTTCTATGCAGTGGATATAATTTACGTAACCATTTCCATAATGATACATTTCTAGGTTATTTTGAACTTATCACAAATGTATAAATAATCATTCAGGAAATTGTGCATAAAGGTCTTACTAAATGTATGATTATTTACTGAACACAAGTTTCCCCAAATTGGAATTTCTGAATTAGATACTTTACATCTTATCAAAATGCTTTCCAAACTTTGTACCAATCACACAGCCATGTCAGCAAGGATCTGACAACATACTCATTTGTGTTGCAACATTTTTTTACAGTCAAAAATTGTTATGCCATTTTAATTTACATTTATTACTAATTAGGATGAATGCTAATGATTATTATTCCCTCCTTCAGTAGCTGTATGTACATATTTTTAATCTATGAGGATTTTTTTATTTTTAAGGTATATTTATGAGTGTTTTGTACATCAGGGATATTGGCCCTTTGTCACTTGTCTACTCACAATGTTTTTTCCTTATACAGTACTTGTTAATTTGTACTGTTTGTGTCACATACAATTTCTACATGTTCACAGTCTACTCCATGGATTATTTTCACCAAGCATTAGAAGTTTATCATTCTAGTGGCAACAGGGATTACATGTTTGAAGCAAAAACTGAGAAGCTATGACATTAGCTTAGAATGTCAAAGGTGAGGACATAGTAACAGAGAAAATGAAGAAATAAACACAGTTTTAAAACTTTCCTGACCGGTTGATTATGAGAGCTATGAAAGAAAAAAAGATTAAGTTTGTAACTTCTAGCTAATATATTTCAAAATACAATAGAAATGAAAGATATCCTAGAAAACTCTAATATATCAATCAACATGGGCTCAAAAAGGAAAATATTTTTCTAATGGGAGAAATTGAGAAATATAACTTCCCTCAAAAGCACAAAGTTCTGCTGTATCAATAAATTTTTTAAATCTAAAAGAAGCAATAGATCTGCTGCCTTTTAACACAACTCACATTTGAGGAAAAAAGATGTAATTTTCTCAAGAATATCTAAGAAAACAGCATAACGGTGTTACTGAAAATCTCAAAATGATAACATAACTACAAAATATTAACTCTCAAACTCAAAAATAAAAATAATGAACAAAAGTATGAAGACATTTTACTGAAGCTGATGCACATATGGTAAATAAGCACATGAAAAGGTTTTCAACTTTATTAGCTATCTGGGAAATAAAAATTAAAACCACAATGAGGTATCACCGTACCTATTAAGAATGACTAAAATAAAAAACAGTGACACAAAATGCTGGTGAGAATGAAGAGCAACTGGATCATTTATCATTCATGTGTTGCCAAAAAAGAGTGTAAAAGGGTACAGTAGCTCTTGAAAACAGTTTGACAGTTTCTTATAAAACTAAACACGCAATTACCATATGATCTAGTAATTGCATTTTTGGGCATGTATCCCAGGGAAATGGAAACCAGGGTCACACAAAAACTTTATGTGATTATATTCACTTTATTCATAATTGTCACAAATGGGAAACAACTTAAATGTCTTCAATGATTAAACTGTTACACTGTGGTATACACATACCATGGAATTCTACTGAGCATTAAAAAAGGAATAAACTTGGATAAATCTCCAGGGATTATGCCAAGTGAGAAAAGCCAATCCCAAGAGCTTATGTATGATTTCAATTAACAGCACATCTTAAATGATACAATTTTAGAAATGGACAAGTTATCGGCTACCAGGCGATGGGGGTGAAGTAGCGAAAGGGAGAAGGTAGGTTATATTAATAAAAGGGCAACAATGGAAATTCTTCTTAACTATTCTCTATCTTGACAATGGTACTGGGTACCGGAATCTACACTTAACAAGCTGTTTAGAACTAAATATACACATACAAACAAATACATCTAAAACTGAGGAAGCCTGAATAAACTGGTGAAGTATCAATGTCAATATTCTGGTTATGGTCTGTTATAGTTTTGCAAGATATTGTCATGGGGGACACTGGGTAAAGGGTACAAAGTATCTCTCTGCATTATTTCTTACAAAGACATGTGCTGCACATGGACCTAGAATGATTTCAAAATAAAAAGATTAATGGGAAAAAAAGCAAAAACTAATGGGATTCTTTCCAGAAACTGAAGGATGTTTCAAATATGAGAAAATTTACTATTTTGCTGCTACTTATTACATTAAAAAGTTCAAACACATAAACAATAAGCCTATTAGCATTTCCATAGACGACCAAAAGTAATTTGATATACCTTATTTCAACATTCACTCCTGATTTAAAAAGAAAACAAAAGACCAAACAACTTCAAAATGTAGGAATATTAAGGTAATTTTAAAAAGTGATAAAACACTGGAGAATTCCCATTAAGGTCAGAAGTAAATCATTTTCGGAAATGATAGAAACACTAGAAAAAAGAGGGCATAAGGTGTAAATCATATGATAATATGACCTATGACTCAATCTAAAATTTATTATAAACATAGTAAGGTAATGTGTTATACATGGTACTAGGATTGTTTCCATTATAATTTGTCATTGATTAGTGGTAGAATGTTAAAAAGAAAAAAGCTATGTATTACTATATTCAATCAAAAGGTAAATTTTACAGGTTATCTACCATTTCTTTGATACTATATCAGGAGTTAGAGATTCAATGATCATCATAAGACATACTTCTTGTTCTCATAGAGTTTACAGTTTAGTGGAACGTTAATAATATTTAGAGAGGAGGCATTCATTAAGAATTTGGAAATTCCATTTATGTGCCAGGTAGTTAAAAATAAAAAATAAAAAAAGGCCACCAACCCCTGTTCTCCAAGAGAATCAAGGTTGAAAGGCAAATAGATGTTTATAACACATGTGATGAGGGGCACACAACAACAATTTCTAGATCATCTTTATGAGGTCATGAAAAGTAATCTGTAGGAAGTAAAATTTGTACTGAGTCAGTAAGTTAGTCAAATTAATAGGAATGCAGAAGGATTCCTGGCAGAGGGCAGCACATAGCCCATGGAGCTTTTATGAACCAGCAAGTAGTTTAGCAAAATAATTTTGAGTTTTTTTCTCACAAAAAATGTTTCCTTGCTCTAGGAATTTATAAAATTCTTATGTGCACAAAGATCATAGAAATGTATCCCTTAACACGTTTTTATGTTGATGTCTACACTTTTCCATGAGAAGGTTAAACAGGTACAAAAAATGTGATTTCTATACTACATAAAATATTGACATCTAAAAATTATATCTTTCAAATTAAAATATAGTAACTTAATACTCATCATGTTTTAAAATACAAAAAGTTCTTTTTTAAGACTCAGAAATTTTACATTGTTCTTTTTTTCTTTTAACCCATATTTCCATTTACTTAGCCTAAAGAATTTCACTATAAAGGAAAAGATTTGTATGCTCAAGTCTTCACTCGATTGACGTTATCACATTTCTCAGGAACAAAACACTGAAAATTGAAATTCAAATTTGTACAGAATTTCCTGCGAAATAAGGTGCCAAGTGTTAAAATTCTCTTCCAAAATTGAGTTTGCAATTGTTACAATACATAATTGATCAAAATAAAAATAATATACATTTCAATAATCATTAAACATAAAGCGTAATATTTCATTGGCAATACATCTTATAATGAATTAAATCAAATATGTATTAATATTATTTATTACTATAATGAGGCAGAGTAGACTATTGGGGTTCTACTGCTATTTACTTTTATGAATTAAATTCACAAAAAATAATCCCCCTTCCCAAATTCACATAAAGAAACAAATGACAATGGAGGAAATTTTGTCACAGCAAAATCACCAAATTCTTTGAATTTCTTCTGGTTTATAGGCTAAAAACCATATAATCACCTGTTATCAAACATTTTAAATAATTTTTAAGCTGACAAATTAGGCCCACTTTAAAAATTGTTTAAAAATTAGAAAAGGATTTGTTACTCCATCATTAGTTATTCATTTTCTCAATTCCTGTGATGTATGCAAAAATATATTATAAAGATTCATCATCTTCTTTCAATCAGAGCCTTCTAATTTATTGTAGGACACAGAAACAATCAGGAAAACTTGAAATACTAGTCCCAACATCCCTCAGCAAACAAACTAACAAAAAAATTAAGGTTTTTAATCTATCAGCTGTTTTAAATGTACTTCAGGAAGAACAAAACAAAACAAAAAACCTCAGAGCTGAAGATTTTAGCTCATTTAGTTTAAAGAGAATGTCTACCATACTGTTTAAATGGCAATGCCAGTTGCTAATGCCAAACCAATCAGCCAAGTAACAGTTACTTTTTCAGAGAAATACAACTTAATATTACAGTTGGAATGTCAACTCATGCACCCATTTTATTTCTAAATTATAATTCTAAAATAGCATTAAGCTGCAGAGTCTTGCAGGAGCTTGTTTAGATGAAACAAGGTACTCTCACCTTCAGTATTTCTCCTTTGTTCTTTGTTTTGCTCTCAACCCAGGAATGGTATTCTTTAATAATAAATGTAGAATGAGGTGGTAAGGTCATCTTATGAAAATTTTTATCATTTTGAGAATTCAGAATAATGCAACACAAGACTCTTTTTAATATGAGGTACTACCCTTAACAGATACACGTATAATGTAAGAGACTGAAATACTGAGATTTTTTTAATTGTGGTCCTTCCATGTCCCTATCCCTACAGCTAATCTTCTTCATATCTTCTTCCACATGACCTTGGCCCCAAACTGTTCCTCCTCACCATCTTGATAAAATCCAAAATGACCAAACAATGGCTGCTAATATCCCAGAATAACTCCTCTCTCTTCTGAGATCCACTGACCAACTGTTCTTAGAAAGAGACAAACTCCAGGTGACTCCCTGCATCCCCCTTATACAAAGTTCCACCCACTTCCCCCCAAATTAGAATGCTCTTTTGGAACCTTTCATGCCCAGCATTTTTTTTTTTGAGACAGAGTTTTGCTCTTGTTACCCAGGCTAGAGTGCAATGGTTCGATCTTGGCTCGCTGCAACCTCCGCCTCCTGGGTTCAAGCAATTCTCCTGCGTTAGCCTCCCAAGTAGCTGGGATTACAGGCATATGCCATCACACCAGGCTAATTTTGTATTTTTAGTAGAGACAGGGTTTCTTCATGTTGGTCAGGCTGGTCTCGAACTCCCAAATGAACGTTTATTCTCTGCTCTGGCTGATTTTCTTCTATGTAAGACCAGGACAGATAGGAAGGTCTATCCACTGCCTTAATTAATGGAAGCTTCATTAACACCAGTAATTTGAACTGTCTCTTTGTCTGGACACACTTGAGGATTTTTCACCTTCTTTTTCAAGGTAATACAACATAAAAACATCCAGGATGCATGAGAGTATGCCTTTCTGCATTAAAGTGGGAGAAAGACAATTGTGAACGGGATGTAGGAAAAGATAAGCAGAATATTGTACTACTTTACTACCCTGACCACAGGAGCTTTGTCAAGATCAGTTTTTGGAAGGAAAACGTGGAAGTTAAGAATTGGAAAACTGATTCCTTTGGAATTACTCGCCTACTACAGTTTGAAGAGCGCTGGTCTAGCATGACTAGTGCACAATTGTAAGGAAAGAAGTCACTATGAGCATTGTTCTGTTGAAAAGCAGAATCAGACCCACAAATATAGCAGCTACAGAAGGTACCAATCAGCAAATATAAAATGATATATTTAAAGTGTTCAAAGAAATAGAGTATTTAAAAATATCAGTAACAAGAAACTATCAGAAATGGCCAGGCCAATATGAAAACAAAAAGAGAACACTCAAATAAAAAATGAAAGTAGAAATTCAATAAGAGGGTTAAACAATAAGGTATAGGGAGGTGAAGACAGACCTCAGAGAAATTACACAGAATGCAGCACAGAAAGACAGATAAAAAATATGACAGAATCAACAGACAAGGAAGTTAAATGGAGAAGTGCAACAGAGACAGAAGAAAAATTTGAACAAATAATAGTAGAGAACATTTTCTAAAATTGATTAAAAACACCCATCTATAGATTTAGGAAGCCAAAGTCCCAAACAAATACACAAAATCAGAAGGTAAGTACTAAGAGATTCATAAATTGATATTTTTAAATTAAGAACTTTTGAACACCAAAGGTTTTCATAGTGAAAAATCAAACTGAAGTGAGAGAAGATATTTACAACACATATAACAAAGGATTAACATTTAACATTAAGACAGGACTGTGATAGATAAATGGGCAAAAGCAATAAACAAGCATTTCGAAATCGAATCACAAATGGTTAATTAACATATGAAAAGATGCTCAACCTCATTTAGGCTCAGAGAATTGCAAATTTCGCTCCAATGAGACACTACCATTTCACACCCACCAGATTGTCAAAAATTAAAAAGTTTAATAACATCAAATGTGGTGAGCATATTAGTGTTCATTTTATTATTCCTTAACTGTCTGCACATTATATATGCTTTTATATGCACCTGTTTCATAACTAAAATTTTTAAGTGTCACCTGAGCAATAAAAATATTTCTTCGTAAGACTGGTAAGAGCAGTTTCGGTGAAATACTGGGCATGAAAACCAGACTGCATGGGCTGAAAGGCTCTACAAAAGCGTAAAGCTAACTTACAGACAACTATTTCAAGCTTACATATGAGGCTGGACAGGCAGAGCTGCAACTTTAGGGAATGTCATGGTGAGAGTTTATATAATATTTTTAAATAAAGGAAACTGGATTAGGTTCAGAAAAAAACACCAAGAGGGAGAGGACGACAGTCAATAAGGAGTCCTTGGTCTGTCACAAAAATACATTATACAGGGACCAGGGACAAGAATTTCCTTTAGGGATGAGAGATTCTTTGTCCTTATCCCCCTCACTCCCAAGTTGGTTCACTCCAGTCTCAATAGTCTACTTGCTCCTGCTTTCAGCAAGCCTCTGCCTTGGGACTTTTATAACCTCTATGGAGAATACTGTTTCCCAGATGGTGCAAGCCATGCCTTTCAGGCTTTTCTTTCCCCAAATGTCATCTCAGTGAAGTGTTCCCTGACCATTATGAAACTGAAATCCCGTCTGCACTCCCTGTCACCGCTACTGCTGAAACTCTTATTCCTTTTCCCTTGCTCTATTTGTCTTTATACGCTTTTAATACTCGGTATGAAAGACTAGCTTGTTGAATCACTGTACCTGCACTGTATGTAAGCTCCAAAAATGCAGCAACTGTAGTCACAGGGCCTACTAATGCTTGATACAAAGGTAGCTCAATAAACACAGAATGAACGAATATAGACCTTCCTTGAGGAGACTGAAGAAAAAGTAAAACGGAAATAATGCTGGAAGATTTGAACAAAATGAAGTTACGCACAAAGAATAATCAATTTGCTGCCCACAAAAGAGGTGACATTTGAGTTAGATCTTGAATCATGAGGAGTTTGCCAAGTGCTAGAAAAAGGTGCACATTCCAAGAGAGTGAAGAACATGGGAGGTCTAAAAGGGTTTTGCACATTTGAGAAACTGGGTACATTTGCAGTACAGCAGGGGATAACAGTGACCAGATTTTAGCTAACCTTACAATATACACAATAAAGGACGCATTATATCGAACTTCTCAACTCTAAAAATCCTTTTCAGAATTATAGTTGTTCAGTTACTTGTTTTATTTGCAGTAAAGAGTACAGAATACAAAATAAAGTTAACACAGAACTACTCCCTTTACTCATTGCAAGTTTGAGCAGAGTTAACTTATATATTTTTTAAATCAAACTGTAGATTAAACGTATCACACTCAAAATGAAAATATTGCTTTCAAAGGTCTCAACAGCAGTTATTATTTAAAGAAGTTAAAACTAAAAATTCTCTATGGTAGGAGAGAGCAGGGTGGTGGAGAAGGGGAATGGTTAAATTCAACTGCTTATTTAGTAGCAGATACTCTTCATTTAACCATCTGAGTTTTTGAGTTTTCCCTCAGCTTGCATGCTGGCATAAATAACTTTCACTTATTACTATGTTTCCAACTAGTCTATTGTCCTTTTATCCCATCACTACTTCTTTCGGACACTCACCTTCGTTTCAAACCTAACTCAACTTATTTTCAGGATTACTGTTTGAGACAGGAGGCTCTTGTGTGTATAAACAGAAAGAAAACCTCGGAAGACTGTATTCCACAGTTCAAGAGCCTGCGTAGTCAGTACTGGAGCATTTAAGTACAAGATAGGAGAAGCAGTGGACGCCATGGTGCTTTGGGATTCCTACTGACAGAGGGTGGGGACCCAGGGAGTTCCCTGGGCAGGCTCGAGGTCAAAGCTCAAGTCTAGAACTAGGGGGCGGGACATGCCCAAAAACCTCGGGAGGTGTGTGGGCCCTGGAGTGTAACTGGGAAAAGAGGGGGCGCGGCCACTCGGAAAGACTCACAGTAATAAGCCACCACAGGGTCCCGCCTGTCATGCTCCTGAGCCGTCCTCAGATGATGCTGTATGCTCTTAAACTGTGCGGGGAGCGGGGGGAAGCGAAGCAAGCGCGGCCATCTCTACTCAGGAATCACCACTTCCTACTCGCGCGCCACCGGCACTTCCGCTTCCGTCTGGGCGGTCGCGCGCACGGGCGTTCAGAGCAAATCCTGCCCACTCTTCCGTTGCTCAGCGACGTCAAGTCAACTACGGATGCCCAGCTGGGACAACCTCGGCGTGTTTGGCTCTCGGCAGTTAGAACCGAGAGAAGGCTGAGCATTTCGACGCTTATGACGCGCATGGCACTGGCGCTCTCTGCTGGTAGGAGGAAGGGTTTTTGTTTTGTTTCACTTTTTGGTTTGTTGTTTGTGGCAAAAGAAAGGACAGAAAAGGAAAAGCAAGAAAATAATGTCTGTTGAATGGGAGAAAGTATAAAGGCGAGAATTGCCTTTGGCGTCATTCAGGAATTACCACTTCCAGTTAATATTCCGTATTAATATTTCATATTAATAGTGTCCATTAAAAGCCTTTTTGATTTTATAAACTTAAATTTCAATTCTTGCATGAGAAGAGAAATAACGTGTTTAAATTTTAAATTACATTTTTCTGTGTTGACATACTGGATAAAACAACCAGATTTACCCCCAAATTAAACACTAAACACATGAAGCTTAACTGGCTAGTATGTATTTTAGCAAATGAATAATCTGTACATCGCCTTTTTTTTCTGGAGAGTAATTAACAATTTGCAAAGTATTTTCATATTTATTCTCTTGTCTTAACGTAAGATAGGGTGTCTGGGACTTGTTCAGTGCTGCTGACTCTTAACCTTGTGCAGTAGGCATCAGCTTTTCCTTCTAACTTCAATGACTTCAATTCTCTTCCTCTCCTCTCCATCCCATACTTACATCCTTCAGGACTGTACACTTTATTTACTTCCTCCAATAACCTTCTTCTTTATTTTATCTCCGTTCTCAGTTTTGAGGATTCATCTTAAAACTAGTTTTCACTGAAATCACGCTATCCCCCAAGAGCCAAAATCTCCAGCTCTGAAGTTTCCCTCTGCCTACTATTTTCTGATCACTCCCTCACCCCCAGAAGAAACTACTCCATGTCCTTTGTTATCCCACTCCACGTACGTTGTCTAGACCTATTTGCAAAGTCCATCATCTTATTCTGGGTCTGGCTTTTTTACTCACCAGAAAACTGAGTTCTGTATTCTTCCCCAATCTCAGTGGCATATTTCCTACCGCTGGAGAATGTATGGTTTCTTTCTTTTCCTCTTACTCCTCTTACTGGACTTTCCAGTACAAAGCTGCAAGATTAGTAGAGAAATCGATGAAGAAAAGCAGACATGGATAACCGTAAATGTTTTCTTTCTATACTCACAACTTCTCATTTATTTGTTTCCTAATACTTCTTGATTCTCAACTGCAGCTACTCTTAAAGATCAACTTTAAAGCCCACTCCAGGCATTCTCACTTAATTGTCCTAGGTTGGATCCTAAATGTCAGTATCTTTAAAAGGTCCTCATGTAATTTTGATGGTACATCTAGGGCTGAGGGCCAGTTCTGTAGTCCATAGATGATGTTTCAAACTTCTCTCACTCTCTTCAAGTTCTGCCCCGATTTTCTTGGTCAACAACTGCATTTCCTGCTATTGAAATTAAGGCCGCCACCAGATGTGAATTATTTTGCCTTGCCTCTACCACAACTTTAAAGTAGTAATAACTAGCTAGCAGCATTTCCTGAGCAACAACTATGTATCATGCATGTTTCTAGGGTCTTTACATTAATTTATTTACTTTGCACCACAACTCTATTAGGAACATATCATTATCATTATTTTACAGATGAGAAAAATTAAGATACATAGAATCTAGATAACTTGCACTAGGTCACAGCCAGGAAGGATGAGTATTCCACATTAAAATCTAGGTGTTTCGGTTTCAGAGCCTGTGCACCTAACCATACTACTTGACTATGATGTCTTCCTAGACCTTATGTTTTATCCTTTCTCTGTTCCATCATCTTATGTCTGAGAAACAAATGTTGCTCTTCCTGGTAAAGACTGCACCTTCCTGTTACTCTCCTTATCTTCCCTTTCAGGACTGAAGTTTGCCAGTCTCTTTCTCATTTGCATACATTCATGCATACTCTTATTTGTACACTCTCATAAGCAGGGCTGGGGGGAAAAATAAGAAAGTGAAATGGTTGAAATTAGATTTTTCTTTATCTGATCTGACAGCACATAGTTTTTTTCTCTCTCTCTTTTCCCTGGCTTCCTCCCTCTCCCTCTCTCTCTCCCTCTTTCTTTCTCTTTCTCTTCCTTCCTTCCTTTTTCTTTCTTTCTTTCTCTTTCTCTCTCTTTCCCTCTTTCTCTCTTCTCTCTCTCTTTCTTTCCCCTCCCTCCCTCCCTCCCTTCCTTCCTTCCAGGGTCACACTCTATGCTGGAGTGCAGCAGCACTATCAGAGCTCACTGCAGCCTTGAACTCCTGAGCTCAAGGATCCTCTTGCCTCAGCCCCCTGAGTAGCTGGGGCCACAGGCATACACCACCATTGCTAAATATTATTATTTTGTTGCCTAGGCTGATCTTGAACTCTAGGCTCAAGCAATCCTCCTGCCTCGGCCTCCCAAAGTGCTGAGATTATAGACAAGAGCCTCATGCTCTCTTCTTTCTAAATATGTGACCCCTTTCATGAGAGGATAATTGATATAATTGAGAAAAGTACAGAGACAATGTTAGTGTAACACACATTGAAATTATGCTATGAAACAAAGTAAATATTAATGACTGTGAGGTTGCTTTTTCTTGTTTTACTATGTTATTTTACTAGAAAGATCTAAATTCTTCTTCTCCTTTCATCTCACACCAGTTTCTAAAGGATCTGACATCACCCTGCAGGGCTGGGCTAGAATGTTGGCAAGTAAGGGGAGAGCAGAGCTGTAGAAGAAAATAGGGGGTGAAGGCAACCATAGGAAGAATACAAGGGAGAGAGACTGCAAATGACAGGTGTTTTGATGGGGAAAAAAAAAACATTTTGCACCATCACCTAGACTCCATGTGTATGTGTGATCATCTGATGATAAAAGTATTCTGTGTCAGTTGGGTCAGAACTACCTTGGCAGCAAATGACAGCACATCAGTCAATGTAATCAGAATAATATATATCTATAGCTGTATCTATTGGGTATACTGTCTGTGGTAGAAATTTGGCTTCCAGTATCAGGAGACTCACATCCTATTATTTTAGCATCACCCCCAAGTTGAAATAATTTTTCCTTAAAAGTTACAGCAGAAGAATGATAGGGAAGACCCTCACAACTTGGCCAGGACCGCTTGCTACCCCACCCGCCCATGGCTGGGACATGTAGACAATACAAATATTGCATTTTATGTTTTCAACATGGATATTTAGTTGCTCCTGCACCATCGAATTACATTAGCACATTTAAATCAATAAGCTAACTATATATGAGCAAACATATTTCCAGTCTCTTGATTGTTGTTCCCATTCCATATGCCTATCTTCCTGCCAGGTCCACATGATTTTGATTACTGTACCTTTAAGAAGTCTTCAGAGTATGTAGTGTAATTCCTCTGTCTGGTTTTTTTCTTTGCTTTTTCAAAATTGTGTTGGCTAGTCTAAGTCTCCTATATCTCCATATAAATTTTAGAAACAGCTGGTCAATTTCCATGTAAGTTTCCTAGGATTTTGAGTGGAAGTATATTGAATCTACAGATCAGTTTATAATGACTAAAGTTACAAATAAGTAAGACTTCCAAGCCATGGAGATGACATGGTTTATTTTTCCACTTAAAATGGTGCAATGGCTCATGACTGTAATCCCAGCGCTTTGAGAGGCTGAGATAGGTGGATCACCTGAGGTCAGGAGTTCATGACCAGCCTGATCAACATGGTGAAACCCCATCTCTAGTAAAAATACAAAATTAGCAGTGGTGGCACATGCCTGTAATCCCAGCTACTTGGGAGGCTGAGGCAGGAGAACGTCTTGAACCTGGGAGGCAGAGGTTGCAGTGAGCTTGAGCATGCCATTGCACTCCAGTCTGGGTAACAGTGGTGCAATCATAGCTCACTGCAGCCTCAAACTCCTGGGCTCAAGTGATCCACTCACCTCAGCCTCTGGAGGAGCTGGGACTACAGGCAGGCACCACTATGCCTGGCTAATTTTTTATTTTTTTATTTTTTGTAGAGGTGGGGTATTGCTATGTTGCCCAGACTAATCTCAAACTCCTGGACTCAAGCGATCTTCCTGCCTCCACCTCCAAAAGTGCTGGGATTATAGGCATGGACCACAGTGCTTGGCACATAAATTTAATTTTTTGGAACATCCTTTAGAATTTTCTATGTATATGATCATATTTGTGAATAAAGATATTTATTATTTTGCAATTTGTATATTGTTCGTGTTATTATACTTGAGTAAATATATATTTAAGATAAAGTTTTATTTTGTTTTCATCTTAATGAATTCCAGTTCGACATTAAACACAAGTGGTAAAAGTAGATAGCCTTGCCTATTTTGAGACTATACAGGAAACTGTTAATTCCTGTAGGTTACCTTAGATGCTATTTATCAAGTTTAGGTAGAACCCGTTTAAAGTGAGAGGTTCAGGGTTTGGTTTTTGGTTTGTTTCATTATAAATGGGTGTTGATAATACAACTTTTCATTCCTGGGGTAAACCCTACCTAACATAATGTATTATCCCCCATATATTGCTAAATTATATCTGCAAATATGTTTTTGCCAAGAATTTTTAATATCAAGGTTATGCTGGCCTCATTACATGAAATGGCATATATTCTCGTCTAATTCCTAAAAAGATTTTGGAGTATTATTTCTTCCTTAAACATTTAATGGAATTCACCACTGAATTAATCAGGGCCTGGTGTTTCTTTGTGGGAAGGCTTTGGATTTAAAATTTTAAAAATAGATGTATGGATAGTCATATTTTTTGTTTATATGTCTGTCGGTTTTTAGTAGTTTGGAATTTAGAAATGTTCTCATCTAGGTATCAAACTTATTGGCCTAACATTGTTCATGATGTTTCCTTATAATCACTTTAAGGTTTTACTATCATGTCCCTTTTGATTTATCTTATGGTTAATTTTCATTTTCTTCTTTATTATCCCATATTATCGAACTAGAAATTTATAAATTTTATTAATCTTTTCAAAGAACTATATTTTGATTTGATTGATTTTCTTTATTGTGTTTGGGTTTTGTACTACTGTTTTATACTCGTATTTTTGTTTGCATCCCATTTAATTTGTATTTAAATTGTCTTTTAAAAACTTCTGAAAGTGAGAATTTAAAATTACTATATAGCTTCTTTTCTAATATAATATTTAGAACTTCTAATATTCTGCCAAACACTGTTTTAACTGCTTTCCACTTATATTGATAAGTTGTGATTGCTTTTTTGTTTAGTTTTTAATTTCCCAGGTATTTTTTTCTTTGATCCATGGGTTAATAAAATTATGTTGTTAATTTTTCAAACATTTGGATGCATCTCTGATACCTTATTTTTATTAATTTCTAGTTTAATTCCATTGTGACCAGAAAATATAGTCTGTATGATTTCAATCCCTGAGACTTTCTTATGGGCCAGCCAATGATCTCTATTGGTGAATGTTACACACACACTTGAAAAGAATGTCTATTCTGTTGTTGCTGGGTGGAGTATACTATAAATATCAATTAGTTTAAGTGGCTTGTTAGTAATTTATAATTCCTCTGTATCCTTTCTGATGCTCTATTTACTTTGTCAGTTTATTACTGAGAGAGAAGTGTTGAAATCTTTAGCTATAATAGGATGTATTTCTCTTTTTAATCTATCAGGTTTTGCTTCATGCATTCTGAATCTCTCCTAACTGGTGGCATACATATTACAGCTATTACGCTTCCTGATGAAATTATACTTTAATCATTGTGAAATGTCTCTTTAGTCTCTGTCATCATTCCTGCTATAAAATCGACTTGAGTTTTCTCATATTAATATTGCCAATTGAGCTCTCTGATGCTTAGGGTTTGCATGATACATCTTTTCCCATTTATTATCTATAAAATATTTAAGATTTTAAAATATTAAACCTTTTAATATTTAAAAATGTTTAAAGTGAGGTTCTCGTTAATAATTTAGTCTGACTTTTAAAAAATACGTTTAGACCATCTCTATGTCTTTGGAGTGCCAAGATCTTTTGTATTTATTGCTAACTATTGATGTGTTTGGGTTTGGCTCCACTACCTTGTTATTATTTTCTATTTGTTTCATCTGCTTTTGTTCTGTTTTTTTCTTTCCTGCTGCCTTTTGTATTAATTGAATGTTTTATGATTCTCGTTAATTTTATTTGCTTGTTAAGCTAAAATTGTGTTGCTTTATTAAACTGGTTGTTTTATATTTTATAATATGCATCTTTAAGTTGTCATAGCATACTTCAAGTGATAATATACTTTACATATATTATAAGAATCTTACAATTGTATACTTCTGCACTTGATTTGATTTGCCAGAGGTTTATCAATTTTATTGTTATTTTCAAGAATGATCTGGGATTTATTTATTTTATTTTGTTTGTTTTCTAATTTGTTACTTTCTATGCATATCCTTATTAAATTATTTTTGTTCATCTTTGTTTAATAAATTCTTATGTTTGCTTTTTGAATTACATTTATTGTTTTCTTTTTCATAATAGATGTATTTTCAGCTGTCAATTTTCAATGCACTACAAATTTGGTCATATCTCATAGGTTTTAATATGTAGCATTCTACTTCTTGTTAATATAAGTAGTCTGAAAAACTTCAGTTTAAATTACCTTATTTAACCCAAGAGCTTTTTATGAAATGGTTTTAAATATTTCAAATGGTTACATATTGCTTAGTTTTGATGTTCTTATTTTTTCTATTTTGTACTTTAGTCAGGAAAATTTGTTTTTATATTTGAATATGAATTTTTGTATATGGCATTTATTATTCAGGACTACATAGCTGTGTGCTAACAATTCTGATATAGCTACTAGTAAAATTAAATCATAGAATAGTAGGTCAGTAGTGAATTTACAAGATTGTCTAAACCACCTGTCTCATCTTATCTCTATCTTTAAACATAACAATATGTAGTGTTTACTTAAAAGAAATAGAGGCAAGCAAGGTTTCTTTGGTGGCTTAGAGATGTCATCCTTTCACTTTGTCAGTTGACACAATCGAGAACCCAAGAAAGCCAAAGAAGCTAGCTAGATTTTAACGGGTGCTACAGTAAGGTGAGAGCTGGAAAGCAAGAGACCTCCAGAGATCTGCAAAGGGCCTTTAAGTGAGTCCTGATCAGTATGACATCTTTAAATACCTTTCCAGGAAATAACTAACTGAAAGGATCAAAAGGAACAATACTCAAGATTCACGCAAGACTGAGAATAGTTGCTATTCCCAAAAGCCAGAGAGGAAAAAAATCTCTTAATAAATGGATATACGTTGACAATACTCTACCCTAAAGGATGAATCAGAGTAAGAATAAATCCAAGTGTTCATCTATGATTGGGCAATAATGTTAATGGGAAGTCTTCTGTGGGATTTTTTGGAAAAAATGATCTTCCTTGAGAAAGAATCCTGAGAGACAAACCAGAAGAAGGTCCTTTGCCCCATCTCTCTTCTTTCCCTGGACACAGAGAGAATCTGTTTCTTATAGCAATGGCAATTTATGTCACCACCACAAGTCAACCAGCAGGAGGGTAGAATTCAAGATTTTTGAGACTAATGAAAGGATAGTATTTCCAAACCACCAAAGAGGCACCTGATAGAGCATTTAGAAAGATTCTTCCTTAGTAGTGGGGCAAAGCCTTTTAGTAAGTACTACATTGGTCATATACAACAAAGCTTAAAAGGAGGCAGAAAGGATCATCTGTTTCTGAGTAACTTAACTGTGCTCCAGAACTAAGTTGAAAAATATTCATGAGAAGAAAAATAACTGGCATCCAACAGGATAAACACACGATGCCTGACATTCAATAAAAAATTACTAGCCTTGCAAAGATGTGGAAAAAATGGGACCCATAATGAAAATGTGTATGCTTGTCAGCAGATTGCGGGAGCATTCCACCTTGAATGCAGGTAATCAAGGGGTGTGTTATCTATAAAGAATTTAAAAATAAGGATAAAATATTAAACACTGTTGGTGTTTATTAACACCAATGATTAATTCATCTAAACAAAGAAAGCCAATAAATATCCTTTCTTTATAGAGTGGACTATTTTTACCAGTCCCCACCCTCTTAGCATGCCACTGGCTCACATACTAGAGTATGATTTTATAAAGGTATTAAATCTTGATGATCTTTTTATATTAACTTTTTAATGCAGTACATGTTAAATAATAGACATCAGTAGCTATTTAGGGAGTGAAGATACGTTGGATTTTCTCCTGTGCTTTCATGTAGAGAAAAACCTCAGTGATGAAAACCTTAAATGCAGAAATTCATGATATCAGATAGGCTACATAAAGCTTAAGGAAAAAATGGGAAATCTTAATATTTGACTATACTCATTTTCCTACTAAGTTACCAATATAAGGCAGTAATACATAAAGGTTTTAATAATACATAAAGATTTTAAATAATATCAAAAGAATCAAATTGTTGGTAAGGAAGGCAGATAAAAGAAATGTACCAAATCAATATAAATTTGTCTCTGAAATAATTTCATAGCTATTGAGGAAGTCTAACTAAACACAATATTCCTTTCTGATAAATATAGAAGTTATAGTTACAGGACATCTGTGGGCACAGAAGGGGTTTTTTCCCAAGAAAAACAAGGATACCATGCACAATATTATTCATAGCATTTTTTATTTATTTGGTATCTATATTTCTATGTCATTTAATATTAAAACTTTCAAGAAAACTATGAATAAAATTTAAAAAATGTAATCGATCAATTTATTCAAGTTAATGATCAAACTATAGAATTATTCTTTAATAATTAATTTACAGCTTTTGTGCTTAAATAAGTTATATTTTACATGAGTGCAAAATAATTACACCCTCAAATTTAAAACTGCATAGTTCCACAGGAAGAGAAATATGAAGATCTGGATTATATCCTGGCTGTATGACTTGGGACATCTAAATTAATCTTCCTAAGCATCAATTTTCTATTTTGTATAAAAAAGACAATAAAAGTTCCCTGGCCACAAAAAAACTGTGATTAATTGAGCTGTATGTGAGAGAACTCTGTAAAAGCACTGTTTAAAAATAAATTAACAGTAGTTGTATATATATTTTCTAATAAAAGTGATCACAATTAAAATAAAATGAAATATTTCTTCAAGAATCCCTATCTTACAACCAGATATTATATTTTATAGTAGACATAAATTTCAGACACATTGAAGTAAGTTTGTTTTGAAATTGTGGTACTCACTAAGATAAAACTAAATAAAAATGATAAATAACAGTAGCATGACAATAGGTAATCAATTCTTTGGTCATTGTCTGAATAGATAGTATGATCTTCTAAATATGATCTCAAAAATCTCAGCAACACATAATACTATTGTAAGTGCTGTAAATGTATACACTGCAATGAGAAAAATGGTTTTTTTCAAAGTGTTCTGGAACCTTGCATCTTATAATCATGTTTTCCCCAAGAGATCTAGCATCACACAGGTAAAGAGATTTTACTTGGAAACCAAGGAGATGAATCTGAAGCCAAAATGCTGTTACCTCTAGACTAATTCTTAATAAAACAGAGAGTATATAAATTACAGTGTAGATAGGCTTTTGAAGAATGCATTCTTGATTGAGGCTTTTACATGCAGCGTAAAGATGGAAAATACCTCCAGGAACCAGGACAATCACTAATTGTAATGCCCAGAACAACTAAAGTATGTCAGAAATATCTTAGTAAAGCAATTAACCAATATGTAACTAAAAATACACTCCAAATCAACTAACTCTCAAGAGAGGATAACTTAAAAATTCCAAGTTAGATAAAAATCTTACTTAATGTAATGAAGGTAGTAATGTTGAACATATTTATTGTGAAAACATAGTCATATATTACTGTAATTGCCTCACAATGACTGATGATGATGCAGTAGTTTATTAGCCAGCTAATTCTATATTATGAATATAGTTCTGGAGAATAATGATAACATCAGTAGATAATAAAATGCCAGAATTGGAAGAAACTCCTAAATCTCAATTTATCTGAAATATGCAGCTAATTAAAGAAAAAGCAACATAATCCTTTAAAAAAAGCTATTGAGTATTTCTCATATTATGACATTATTTTACATTTAAAGAGAAAACGAATTTGTTGTAGAGTTAATGTTTATGTGCACACAGAAAACTTACTTGTGGAGTGATTGGCCTGAACTGATTATAACAGAAGAGATTTATTTCTCTTTTGTCTGGATAGCAACTGAAGTGTAAGGCCTCATTCCCATAAACTGCAAAGCCTAGTACCCCAAGAAAGAACATTCGGATCAATCCAAAGAAAAGGGTGTGGAATTGACCAATCACATTTGGAGGTTTAACCTGTTATGATTTTAGGAGAAAAAAAAATCTTTTAAAAACAAACATTAAAGGAGGACATTAAAAAAATCCTTATTATCACATTTAAAAAATGTAAGATTCAAGAAGTTTTGAAGCCAAATAGAACCTTAGAGATCATCAAATCAAATATAATTACTGCATTATGAGATTTCTCACTATTAAAATATGAAAAGTAGCAGTCAATGGAGACATGTTGCTGATCAAATGTGTAAATGTGGAAATATTTAAACAGCTTTGAATTCAATTAATATCCCCACCACGGTCATCCTTTTGAAACAAAATCAGAATATCTAGTGCTTCTTTGTGCAAATTAGATAACAAATCCAGTAGTAAGCTTGGTCCATACACTATCTTAACAACCAAATAATGTTTATTAGTTGTAATTACAGTTTTTATTCCTACTTCTTAATTATGGAATTGAGAGAGTGAGCTATGTTAAAACACCAACATCTAAAGATACTTCCTGAATTTTTCTTTATATAGTTTTAAATTCAGAATATTTTGAAGTATATTGTTGATACTTACAGTATTCTCCATAGATGTAGAGGAATTTATTCACCAAGGCTTATGCAAATCAGGTTAAAATACTCAGAAAAGACTCATACAAGTGATTTTTTTGTTTGCATAATACTTACACATCCTTCATAGAAGTTTCTGATGTAATTTAGAGACATGTCTCAAGAGATGTTATCCTGGCATTCCTGTGGGTTAATTCTTGACCTACATTGCCAGTTTGCTTCTGCCAAAATCAAACTCTTACATTCTCTCTCAGGACTCTTAGAGCAGAAAACACTCGTCACTACAAATTTCTCTCCGTTCGTCCTTTTCTCTTAGATCTTTAGGGCCCCATTCAACCTTCCTATCTCTGTCCCGCAAAAAAATGAAAACAAAGAAACAAAAGCAGAGAACATATGGCCAGTCTAATAATTCCTTTACTTACATTGTCAGCATAGCCAGCCAGCCAGCCAGGAATGCCAGCAAAGCAAGAGGCCAGCCCCACAAAGGCTCTGAGCACTCAACTCTTCTGCAATTACGTGAAAATTGCCTGTATGTAAATTAGTGGGTTCTTTATCTTGGAGTTTTCTCTGATAATGTTGAAGCAATCTTTTTTTTTTTCTTTTTATTTTATTTAGATATTTCCTAAAGGATAAGTACATGGGAAATATTCCTAATTCTTTTTTTTTTTCTCTTTTCAGAGGGCACCATTTTTTTTTTAATTGCATTTTATTGTTTACTTCCATAATTAATTTCTGGGAAGTCTAAGAAATTGTAACACAGGATGTAATAGCTATTGCATCATTGAATATTATTGATGTATTGCTATATTTGTCTAGTTGTTGAATGCTTGCCACAGACATGGAAAAATCTGTAATTAGATCTCTGGGCTAAGGAAAAAGATAGGGAACTGCTAATTAAGGCAAGACCAGGAGCTAGCACATATTGTGAGAACAATCCTTCCTATCGTTTCTTTGTCCTTCAGTAGATACATCATCTGTTAGACATTGTTATGGGTGTTGAGGATCAGCAGGAATCAAGACAGACCAGTAACTACCTTCTGACTTACATATCTGCTTACTGTCTTCCATCCAGCTGTAATGTTATACAGCTAATCATTGATCATATCTGCTTTCTTCACTTGCCTTTCTCATTTTCTTGTGATCTGCCAAAGGCTGTGACTCCAGACACCGTCATTGCTTTCTTCCAGCAAGTGGAGAAGTGACTGCATGATACATGTATTTGTAACTAATAAACAAGGGGCAGTAGTCTTGTTGAATAGGAGTGCTGTGCTGGATAGGAAGTAATAAAAATGGACAACTTAAAGATCCCTCAGAGTGGTTTGATAAAAGATATTTGTGTATATTCCCATCTTCTCAGAATCAGAATTTCAGGGTTGCTTTGTATTGATTCCCATGAAGGGACATCTGAAAGCCCTAACAACCATTTGCATGAGAAGGAATCCTGCTTTGGCTTTTACCACTGTACCGTAATGAATGCTATTGTTTAGTCAACAGTATACAATTATCAGACATGTAGAATCATAAATGTCTCCTTTCAGGGGTGTATAAAATTGTCTTGAACCTTAACTGCAAGTGTAGAAGAAGGAAATGAAGCATCATCGTCATTGCTGAGATCTTTGAGGGGCCAAATAATTAATGCCGATCTTTCTCTTACATGTTCTGATCCAATTGGGTAATAAGACAAAGGAATAAATCATATGTGGACCAAAATATCACACATAAAGATTAGACTGAGGAAGGATGTTGCTTATCCCTTTAGGAAACTGTGATCCTTAATGACACTGGCCTCACATGTATGGCAATTGGTAAGGCTGTTTATTGGAGTGACAACCTGGGTTTCTTGCATGCTAACAGTTGCAGGTTCCAAAAGCAGAGAAAAGGTTATTCCCAATGCATAAGCATTGTTTAGGCCTCTGCTTGCTTCATATTTGCTAATGTTATATTAGGCAAAGAAAGTTCCAAGATGAATCCACATTTGCGAAACACATTCTACCACTTGATGGATCTGTGAAGTCATATTGCAGAGGTGTGGGTGTAAGAAAAGAAAATATTTGTGGCCAACTTTATATTCTATCATAATGTGCCCAATGGTTACAAACATCAACATCCCTCCCACACGTCTTCACCATCATTCCAGGATGCCAAAACTGTCATCTAATTATAGAACTAAGATTGAAGTCCAGGATTTTGTGATTTGCATTATATCTGGATGTGGCTACTCTTGATCTAGAATCTGGAGGAACAAAGGGAAAAGTTGTATTCTGCATGATATCAATATACGATGGTGTTACAGGGATAGGATAACTACAATAGACACTTCCACTCCAAAAGTGGGAGAACAGAAAATATGTAACTGTCGCTGTCCATAACAAGCGTGGAATCTTGTGAGAAAAATATTGCCAGTTGTCCCTACTCTGGAAGCAGTGAACATTTCATGAGTAAGTCATGGTAGTATTACCCAGAAAGCTGTTCTGCAGTATATTATACTTTCCTGCTTAATGAAAGTGGTTCCCTGGTCCATTGTTGTCAGTGGCCTGTAGCTCCATTCTCTGTATTCTTGGCTGAAAGCATCTTCCCTTTTTCATTTAAAAAAGAAATTACTATGCTTGAATAAATAACTTGCTCAGACTGCTTCTTGCCTGAAGAAAGCTGGGGGACCAGAAGTCTTTTTTATAATTTGACCAATATCTGTTTTTTTTTTAAGCCAAAGTAATAGTTGTTTTGGTGGTACAATCCTCTTAATTACCCTTTGGTTTTCTGTGTAACAGATTTAATGTACTTAGTTTTAGTAAGAGTCATACAATTAAACACATACTCTCTCTACAAATATATTTATGGCTATTTTAGGATTAGGCTTTTCTGAAGTACTTTTAAGATATGTAGAAATCTTTTATCTAATTGAGATAGTCATTAGTCATGCCTTAAATATTTAAAAAGCCTTATCAAAGGACATTCTAGGCACGCCATTAATTTGACTTTTACCCTAAGAACAATTCTTAATTTTTTTTCATTTTTAAATTATAAATTTTTTGTTTTCTATTATACTTTAAGTTCTCGGGTACATGTGTAGATCTTGCAGGATTGTTACATAGGTATACACATGCCATGGTGGTTTGCCGCCTCCATCCCCCACTTCACCTACATTAGATATTTCTCCTAATGTTATCCCTCCCCAACCCCCCTACCCCCAGCTATTGTTCCCCAAGCCCCCATCCCCCCAACAGATGCCAGTGTGTGATATTCCCCTTCTTGTGTCCCTGTGTTCTCATTGTTCAACACCCACTTATGAGTGAGAACATGTGGTGTTTGGTTTTCTGCTCTTGTGTCAGTTTGCTGAGAATGATGGTTTCCAGCTTCATCCGTGTCCCTGCAAAGGACATGTACGCATACTTTTTTATGGCTGCATAGTATTCCATGGTGTATATGTGCCACATTGTCTTATCCAGTCTATCCTTGATGGGTATTTGGGTTGGTTGCAAGTCTTTGCTATTGTAATCAGTGCCACAGTGAACATACGTGTGCATGTGTCTTTATAATGGAACGATTTGTAATCTTTTGGGTATATACCCAGTAATGGGATTGCTGGGTCAAATGGTATTTCTAGTTCTAGATACTTGAGCAATCGCCAAACTGTCTTTCACAATGGTTGCACTAATTTACACTCCCACCAACAGTGTAAAAGCGTTCCTATTTCTCCATATCCTCTCCAGCATCTGTTGTCTCCAGATTTTTTAATCACCATTCTAACTGGCGTGAGATGGTATCTCAATGTGGTTTTGACCCCATCATCTCAGCCCAAAATCTCCTTAAACTGATAAGCAACTTCAGTAAAATCTCAGGATACAAAATCAATGTACAAAAATCACAAGCATTCCTATATACCAATAACAGAAAAACAGAACCAAATCATGAACAAACTCCCATTCACAATTGCTGCAAAGAGAATAAAATACCTAGGAATACAACTAACAAAGGACGTGAAGAACCTCTTCAAGGAGAACTACAAACCACTGCTTAAGGAAATAAGAGAGGACACAAACAGATGGAAAATGGTCATGGTTAGGAAGAATCAATGTTGCAAAAATGGTCATACTGCTTAAGGTAATTTATAGATTCAATGCTATCCCCCATTAAGCTACTATTGATCTTCTTCACAGAACTGGAAAAAAACACCTTAAACTTCATATGGAACCAAAAAAGAGCCCGCATAGCCAAGACAATCCTAAGCAAAAAGAACAAAGCTGGAGGCATCACACTACCTGACTTCAAACTATACTATAAAGCTACAGTAATCAAAATAGCATGATACTGGTACCAAAACAGAGATATAGACCAATGGAACAGAACAGAAGCCTTGGAAATAATGCCACACACCTACAACCATCTGATCTTTGACAAACCTGACAAAAACAAACAGGAAAGGATTCCCCTGTTTAATAAAGGGTGTTGGGAAAACTGACTAGCCATGTGCAAAAAGCTGAAACTGGACCCATTCCTTACACCTTATACAAAAATTAACTCCAGATGGATTGAAGATTTAAACATAAGACCTAACAACATAAAAACCTTGGAAGAAAACTTGGCAATACCATTCAGGACATAGGCATAGGCAAGGACTTCATGACTAAAACACCAAAAGCAATGGCAACAAAAGCCAAAACAGACAAATGGGATCTAAACTTAAGATCTTCTGCACAGCAAGAGAAACTATCATCAGAGTGAACCAGCAGCCAACAAAATGTGAAAAAATTTTTGCAAGCTACCCATCTGACAAAGGGCTAATATCCAGAATCTACAAAGAACTAAAATAAATTTACAAGTAAAAACAAATAACCCCATCAAAAAGTGGGTGAAGCATATGAACAGGCACTTTTCAAAAGAAGACATTTATGTGGCCAACAAACATACAAAAAAATGCTCATCACCACTGGTCATTAAAGACCATTTCTTACATTAGAAAGTTTTACTGGCTAGGAAGACTAGAAATGAGAAAAAATTTCCCATGTAGCCAGTCTTGACCTCTCTATATTTTTCTCCAGGTTTTGCCTGCAAACTCATCTCTAGGCCTCTTTACAAGGTAATGTGGGTTGATTGCTGAAACATGGATAAGTGAGGGGGAAATCAACTTTTGATCTTATTGTCTCCTCTGAAGAGCTCAGAAAATTATTGGGGTACATAACACCTGAATAGTGCTGCAGAGCTTGGCCCCTATCTATACTCCTCATCAGATTTCAATGTGAAGAGCAAATGCCAAGCAGAGAACTAACCAAATACAATATGTACCAGAAGTGTCATTGAGAAACACAAAGGACCCCGTATAAACGAATGGCATCAATTTGAGTAGGAGGGAGCACACAGTACCTAAGATCATGGGCTCTGGAATCAGAGATTTGAGATCTCAAGCAGATTATTTCACACCCTTGAATCTCAGTTTCTCAAACTGGCAATAAAAATAGTATTTACCTCAAATGATTGTTGTATGCGGATTATTAAAGGATTTGGAGAACATTTATCCTGTCCTTAATGAGAGCCTCAACCAACTATTGTCTCCTTGTTATATAGATCATGATATATTAACAAATTCATACTCCATAAGCAAAGAAGAGTCACTACTTCCTTGAGGGTAAAGAACTTTTGTGTTGACCAGAGTAAGAGTGTTTTAGGGAAGAATTAATAATACATACAAATTCCATGTCTGTTTTCAATGTCTTTTCTCCCTCTCTCTGCCTCTGTACTTGGAAAATGAGTGTATTTTCCTTTTGAGTCTATCAAGATACCAAGACATCTACTTGTCAGCAAGGACTAGTGGGATTGAACCCTAGAAAAGCTTAAGGCTTTTAGTTAATTTAATCATTGAAATATACCTCTGTTCTCCCAGCCCTAAAGATTTTTTAAATGATCTGAATACATTAATACATTTTCTGAGTAAATGGGCAAAATCTGAGGCACTGATACCAACAGAATGGGAAAAAATTGCTCTAGTTTACTTGAAGTTTTGAGTTTCAGATAAAGGAGGCAAGGCAAGCTCAGATTTACTACTACTACTATTAGTACAAAAATTGCTACATTTATTAATCACTACTATATGCTAGTACTAATCTAAACCCTGGGAGTCATGTATAATCTTTCGATAGATATTCTTGGTGTCCTAAAATTTCTTTCTGAGATTAAAAACATTTAAGACCTTGTAGTGTAAACAAGAAAGGGGGTAAATTCTGTGCAGAACCCAAAGTAGGATCAAAAGAAATAAAAACAAGTTAAAGCATTATGCATATTGATTAACACATGGAAATTAATGCATAAATGTTATATATTATTACTATTTACATCCATTCTAATTTAATAGTTTGCAATGTTACCAAACATTCAAGGAAGAATGAATACTGATCCCTCTTAAGCTCTTCTGAAAAAATTGAAGAGGAACACTTTCGAAGTCCATTTGCACCCTGATACCAGAGCCAGACAAAAACACCACAAGAAAACAACAGGCCAACATCCCAGAAGAATATAGATGCAAAAACTCTTAGTAAAATACTAGCAAACCAAATTCAGCAACACATTAAAAGAACAATGCACCAGTGGGATTTATCTTTGAGATGCAAGGATTGCTTAATACATTGCAAATCAATAAAAGTGATATACCACCTTAATAAAATGAAAGATAAAAACCATGTGATCATTTCAAGAGATGCAGAAAGATCATTTGACAAAATTCAAAGTCAATTCTTCATAAAACCTCTCAGCTAACTAGGTATAAAAGGAACTTACCTCAACACAATAAAAGCCATATATGAAAAGCCCACTGCTAACATCATAATCAATGGAAAAAAACTGAAAGATTTTCCTGTAATATCCATTACAAAGTAAGGATGCCCACATTTGCCACTTCTATTCAACATATTACTAGAAGTCATAATAAGATCAATTTGACACAAAAAGGCATCTGTACTAGTCTGTTCATGCAATGCTATAAAGAAATACTGGAGATGGAGTAATTTATAAGGAAAAGAGGTTTAATTGGCTCACAGTCCCACAGGCTGTACAGGAAGCATGGCTGGGGAAAACTTAAAATTATGGCAGGAGGCGAACGGGAAGCAGGCACATATTTATATGGCCAGACAGAGAGAGAGAGTGGGGAGCTGCTACACACTTTTAAACAACCAGATCTCAGGAACACTCACATACTATCACAAGAGCAGCACTGAAGCGGAAATATGCCCCCCATGATCTAAACATCTCCCACCAGACCCCACCTCCAACATTGAGGATTACAATTCAATGAGATTTGGGCAGGGATACAAATTCAAACCATATCAACATCTAAATCAGAAAAAAACAAATAAAATTATCTCTGTTTGCAGATAACATACTTATATAAGTAGGAAACACTAAAGACCCAACCAAAAAAATCCTGTTAGAACTGACAAATGAATTCAGTAAAGTTGCAGGACACAAAATCAACACACAATAATCAGTGACATTTCTGTACACAAAAAATGAGCTATCTGAAAAAGAAATTAATAAAACAATCTCATTTACAATAGCAATAAAAAGAAAAAAATATTTAGGAATTAACTGAACCAAAGAGGTGAATGACTTGTACAATGAAAATTAAAAAACACTGATGAAGAAAATTAAAGAAGACAGATAAATGGAAAGATATTCATGTACTTGTATTGGAAGAATTAATATTATTAAAATGTACACACTATCCAAAGTGATCTACAGATTCAATACATCCCCATTAAAATCTCAATGGCATTCTATACAGAAATAGAAAAAACAATCTTAAGATTTACATGAAACTACAAAGGACCCCAAATAATCAAAGCAATCTTGAGCAAGAAAAACAAAGCTGGAGGCATCACACTTCCTGATTTCAAAATATATTACAAAGATTACAATAATCAGAATTGTATATTATTAGGATAATAACAGACACACAGACAAATGGAACTTAAGGGAGCCCGGCAATAAGCCCACCAGAAGGTCAACTTATCTTCAGCAAGAATATAAAGAAAATCTAGTGGGAAAATGATAGTTTCTTCAGCAAATCATGCTGGGAAAATTGGATATCCACATGCAGAAAAATGAAATTGGACCTTTATTTCACTCTATATGCAAAAGTCAACTCCAAGTCAATTAAAGCTTTAAGTATAAGACCTGATACCATAAAAACTACTGCAAGAAAACATAAAGCAAAAGCTTCTTGTCATTGGTCTGATCATGAATTTTTGAATAGGACACTAAAAGCCAGACAATTAAAACAAAAAAACAGTTAAGTTATTTAAATTAAAAAGCTTCTGCTCAGCAAAACAAAAAACAAAAATCAAAAAGCACACACACAAAAAAGCTAAATAAACCTTCAAAACCAAAACCAAACAAAATCCCCCAAAACCCAACGTTGAATGAGCAACCTACAGATTGGGAGAACATTATTTGCAAACTATATATCTGATAAGGGTTAATAGCTAAAACATGTAAAGAACTCAGACAACTCAATAGCAAAAAAATTCTCCAAATAACCTGACTCAAAAATGGGCAGAAGAATGAATAGACATTTCTCAAGAGAAGAACCACAGATGGCCAATAGGTATATTAAAAAGTGCTCAACCTAGCTTATTATCAGGTAAATACAAATAAATTCACAATAAGATACCACTTCACACCTGTTAGAATGGCTGCTATAAAAAAAAAGATGTGTTGGTAGGATGTAGAGAAAAGGGAGCACTTGTACACACTGTTGGTGGGAGTGTAAATTGGTACAATCTTTAAGGAAGACAGTAGGGAGATTCTTCAGAAAATTAAAAATCGTGTGACTTTATTAATTCAGCAATTTTACTTCTAGATATATACTCAAAAGGGAATGAAATAATTATCCCATAGAGGTATCTGCACCCCAGTGTTCATTACAGCATGATTCAACAATAGCCAAGGTATGGAAACAACCTAAATGTCCGTCCACATATTAATGTGTAAAGAAATCACACACACAGACACACACACACACACACACACACACACACACACAGAGAGAGAGAGAGAGAGAGAAATATTATTAAACCTTTTAAAGGAGGAAAATCCTGCCATTTGCAACATGAATGAAAATGAAGAACATTATGTTGAAGGGAAATAAGCCAGACACAGAAAGACAAATACTATATGATCTCACTATATATGGAATCTTTATGCTCAAACTCATAGAAGCAGAGAGTAGAATGGTGGTTGCCAGAAACTAGTTGGCAGTGGGAAATGGGGGAGATGGTCAAAGACTAGAAAGTTTCAGTTATGGAAGCTAAATAACTTCTGGAAATCGAATGTACAGCAATGTAACTATAGTTAACAATACTGTATTGTATACTTGAAATTGGGTAAGAGGGAACTCTTACATATTGTCACTGTGATTATCAAACACAAAGACAATTATGGGAGGTGATTGACATGTCAATTAGCTTTACTGTGGTGATTATTTCACAATGTATATGAATATCAGAACATCAGGTTGTACACCTTAAATATAACTACTTGTCAGCTACACCTCAATAAATCTGAAAATAAAAAAGCAAGTTACATTTATTGCTTTAGAGCTGTGCTTTTCTATGTGTTTGTGCTTATTCATTCCTTATTTCATTTAAATAAATATTGGGCATCTGTAATACTAGCTACTGTGCAAAGTGTTAAAAATTTGTGAGAACAATGTAGCCCTTGCCTCTATGGGGCTTACATAAAAGCATTAGTACTTGCATATGTATGTATATGTATATGTACATAAATATGTATATGGTTAAAATGTATGCTGCTGATAATTTTCTTAAAGCATGGTTTATATTTAATCCTTCAGAGTATGGTCATGAACTGCCTTGGCTTATTTTACATCTGGAAAACAAGGGAAAGTAATCTCTATGTATGTTTTCTCTCTACTATTTTTTGATTCTCAGTATTTTGCATTGTGTCAGAGTAATTTACCCTCCTTCTCATGAGATACCCAATGATGGTAAAATGGGGTTGAATAGAGGTCAGTTTAGGTACTCAAAATAGTTTGTTTCACAGAGAGACAGCTGAGATAAGGCAATCTGAATAGCTGCCTAGATTCATAAATCACAACCCTTAGCCAATTCACATCTCACTGAAATCTCTGACCTGCCAAAATTAGGTTTGTCTTTCTGCATGAATAATTTATATTTTCTGGAATGGAACTGGGGGATGGCTTAGTAGAAAGGGTCAATAACCAATCATGTTATTTTGGGTAAATGATTTAACCTTCTTGGGTGTGTTTCCATTTCTCCAAAAAAGGGACTGGATTCTATGATGTGTAAGTAATTTCACAATTCTATGGTTTTATGATTTTAATTCTTATAACCATACTTAGAAGTATTGTACTTGCTCAGAGATTTATTGTTATTAATTTAGATGGTGCCAGCAATTGCTTGACCTAATGGTTAAATTGAAGGTCTTATTTTCTTTCTTTTTGAGAGTTCATATTTCAAATATTCCTAAACTGCATGATTTCTAGTTGTACAACACATATAATGATTTCTTTTTTGGATAGTCCATCCACATGATCTACAGCTTTTTTTTTTTGGCGGGGGATATGCCATCCACATGTCTCCGTAGGAAAACCCTGCCTGGAAATCCAGAAGACCTGAGAGTGTGTATGTTTTTTTTTTTTCCCCTACTTTACTGGCAATTATTTAAGCACACAATGTTAATTCTGCTAGTTTCAGTTCTTTCATCTGTAAAATGGAGAAAATGATTCTTACCTACTAGATATGTTGTGACCAAATGAAGTAGTACATGCGATAAGATCTTGTACAGTGCCTGAGACATACTGGTTTCTCAAAAGACAATATTTTCACTCTTATTATGGAGACTAGACTCATTCTGGAAGTTTTGGAGAAAGTATACCAAATAAGTATAAACTTGGGTTCTTGAATCAGCAGATATGGATTTGCACACACCTTGTAATATAAAAGCCTTGGAAAAATTATCTAACAAGTCTAAGCCTACTTTCCTCATCTTCTTGGGGTGTCTGAAACTGTCTTGATCTGTGGGTTTGTTTTCAATAAATTTTGGGAAAAATAATCAGCCATTTTAAAAAAAATATTCTTTCTGTTCCCTTTCTGTCTTCATGGACTCCAGTTTTTTAGTTAGACTACTTAGTGTGGTTTCAAAGGTAACTGATCCTCTCTATATTCCTCCTTTTCCATCTTCACTATCACTATATTTCATTGTGAATAGTTACTGTGTTAATTTCACTGATCTCTTCTGCTACAGAATCTCATCTGAATTAATCCTATTCATGGCTTTTAAAAATCCAATGTGATATTTTTAGCTCTAGGAAGGAGTTCTGCAAACTATGGCCCATGGGTGTGCCACCTCTTTTGTGAAATAAAGTTTATTGCAGCCTTGCTATATCCTTTCATTTATATATTGTCTATGATTGGTTTTTGCCACAAGGTCAGAGTTGAATGGTTTATTGTTTTAAAATGCTAAAAATCACCCCAGCCTTCAGGGAGTTGTAATATTTTCACTGTGGAGGGTCTTGCCTTGATGTAGATGGCTGCTGGCTGATCAGGATGTTGGCTGCTGAAGGTTGGTATGGCTGTAGCAATTTCTTAGTATAAGACAATAAAGTCTGCCACATCAACTGACTCTTCCTTTAATAAAAGATCTCTCTGTAGCATGCAATGCTTTTTGGCAGTATTTTACCTACAATAGAACTTCTTTCAGAATTGGAGCCAATGTTCTCAAACCTTGCTACCACTTTATCCACTAAGTTTATGGAATATTCTAGATCCTTTGTTGTTATTTCAACAATATTCACAGCATTTTTACCAGGAGTAGATTCAATCTCAAGAAATACTTTCTTTACTAATCCATAAGAAGCAACTCTTGGTTTTATCATGAGATTGCAGCAATTCAGTCACATCTTTAGGCCCTACTTCTATTCTAATCCTCTTGCTCTTTCCATCATATCTGCAGTTACTTCCTCTACTGCAGTCTTGAAACTTTCAAAGTTTTCCATATGGTTTGTTATCAACTTCTTTTAAATTCCTGTTGATATTTTGACCTCCTTCTATGAATCACAAATATCCTTAATGGCATCTAGAATGGTGAATTATTTCCAGAATATTTTCAATTTACTTTGACCAGATATATTAGAAGAATCACTATCTATAGCCTTATGAAATGTATTTCTTAAATAATAAGACTTGGAAGTTGAAATTACTCCTTGTTCCATTGACTGCAGAATGGATATTGTGTTAGCAGGCATAAATACTACATGAATCTCTTTTACCTCCCCATCAGAGCTGTTGGGTGACTAGGCACATTATCAATGAGCAACAATATTTTGAAAGGAATCTTTGTTTCTGAATAGTAAGTCTCAATAGATCATTTAAAATATTCAGTAAACTATGTTATAAACAGATGTTTTCTCATCTAGGCTTTGTGCCTCTGTTTATAGAATGCTTCTGAAGGGCCATAGGATTTTTTGAATTCCATATGAGTATTAGCTTCAACTTTAAGTTACCAGCTGTATTAGCTCCTAACAAGAGTCAGGCTTGTCTGCTGAAGCATTGAACCCAGGCATTGACTTCTTCTAGCTATGAAAGTTTTAGATGGCATCTTCTCCCAGCATAAGGCTGTTTGATCTAAATGGAAAATCTGCTGTTTTGTGTTGCTACCTTCATCAATTATTTCAGATCTTCTGCATAACTTGCTACAGCTTCTACATTAGCTCTTGCTACTTAATCTGCATTTGTATGGTATGATGATATATTATGATGATATATCATCTTGCATTATAAGGTATATTTTTATGGCTACTTTCCTCAAATAAACCAGACTCTGCTAGCCTCAAACTATTCTTTTTGCAGATTCTTTACCTCATTTCGCCTTCAAAAACTGAAGAGAGGGCATTTTTCTGGTTTAGGTTTTGGCTTAAGGGAATGTTGTGGCTGATTTTGTAACTGAATACAAACTCAGCTGCCTATCGCTTTCAAAGCCAATAACATGGACAAAATGCAATAAAAGGAAAGTGACTTTACTTCAGAGCTAGCAGTGGGAGAAATGGCCAAGTCTCATGCCTTAAAGGAACCATTTCAAGCTTTATGCTGAGAAGAGGGGCTTAAAAAGTGAACTAGGAATGAGAGGCATGTGGGGTAGGCATGTGGGGAGTGGCACTGGGGACAAGGTCTGTGTTTCTTGTTCTGGTAGCTACCTTGAGTCATGGTCCACTTGAAGTGTGGGCTGAGTCATCTCAACGATGGCTAAGTATTGACTACCACCTTGAGGTAATCTCTAGAATTTTGCAGCTGGGTCTCCATTTTTGGTCTGACTCAAGATTAACCCCTGGAACTTCTAAGTAAGCACATAATTAAATACAGCATATAGTTAGGTGTAACTATATGTGCATGGTGTAACAGAGTGTACAGTGGGGAAGGGAGGGAATCAAAGAGTTTTAAAGTATGTTTTGAAGCTATTTTTAAAGACTAAGGTGGGAATAAAAGGTTTCTGCCATTTGCTTCAAGGTTGTATCTTGAGACTAGGGAGAAAATAGAAAAAGAAAAAAAAGGTTTAAAATGTGTTTTGAAGCTAAGCTACTGAATTACAATTTGATCTTCTATTCAGACCACTATTACTTTCCCCATGTCAGCAATAAGGTTTTGTTGTTTTCTTATCATTCTTGTATTAATTGGAGTAGCACTTCTAATTTGCTTCAAGAACTTTTCCTTTGCATTCACAACTTGGCTAACTAGAGCAAAAGGCCTAGCTTTCAGTCTATCTTGGCTTTTGTCATGCCTTCTTCACCAGGCTTAATAATTTCTAGCTTTTGATTTCAAGTGAGAGACCTGTGACTTTCTTTTGCTTGAACATGTAGAGGTTTTGTTGGGTTATCATTTGGCCTAATTTCAATATTGTTGTTTCTTAGGGAATAGGGAGCCCTAGGAGATATAGAGACATGGGGAAACAGCCAGTTGGTAGAGCAGTAAGAACACACACAACATTTGTCAATGAAATTCACCATGTTGTATGCGCAGTTTGTGAGATGTCCCAAAACAATTACCATATTATCATCAAAGGTCACTGATCACAGATCATCATAAAAGATGAAATAATAATAAAAATGTTTGCAATTTTGTGAGAATTCCCAAAATATGACACAGAGACACAAAATGAACACAGACCATTGGGAAAATGGTGCTGATGGACTTGCTGGGTGCAGGGTTGACACCAATCTTCAATTTGTTAAAAATGCGGTATCTGCAAAGGACAATAAAGTGAAGCACAATAAAATTAGGTAATTCTGTAACTGGTAACTTTTGACTAGATTTCTGATGTTTTAAATTTTGTTTTCTTGTTTGCTGAATTTTAGAGAGTGTTAGAATTTGTTCTGGCACGCAGTTAGTTTACAGGAATCAGGCAAATATCTCTGAATCTTTATTTAAGCATTGGTAAGGTAGGTTTTGATTAGCTTATCATATAGGGCAAATTTAGGCTCAAAACCAAAGTAACATACTTGTGAATGTTCTACAGGACAGACCTTGCATTAAAAGGTCTCTGCACTCTGCTCTAGAGGCCCTGTATGTACTTCAAATATTTTTAAGCGTTTCTCTGAACTTGGGTATTTTCTTGTCAGACATGAACAGATCAATACTCAGAGCTTCAAGCAGACCCTTCTGCAGATCTCTGAAGTTCTCCCTGTTTAGCTTCTGCCTCTATGGTACCATATTCTTCTTAGCAAATTCTAACCATCTTTATTCCCTCCAACACTGATCTCCGGTTCTTCAATTCAATAAGACCACTGGGATCTGTTAGGGTTCCATCTTCCTAAAAGGTGGTGTGAAAACTGCTTCTGGAGTAAGCTGATGCATTCAGGGCTCACTCAGTTTGTTTCCCTTTTCTCAGAAATTACAGTCCTGTGCTACTTGTTTTCCATAGCAGTCTCATCTTTTATAATGATTGTTATAGGTTTTGTCCAATTGTCTAGTTGTTTAGGGCAGAAGAGATTATTTGATCCCCATTATTCCATTTCTGCCAGAACACAAAAGTCTTTTAAACTGGTCTTGTGGTTCTCAATAATGTTCTGAAGAGCTAAGATCATTGGATATAGGACCTCTGAATAAATACAATGTCATGTAATATTTGTAATATAGTACATATGGCTTTATACTTAAAATGAAGCCAATAGATTTCCGTGCAAGTGACAAATAGTATATGATCATTAATAAGCCAGCCTCTGTGGGTTGTTTAGTAAAATTCTTAAAATGCAAGACTCTGAAACTCTTTGTTTCAAGGTCTATGACTTTGTTTGTATGGTATTGGATACATTTTCTGCTTTTTTCTGGGTTTCAATTTTTCTTCTGTAACAGGAAAGTAATAACACTTACCTCATAGGGTTCCTGTTAAGATTAAATGAGATAAATTGCATATTTAGCATAGTATCTAGACTGTAAATACCAAATTAACATGAAATATTATTATATTGTTGCTGTTTCTGTGTTGTTATCGAGAAGTTGGTAATTTGTTATATTGTAGATGAGTCTGTGAACCTTTACATCCCTGCCACACTTAGACTCCTTGGCAATCCTTCATGCTTTATGTTTTGGGTGAGAACAGACCAACTTACTTGGCATAACCGGTTGGACTAACTCTTAGGGCACCAGCCAATGGCAACCAGGAATAGGTTTATAATAAGCCAAGCCTAATGAGATGGTCCTATTTAGATGAGGGTAGCCTGACCCAGTCATATGTCCCTTCCTGGTATGGTGAATGTTCTGATCCTTCACCTAAGCACCATTTCTCTGCTGCTGGAAATATTGGCTGCTGACAGTGTTCAACTATTTCACTCACAGAGCATAGCCCTCCATTGCAGGGAAATGTTCCAGCCAGTTTATGTCCCTTCCCAGAGGCTGACGCATAAACAGTAACTGGCTGATGTGGTGCTAAAGGGCCTTCTCCCATCTCATTTCAGAGCAATACTCAGGGTCCATTCCAGTTGTAGGGCTGCCCTTGGCATTGCCTAAGGCTTCAGTTGCAATGACACTGAAGGTGTTTCCTTCTCTGTTCAGTCCCGCCTTCCTCATTTTTTCATGCAGGTGACTCCTGAGAATACTTTTCAATAAACCTTCTGCAGAGAGCTTACCATCTTAGAATCATTTCTTATGAAACCCAATCTAAGAGACTTGGGGAGCATGAATGTAAGACACACACAAATGAGAGAATGCTGTATTCTGACTGCCAACAATCCTCTACTCTCACCCTTCGTGAGACTTGACATAGGCCAATTAGAAGTAGTGGGATAAAAAGTTGTTGTGCAACTGCTAAAATGGTTTCTATGTCTTTCCTTCCATGGGTTTCTTAACCACAACCTTCTATTGCCTCAACAAGTCTGTAAGTGTTTTATGTTTTTAAATTGAAAGACTTTTATAGTACATGTATTCCTAAATATATTTCATGCCTGCTGAGTAAGAGCTTAAAGAGAAAGAAAGATTATAGAGAAAGATTAGAAGGAGAGGCAACTAGCACAGTGCTTTCTGAAATCCAAAAAAATGGTAGCTCTAGGCAACTTAGATGTCAGTCCTTCAGGTGTTACCAGCTAAAACTGAAGGGATATAAGTGTAACTCTTCAATTAACTGGTTCTTCCATTATGAGACAATCTGTATTATATAAACCTAACTTTAGGAGCTCTCATCTGAAGTAATCAAAAGCTGTCATTAGCAAATTAGGAACGTGTGCACTAAGGCCGGCTATGTGTATGTGATGAATGTTCTTAGGAATGACCACTAATATGAGTGTATTAGAACTGGACTGTTAGCATATACCATTCAACATGCTCAGGTTTTTATGTTATTTTAAATCACTTTAATACCAATGGAGTTAATGAACATTATGGCACTAGAACTGGATCGAGTAGATTTATTGGTAGGAAGATTATACTCATCTTTCCGGAAAACACTGATTTTAAAATTTGCACATGCCCAGTTTTCTTTTCTGTTTTTCTATATGTAGAGACATATACATCTAAAAGTCAGTGCTTTTTGTGAAATTATTTGTAACAAGAGTCAAACTCAGAAAGCCCAGGTTTATTTAATACTACTCCTTTGTCAGTGCTTGTGTCTCACATCATCCCAACTTTCATCAATATAAATTCAATAAGTCATTCGTTATCATTTTTCAGTGTTGAAGGTAATGAGAAATTGTAAATGCTTTTGTTGTGTGCTTTAGAGTGAGAAAAATTAATGATTGCTTTGTCTGGAAAAGCAGTATACTATAACTGCTTCTTAATTTTGGTATATACTGAATCATATTTTGTACTTTTTTTCATATTTGACATTATTGAAATACATAGCATTCGTTTAATTTGTGAAATACTTGTAGAATTGAACTTTGGTGCATATAATCAGTCTTATGTGCATAAACTCCAGATTAATTAATTAAAACCTCATGCTAAATTGCTGGGCTATCATTAGAATTTCCGTTCCTTATTCCCTTTGTGACATGTTACCAGGGAAAATTCACTGCTTTGAATAATAATGAGCTTGAGACAAATTTAGCTTTTGAAAGCTGATTAATGTCTTTCCCTGTTGTGAATACCTAATTTATAAGACACCTTTGCTCCCTTTTATAAGGAAAACTTAATGTCCATTATTCCCTGAATTTCTACTTATGAAGTATTGGGGTGTGCTAATTTATATTTAAAATATTAACATAGATCTAGGGGTGCAGATCTATCGGAGCTGGTAAAATATGAAACTATACGTGAGATTCATTTTTTATATTAATTTTTATATTAATATGCTGCAAACTACAATTATTTGAGTTTGTGGAGTCATATGAACTAAAACTATTAAATCTGTTACATATTCTCTGGTAGTTTCAAGTGAAGTGATTTCTCTAGCTCTATATGTTAGGGCTATATACTTTTCAAGGTGTAGTGAAAGCTTCTGTAAATATATTGGTGACCATTAGTGACCTTATTCTCATAAGCATTTTTGCACACACAAATAAATGGAAACCAGTCCTACTATTTATGTTATTGGGATGAGAATGGAAACAATTTAAGACATGAGTTTAAGGTGCTACAAGTTTTAATAACAGTTTTTATCTATAAAATAAACGTAGGATTTCTTAACATTTTTAGTGAGGTGGCAGGTTTCTAATAATGTTAATGATGATCATGCTAGCGGAAGTTAATAGTTGGTAAAAACCAATTATGCTAATGACAATGATAGTAATTATGGCTTATTTGTTTAACAGTGAATAAAATTTACAGTAATAATAAGCTGAAAGATGATTTATACCAATAAATCAGCAAAAATTTATAACAAATTTTAACAGAAGCATGAATAGGTAAGACATAAAAAAGAATGTGCCTAAATAATGCCTGACTAAAAATTGCTTATCAGTTGTCAAATGATACAAAAAGATCTTGACAAAAAGGAAGACCCTGCTGGAATGAATTCCCCGAAGTTGGTAGACAAAACAACTTGGAATTGAATGATATTACAGATGTGACATAGGGGATTTCTTCTGATTGTCAAAGATTCCAGAACTCAAAAGCATCAATAACCTTGTAGGGTTTCAGTACTACTATTCAGTAGATGTATGGTCCTAGTAATTTATCCTTGAGTTCTTCCTAAAAGGCTCTGAAGATAGAAGCCCTTGGGGGCCTTTCTGTCCAAACAAGATGTTAATAACTCTACATAATCTCTTAGAGGCAAACATTCTATATACTGCATCCTATAGTAACTACAGGCTGAAAAGGTATTTTTGTGTTGATGTGGGTATATGTATTTGGGTGTCTTTTTGGGAGACCAACAGGGTAAAGAGAGGAATGAGTATTGCATTAGTCTGTTTTCATCCTGCTGATAAAGACATACCTGAGACTGGGCAATTTACAAAAGAGGTTTAATTGAACTTACAGTTGCACATGGCTAGGGAGGCATCACAATCATGGTGGAAGGCAAGAAGGAGCAAGTCACATCTTGCGTGGATGGCAGCAGGTAAAAAAGGAGATCTTGTGCAGGGAAACTCCTGTTTTTAAAACCATCAGATCTCATGAGACTCCTTCACCATCAGAGAACAGTGCAGGAAAGACTGGCCCCCATAATTCAATCACTTCCCACTTGGGAATTATGGGAATTACAATTCGAGATGAGATTTGGGTGGGATCATAGCCAAAGCATATCAGGTATTAAAGTTCATTCTTTGATTGAACTCTCAAAATCATAATTCAAAGTCATTAGATAATTTTCAAAATCATTATCTAATTCCAAAACATTTTAGTGTTTAAATTTGATGACCACAGGAGCAAACATTAAATCTAAGAACTGAAAAACAGCTATTGTTCACAGGAAGAAAGAATAATACTTGCATGTCTAGTGAAGAGTACCTCTCTTCTCCATTTCCATTTCTTCTGCACTAGCACAGTTCGGGTCTAGTCTTAATAGTTTCTCCATTGTCTTCTTATTGTCAAATTACCTGCTCAAAAACATCTACTCCCAACACCAGAGTAATAATCCTATGTTTGGCCTTGTTGTTTCCTTCCTGTATCCCCACAGCTTCATGACCATATACCTTAACTCAGCATTCTGAGTGTTCTACAAGTTGGCCTTTCCAGTCCGATCTCCCATCTTGCTAGAAAATCTGTTTCAGCCAATCCTAACTCCTATACCTCAAATATGCCTTATTTTTTTTTTTTCTGCATGTGGATCCTTTGCAGGTTCTAAAAATATTCTATTTTACCCTACCACTATACTCTCCATCTTCCCCATTAAAATCTTATTCATTTTTTTTTTTTTTTTTTTTGAGACAGAGTCTTGCTCTTGTTGCCTAGGTTGGAGTGCAATGGCACGATCTCAGCTCACGGCAACCTCCGCCTCCCGGGTTCAAGCAATTCTCCTGCCTCAGCCTCCTGAGTAGCTGGGATTACAGGCATGCACCATGACGCCTGGCTAATTTTGTATTTTTAGTAGGGACGGGGTTTCTCCATGTTGGTCAGGCTGTTCTTGAACTCCTGACCTCAGGTGATCTACCTGCCTCGGCCTCCGAAAGTCCTGGGATTACAAGCATGAGCCGCCACTGTACCATGCTTATTAATAGGCCAATCCTATTCATTGTTTAGGTTAAATTTAAATTTCTTATCTCTATGATCTTATTCCTGGTCAACTGAGTTAAAGCAAACTTTTTGAAATTTTAGAACATTTGACAACACACAGGCTAATATGAGGTCACTTGACATATTTGTATAAATTAGAAAAAACACTTGATTTGAGCAGAAAGTCCTGAAGGCACACAGCTTGGTGAGCAATCACTCTGAGTGAATTAGAAAAGAGTCTGTCTCAATCTTTGCAGATTTAGCTCCTTGCCAGTATGTATGACTTAGTGATTGGACATCTGCTAAGTTTCAGTTCTCTTTTCTGTCCCTAGCTAGCTGGGTGGGCTTGAATATATTATTTTACTGCTCTAGATTTACTTATGTCATCTGTAAAATGGGAATAATAATATGGCGTTCATAGTGTTGCTATGAATATGGCAAGAGATAATGAAGGTAAATTAGCAGCTTGATATCTGGCTCATAAACTCTAATCATTAAATTGCACTGACCATTACAACTTATGTGCTATGTTGCCACCTTTACTCTCAAGGCTCACATGTTTTTCTCCTTAAAGTTAAAGTTAAAATATAGACACAAATACATTTTTATTTTTATTTGACTGAAATCTTTATTGATGTTCATTATCAAGTCAATACCTCATGTAAATTTAACAGTACCACATTTCTTGAACCCGATGTTATTTTCCTCTGCTGTTGACATCAGCTAGACACATGCAGACATGAAATATATATGAGGAATATAGGAGTCTCATATTAATACCCTAACTTTGATTTAGAGTTATGACAGGTTTTGAGAAAGACATTTATTAGCATGATCCATCATTCTCATTCAATTACTGAAAAAATTTTCTATTTCCTGAAAGAAAATTTGTGAAAAAATATTAGATTACCTACCACAAAAATGTCAAAACCACCTAGTTATCTAAAAAAATGAAAAGAAAAAAAGGTGATAGAGATGATTATCTTACACAATAGCAAAGAAAAAGGCATTAGCCTTGACCTATGGAGATTGCCTTCAAGGCATAAAGGTAATTTATTTTTCCAACCTGGGCTCATTCAAATCCTCTTTTATGACAATATTGCTGCAGGTTATATGCAGTGGGCCAAATTCATATCAGTCTTTTAACCTCTCCAGACCACTTTGCAACTGCATGTATATATATGCTTTGAGTGGCGCTTTTCCTATTTTGTAATTGGGCTCTTCATGCTGAGAAACCCCCTGGGGGATCAGGAGAGATAGCCATGAAGATGCCATGTAGGGGGAATTGGGCAAAAGAATGATTTCTGTTACACATTAATATATTTGCATGTGGGAAGATGGATTGACTTCAATATTTTGGCTACATTTATATTTACAAAATGTCAAAGCCTCCATGGGAAAAGGTAACATTTCAGGTGGTTATCTTTTATATTTATGACAATCATTGAGAGGTTTACACATATTTAGATGCTTCCAAACTTGGTAGGGCTGCTTGATATTCTTGTATATTTTGGATAAGAAAGCATGCAAAGTGAGCATCATTTGATTCTTCAAAACTTGTGTTTTGAACCTGCACTATGTATATGGTGGAAAGAATAAATGTAATGAATGTATTTAATCAGATATATGGAATCACTTCATTTTTATTTTTTTTGATTATTTTATATTGTTTTATTATTTCAAACAAGACCTACAGACAGGTGATGAAAGAGTTAAAGCTTGTGAGAGGAGCGTTTCTTATATAGAATAAACCTATTTTATAAACCTCACCAACAGTCGAGTGTCAATAAACTTGATACTTAACCACATTAAGTTCTTCATGTGCTTCATATATCCTTTAGTAGTTTCAGCAAAATCAGAAGTTTGAATCACCAACTTTATTTTTATTAATAAAGTCTTCATATGCCACTCTCTGTGTGTATGATTCAATCCATTTTCAGAACTGAAAAATAAACATGACTTTAGGCTATAAAAGTAGCCCTTCTATTTTTATAGAAATGAGAAGACAATATAGAAGGGATTCTAAATCATCTAATGTAGAAAATTCCCATCCTTTGAAAGTGCGTGTTTCAGCTTTTCCAAATGCTAAGCTCAACTGAACATAAAAGTAGTATCTAGCTTGTATCATAAATTTAGTTGTGGCATTTAAAAACTTTTTGAAAAAAATTATAAAATGAAAATGCTATTGCATTTTGGAATAATGCTTTACATTTTTAATGTTTTGTGATTTTCAAGGATTTTTCAAATGAATTATTTTGTATAATTTTTGTTATAGTTGTGTGATATGGGTAAGGCAGGTATGGCTTAATAATATTTGCTTTTGTCAATGTAAATCCTCTTTAATCAAATTGTCATATTTATATAAATGTAATTTATAACTAATTCTTTTTCTGACATGTCATTCACTGCTCTGGTAACTGTATCTATACTTCAGTAGCACTGATGAAAATAAAAAGCTGGAGATATAATCATTGTATTTTCGTCCTTTTGTTAACTTTGATTTCTTTCCTTTTGCATTTTCAGACAGTGATTTGTAACTGAGATTTACAAAATGTGGCCAGCACTCAGTAGGTGGCGCTAACGAGACGTGCAATATAAAATTGTGAAATCTATTGCCACAGAGGATTTATTACTGATCATTTGAGAAGTGTAGATGCCATATCAAATTATTTTAGAGATTTATTCAATCCATGCTTTATATTAATTTGAGCATAATGTTTATTGTTTCTTGTCTGCTTCATAATATTTGGGGGAAAAAGCATCTTTTTCCACTGAAAAGTGAGCCTAGTTGTTCACCTATATGAAGTGCTTTCCTGACATATTCTGCAAGAGGAGAAAAACGAGATCAACTTGTGGTGATTCTGTTAAACCTGAAATGTGGAATTCAAATGAGAATCTTGGGAGATACTAATTGCTTAGAAATTAGAATCTTGCTTATTTTTGAAAAATACCTAGCAGGTTATTTACCAGTTTCCCATTCAGGCCAAGTCTTCCAAGTTGAAAAATTACTATTTTCTTTTTCATTTTTCCCATGCTGGTCTTGAACTCCCAGTCCCAAGCTATTCTCCCAACAGCCTCCCAAAATATTGGGGTTACAGGTGTGACCCACTGCACCCTGCCAGAAAATTACTATTTTTGACTTTGTTAAACATTTGGAATGAAAATCAGATGTACTGTGGCAATTAAATGTATATTCTGAATAAGCAAATGCTATTTAGTTAGAAAGGGTTGAAGTATTTGCTTACCTTGTCAATTTAGGAATGAAGGTACAACATGACATTCGCTTTTGTGTTGGGGAGTACCCTGATGGTTCCTGAACAAGTTATTGGGGAGCCATCTCACCGAGAAAGAAAGAGCTTCATTTTAAATGGGAATTCAGAGGCGTTTACTTAGAGCCTACTAATGCATGTTCTCTGGTCACCTTTCTACACAGATTAAATCAGCATTGACATTTCTGGTACCCTAAGTTTTTCACTATTCAATTTTCTTTCAATAAAAACCAATCTCATCTCAATTCTATGTTTTAATTTGCATAAAATGATTTATTCACTTTTTAATAATCCTATTTGAAATTGGTGGGTGGATAAAACTATTTTAAAGAAGTTCCCTCAAATGTGACTAAGGTTAAGGGACAAATAAATAAGTGACAAGCTAGTTTTATTTTTTTACAAGTAACATTAACAATTGGAAAATTCATAGGAATCACATTATTATTAAACCAAAACAACTTTTCTCGCTAGGAAAATCATTTAATTTTGTTTGGGTTTTATCAACAAATCAAAAATTATGATTGTTGGATTCTTGCCCCTTGCTAATAGAAATGACCTCTTCTTGGGTACAGGTTTTGTTGTGTAGGGTGTTATAAACCTAAGGCTAAATCTCAGTGATTTCGATGTACAAGACAGAAATTGTATCATTTTACAGAATCAGACTGAAATAGTTTCCCCATGGGTGGGCTCTTCTAAGATAAACAATCAACTTTTAAGTGGGGTTTTCTGAGAAAAATTTAATTTACTGTATTTCCTGTCTTCACAAATTCCACAATTGGGTATGTCTTTCTTTTTTTTTTTTTTTTTTTTTTTGAGACGGTGTCACACTCTGTTGCCCAGGCAGGAATGCACTGCACACTGCAACCTCTTCCTCCCAGGTTCGAGCAATTCTCCTGCCTCAGACTCTGGAGTAGTTGGGAATACAGGTGCATGCCACCACTCCTGGCTAATTTTTGTATTTTTAGTAGAGATGGGTTTTACTTTGTTGGCCAGGATAATCTCAAGCTCCTGACCTCAAGTGATCCATCTGCCTTGGCCTCCTAAAGTGCTGGCATTACAGGTGTGAGCCACTATGCCCAGCTGGTATGTCTTATTTTGATCTATGTCTAATTGATTTTATTTTGATCAAAGCTATTAAAGAGACTGATGTAAACTATATTACCCATTTAGAAACCCCCATAATTAGGGTGGTTCTGACAGATATTCCATAAATGAATTTGGCAGTTAAGATGAAAAGCTGATGATCTGGGCAGGTCCTACTCCACCTCCTTCTTTCTTTCTTTTGTTAACACCTTTGTTGACATATAATTCATATCACTTGCCATTTACCCATTTAAAGGATACAGTTAAATAGTTTTTGGTATGTTCACATAGTATGCAACTGTCACCATGGCAAGTTTTAAAATATATTATCACCCTCAAAAGAAAATCCGTATCTGTAAGCATTTCCCCCCCAACTCCCCGAGTCCTAGACAATCACTAATCTTTCTGTCTCTCTAGATTTGCCTCTTCTAACATTTTATATATATATTTCATGCACTCCATTTCATACAAATGTAATCATACAATAGCGACCTTTCAAAATGAGCTTCTTCTGCTTAGCATAATACTCTCAAGATACATCCATATTATCACTTATTGATTCATTTTTAATGTCATGCAATTTTCATTGTATGAATTTAACATATTTAATCCATTCATCAGTTGATTGGACTTTTGGGTTGTTTCTACTTTTGGGCTATTGTGAACAATTCTGTGATGATTTGTATATAGGTTTTGTGTAGACATATATTTTTAGTTATATAGGGTATATACCTAGGTGTGAAATTGCTGGCAAACATAGGAATTTTGTGTTTAGTCTTTTGAGGAATGGCCAGACTGTTTTCCCAAGTGGCTGCACCACTTTAAATTTCTGCTAGCAGTATATAAGGGTTTGAATTTCTTTATATGCTTGCCAACACTTTTTTTGTGTCCATCTATTTGATAGTAACCATCTGTTTTAGTTCATTCAGGCTGCTATAACAAAATACCTTAGACTGAGTAACTTATAAACAAGAGCAATTTATTTTTCACAGTTCTGAAGTCTGGGAAGTCCAAGATCAAGGTGACTTGTGGTGTCTGGTGAAGGCTCATTTCTATACATGGTGCCATTTTACTCCATCCCTACATATGGGAAGGGGCAAATAAACTCTCTTGGGCTTCTTTATAAGGGCATCATTTCCATTCATAAGGATTCTAACCTTACCTAATCACTTCTGAAAGACCCCATCTCTTAATACAATATCCCTAGGAATTAGGTTTCAGTGTATGAATTTTGAGGGAGGAACAAACATTCAGAACATAGCATTTCATCTCTGTAGTCATCCTAATGAGTGTGATGTGGTAATTCAGTGTGAGTTTGATTTGCATTTCCATGATGAGCAATGATGTTGAGCATCTTTTCATGTGCTGATTGCCCATGTATATATAAATTCTTTGGAGAAATGTATTTCTCTCTCTTTCCAACGAATACCTGGGGTACATGAAGGCAATTAAAAAAGCATCTTTTTATTACTTCTGACCTAATATTCTCAAGTCCCAGTGACTTTTGCAGGTGCTGACCATGGGTGCAAGTGTGGAAGGGAAATGTGGGATCAGAGCCCCCACACAGAGTCCCCCACTGGGGCACTGCTTAGTGGAACTATGAGAAGGGGGCCACTGTCCTCCAGAGCCCAGAATGGTAGATCCACTGACGCCTTGCACCGTGTGCCTGGAAAAGCCACAGATACTCAATGCAAGCCATGAAAACAGCTGGAGCATGGGGGCTGTACCCTGAAAACCACAGGGTTGGAGCTGCCCAAGGCTGTGGGAACACACCTTATGCATCAGTGTGACCTGGATGTGAGACATGGAGTCAAAAGATCATTTTAGAGCTTTAAGGTTTAATGACTGCCCTATTGGATTTCGAACTTGCATGGGGCCTGTAGCCCCTTTGTTTTGGTCAATTTCTCTCATTTGGAATGAGTATTTATCTAATGCCTATAATCTCATTGTATCTAGGAAATAACTAACTTGTTTTTGATTTTACAGGTTCATAGGAGAAAGGAACTTGCCTTGTCTCAAATGAGACCTTACTTTGGACATAGACTTTTTGTTTAATGCCGGAATGAGCTAAGAGGGGGACTGTTGGGAAAGGCATGCTTGGTTTTGAAATGTGAGGACATGATATTTTGGAGGGGCTGGGGCAGGATGATATGGCGTGGCTGTGTCCTCACCCAAATCTCACCTTGAATTATAGTTCTCATAATCTCTACGTGTTGTGGGAGGTACCTGGTGGGAGGTAATTGAATCGTGGGGGTGGTTACCCCCCATGCTGTTGTTGTAATTGTGAGTGAGTTCTCATGAGATCTGATGGTTTTATAAGGGGCTTTTCCTCCTTTGCTCAACACTTCTCTCTCCTGCTGCCATGTGAAGAAGGATGTGTTTGCTTCCTTTTCTGCCATGATTGTTAAGTTTCCTGAAGCCCCCTAGTCATGCACAACTGTGAGTCAATTAAACCTTTTTCCTTTATAAATTACCCAGTCTCAGGTATTTCTTCATAGCAGTGTGAGAACAGACCAGTACATAACCTTACTGGTGTTCCCTTTTCTGTAAAAAGTCATTTTATCTTGGTGCTTTTATTATTTTATCATTGCCTGTGAATATTTTCACTTTGATATGTCTGAGTGTAAGTTTCTTTGTGTTTGTCCTATTTGGAATTTATTGAGTTTCTTTGATTTTGGATTAATGTTTTAAGTCAAATTTGGAAGGTTTTCAGTCATTACTTTTTTGAATAACTTCTGTGCTTATTACTCTTTGTCCTCTGTTACTTTCATTATGCATCTTTTGGTTTGCTTAATTATATTCTACATTTCTATCAGGATTTTTTTTCTTTCTCCTTCTCTTCTCTTCAGAGTATGTAATCTCTGTCAATCTATCCTTAATTTCACTGATTCTTCTGCCAGTTCAAATCTACTGCTGAGCACTCGAGTAAATGTTTCATTCCAAGTATTGTACTTTTAAACTGCAGATTTTCCATTTGTTTTTTAAAATAACTTTTACCTTTTTATTGATAGTCTCTCTTTGTTGAGACACTGTTCTCATATCTTTCTTCAGTTCTTTAGGGTGTTCTTTAGTTTTTTAAATATATTTACATTAAATGCTTTGAAGTATTTTTCTGCTAAGTTTGACATTTGGATTCTCTCAAAGGCAGTTTTTGTTGTCTACTTTTTTCTTATATAAGGGTCACACTTTTGGTTTCATTGTATGTTTCATATTTTTTTGTTGAAAACTAGATATTTTAGAAAATATGCTGTAGGAAATGTGTATATGGATCCCTTAAAACTTGTTGGATTTTCAGTAACAAGATATGCTATTTCAATGATGTGTATTTTTTCCCCCACAATGTGCAACCTCTGATGTCACTGCTCAGAGGGTGAAGCCCTGGTTATGTGCATAGTCACCCTGGGATGAAGTGGTTTTAGCAATATTCTCTTTAATTCTTTCTTTCTCTGATTTCGTTATTAATTTGTCTGCTACTGTAAGTATTACATCCAGTTGTTAGCCTCCTTGAATTGCTGGCTGATTGCTTCATAGTTTTTAATAGTGCCTTGGGGGCATTTATTGTTCCACAGTATAATCCAATTAAATTCAGCCCCCTTTGCAAGACTGGTTTTTGAGTTCTTTCTTTGACATTTGTTCCAACCCCAGGAGGGCTCTTGTTAGCTATCTCTTTCTTTCATTCTCTCTGGCAAACATGTAGCTGGCTTATAATCTAGATTGTTCTTTTCATAGAACTATCAGCTTCCTCATAATTTCTTGTCACCATAATCTTCATTGTTTTTAAGAGTGGCTTTCAGTTTGAACTTCCCCCACACTGTTTCAAATAAAGTCAGTTCTCTTGGAGAAAGCTTTGGAGCTCTCTGCTTTTAGAACTTGCTCCTGCCCACCCTCCCACAAAATTCTGATACAGTGATGGGGGCAGGGGCAATGACTTCTTTTCTCTGAGTGACACCACTGCTTTACAAATAGAGCCATAGGCTAGGGTGGTAGCCTCCAGTCTCCTCAGCTTGTCTCTCCCAGCCTGGAATATACCCCCTCAAATGAGTTGGTGTGAGGCTGATTAACGGTCTGCTGTAGCTGCAGTAGAACTTTTGTCCTACTAGTGTGGTTTATGTGTAGTTAAGAAAGCCCAAACCACTCAGCTGATTTAGGGAGTATGAGAATTGGTGGTGGCTGCCCCTCACCCCAGGGGGATACTGTAGCACATAACTGGGGGTTGAGGGGAGAGAGAGTCCTGTGTTCTTGACTGAACATACATGAATAGAAGCTTCTGTCATGCTGAGCTGGGGTTGTGTGGAATAAAGAGAGTGGTTGGAGTCTCAAATGCCATAGACTTTGGCTGGTTTTAGTAGATATTATTGAAAAATGTTTCTTCATTTGCTGTGTGTACTTTGGACAATTTGTAAAGCTGTTAAACTGTTAAGCATGTTTATAATTTTCACCAGTTACAATTTTTTCACCGGGGATGTTTTCTGCCATTTCAGAAGCAGTTCTCTCACCCTGGACCACTTCTACTTCTTTTTGTAATAGCATATGTAAAATCCCTGCTTAATTTAGAGTGCAACCTCCTTTCTATCATTTGGTTATGTTGTTTTAACATTTTATTTTCATTTGAGAAAACCCATTTAGTTAAACTTCATCAGACTAAGAAGTTTGCCACTGTTTGCCTTCCTTCTGCAATAGGATAGCCATCACATTCTTGCAAGAAACTTCTACCCTCTGAATGTCTCTTTATATTAGAGGCAAATTCTGTTTGCTATAATTTTCCTATGCTTGGTGCTATTTCCCCAAAATATCTCTTTGATCTGGTAGTATGATTTTGTTTTGTCTACCATATGTATGCTTTATCCATTGTTAGCTAAATGCCTGGTGCAATTAGGAAACATTACATTGTGTTTCTTAAGACAAATTTATGTGGTAAGGGCTACCCCAATATACCTTTATCTGTGTGTGCCTGAGGGTCTTTCACAGGTCACCTGGGTTATAGGTGCTGTAATACCCAGCATGTGACTCCATTCGTGATTCCCACATTGTCACCGGAAATCACATGCTTCAATATCTCTACATTTTGTTCTAAAAAACAAAACAAGTTAATTGCTATGTTGTGAATGTTTGTATTTCCCTCAGATTCATATGTTGAAACCTAATTCCCAGTATGATGGTAGGGAGCTCTGGGAGGTGATTAGCTCATAAGGGCAGAACCCTCATGGGCAGAATCAGTGCCCTTATAAAAGAAGCCCAAGGAAGTTTGTTGGTTCCTTCCACCATGTGAAGTTGTTGGAATAAGGCATCATCTGGGAAGAATGACCTTTCACTAGATGGCAAATCTGTTGGTGACTTGACCTTAGACTTCTCAGCCTTCAGAGCTGTTAAATCAATTTTAGCCTAAAGCTGCTTCCTTACATATTTTTAAGTTTAGGTTTTAAGGTTTCTCTGTACATAGTGAATTATAATCTAACTGGAAGTGTAAACAGACAATAATCTACTCTTATGCCAATCACCAAATTTTGGCCAATCAAAAGGGAACAGTTGTTCAAATCATGTTCAAATAAGGCAAACACTGAGCTGTAACCAATCTGCTGGTTTTTTTCCTTTCTTTTTTTTTTTTTTTTGAGATGGAATTTTGCTTTTTTTTCCCAGGCTGGAGTGCAATGGTGCAATCTCAGCTCACTGCAACCTCTGCTTCCTGGGTTCAAGTGATTCTCCTGCCTCAGCCTCCTGAGAAGATGGGATTATAGGTATGTGCCACCATGCCCAGCAAATTTTTGTATTTTTAGTAGAGATTTAGTAGAGATGGGGTTTAGTGGACCATATTGGCAGGGCTGGTCTCAAACTCTTGACCTCACGTGATCTGCCTGCCTTGGTCTCCCAAAGTGCAGGGATTACAGGCATGAGCCACCACGGCCAGCCCAATTGCTGTTTCTATACCTTACTTTCATTTTCTGTGCGTCACTTTCTTTTTTCTGTCTATAAAACTTCTTTCAAAATGTGACTGCACTGGAGTCTCTCTGAGCCTTCTCTGGCTCAGGAAACTGCTTGATTCATGAATTTTTCTTTGTTCAATTAAACTCTGTTAAACTTAATTTGGCTAAGGATTTTCTTTTAACAGATGGCATCAGAAGTGGGATCCAAAGTAGAGTTTTTAACAACCCCCAGGAACATTAAGTAACCAAGTGAGGTACCTGCTGGGCCCACTGTGTCCATTGCTGTCTCGGAGCAACTTGGGATCTTGGGATCGTGGTGGATTCTCTCTTGGGTTCCAAAGCTCCATGGATTTGTTTTGAACTCTCAAGTTAGTTTGAGCAAATTTCTGATCCAAACTGGATTTCTGATCCAATCTGGTCCAAGATCAGATTGGTTTTGATAATTAACTGACTTGGATCCAGTTAGCAGCCTCTTAGGTTTAACTGGGTCAGAAAGAAACTGGTAGTAAATGGCAATATTGCAGGGGCTGTGAACTTCAGCTTTTGGAAATTTGCAGGGATTTTTGTGCTATCTCCTTTGTTTCTTTGTTCTTGAACACTTAGGTGGGAAATAAATCACTGGCTGATTTGATCAAGGGATCTGAGAGCCAAAGTCAATATCTGAGATACAAATAAGATCCTGAATTTCTGAACTGAGTATGTTCTGGCTTATACATGCTTAAGGATTAAGCTCCAGAAGCAGTAAAGGCTTACAGAAATGGCAAAATCTTACTAAAGATAATTTAATGTTACTGTGGAGGCTAGACATAGTGGCTCATGTAATCCCAGCACTATGGGAGGCTGAGGTGGATCGATTGCTTTTGTCCAGCTGTTCAAGATAAACCTGGGCAATGTGGCAAAACCCTGTTTCTACAAAAAATTCAAAAATTAGGTAGGCATGGTGGAACATGCCTGAATTCCCAGCTACTCAGGAAGGAGGCTAAGGCAGGAGTATCACTTGAGCTCAGGAGGCAGAAGTTGCAATGAGCTGAGATTATGCCACTGCACTTTAGCCTGGGTGACAGAGTGAGACCCTGTCACAAAACAAAACAAACTAAAACAGAAAAAACTGTAGAAAATAATTTAAAAAATAAAGTTACAGAATGTTCCCAGCGAACAACATTACACTTAAAAAAGTGCGTTGAAGATGAGGGCTCCCAAATTAGTCTCATCTAGGAATGCCTATTGATAGGCAGAAGCTTCTAAAAATATTTCAACATTTTTATTTAAAGACTCTTTATAAAAGATAAATAAAAAGCTTAAGGGACTAATTGATAAGAAAAGTTAAATCTGCCAGCCTTTTGGCTTAGTTATTATTCTGCTCCAAGATGAAGAAAAGCTCTCCTGAAGTGTCTATAAAATATAGCCCCTCAGTTAAACTAGGCTTGCCTGTTTTTCAGATCTATTCATGCTGAGTTCAGACAGAGTATACTTTGCCCTATTCCTGATGGGCTTTGCCCTGAACTCAGTAATTTTAGCTAAGAAACAGTAGCTAAGTTAACAAGAACACTTACGGACCTAAAATAAACCTTTGTGGAATTTAACTGACAATATTTAAACTCTTTTGGGAAAGAAATTTACATCTACAAAGGAAGTCTCCATTTTTAAGATGTGTGTTGATATACCTTAGAAATTCTTACCATTGTTTTAAATTTACATCACAAGTTATACCTTTGTTTAAGATGCTTTTCTGGCCATCTCGTCTTGACTGAACTTTTACTTGGGCACTGTATTTTTCCTTAAGTTTGAACAAATTATGATACAATATTTAGGGCTAAAATCTTAGCTCTGTGCTTACAAAATATAATACTTTTTGTTTCTCCTAAGAGTTGTCTTTTTAGAAATACAAATTTGTAGTGTAGTTAACAATTGCTTAGGGCAATGAAACAAATAATTGAAAGATTGATAGTCTGAATGGGGAAAAGAAAAGCTATTTAAAAGCCAGCAAATGAAAATCCTTTATGAAACCTATAAGCATTGCTTCTTTGTGTTTGTATGTCTGTATGTGTTATGTGTATGTGATAATATTTAGTAAATAAAGCTGCTGAAAAATTTTTTAGTGAAACAGGAATGATTTCAAAAGTATCAGTTAAATATAATTAGAAACTTGCTTGATTTGACTGTGAGTTTATGTTTTTGGATTAGAGTCTCTGGATTTGGGGGTCTGGATGGGTAGACATGACGAGGTCTGGAGACACATTCTCAGTTCCCAGACTAGCAACTGCAAGCTAGAATCAAGCCCAATAGGGCCCCTTCTTCCTTACTCTCCCTGTTTTGCCTCCTGGCTGTTTTGGGAAGAAATAGAACATCCAGGTATAGTCTTCACAGCTCTGTCTTCTGTTCTGACCCTTCTACACCCAGGATGTAAATTCAGGACTCAAACAAGTCCTAATCTTCATAGCCCTGACCTTCCTGGGTGTCACATGGCAATCTGGGACCCAGGATTACTGGGGAAAACACTAGGGTGGGTACTTGTGTTTACTTCCAAATTATTTTCAGTAATTTAAAATCTTAAAGTCTTATTATGTTAGATTAAGTAATAGATAATCATAAAATGTCTGAATCATTTTAAGTTAAAATACTGAAATATTGATTATTAAACATGAGTTTAAGTCTATATACCTTGACATGCTATTTTTAAATGCTATAGAAAAGTTGTTAATAAACAATAATTTGAAGAACTATCCTTCTTAAAAATTATAAAATAGGTTTTATCTACAAATAGTGATAGCAAACAGTTCAAAATTACTTTCTAGAGTTTTCATTACAAATTGGGATTACTAAGAGTTAAAATTATAGTTAATATATGTAACTAAAACTACTAAATGTGAGAAAAACAATTCTGTATGCAGAGTATATGAACAAAAGTATAAACAAAAATATGCTTTTAATGGGAAAGTTTATAAAGTCATAAAAATGTGTGCTTCTTTAGAAAATTTTTCTAGTTTGAAGTTACTTGCAGGATCCAAACTGAAGGAGTAAAAGATAAATCTGGATGAATATAGAAAGTTGGAGAAAATGTAAAACAAAAGGCTTATGGAAACCTTGTGTGGTTAAAAGAAGACAGATTTGATTAATTTATTTAGTTTTATTAAAATAAGCTTTTGCATTGCTAATACACATTATAAAACTAAAATTTGGTTTTCTCTTTTGAACAAAAATTTACATAGTATTAATCAGACACATTGAAATTGTTTTCCTCACTTTTTGAGTAAATTGTAAAAAGAAAAAGAGAGAAAGGGGAGAAGAGATAGATTCTCTCATACTATCTTAGATCTTTTCCTTATTTGGAAAACAGCTTCTTTATTAAAGAGTACAGGTTTTTGATTTTAAAAAATCTTTTAATTACCACTTTGACTAAATGAATGACTATTATTTTATGGTGACCTGTGATCCTATTTCGGTCAAATATTTTAATACTTTGCAATATTTGACAACCTTTCCAAAATCAAATTTCAGCTTCAAAGTTAACTCTTTTCTGATCTCTAACTTTGGGATGCTGCAGAAGGCCCCTAAAGCATCTAAAAGAGAGAGAAGCTGATTTTTGACATGTTAAGTTACATGAAAACCATTGCCAAATAAAAAATGATTTTCAATATTTTTCAAGTTATATTTTAATGATATATTATTAATATATGTTCCAAAATTGTGTAAGAGTTCTAAAATTCTACTATGTTTAGATATATGTTATCAACCATAATAATGGTTATGCTTAGTTATTGCAGGCCACAGAAATAACCAAATGTCCTTGTCAGTTGTGTCTTTATGACCATTTATGCTGGGCGTGGTGGCTCATGCCTGTAAACCCAGCACTTTGAGAGGCCAAGGTGGGAGAAATCCTTAAGTTCAAACCAACCTGGCCAACATAGTGCGACTCCACATCAGTTTTTTCCACAGTTAATTGCTTAATTCTGATGCAGTTTCTGAAAATTTGACAAGCATACGAAATCCTAGAGTATGGTATCTTTAAGGAGGTTCATGAAAGTATGGAAAGAACCCTGAGAAGCACTCTTGAATACAAGCTTCTGATAACTTTAGTATCATATGATTCATGCTGGGTAAGCATTTTCAACACTTTAATGAAAAGATTAATTGATTGATTTATAAAACAACCAACCCAAGCAGGACAAACATTAACTGAATACCAAGAAAATACTTTGTGAGATTTTCATGATAAATCAGTCAGTCCTGAAATATTTGGATATACAATTTGAATGAACTCCATGGTCCAAGTCAAATTGCCTATGATAACCCATCAGTTATCAGTGCTATGAACATGTATTGGAGAAACAATGGTATTTAAGAGAATGTAAGTCCAGTGTTAAGAATGGATTCATGAAGATTCTGGACAGCCACCTCATCCTGAGTCCTTAAAGTATTTGTTATTAGAAGGCTCTATATTTCATGACCCATCATGGAATAAATAAAATTATCCAAATTAAAAACTATGTATTATTTTGGTGACTATTCTAAATTGCTCAAATAGTTGACCAACGGTTTGTTATCAAACTCATTTCTGGGTGTGAAAAACTCTAGGTACATTTCTGCTACCTGACGGGCCATTTAAACATTTATAGAGGGAATTCATTCAATTGTAATTTGTAATGCATGCTTTCTGGTTTTATAAAAGCTTCCCCATGCAAGAGGGCTGTTGTTATAACAGTAGCTCATTATGCCAAAGTATATTTCCACCGGGTAATGAATGCATTTCATGGTCTACTGACTGGGGATAATCAACCCCTTTATAATCTAGAACCCAAGGATTGGACTCCATGGTCTTCTCAGAGTGTCAGAGACTAAGACTGACATCGTGCACACATTGCAGCAAAATTTTGGTACCTTGAAACTTGGGCTCATAATCTCACAACTCACATAGCCCCCCGCACTCTTGGAACTGTACACCCATTGAAAACCTTAAGGTAAATCTAACCAGGGAAGTTCTCCCCCAGAAACAGATGGCATCTTTGATATGGACATCCCTTCCCCCAAGAACATGGATCAAGATTTCTCTGCTATTATGTGACTCTTATCATTCCATTTTTTTCCCTTGCTTATGTCTCTTTGATCAATAGAACTGAAAAGGGGGTCTGTTGTGTACATTCATGGGGTCTATTTTTATTTGTGAAGAATTTTGCAGCCAGCCTTATACATGGACAACGTTATGCCTTGATAAATGGAAGATGAAGGGCCAACATAGATGAGAAATTTTAATGGTATATTTGTTGTCTCATAATTAGTCAGAAGCAAACACCGATTCACTCCTCTTAACCTACATAATAGGTCTCCTCTTAACCTACATCACAGGTTAAAGAGAACATTGTTAGGAGGCTTTAGCTCTTCTAGATGGGCATAATTTGTTATGTCTCCTTTTCTGTGGTTTTGAGCAAATGAGGCAATGATAGACTTTATAGCTCATTCTACTTTAAAGAGTGTGGTTGCAGAACAGGCTTTAAATTCTCTTGTGAAAGTCATGCTACATAATAGAATTGCTCTAAATCACTTACTGGCTAAACAGAGAAGTATCTGTGCAGTTGCTTGTACTTCTCGTTTCCCATGGAGAAATAAATTGGGTGTTATAGAGATTCTGTTGTAGGGGATCAATGAACAGCCTGCTTTGTTAAAGCAAGTACACTCTTTAGCTTATTCTTTGATTTATTTGATTTTAGTTGGTTTCATTCATGAGAACCCTGGCTAAGGAGTATATAAGCTCTTGGTGTTATTCCTGATAGTCATAATAGTAGTATTCCTGGTGCACTGTATTCTCTTAAAAGTTTTAAATGTTTGCATGCAGCCATCTTAGAGTGTCAAATTGTCTGTCTTCAACTGGAATGATAAGAGCTGAAAAAAATTTGTGACCATGAGGGCATTGTAGCCTATAAATGATGTGCTGAGACCAAAAACCCAAAGTGATGGTAATTGAGAGTAGTGCTAAGGCCTGAAGTTTTGGTCATACTCTCACCTAAGTGAGAACTTGACCAAAGAGGGTTATTTTATATATATATTTTATTGCATTTTAGGTTTGGGGGTACATGTGAAGAACATGCAAGAATGTTGCATAGGTACACACATGGCTGTGTGATTTGCTGCCTTCCTCCTCATCACCTATATCTGGCATTTCTCCCCATGCTATCCCTCCCCCAACTCCCCATGCCCCATTGTCCCTCCCCTTTTTCCCCCCCGACAGACCCCAGTGTGTGATGCGCCCCTCCCTGTGTCCATGTGTTTGCATTGTTCAACACCCACCTATGAGTGAGAATATGTGGTGTTTGATTTTCTGTTCTTGTGTCAGTTTGCTGAGAATGATGGTTTCCAGGTTCATCCATGTCCCTACAAAGGACACCAACTCATCGTTTTTGATGGCTGCATAATATTCCATGGTATATATGTGCCACATTTTCCCTGTCCAGTCCATCATCGATGGGCATTTGGGTTGGTTCCAGGTCTTTGCTATTGTAAACTGTGCTGCAATGAACATTCATGTGCATGTGTCCTTGTAGTAGAATGATTTATAGTCCTTTGGATATATACCCAGTAATGGGATTGCTGGATCAAATGGAATTTCTATTTCTAGGTCCTTGAGGAATCGCCACACTGTCTTCCACAATGGTTGAACTAATTTACACTCCCACCAACAGTTTAAAAGTGTTCCTATTTCTCCACATCCTCTCTAGCATCTGTTGTCTCCAGATTTTTTAATGATTGCCATTCTAACTGGTGTGAGATGGTATCTCAATGTAGTTTTGATTTGCATTTCTCTAATGACCAGTGATGATGAGCATTGTTTCATATGTTTGTTGGCTTCATGTATGTCTTCTTTTGTAAAGTGTCTGTTCATATCCTTTGCCCACTTTTGAATGGGCTTGTTTGTTTTTTTCTTGTAAATCTGTTTCAATTCTTTGTAGATTCTGGATATCAGCCCTTTCTCAGATGGGTAGACTGCGAAAATTTTTTCCCATTCTGTAGGTTGCCAGTTCACTCTAATGAATTATGACAGGCCATTGTTTTGGATTGAGCTCATTCACTAGGCCCCAACAGACCATTTTAAACCAAATTAGTCACTTATGCTAAATCTGATCTAATCAAACTAAGATCTTAAAGAAAATGATAGATCCTAAAACCAGGTTTTGTTTTTCTCCTGTAAACAGGAGATTCCACCATAAGGAGCTACCCTCTACCCTAAACCCTACAAAGAAATTAAAGTCCTTGTTCTCACCTTAAAAAACCCACTGTTATGCTTTTTCCCAGTGAGTTTTGAGACCAAGTAAGTACATTTATCATGGTGCTAGTGACATCAATGTCTAAAATTTTAGTCATCCTTGAGGATGACCCAAAACAGGGATTGCTAAATCAAGTTTAGCCGAAAGCTGCTTCCTTACATATTTTAAGTTTGACATAAAGGTTTCCATGTACCTAGTGAACTGTCACCTGAATAGAAGTGTAAACAGACTGTAACCTGCTCTTGTGTTAATCACTGAGACTGGTCCAATCAAAGGGGACCAATTATTCACACCATGTTCAAATAAGGCAAACGCTGAACTATAACCAATCTGGTTGTTTCTTTACTTCACTTCTGTTTGCTGTATATCACTTTCCTTTTTTCTGTCCATAAATCTCCTTCCACCACATGGCTGCACTGGAGTCTCTTTGAGCCTACTCTGGCTCTGGAGGCTGCCCAATTTGTAAATTGTTCTCTGCTCATTTAAACTCTGTTAAATTTAATTTGGCTAAGAATTTTCTTTTAACAGAACTGTGGAAAATAAAGTTCTCTTTTTTATAAGCTACCCAATTTATAGTATTTTATTATAGCAGTCTGAAAGGACTAAGAAAGTAAAAACTGCTTTGACACAGCAAAATTAAGAAGAAAGTTTAGTTATGTCTCCTATACCCTGTACCCTCACACATGCATAGCCTCCCGTTGTCAGCTTTCCTCATTAGAGTGGCACATTTGTTACACTTAGGTAAACCTAAACCTATACTGAGACATTATTATCACTTAGCCACAGATTACATTAGGGTTCAATCTTACTGTTGTACATTCTCTGGGTTTGAACCCATGTATAATTACACATTTCTGCAATTATAGTATCATACCGAGTAGTTTTACTACTGCAAATCCTTCTGCAATCCATACATTTATCCTTTCTTCCTCCCTTCCCCCTGGGAAGCACTTATTACTATCCCTGTAGTTTGACCTTTTCCAGAATGCCATATAGTTGAAATCATACAGTATGCAGCCTTTTCAGATTGACTTAGTTCAATCAACAACATACATTTAAGTTTCTTCCATTTTTTTTTTATGGCTGGATGTCTCATTTTTCTTAGGGCTGAATAGTACCCCATCATCTGGTTGTACCACAGTTTATTTATTCATTTACCTACTAAAGGACATCTTTTCTTCCAACTTTTGGCAAATGAATAAAGCTGTTATAAACATCCATGTGCTGGTTTTTGTGTGGACATGTTTTCATCTCTTGGGTAAACAGGAAGAAGTGTGATTGATGAATAGCATAGTAAAAATATATTTAATTTTATAAGAAACTGCCAAACTGTCTTTCAAATTTTGCAATTTCACCATCAATGAATGAGAATTCCTATTGTTCCACATCCTGCTCTGCATTTAAAGTTGGCAGTGTTTTGAATAAAGTTGCAGTGTTGTGCCATTCTAATAAATGTATAGGGGTATCTTGTTGTCTTAATTTGCAATTACCTAATGACATGATGTAAGCAACTTTTCACATGCTTATTTACATTTGTGTATCTTTGGTGAGATGTGTGTTAAGGTGTTTTGGTCATTTCTTACATTGGATTTTTAATTTTTTTACTGATGAATTTTAAAAATTCTTTGTGTGTTTAGGATATCTTGAGTTGTAAGAGTTCTTTGTGATACTTGTACATGTCGGATCATAAATTCTAGTCTTTTTTGTGTATATATATTTTTATTGCATTTTAGGTTATGGGGTACATGTAAAGAACATGCAGGATTGTTGCATAGGTACATACATGGCAATGTGATTTGCTGCCTCCATCCCCCATCATTTGTATCTGGCATTTCTCCCCATGCTATCCCTCCCCAACTCCTTACCTCCCACTGTCCCTCCCTTAGTCCCCCCCCCCAACAGACCTCAGTGTGTGATGCTCCCCCTCCCTGTGTCCATGTGTTCTCATTGTTCAACACCCGCCTATGAGTGAGAACATGCAGTACTTGATTCTCTGTTCCTGTGTCAGTTTGCTGAGAATGATGGTTTCCAGGTTCATCCATGTTGCTACAAAGGACACGAACTCATAGTTTTTTATGGCTGCATAGTATTCCATGGTGTATATGTGCCACATTTTCCCTGTCCAGTCTATCATTGATGGGCATTTGGGTTGGTTCCAGGTCTTTGCTATTGTAAACAGTGCTGCAATGAACATGCATGTGCATGTGTCCTTATAATAGAATGATTTCTAATCCTTTGGCTATATACCCGGTAGCGGGATTGCTGGGTCAAATGGAATTTCTATTTCTAGGTCCTTGAGGAATTGCCACACTATCTTCCACAATGTAGTCTTTAGCCTGCTTATTGTCTTGACAGTGTCATTTGCAAAGCAGAATCTTTACTTTTGAATAAGTGATTAAGTACAGCTGATCAATTTTTTTCATGAATTATCTCTTCAGTTTTGTTTATCTTAATAATCATTTATATACCCAAGTTGATATGGTTTGGCTCTATGTCCCTAGCAAAATCTCATCTCGAATTATAATCTGCACATTTCAGGGGAGGGGTCTAGTTGGAGATGATTGAATCATGGGGCAGACTTCCCCTTTGATGTTCTTGTGATCTGCTTGTTTGAAAGTGTGTGGTACTTCCCCTTTTACTCTCTCTCTTTTCTGCCACCATGTAAAGAAGGCCTTTGCCTCCCCTTCTCCTTACGACATGATTGTGAGTTTTCTGAGGCCTCTCAGTCATGCTTCCACAGTCATGTGGAACTGTGAGTCAATTAAACCTCTTTTCTTTATAAATTACCCAGTCTCAGTTAGTTATTTATAGCAGTGTGAAAACAGATGAATACACAAATTCATCTAGATTTTCTTCGATGTGATCTTCTAGGAATTTTATAATTTTTGTGGTTTCCATGTAGGTCTATATTCTATTTTTTGTGAATTTTTGTGTAGGGTGTAAAGTCTATGTCTAGATTTATTTCTTTTGCTTAAGGACATCCTGTTGTTCCAGCACCATCTGTTGAAATGACTAATCTTCGTTTCATCATTTGGCCTTTGGTTCCTTGTCAAAGAACAGTTGGCTATATTTATGTGGGTCCATTTCTGGGCTCTCTGGTCTGTTTCATTGATCTATTTGTCTATTCTTTTATTAATATCAATACTGTTTTGATTACTGTAGTTTTATAATAAGTCTTGAAATAAGTTAGAGTCAGTCTTCCAACTTTGTTCTTCTCCTTTAAAATTGTACTGGCTATTCTGAGTCTTTTGCCTGTCCACGTAAATGTTATAATCACTTTGCTGATATCCACAAATTACCTTTCTGGGATTATGATTAAGATAGCATTGAACCTATAGATGAAGGTGAAAAGAACTTACAACTTGATAAGAAAAACTTGATTGTTCCTCTCCATGAATATGAAATATCTCTTTATTTATTTAGTTCTCCAATTTTCTTCAGTTTTTGAATTTTCCTTTTATGGATCTAAATACTATAGTCTAAGTACCACTAAGATCTATCATCTAAGTACTTCATATATGGTGGTGACTGTAAATGTTTTAGTGTTTTCAATGTCAAATTCTGCTTAGTAATTGATGGTATATAAGAAAGTGATTTACTTTTGTATATTAATTTTTATTTGGCAACCTCATCATGGTTACTTATTATTTGCAAGAGTCTTTTGTTGATTCAGATTTTCTAGTAGACAATCCTGTCATTTGTTAACAAAGACAGTTTTATTTCTTCCTCCCCAATCAATGTACACCTTATGTACTTTTCTTGTCTTACTGCATTGAAGAGAAATTCCAGTACAAAACTTAAAAGGAATGGTGAGAGCACACGTCCTTTCTTTGTTCCTGATGTTAGCAAAATAGTTTCTAGTTTCTTATCTTGGCAGATTTTTCTTTGTGTTTCTTCTGCCTGGGATTTGCTGATCCTCTTGGAAATGAAGGGTTTAGCTTTCATTAACTATGAAAAATTGGGGGCTGTTATTTCTTCAAATACTTTTTTCTTCTGTTCCTTTTTTTTTCTGTCCTTTGGGGATCCAACTATAGCTATATTGGGCCACTTAAAGTTTCCCAGAGTACACTTTTTGTTCTTTTTTCCCCCAGTCTTTTTCTCTCTATATTTTGTTTTGGATATTATCTACTACTACGTTGAGAAATTCACTGATCTTTTCTCCTGCAGTGTTTTTTTCTGCTGTTAATTATATGAAGTTTATTTTTATGACTTTTTTCTTCTGTAGAAATTTAATGTATGTCTTTTTATATTTTTCATGTCTCTCCTTAATATGCAACTTCCTCCTTCAACACATGGAATAGAGTCTTGTTAACATTTCTAATGTTCTTATCTACTTATATGTCATCTGTGCCATTATTGGTTTAGTTTCAATTAACTGATTTTTGTCTTTATTTTTAGATGTAGCTACCTGCTAATTTTCATGGTTGGTAATTTCCAAGTGCATGCCAGCCAGATATTTTTTTTACCTTGGTGGGTTCTGCATAGTTAAAACATTATAGACAACCCCCAACTTAAAATAGTGCAACTTATAATACTTTGACCTTAACAATGGGTTTATCAGGACACAGTCCCATCCTAAGTTGAGGAGCATCTGCACTTACAATGATTTCACTTACGATTTTTTGACTTTATTTATGGTAGGTTTGTTAGAGTATTAAATGCATTTTCCACTTAGAATATTTTCAATTTATGACACATTTATTGGGATGTAGCCCAGTTATAAAACAAGGAGCATTGGTACTTTAAATATCCTTAAGGTTTGTTCTAACATACCATCAGGTTTCTTAGAACTAGTTTTACTATTTGAATCCTTGCTGTTAAGCTTTGAAGGCAAGATCAGAGAAGCCTTTGGTCTGTGGTTAATTTTTCCTAACTACAGAACAATACATTTCTGAAACTATGTGTTTTGCAAGGTTGTTATACTCTGACTGGTAGGAACATAACTTCTTTAAATCACCAATTGACCCCTCTTGGGTGCTTTCCTGAGAGTTGGTTAATTTTCCCACATGCAGATAGAAACATGTATTTAGCTGAAAACTCAAGGGGAAACTCTGTGAATCTCCAGAGTTCTTTCTCTATAGGACTCTCTTTTCTCTGTTCTGCTGACTCCAATTCCATCTCTTCAAGTAAGAGAGACCACCAGGCTCAGTGTGGATTCCTTATCCTTGTGCATAGGCTGAAAACTCTTTCTCTAGGCAGTAAGATAGAGCAATGGTAGTGCTCATCTCATCTGTTAACCCTGTCTTAGGGTTCACTGATTTGTGCTGCCTCTTGTGTGTTGCCAGTGTCCAAAAACTACTGTATAAGATGTTTTGTCTGGTTTTGATTTTTATGATGTATTCTCTGTTATTCCAGCTTGACTTGAAGTAGGAATCACTTCCTATCCCCATGGTCTCATATATATTCTTTAAGATTTTCTTCCATTATCTTCCCCAAATTACTTTTTCATACTGTGACCTTTAATGCACTAGAATTGCAATACTACATATAGAATTACATAGAGACTCCATTTTATTCTTCTTGTCTGTGAACCAATTTTCCCAGTAGTATCTAGTAAGTAATTTTTATTTTTCTGTGTTCATTTGTTTCAATATACATTTGAGTTTTGTTTCCTTATCTAGATGCAATTGCCTTTGAACTTTCTATTCTCTTCCACTGATGTTTTTTTCTGTTCTTTTGCCAATTCCACTCTGATTTTAATATTGTATCTTTGTATTAGTATCTCCTTTCTCTCAAATTTTATGCTTTTCTTTCAATATCTGTTGTTATTGCATTAGTTGGAATCGCCTCTATTGTGTTAAATAACAATGATAGTAGTGGGTATACTTGCCTTGGTCATGATCTTAAGGAAAATCTATAAAATGTCTCCATAAGTATGATATTTTGTATTTTTTCATAATGCACTGAAGGATAGATACATTGAAGCAGGTGAGGATTACAAAATTGGTTAAATTTTAAATTCCTCATATACACTTACAACAATAATACTCATGTCAATTAATTTGAAACAGCATCAGTATGGCTCTGAACAGTTCTTGTATTAGGGCAATAAAATATACAGTATGTATTAATAAACATTAAATACCTCAAGATTAAATGTGCATACTTACAGAAACCACATTTTTTTCACACAATTGTTTTCTCTAGAAACAAGGAGACATAACAAACACTTATTCCAAATACAATAAACTTCAAAATGCAGTTTTATGAGGCCTCTTTGAAATTACACAATTTATCTTGTCTCTTTGAATCATGTGTAAATTAAGACTCAAATACTTTTATCCAAGAATATTGATTAACATTAAGTATATGAGTCTAAGGAACCTAATATGGTATATGAATACATTGAATGAATTCATTGAATACAATGAAAAGGTTTTTATGGCTGGGTGCAGTGGCTTATGCCTATAATTATAGCAATTTGGGAGGGTGAGGCAAGAGGATTGCTTGAGCCCAAGAATTTGAGACCAACCCTGGGCAACAAAGTGAGACCCCATCTCTACAAAAAATTTAAAAAGTTATCCAGACATGGTAGGGCACACCTGTAGTCCAAGCTACATGGGGAAGGTGAGGCAGGAGAATTGCTTGAATGAAGGAGGTTGAGGTTATAGTGAGCCATGTTCATGCCACCACACTCCAGTCTGAGTGACAGAGCAAGACCCTGTCTCAAAATATAAAGAAACAAATAGTGTATCATTTCAGTAGATGTTTACTTTTGATGTGTATGCATTCTATAAATATGACAGTACTCTTTCCTATATATAATTTTGTGATGAATTGAAATAATGCATTATGACAATAACTTTATAACATTTCAATAAAGTATCAATAAAATCATCATTATTAAAATATTCATTATATCCTTCAGTACCATGAACACAAATCTTTAGTAAATACATATGGATTTACTTAAAATGGAGAAAATTCAATCCAGATGCTTTGTTTCTACAATGCCTCATAATTGGATATTTATTAATCCAGCTTTTAGACTAAACATTTTTCCTCATCTAAATGATTAGAAACACACAGACACAATCAGAGGAGAATGTAAAAATTCATACAGTAATTTAAATTTCAATATATATTTATATAAAATATATTAAAATGGCATAGTTGCAGTTTGAGTTTCAGACATCTCATAGAAGATTGCTTTAGTAATTTAGTTTGTATTGTAAGATTGGTTGTTAAAAAGAAAACAAATAACTTTGGAGATAAAATTCCTACAGACATTTCTCAACCTATATGTAATATTAATTTTCCTGCTTTCTTTCCCTCTTTCTCTCTCTCTCCCTCTCTCTTTGTATATGGATATAATTTTTATAAATATAAATAGAATATTTATACACTCAAATTTACAAACATTCTATTTAACTAATCCTAATTTTATAATGAATTATTTTAAGTAGTGAAAGAGTACAATAAAGACTTTTATTTGAGTTAGAAAACATAAAACTAAAAATTGATTACAATACAAATGTTTACCTTGGCTAATTCAATTATGATGTGATACTGCTCTTGGTGGGCAATATCTGGAAAAGTTGCTTAATTTATAAATGACATTGCACATATACACATTTTATCAGTTTATGGCTAGATCATCATAAGTAGTCCTTGGCTAGTTACATTGTTATTATACAATTTTATCCTATAATAACAACTAGCTAAATGTTTTTCCTAATGAAGCGTGTTCTTTAGCTCCAGAACTGAGCCACTATTTCTGATCAGTTTACATTAGACTCAGATGTTGGTGATTTGGGAAACTATTTTGTTCTTAGGGACAACCTACTTTAAACAACATATAAGATGTTTATTGAATATATATCTGGGAGTGGCATTAATCCTAAGCATACATACACTCAGCCTTAATAGATATTGTCAAGCAAGGTTCCCAAAGAATAAGTCAGTAATTCGTTTTGAAAAATTGTCAGTTTCCAGTAAGGCTGAACATACTCAAGTGCTACAACCTGGCAAATCCACACCTGATATTTATTCAAATGTGCACTTGAACACCTGCAAAAGAATGTTCTCAGAAGGATGAAGCAGGAGAATCATTTGAACACGGGAGGCAGAGGTTGCGGTGAGCTGAGACCGTACCATTGCACTCCAGCCTCCGCAACAAGAGCTGAACTCTGTTTCAAAAAAAAAAAAAAAAAAACAATGTTCATAGAAACATTATTCAGGTTGGCTAAAATTGTAAGAAATCCAAATATTAATCAATATAGAATAGCTAAATAAACAGTGGTATATTTATAAAATGATGTAGTATACAGTAATGAAAAATGCAACTTGAGAAAACATGAGTGGATCACAGATACGGTGTCGAGTGAAAGAACCTAGACACAAGAGTGTATGCTGAATGATTCCATTTATAAAATGCTCAATAGGAGGCACAGTAATCTATTAACAAGCCAAATAGTGGTTATTTTGGGAGATAGTGGTTAGATTGTGGGCTCCGAATGATGGTTATATTAAGCAGGACGATTAAGAAATGTGTACATTATACATGTTATAATTCCATACAATATAAATTTAAACATAATATGCCAACTATAGGAAATAATTTTCACATGTAAGAAAAGTAGATAATCAGAAGAACAGTAGCGAGAGGATTTCATTTATGAACTTCATTCTTTGGCACTCATTTTTTCCCCCTAAATTCTATGTTTCATCATTAGGGACTTGCCAGTTTAGCCCTTAAATCCTCAGAGATTCCAAACTTCTTGCCTGGGTCTCCTCCCGCTTAGAGGCGGGTAAGAATGGATGTATATAGGGACACACACACACACACACACACACACACACACACACACACACAGGACTAAGCTCCCCTCCAGTTCCACACAATACAACAGGAACTTCACAAACAAGAGCAAAGCTGCAGGAAAAGCACGTTGAGGGTGGCCCCGCTCTAATTCCCAGGATTTTAGCCGCAGCCCGTTGGACAGCGCCAGGATGACTTCCGCTACTCTGGGCGAACAGTCGGGCAGGTGCTTCTACTGATCCCCGAGGGACAGCTACTTGTTCCTGAAAGGCTGTTTTCCGCTAGCTAACCGCGAGAACAAGCCACTGAACACGGAACAAAGACGCAACTGCTTTGCTTTTTTTTTTTAAAAATTAAATTCAGAGTTAGCCGGAGCTGTGTACCCCCTCTAGAAGCGGAGCGCCAGAGTATGTGGACGGATCCTCTCCCCCAGGTCCTGAACTCTTACGGACCGGGCGCTGTGACGCGCGCCCTGCGGGCAGTAAACTTGTAGGGGTGAGAGGGAGGGACATCGATTAAACCCAAATCTTGCGCATTCAGTCCTCAGGGCACTGGAGCGCGTGAAAACTCCAGCGGACTCTGCTGGAAAGGAGATCATGCCCCCCCAGGTCTCTTTCCAACCTCTGGGTGACCACAGGTGCGAATGAGAGCGGTTCTGTTCCCGAGGGGGTGGGAAAGGGATTTCCTGCCGGCCTCGGACGGGACCACCGCGGAGTTCGTGATCCGCTGTGTGATTCCGTCCCTCTACCTGCTCATCATTACCGTGGGCTTGCTGGGCAATATCATGCTGGTGAAGATCTTCATCACCAACAGCGCCATGAGGAGCGTCCCCAACATCTTCATCTCTAACCTGGCGGCTGGGGACTTGCTGCTGCTGCTCACCTGCGTTCCGGTGGACGCCTCGCGCTATTTCTTCGACGAGTGGATGTTCGGCAAGGTGGGCTGCAAACTGATCCCGGTCATCCAGCTCACTTCCGTGGGGGTTTCTGTGTTCACTCTCACTGCCCTCAGTGCAGACAGGTAAGAGCACAGGTAGCTGTGGGTAGCGTGGAAAAGCCGTGGAGAGGGGCGGTGAGAGAAGATGCGCCCGAAGTGCACCTGCTGGCAAAAGGGCACAAGGAAAGGTTGGGGGTGGAGAGGAAGAGAGGGAGAGAGTGTGTACCTGGGAAGAAGAGTAAACAGAGTTAAAACGGACTGAGATGTGAGGCTTGGAAAAATATAGGAAAATCACTATGTTTTAAGAAACAAATAAAATTGCATTTAAAAATGCATCTCCTAGTCCCACCCCCGACACTTAGGGAATATTATTCCATAGAAAAGCTATAGAATAAGCGTGCAAAAGAGCAAGTATCCTATTGAAGTTTTTTGTGTGTGCTTAAAATCTTTAAAGTGTACCTTATGCAGTAAAATAAGAATCGGATAGGTAAGAATATCTGCTTAATATTAGGCAAATATTCAATTTTGATTTTTTCAAGTAAGAGAAGGCCTTACATTTATTAACTGAATTTTGCTATTACTTAGAAGTAAACCAATTAAAATAATAAATGTTCTTTATGCAGATGACTTTTCACATCCCTCTTGTTTAATAACTGAAGCTAAGATACATTTTTTTTCACAGATAAGTACTCAAAATACATCAAATCTGATTTTCACATATGTTAAAGGTGTGAAGAGTCCATTATTCTAATTTGCAGATCAACTAGTTCAACTTTGTCATTTTTTCAGATGTGCATATTGAGGCCCAGGGAATATGATTTCTAACGGAAAACCAGGGAGGAAAGTCCAAGTCTCCTGACTCAGGGTCCATTTAAGCAGAAGGGAATGTCTGGATGCAGGTGGGAAAATGCAAAATTAGGTATCTTTACATGCAGCTGTGGTCTAATTCACTTGAGAATGGAGACTGGCTTAAGCTATTTAGATAAACAATTTAACTTGGCTAATTAAGGTGGTATTCACTCTCCTCTTTAATTTACACATTCAATTGCTAATGAAAAATGATTCTGTATATGGATTTCCTGGTATTTGCAATAATACTGGAATACTACTTTGGCATTGAAGAGTTAATCTTCATTGAGGGAAACACATTTTACAGAGACTTGAGAAACTGAAAGTGATTCACTTTTTACTTCATGTAATATATTCTTTAAAACCACACTCCTGGAAAATTTGGTGCCTTTTGTGTAAATTATGTACCTAATTTTGTTTATGTGTCAGCATTTCTATTATCTTTTAAAATATTTTTCTGAATTCCAAAACAAAAATATGACTAGTTTAGCTACCCCTCTTTATACAATCTTATTTTATCTAGAAAGTTTAAAAAACCTACTTAATGATTAGAATAAATCTTAAATGATTAGCAATGACAGTGGTTTAAATTACTATCATTATACTTTCATTTTAAAGAGGTGGCATTGGTAGCAATTATTTCACACCAGTTTTTACAATCTATTGTCATGGTGACACATAATGATTTACACAGGTAAATTTGCCCTGACTAAGATCAGATAAAATAAGAATCCTCATATATTTACTGACTTTTTCTGTTTCATTTGTGCATCATGTACTCTGTGAATACAGAAAGAATAACAATAAAGATAAGGAAAGGTGAGATACCTCTTCTACTTGGTCCATAGGCTACCCTTGTCTACCGGTGTGTAGGAAACATAAACTAGGAAACCTGAGTAACTAGTAATGAAATTATGCAATGTATTCCATGATTCACTTAAAATGGGTTGGAAATGGTTTGTTATATGTTGTCAACACTTCTATTTTTCTTCTAGAGCATAGCAATCAATAGTTGATTAGTACTTGATGACCTCTTACTACATCTCACCAAATGCTGTGATTTCTTGTGAATGTGGAATCAATTGTAAGATTAATTGCACCTAGCAAGTGCTAACTTTTTTGTGTGAATTTTCAATTCTCACAATGCTGTGAAATAGGCACTATTATTTTTAAATTAAAAAGTTTAAAGCTAAGAAAACTGAGATTATAAATTCAGCAACATTTTCATGATTTCACAGCTAGCCACTGATGGTGCCAACATGTTTGAACACCATTTAAAGCCTGAACTCTTCACCATTAATCACATTATTACAATTATGGGTATAAGAAATTACAATATTATTTTCTGTTTACTGACAGACTTAAAAGTTGAATTTAAAACAAAGCACCCAAGCATAAAAAAAAATGTACAGAAGCTGGTTCATTAGATTTATTACAGTGAAAGAACATCATAAAGTGTAACTGCAAAATAAAAGAATTTAATTCAAAATTAAGTAGTAGTTGCAGCAATAAAAACTATAACAAATAACAAAAACCCTGTTATTAGAGTCTTTAAACAACAAATTCAGTTATTTGTATCATATATCCTATCTTCATAGATGGCCTAAGTGTCTTTGCCTAATAAAATAACAGTAGAGAGTTAAGAAATAAAGATCACAGTACGTAGAAAAAAAAAAAAAAAAACCAGGAAGATAATTAGATTTCAGAAAGCATATTCCAATGTGAAGTAGAGATTTATATTGTATACTTCAATAATGTCAGCATCATTAGATCGCAGACACTAAAATGAAAAACACAAATATTTTGAATCCACCTTGAGGACTAAATCAACCTGTTTGGTATGGCCAAAGTGTGGTCACATGACACTGGTATCTGGGATTATTATTATATTTTATTTTTTTGAGACAAAGTCTTGCTCTGTTGCCCAGGCTGGAGTGCAGTGGCAGGATCTTGTCTCACTGCAACCTCAGCCTCCCATGTTCAAGCAAATCTCCTGCCTCAGCCTCTTGAGTAGCTGAGACTACAGGTGCAGGCCACCACGCCCGGCTAATTTTTGTATTTTTAGTAGAGATGGGGTTTCACCATGTTAACAGGCTGGCCTCGAACTGCTAATCTCAAGTGATTGCCGTCCTTGGCCTCCCAAAGTGTTGGGATTACAGGTGTGAGCCATCACGCCCAGCTGGTGTCTGTGAGTATTAATCCTCGACTTTCCAAACTCTTCTGAGGAGTTTCAGCGAACACATCCCTAGGCAACAGCATTTGTGCATGGCATGAAGTGGTGATAGTGGTGCTCTTAATTTATTATTGTTATTTTTTTTACTGTTATCTTGATAGACGTTTTTCTTACTATTTTGAAAATGAACATTGTTTACTTGCTTACATAAAGTAGCTGATTAAACATGTCTATATTTTATGTTGTATTATGTTTCTAACAGTTTTATTCATACACACGTACACAGACACACACACACACACACACACACACACACACACACACACTCCCACCTCCCAATGTGGAGTACTGGGACTTGTGCGCATCAGATTGGATGGTGACCCATAAGCCATATTTTGCTTATGTTTGGTGTTATAGTTATCTCTTTCTTTATCTATGAGTAGCTGCATTTGCAAATTTGGAATGGTATTTCTTTGATTCTTGAAGACCTTTTGGTCTCTAATGGCACATTGTTAAAATGCAAATAACTCTTAGGAATGGAGTTTTCCTTTCTCCTTCATAGGAAACATTCTCACAGATTCCCAGTGCTAAACCGTAAACTTTATAATGTCATGTATTTACAAATAAAAAAATTAGATGTCAATTCTTTTTTCTGACTTCTTATATAACTATTAATAAAAATGCATTTATAAATTAAATTTAAAAATTAAAACTATAAAAACTATTTAAAAATGAACTAATATTAATTTACTGTATTGGGTGATTTGTTTGTGATCCTAAATAGCCAATGTTTGATTAAATGCAAAAATAATATTGTACCAAATCTCATTAAATTTCTAATATATTAATAATTATTAATAAAAAAAATCCAAGTTTTTGTGTGCTGGTTAGGGTAATCAGATTTCATTCCACAACTGGGTCAGTAGACAAAGTTTTGATTCATTAATATTATTTGTATGTCATATCAATGCAAACAGATGTTCTGTTGAGTGTAATTATTTGTTAAGATATTGAAATAGATTGGATAAAGGTCCTAGGTCTAACACTGTCTAGGCTTCATAGAACTTTTCCATCAGTCTTCATCCAGTGGTGGGAGGGAGTCCTGTTAACTGTTTGCTCCTTTCTCATCAAAACTTTTGACTGAAGATCAGGTTCAGGTTAACTAGCTGCCCCTGACTGGAGATGATGCTTTCTTCTTTGCTCCATAGCCCTTGCCTGTCAGTCTCTTAATTGGTTCTGAGACTGGCACCAAGAGTGTGCTTCTAACTATTTTGAAGAATAGTCCACACTCACCCTATGGTACTGGAGTGATTACTTATTTATGCTCAACTTATTTTTGTTCAACTTTGTATTATTCAAACAGCTATAAAGAACTACCTGAAATTGGGTAACTTATAAAGAAAAGAGATTTAATTGACTCATAGTTCCACAGACCTTACAGAAGGCATGGCTGGGGGGGCCTCAGGAGACTTACAATCATGGCAGAAGGGTGAAAAGGAAGGAAGCACGTCTTCACATGGTGGCAGGAGAGAGAGAACTAAGGGGGAAGTGCTACACACTTTTAAACAACCAGATCACAGGAGAACTCACTCACTACCATGAGAACAGGAGGGGGAAAATTTACCCCCATGATCCGGTTACCTCCCATCAGGTCCCTCCCTCAACACGAAGGATTACAAATTCTACATGAGATTTGGGTGGGGATACAGAGCCAAACCATATCAAACTTATGATAGGAGAATTTAAGGCAGCTTTTTAAAAAAAAAGATACAAACAAAACACCACAGAACTAAAAAGGGAGGAAACCAGGGGCAGGGAAAAGAAAAGTTGGAAAATATAAAATGCCCCATACGTTCACAAAACGTGAGTCATAGATTTTTCTGAGACCTTTCTAGTCGCCTTTTCAAAAAGAAAAATTTGCTTTCCATAACAAATGCTCTTTTGTTATTTTTATATAACCATAGAAAGAGAATCAATTATAATTTCTGCATGTAGTTTATTAGTTTTTAGTTTGAATTTACAGGGCTTATTGTTAAATAAAGGTTATTATATTTGACTCCAATACATTAGATATATTTTACTCATTGATCTTGAACACTTCTAGTGTATCTCTTTCTTTTACACTTAGAAGTAATTTCACACATTTAATGTGAATTCTCACAAAATTAATAATATTGTCATAATTTATATGTTGCTTTACAGCTTTTGAAGATTATTCATGTACCTTGATCTGAAACTTTTGGAACACATTATAAAGAAAGAGGAATTGCATCAGGCTAGGGTTTATGGTTCCTGAGTGCTAACCATATATCTGTTACATCCAAATGTTTTACTTGGAGAAAATGATAAAACGGCACAAAACTCATGGCTATAAGGTCATGTTTTCCTTATTTGCAAAATAAGAATAATGTCTTCCACATGATATGACATATCATAATTAAAGAGCAGGCACCTGATTCTTCAAATACTCAATTTTTGCTGGATCTGGATACTACCCATTCTGTTGCTAAATGTGTACCCGTTGCACTGGACAACCTTGTAGGAAGCCTATGGCAAAGATGTTCTCTGCTGCGCACAACTCTCTTAAAACATGGTTTCGAAACCCGGCTTATAATCAGAATCACCTGGAAATCTTAGTAATATGCAGAATCCCACACTTCACATTCTAGGGACTCTATATTAGTAAGTCTACAGAAAAGCCTAATTTTATTCTGTCTCTCTCTCTCTCTCTGTCTCTCTCTCTCTACTTCTCTAGGTGATTCTGAAGTTTGATGCATCTTAGGCATCACTGGATTAGACTCAGTCTCCATTTTTCATCACCATTCCCACTTCAACATAATAACCAACAGCTCCCACCCACTCTACCACAATTACTCCTAACGAGGATCTCCTTGTTGCTCAGGCTACAGTTTCAACCACTTATTGAGAACCTATGAATTCTACTGGCCAGGCCAGGCATTGTGTTATGTATTAGAAATATAACAGTGAGCAAGACCTTTCTCTTATCATGAAGTTCACACTCAGACTTTTTGTGGGCCTATTCCTTACCTGATAAATGAAAGTTTAGTAAAGAAAAAGAAAGAAAGAAATTTTGGGTAGTGTCATTAGGAATATTAGTGTAGATATGGATTTTTGAAATGTTATGATGACTCTGTAATAGCCAAAAAGATTTCATTTTATGATATATTTTGTCTTATGATTAAACTTAATCACATTTTACATTAAAATTTAAACTATACAGATGTTATAAGCAAGATCCAAATAAGAATTGATGAATAAGTCTATTTATTTGTCGAGTTTTAATACATGAATAGTGATTATTTTTCTCTTTATCTGCCTTTTTATTAACCATTCTCTAGTATTTAGTTTTCAGTTAGGGATATCCTCCTGAGACTATTTGTAAGGGAAAATGTACCTTTTTACACATACCTGTTATGCTACTATACACAGTGAAACACATTTTATGTTGAGAGATGCTTTTCCCTACATTTTCTATAAATATTTGAATGAAGCATGATAAAACGTGTTAATGTTAATTTGCAATATCTCATTTTACTTTTTGCTTTTTATGCTTTCCAAGATACACATGGTTGGTATACAGCATTTTCTTTGACAATCATAAGCTATTTCTCAGTACTAATAACACTTTGGTAATCTGTATTTTCAACGACAATTCTGTTTTTGTAGAATTTTCAATTCTGCCCTTTCATTCAAATGTATCTTATTTAAAGACTATCCTTGGGGTCTATCATTTTCTTGCAGGAGGTAGCTCATAAGCCTTGTTGGAAAGGCCAACATTTCTGCTAGGTTTGTTGCTTTCCCTAAACCAAGATTTCTGTATCTGTTTCTAGCAATCTTATCAAAATGAGAGATTTATTATTTTAATTTCTATTTAAAGTTTCTCTACATCCTTCATGGTTATAATGCCTGCTATGGTCTGAATGTTTATGTTGCCCAAAATTCATATGTTGAAATCCTAATCCCCAAGTAATGGTATTAAGAGGTGGGTCTTTGGGAGTTGATTAGGTCATGAGAGTGGGGCCCACACAAATGAGATTCATACCCTTATACAAGACTCCAAAGAGTTCCTTGGCCTTACCACCATTCAAATAAATAGAAGGAAGATTCCATCTATGTAAAAAAAAAAAAAAAAAGTTGGGGGGCCTCACCAAACACTGAGTCTCCCAATGACTTAATCTTGGATTTCCCAGTCTTCAGAATTGTGACACACAAATTTCTGTTGTTTATAAGCTGCCCAGTATATGGTACTTTATTATAGCAGCCCAAGTAAACTAAGACAGTATCTCTACAAAAGTATATGTACTTAGATATGAGGTAGAGAAGAGACATTTTCTTCTCCTTTTTAAATACATGGAGGAAAGTTCAGAATACACTTTGTGGTATTTGATAACCTAAAAGAAGGCTTAATCTTTTTGTAGTGATCACCTCTGTACCCTTTCCTCATCTTCTTCCACATAAAAAATAATTTACAATCAGCTTTTTGGTAATCCACTTTTAAATATGAATTGTCAGTCCATAGTTATCCAAATTTTTGGAAAGAGATTACAGCACAAAGACACCAAACAAACAAAACTGGAACTATATGAGAAGGATATTAAGTGTTTATTTCTGTATTAGTTTTATAGATACATGGCAAGAAATGGCTGCAGTGGCTCATATCTAGAGTCCCAGCACTTTGGGAGGCTGAGGTGGGCAGATTGCTTGAGCCCAGGAGGAGTTTGAGGCCAGCCTGAGCTGCATGGCAAAACCTTATCTCTACAAAAATACAAAAATTAACTAGGCTTGGTGGCACATGCCTGTAGTCCTAGCTGCTCGAGAGGCTAAGGTGGGAGGATTGCTTGAACCTAGAAGGTGGAGGTTGCCATGAGCCAAGATCAGGCAACTGCACTCCAGCCTGGGTGACAGAGTGAGATTCTGTCAAAAAAAAAAAAAGATACGTGTCAAGAGTGTGCACATATAACATAACATAGGAATAGGACACTATAAAAAAAGAAATAATTTAAAAATGTGAAAAAACTTCTAGGAAACAAAAGATGATAGCAGAAATTTTAAAATTCAGAAAAATGATAGAAACTAAAGCTAACAGAATATCTTAGAAAGTAAAATCAAGAAGGTGGACGTGTGTTTGATAAATGTGAAACACTAAGGAAGAAGAAGAATTAAAGTTCAAGAACTGAGATTTCAGTTATTAAGGATGGTGATGAGGGAACACTTAAAAGAATTCAGATACATGGAATATTATGCAAAAGAAAACATGAGCAAGTATTAACTCTAGGAAGATCAAAGATGTGTATAAGAAGGAACATCACCATAATATGCCACTTAACCACAGTACGTGATATTTACTTAGTCACAATCATTATCTGTCAACTATATAAATGCAATATAAATTACTAAATCAGGACATTGGGAATGAGGGGGAGTAGAGGTAATATAAGAGAAAAATCTTCAACTACTGAAAGAGGATGTCAAGAGCTTATATCTGTATGTAATTCAAGAAACAGTGGTAAAAGTATATTTCTTAGAAATGAGGTAATTATGAAATGCTGAAAACATGAAAAAACTAGGAAACAAAAAGATGATAGCAGAAATTTTAAAATTCAGAAAAAATGATGGAAACTAAAGCTAACAGAGTGTCTTAGAAAGTAAAATCAAGAAGAAAGAGTGGGACCTGAGTTGAAACAGAGACTACTATTTTTATTTACAACACTCTTAGGGCTCTCTGAATTTTTTTTTTTTTAAAGTATTTGAATATATTAATCTGATAAAAAACAAAAAAAGAGTTTGTTCATTCTAGTTATCTATTATATTCTTCGTTTGCTTTCTTAAGAACAGAGTAGAGGAAGGAAACACCTATTGAATTCTAGCATGTGAGAAAGTTGGGGAAATGCATTATGCATAGCACTTTATTTAATTTGGTGATGAGGTGCTCTGCTGTTGCGCTTCTTTCATTTCCATGTTTTTTTTTGTTTCACGTGCGAAGAACAAAACATGGATTGCCCTTCCTCTATGGAGGGTCTGTAAATAACACCTGCAGCAAATCAAGAGAGAAAGAGAGAGAGAGAGAGAGAGAGGAAGCAAGAGAGGGAGAGAGAAAGGCTGCCCTCAGAGTGATGCTGAGACTGAAGCTGTTCATCTTCAGGTGATGAATGGAAAGCACCTTTACAGAAACACAGAAAGAGACTTTAACTGGTTGTCATGAGGCCTGAAATGTTCTAAATTTGGAACATCAGATTAATTCAAATGTTAATAAGAAGAAGGTATGATGTCTTGGCATGGTTAGGATCTGCTAATTGCCAGGCACTGTTGTAGGTGCTTTATAATATTTTTCTCATGACAACAACTTTGAGAAGGGCATTTTTATCCCCATCTTTCAACTAAAGAAAAAGTCAGACCTTAAGTGATTTTCCAAAAAATATCAGAGCTAGGGAAATAATTCAGGTTTGTCTAACTAAAATCATGTTGTACTGCATCTTATTTGCTGGGTATATTATAACCTGAAATACTTTTAAAGACAAATGTAAGAAATTTGAGGTTTACATACCATTTTGCATTTTTGCGTCATCATTACCTTACTTAATATGTATGTTTGAGTTAGCTGTAGAAAGTTTTGTATTGTTTACTGTGTCCTGGAGTGTGATTCCTTTATCACTAGTATATTGCTAGTATATTGCCAGTAGTGTTTTAAGTGGGAGGAGAAAAGAACTTTATGGGATCTTGATATGAAATAAATTTGAGGTATAAAGGCAGAATATTGTTCTGCTTTCAATTTTTTCAGTCCTTATTATTGGATTGTGGAGAAATTCCCAATCTAGATGAGTCTCTTATTTATTTATTTTTTTATCAAAATCTGGTATGACCAATCTAGATTAGTTTCTAAAATTTATTAATGTTCTTAGAAAAAGAGTGAGAGGTCTCATGCTCAGAAGCTATAGAAAAGTATCAAGGAAGAACTTAATAATAGATGTAACATGTATAGATTTAGAAGAATTTAAGAGGTAAACAAATGTCCAGGATTTTGGAAATGAAATAAAATAACTAAGATTTAGGAATTTAAAATATTTTTCTCTCTCTTCCTCTCTTCTGTGCTAATAAGTAGAATGACTTATAGACAGACACCAGGAATCTTAGGTCTTCCATACACTTTTAAGCAGCCAGGGAATAATAGTATATTGGCATCTCTCTTACCAAGAAGTATGTCTTTCTCTTTCCCCTCCCTCCCTCCTTTCTTTCTTTCTTTCTTTCTTTTTCTTTCTTTCCTTCCTTCTTTCTTTCTTCCCTTCTTTTCTTTCTTTCTTTCTCTCTTTCTTTCTCTTTCTGAAATAACTTGAGATATATTATTTTCCCAGGTACAGAGCCATCGTAAACCCCATGGACATGCAGACATCAGGGGCAGTGCTGTGGACCTGTGTGAAAGCCATGGGTATCTGGGTGGTCTCCGTGTTGTTGGCAGTTCCTGAAGCGGTGTTTTCAGAAGTGGCACGCATCAGTAGCTTGGATAATAGCAGCTTCACAGCATGTATTCCCTACCCTCAAACAGATGAATTACATCCAAAGATTCATTCAGTGCTCATTTTCTTGGTCTATTTCCTCATACCACTTGCTATTATTAGCATTTATTATTATCATATTGCAAAGACCTTAACTAAAAGCGCACACAATCTTCCTGGAGAATACAATGAACATACCAAAAAACAGGTAAGATTAGTAGGTGTGGATTGGTGTTGTGCTAGTCAGAAGAAGTAACTGCTATTTATTGTTTTACTTCATGGCTCTCAATCCTGTGACTGATGAGAACAGAGCTGGGTCTTCACCGGCCTTAACTAGAAGAGATATGTGGGGATCTCTAATATGTGGTCCTATCACAGCCCTGCAAAGGCTTATTTAGGTTCAGCTTATCAGTAATCTGGATCTGTGATAAGATTTGGAATTCCACTATTAGAAATTAATGTATTGAAAGGCCTTTCTTTACATGCAGATTTTTTGTAATAAACAACGTAATAAACCAGAAAAATTTCACATATTTACATATAAGCATACATTTATTTAATTATTGTCTCTTCTCCCATTAACCCACTAAGGATGGCAGGGAGTCTAGGAGAAGAATGCATCAGGAAAGGACTGTAGGACACTGCCTGGAATCTGGGGATGGAATTTGGATGAAAGTCAGAATGGGAGATGAGGAGAATAGCAAGAACAGCAGAAAGCGAACTCAAAAGTGTGATCCAAAAGTGGGCTGGTGCTGAAGCAATACATGACCCAACTCACATTTGTAACTTTCCCTACAAAGATGATATATTCATTTAAAAATCACATCATGCAGGCAGGGCATGATGGCTCATGCCTGTAATCCCAGCACTTTGGGAGGCCAAGGCGGGTGGATCACCTGAGGTTGGGAGTTTGAGACCAGACTGACCAACATGGAGAAATCCTGTCTCTACTAAAAATACAAAATTAGCCAGGCGTGATGATGCATGCCTGTAATCCCAGCTACTCGGGAGGCTGAGGCAGGAGAATAGCTTGAACATGGGAGGCAGAGGTTGTGGTGAGCCAAGATTATGTCATCTGGGTAACAAGAGTGAAACTCCCTCTTAAAAAAAAATTGCATCATGCACCTTATGTACTTTTTCTTCCTTCAAGAATATGCAGTACTAATTTAAGGTAAAAATTAACTGTGTTAATAGCCAAGGAGACAAAAATAATGTTCATGTGAGGAGGTTTCTGGCTGTATACTTGTGTGCAGCTAAAAAAGAACTACTGACGGGTTTTACATGTACAGAGTAGTTACTGTTGCCTGTTCCCAAATTAAAGGCAAAGAAATTGAATCGCAGATCATTAAAATTTACTGAAATGTAAATGGAGCATTAGGCTGGGGCCTTGGGCATGTTAGCAACAGCAGAAACTAGTAAAGGGTTTTGGCATGGAAAGTAACATTTATTAATTGGTGGTCATCAGCATCAAAGATCCACACCGGCTTTAAAGACTTAAAAAAAATCACTCAATTATTGAAGGCATTGTTAGACAAATTCATAGACTTTATCTAAATATCTGGCATCAGTGAGGCAGGCAATGTGTTAAGATCATTGGCTCCCTGTGCTTTCTATTTTATATAATCATTTTTATTTGAGCCCTGTGATCCAATTTGTATCTCAATTAGGTATTTGAGTATTTGCTTTTGGTTTCTAAAGTTGAGTTCTTCTCTTATACACAGCCCTTGCTTCACTTTTTAAATTTTTAATGTCCTTGGCTATGCCTTGTTTTTGTGAATTTCCCTATTGGGACCTATAAACTCTAGCAGGGCAACTGGGTCTTGACATCTGCTGAGAAATAATCTCAATGCCAACAGCCTGCCTGTGCACTTGAATCTCCCAAGTACAGATTGCTGTGAAATTCTTGCACTCCTGCTCCACCTGGAAGGGATGACACCGCTTAGAAAGCTAAATTTCACATTTGACTTTCTCAGCATTGATTGTTGGGTTGCCTAACTTATGCCACTGGGATCCATGTGGAATAATATCACATTCTGCTTCCTGGCCTGGGCTCCTCTTCAGTTGCACCTTTCTTTGCTTCCTCCATTGCCACCCTAGTGCTCCCTACCATCGGATCTGTTCCAATCCCAAACCTTTCCAGTCTTCCTCGGAATATTCTAGTTGACGACCAATAGTATTCACTCAGAAAATACTATGATACCTACTGCCAGTGTCTTTAGAAAAATTAGGTTTCCATATTCATGTTGCCTTATTTAAATATTTACAAATTAGACAAATATAAGCTATCCCTTGAACTGTTTATGATAGGAAATTGTTTTTAGATTAAAAAATATTGATGTGCAATATTTGAATTTTGTCTATTTTTTTACATTCCCAAATATCTTCTTAAAAACAGTAAACATAGTATGTAAATTTTATGGAAAAGAAACATGGATTTTTATTTGTAAAAGTGACAATATGATAATGTTTACAGGACTCAGAGTTATATCAGATGCTTTTGATTTATGTAAGTCGGGAGTTTAAATCTCAAGTTTTTTATTTTTCCTATGGAGTAGTAATTTTAAAAAGTCAAGCCCCGATTCTACAGATAAATTTTTCCTAATTAAAACACTCTGATTTTTTTTTTAAAAAAAACCTAAGCTTGAATATATTCCAGAATTTATTAATTTACTGCATTTAATACAAACAGAAATGATTTATATTTATGTTAAACACAATGACACATTAAGCAAAAAGAAAATAAATAATATAAAGACATAGCCATTTATTAATTTACCCCCTAGTTTTATATAAACTGTCAAATAGTTCTTGAACTCCCGACTTCAGGTGATCCGCCCGCCTTCGCCTCTAAAGTGCTTGGATTACAGGCGTGAGCCACCGCGCCCTGTCAAATAGTTCTTAATGAAAATAATGTAGAGAACAAAATCCATCATTACTTTGGCTAGGAAAATAAATAATTTATGTATTTTGATGTCTTATCATGCTGTAAATTTTGCTCTTTCCTGACTGGATAAAGCTGGGATGTAGCTGGTTCCATTTTTGCTTTAACCAACGGGATCAATGTCTTATATTTGCAGATGGAAACACGGAAACGCCTGGCTAAAATTGTGCTTGTCTTTGTGGGCTGCTTCGTCTTCTGTTGGTTTCCAAACCACATCCTTTACATGTATCGGTCTTTCAACTATAATGAGATTGATCCATCTCTAGGCCACATGATTGTCACCTTAGTTGCCCGGGTTCTGAGTTTTTGCAATTCTTGTGTCAACCCATTTGCTCTTTACCTACTCAGTGAAAGCTTCAGGAGGCATTTCAACAGCCAACTCTGCTGTGGGAGGAAGCCCTACCAAGAAAGAGCAACCAACTACCTACTCAGCTCTTCAGCCGTGCGTATGACATCTCTGAAAAACAATGCTAAGAACATGGTGACCAATTCTGTTTTAGTAAATGGGCACAGCATGAAGCAGGAAATGGCACTGTGATTTTGGCCTTTCAGCTCACTACGTGGAGAGAACTTACTAATGGTTAAAATTACTATTCAGCGGATCAGAACAAAATAATTATCCTATTCTTGCTGTTGCTTAGCTAATTTATTAGAAAATTTCATGATTGACTCAGAAAATGCAAGATATTTTTGCTCTACACTAGACTTTATTTTTTTCTTCTTTTCATTTCCTAATTATTGGAATGTGGGAAAAGACTTCAAATTATTACATATCATGCATATTATATGTATGTACATGTATTTATACACACATACATATGTACACACATGTACATTTTATATAATTCACGTTAAAAGTTATCCCCAAATCATTGAAATGTGTATAATTCAACATTGCTTCAGTATTTAGGCTGTTGCTAAAGCCAATTCTAGCATATTTGTCTTAGATTTGTTTTATCTCAAAGCATGAAATAAATTTTTATATTGACTCAATGATTCAATGAGGGTAATATTCAAACTCCTGTTATTTGAAATACAAGTCAGATTGTCCTGGTGAATTTCATTCACAACTATTGCATATATATATATATATATGTATATGTATATATATACACACACAAATATATACACACATAACATCCTTCATTTGAAGAAAATAATAAAAAATTCAAGGGTGGCACTTCATCACATCAATACTTATTATGATTAGTTCTGTGATTAATCATAATTCATATCTGTAACTTACAAGTATGTGATTAATAGATATAATGAAATTAATATTATGAATTATAAAATAGGTATATAAATATGATTTACATTATGAACGCAAAATAGGCATCATATGAATATAATTTATATTATGAATGTAAAATAGGTATCATATGTCCCAAATTGCAAAACTACGACTCAGAAGTTTGCATGACCATCTTTGTATACATTGCTAAATCCTTGACTATTTGGATGATTTTGTATAGATGTGTATAAGATTTGCATTATTCTGGTGAGTTCAACCATTTACTCATCTTCTTTTGCAATAGCCAACCGACAAATATGTGAGATCTCACTTAGGCAGTTTTTTCCTGCTTTTCCTGGATAATACCACAGTTTTCTCTGAATAAATGTCTTCTTTTTTAAGCAAAATGCAAATGTCTTGATTACATTTTAAAAGCTCCTAGTTTTAAAAGCATGTATCAATAAATCTAATATTTAAATTGATATATTTTATACTATTTCTTTTTCCAGATTTGAGAAAACTTTATTAGCATACTCAGCTTTTCCTTAAACACCCATAACTCATACTATTTAAGATATAAAATATTCAATTGGATATAGCAATGAGAATAAATATAAACCGAGATATTTGATAATAATAATGATAGTGAACACTAATAGTGTTTTCTATGTTATAGGCATAGTCCTAAAACTTTACATGTACTATCCAATTTAATCATCAATATAATCACTGAGGTGAACAAGAGAAGGATCTAATTTGGCAAGGTATGAAGTTATGGAATTATGGGGAAGGCATCTTTATTTGAAAGAGTACATGATTTTAAAAATGTTGCACAAACAACAGATCATGTGACCACACTGTCAGACTCCTGAACATAGGCTTTATTATTTCACTGTAAATTTACCTTTGAAGAAGGTCTTGTTATTATCTCCATAAATTAGGAAATTGAGGCTCAAAGATATTAAATAACTTAGAAATATCGAGCTTTGCTTTTTGGAGAGCTGGTCAACATTTAATAGCTCTGTTAACAAACTAAGCAGGTAGAGGATTATCTGTGCAAATTATTATTTTTTTAAATTTCAGATTCAGAGGGTACATGTATATCTTCTTTTGAGAAATGTCTGTTCATGTCCTTTGCATACTTTTTTAATGGGGTTGTTTTCTTCTTATTGATTTGTTTAAGTTCCTTATAAATTCTGAATATTAATTGTATTAGTCTATTTTCATGCTGCTGATAAAGATATACCAAAGACTGGACAATTTACAAAAGAAAGGGGTTTAATGGAATTATAGTTCCACATAGCTGAGGAGGCCTCACAATAACTTGTAAAGTGAAAGACACATCGCGAATAGTGGAAGATAAGAAAAGAGCTCGGGCAGGGAAGTTCCCTCTTAAACTATCAGGTCTCAGTAGACATATTCACTATCATGAGAATAGCATGGAAAAGACCTGCCCTCATGATTCAATTACCTTCCACCAGGGCCCTCTCACAACATGTGGGAATTCACGATGAGATCTGGGTTGGGACACAGCCAAATCATATCATTCTGCCCTAGACCCTCCCAAATCTCATGTCCTCACATTTCAAAACCAATCATGCCTTCCCAACAGTCCCCCAAAGTCTTAACTCATTTCGGCATTAACTCAAAAGTTCACAGTCCAAAGTCTCATCTGAGACAAGGCAAGTGCCTTCTGCCTATGAGCCTGTAAAATTAAAAGTAAGTTAGTTACTTCCTAGATACAGTACAGGGTACAAGCATTGGGGGTACAGGCATTGGGTAAATACAGCCATTCCAGATGAGAGAAATTGACTAAAACAAAGCATAGGGGGAGCTACAGGCCCCATACATGTCTGAAATCCAGCAAGGTAGTCAAAACTTAAAGCTCCTACATGATCTCTTTTGATTCCATGTCTCATATCCAGGTCAAGTTGGTGCCAGAGGTCGGCTCCCACAGCCTTGGGCAGCTCTGCCCCTGTGACTTTGCAGAGTATAGGCCCTCTCTCTCTTGGCTGCTTTCACGTGCTGGCATTCAGTATGTGTGGCTTTTCTGGGTGCAAGTTGCAAGCTCTTGGTGGATCTACCATTCTGGAGACTGGAGGATGGTGGCCCTCTTCTCACAGATCCACTGGGTGGTGCTCCAGTAGGGACTCTGTGTGGGACTCTGATCCCACATTTTTCTTCTTCACTGCCTTAGCAGAAGTTCTCCATGAGGGCCTCACCCCTGCAGCAAACTCTTGCCTGGGAATCCAGGCACTTCCATACATCCTCTGAAATCTAGATGGAGTTTCCCAAACCTCAATTATTAACTTCAGTGCACCTGGAGGCTCAACACCACATGGAAGCTGCCAAGGCTTGGGGCTCCCACTCTCTGAAGCAACAACCTGAGCTGTTCCTTGGCCCCTTTTAGTCATGGCTGGAGCATCTGGGATGCAGGGCATTAAGTTCCTAGACTGTACACAGCAGAGAGACCCTGGGCCAAGCCCAAGAAACTATTTTTTTCCTCCTAATCCTCTGGCCTGTAATGGGAAGGACTGCCACAAAGGTCTCTGACATGCCCTGGGGACATTTTCCCCATTGTCTTGGTGACTAACATTTGGTTCCTTGTAACTTATGTAAGTTTCTGCTGCCAGCTTGCATTTCTCCTCAGAAAATGGAATTATCTGTTCTGTCATATTTTCAGGCTGCAAAAGTTCCAAACTTTTATGCTCTGTTTCCCTTTTAAATCTGAATGCCTTTAAAAGCACACAAGTTACTTCTTGAATGCTTTGCTGCTTAAAAAATTTATTCCACCAGATATTCTAAATCATCTCTCTCAAGTTCAAAGTTCCACAAATCTCTAGGGCAGGGGCAAAGGCCACCAGTCTCTGCTAAAACGTAACAAGAGTCACCTTTGCTCCAGTTCCCAACTAGTTCCTCATCTCCATTTGAGACCACCTGAGTCTGAATTTCATTGTCCATATCATTATCAGCATCTTGGTCAAAGTAATTCAACAAGTCTCTAGGGAGTTCCAAACTTTCCCACATTTTCCTGTCTTCTTCTTAGTCCTCCAAACTGTTTCAACCTCTGCCTGTTACCCAGTTCCAAAGTTGCTTCCACATTTCCAGGTATCTTTTCAGCACTACTCCACTCTACTGGTACGAATTTACTGTATTAATCCATTTTCACACTGCTGATAAAGACATACTGGAGACTGGACAATTTACAAAAGAAAGAGGTTAATGCGCTTACAATTCCACATGGCTGGAGAGGCCTCACAATCATGTGGAAGGTGAGAGGCATGTCTCACATGGTGGCAGACAAGAGAGCTTGTGCAGGGGAAACTCCCCCTTATGAAACCATCAGGTGTCATGAGACTTATTCACTATCATGAGAACAATATGGGACAGATCTGCCCCCATCATTCAATTTCCTGTCACTGGGTTCCTTCCACAACACATGGGAATTCTAGATGAGATTTGGGTGGGACACAGCCTAAACGTATCATTAGTCCTTTGCTGTGCACATTATCACATACCCATATGTACATTATATGATATAGGGTTTATATTAAAATTATATTTTAAACTTTGGCATTTGTTGAATTTTACATATATTTAATTTGTATACACTTGTTTTACACTTTTATTTTCATAAATATTTATATTTGTTTTTGGATATTTAAAGATTTCATTGTTCTAATTACAAAATAATATTAAAATAAATAAATCCCACATTTATTTACAAAATCACACTACAGAAGTAAATCAAATTGATGATGCATATTAATCAGAAGTAGAACAAAAATGCCAAACACCAGGTCTGTTAAAATAAACATACATAAATTAAAATAGCCTTTAAAATATAATTAATTTATTGATTTCTGTGGCTCCATCTAGTAGTATCTTAATTCAAGAGAGTATTTCAGAAAAAAAGTCTAATACGGTAATGTCTGCCATTACAAAGAGAGACATCCACAAAATATTATTTTCAATGTAGATACAAGACATAGGACATGACTTTTTATGTGAATCTCCTCTTTAAATCAGGAGTTGTTAAAAAATAGTATCCTTGGAATACTTTGAATCAGGGACTGCTTCCTGTCAATCATGGCATTTGTAAAATGGATTAATAATATTGTTGAATTAAATTATGTAACACATGTAAGTTACTTATCCAATGCCTGAAGTAAGTGTTCAGTGAAGATAGTTTTTATCATTTTATTTTAAAGTTATATTTCCTCGTGTAATGAAGTAATAATAAATATTGATTAAACATGTCCTATGTGGCAAACCCTGTGCTATATTATTTTATAAGAATGCATCATAATGGCCTATAGGGCAGATGCTATTCTGGTTCCCCATCCTATGAGGCAGATAAGGATGGAAGAACTTGCTGTTGAACTCTTATCTGTTTGACTTTAAATTAATATATTTTTTCTATAGTCAATACTTCCAGCAGTCTGAAATTCAGGTAATTCATTGAAAGACAGGAGTATGTATGTCAACATTATCTTCACTGAAATGCAGAGGTTACCTGACAATGGAAGACAAAAAGAGTGGTTCTCTTAGTTTGCCTTTGTCTTTTCTAGGGAAGGATAGCAGCTTAAATTCTGGGTCACCCATGTGAATACCTTTATAAAAATAAATTTAATATATGAAAAGGTAGGAGCATAACTTTTGCTCCTAAATTTCTTTCTCCATTTTGTGCATGCTATATTAAAAAAGGAGAAAGAGAATAAAAATTAATGGAACTTTTTGGATATTGAAACATATTTCATTTGACTATTTACTTGTTAGAACAAGTTTGAGATATTTATATGATCCTATACAGCTTTTAAAAAGTTAATGGGTTTTGAACAAGTATACTATTTCCATTTATTAATATTTTATTACTGACTTCATTGCTCACTCAGAAAGTATTTACACAAAGTTTCTGAGAAATGAAATGTTTCAACCATTAGGCTTCTCTTAAGAAAGAGTAACCATGTATATTTCCACTTTGGGTAAATTTATATATATATATACATACATGTTTTTCTTAGACTTTTTCAAAACAAGTGGGAAAGATGCAAGCTAACAGAGCAGCTATCATGCAGAAAGTCATTTTTTGTAAAGTTATAAGAGAATAAAAAGAAGAGAGCAAAATAATGTCTGGTTATAACTGCATCTTTAAATAATCATTAGAGAAAACATTACTTATACATTACATTTTATAACATTTCATTTTCTAAATTACTCTGCCAAGTGTGGTGGGCAATTTGTGTTGGAAGTGATACACAGCCCGACTTAACCAAGGTTTCATTTCTGGGAACTAACTTTCCTTTTGGGCAAGAAACTGATAATAATTACTCACTATTCTTCGTGGTGGATGAATAATGTAAATTTAACCCACCTAGGCACCTAAAATACATTTTACAAAATATTTAATGATACTTAACAGAAATATTTGAAAGGGGAAATTCATTACCATTTGAGATATTTTGGCATTGTAGATCATCAAATCCGAAAAAAACAAGTATGAGAATGTTCAAATTGTGTTTTTCATATACTGGAAAAATTTAATTGAGAAACATGGGTATCTTAAAACTTCTAATTTTCTGCTGGGTTTTAGAAATCTATTTGCTTCTCGTGTGTGGTATTCTGCTGGATTCTTCAAGCTAAAGAGTGTAAGAAAGCTCTCAGCAGGAAAATCCATCTTATCCCATTTGGAATATGTTTATTAATGTGCATATAGTAAAAGGGAGACTATATAATCAAGGTCCTATGAGAGTAAAGAAGCAAAAGAAAAAAGCCCACAAATCATTTTAATATGACCCTGTTGTCTCCATTAGACTTTCCTATCCTTGTAAGTTCATGGATTTTAGTGGGTAAAGATTCTCCTTCACAAAGCAGAAAGAGCCTGATCAAACAGCAGCTAAATGGCATTAGGTACATAACTAACTGAATTCAATGGCAAATTGAATTTAGTGTGTATGTCTAACCTATTTTAAAGGCAGATTTAGCCAAATAGCAAATTACTAATAGCAATGTTATTATTTCAGCTAATGTGCTTAATCAAATACATCTCTTGGAATTAGCAAAGGCCATATAAGAGGGCACACTGTAATGCAGGTATGTACTTGATCTGTCTGCCTTAGTTTTGTATTTCAGCCTAAGCTATAATAAGCTGTCTAGAGTATTTAAAAATTAGAATTTGTTTTTCTTCTTTGGCAGTTTGCCTAGAAGCATGTTAATAAAATGTAGTACTGTTTGAATAGAATGATTTGACATAACTCATTGCACAGGACAAGAGAATATATTTTATCCCAAGAGAATTTATTATTAGAGAATGAATTAAAAAAATAGAAAACAGAGATAAATATTTGAACACTTTAAATGTTTTTTAATTATTCGCTTTACATTGAACTCTGTTTTAGAATACTTCATTGGCTTCTTTTTAATTAATAAAATATTACTTAATAAATTCAGGGTGGAAAGTTACACACTTGAAGGCAAAAATCACAAAATTCTGGAGGCAAGCTCTACAGTATTCTCAGAGCACCATTTTGGTGTCAAGTAAAAAAGCTTCTATTTAAACTATCTCATAATTATATCCTTTCCGTTCACTAACACAAAGTAATTATATTTTTTTAGTCAAAGCTAGAATCCCACTAAATACTTGTGAGGAATATTTTATTTCTCCTGTGCAATAATTCAAAATACCAAATCGGCAATAAAGTCACAGATGGCCCAATTTTAATACCCCCTAAGCCCACCTTTCTCTTTTTTAGCTTCAAATAAAGAACAATTTTCACCATATGTGACAGACCTATAGCTAGTATTATACTGAATGAAGAAAAATGAAAAACATTTATCCTAGATCTGGAACACTACAAGGATGCCCATTTTCACCACTGTTACTCAATATAGTAATGGAAGTCCTAGCTAAAACAATCAGACAAGAGAAAGAAACAAAGAAAGAAAGACAAAAGGCATCCCCAAATTGGAAGGGAAGAAGTCAAATTATCCTTGTTTACAGATGATGATCTTACATTTGGAAAAACCTAAAGATGTCACCAAAAAACCATGAGAACTTATGAGCAAATTAAGTTAATTTGCAGCATACAAAATCAACATACAAAAATCAGTAGCATTTCTGTACACCAGTAGTGAACTAACTGAGAAAGAAATTAGGAAATTAATCCCATTTATAATAGCTACAGTTATAATAGAATACCTGGAAATTAACCAAATAAATGATCTCTACAATAAAAACTATAAAACACTGATGAAAGGAATTGAAGAGAATATACTCACAAAATGGAAAGATATTCCATGTTCATGGATTGAAAGAATCAATATTGTCAAAATGTTTAACCTAATCAAAGCAATCTATGGAGTCAATGCAATCCCTGTCAAAATACCAATGATATCATTCACAGAAACAGAAAAGAATCCTAAAATTTATATGGAACCACAATAGCCAAAGCTGTCCTGTGCAGAAAGAACAAAACTGGAGGAATCACATTACCTGGAGAGCTATAGTGGCCAAAACAGCATGGTACTGCCATCAAAACAGACACATAGACTAATGGAACACAATAGTGAACCTAGTACTCATACATCTACAGTGAGTTTATTTTTGACTTTTATTTTTGACAAAGGTGCCAAGAACATATATTGGGGAAAAGATAGTCTCTTCAATAAATGGTGATGGGAAAACTGAATAGCCATATGCAGAAAAATGAAACTAGACTTCTATCTCTCACCATATATAAAAATCAAATAACAATCGATTACAGACTGAAATGTAAGACCTCAAGCTATGTAACTACTACAAGAAAACTTTGGAGAAACTCTAGGACATTGGAGTGGGCAAATATTTCTTGAGTAATACCCAAGCACAAGCAACCAAAGCAAAAACGGACAAATGGGATCACATCAAGTTAAAAAGCTTCTGACAGCAAAGAATATAATCCACAAAGTGAAGAGGCAACCCACAGAATGGAAGAAAGTATTTGCAAACTACTCATCTGACAAGGGATTAATAACCAGAATATATAAGGACCTCAAATAACTCCAGAGGAAAAAATCTAGTATTCTGATTAAAAGTGAGCAAAAGATATGAAAAGACATTTCTCAAAAGGAGACATGCAAATGGCAACCAGGCATATGAAAAGGTGCTCAACATCATTGATCATCAGAGATATGTAAATCAAAACTGCAATGACATATCATCTCACCCAAGTTAAAATGGCTTATATCCAAAAGAGAGGCAATAACAAGTGCTGTCAAGGATGTGGAGAAAAGAGACCCTGGAACACTATTGGTGGGAATGTAAATTAGCACAACTAGTATGAAGAACAGTCTGGAGGGTCCTCAAAAAACTAAAGCTACTATATGATCCAGCAGTCCTACTTCTTGGTATATGTCCTAAAGGAAGGCAATCAGTATATTGAAGAGATGTCTGCTCTGTCATGTTTATTGCAACATTGTTCACAATAGCTAAGATTTGGAAGCAACCTAAATGTCCATCAACAGATGAAATGGATAAAGAAGATGTGGTACATGTACACAATGGAGTACTATTCAGCCATAAAAGAATGAGATCCTGTCATTTGCAACAACACGAGTGCAACTGGAGGCCATTATGTTACATGAAATTAGCCAGGCACAGAAAGACAAACTTCACATGTTCTCACTTATCTGTGGGAGCTAAAAGTTAAAATATTTGAACTCATGGAATTAGAGAGTAGAATGATGGTTACCAGAGGCTGGGAAGGGTAGTGGAAGGGGAAGGGGAAGTAAGGATGGTTAATGGGTACAAACTAAAATTAGAATAAAAGAGATGTTATTTGATAGCATTACAGGGTGACTACAGTCATTGATAACTTATTGTGCATTTAAAAATGATGAAAAGAGCATAATTGGATTGTTTGTAACACAAAGAAAGGATAAATGCTTGAGGTCATAGATACTACATATACCCGGATGTGATCATTAGGCATTGTATGATTACATCAAAATACCTCATGTATTCTATAAATATATACTCCTAATATGTACCCACAAAAATAAAAAACAAAAATCGAATAATTTTCTTTTATTAGAAAACAAGTTTTTAAGTTTACAAAGTCAGGTGAATTTGATTCAGTGACATACCATCCTATTGTTTAGAATATTAATATTATTGTTTCAACTATATTCTGCCAATTAGATTTCTAAAGTATGCGTGAGAACAGTTTGCCAAAGACTTGAGCCTTTGGTTCTAAGATGGCAGCTCTTCTTTTATTGTATGTTTTTCAAGTTGATGGTGGTAGATGAATGCCAACTTGAAGTATTTATAAGGGAAAATAATACAATAAATAATAATCAAACTCAGGTTGTGATCCTTCCTTTCTTAGATATTTTGGTAAATGTCATGACTTCTACCCTTTACTGAAGAAACATAAACCCAGTTCAGGAGTGTCATTTTTATTTCATCATTTTCTGCCCCTCCACATCTAATTTATCAGCAAGTCCTGTTGATCGACTACTTCCAAAGTATGTGTATCCTGGGTTTTTCACTATCTCCTCATTGCCATTGTTGTCACACACAAGTGACCATTTTGTCTTGCCTAGATTAATGCAACAACCTTTTAACTAATCTCCCTGCTTTCACCCAGTCTAAAATTAAATCCACATTCCACACTGCAAACAAAAATCATGATAAGCCTAAATTAGAGCATGTCGCATCTTTGCTTCTCAATACATTTAGAATAAAGTGAAAACTGTTTGCTTAGTCTACACAATTTGACCCCTGACTCTTTTCAAATTCATTTCCTACTTATCTCACTAGATTGCAGCCTCATCAGCATTCATTCTTTTGTATTCCTTAAGCACATAAAAAGGTTCCCACTTCAATGCCTTTGCACTTGTATCTTGTGTCTCTAGCTCTCTTTCTCAGGTATTCACATGGCTAACTCTTGCCAAAAAGGCTATCAATGATCAATCTATAGTAGCACTCTAAGATCATTTTTAAAATTATATGTATCTTACTAAGACAAACTCTAATTCTGTTACCCAGGCTGGAGTGCAGTGGTATGATCTTGACGAAGGGCAGCCTTGACCTCCCCAGGCTCAAGTGATCCTCGAACTACAGCTTCCTGAGTACCTGGGACTCCAGGTGTGTACCACCACTCCTGGCTAATATCAGTAATTTTTGTAGAGACAAGGTTTCACTGTATTGTCCAGGCTGGACTCAAACTCCTGGGCTCAAGTTATTCACCCATCTTGGAGTCTCAAAATGCTGGGATTATAGGTGTGAGTCACTGCGCCCTACCAGATCATTTTATCATAATATTTTGTCCTGATTTAATTACTTACAGCTCTTGTCTTGTCTCTTTACTTACTTGCATGCTCTTTCTCCTTCATCTTGAATATAAATCCTGTAAGAGTAGGGACTTTTCTGTGTATACTATATCCCTAAGGCTTAAGTAATTCCTGGAATGTAGTTTAATGTAGTTGGTGCTCACCAAGTAATTGTAAATGATATAAATAAAGTGTTGAATGGTGCTGGGTTGGGAGAATAAAAGAGAACCTGAAAATAAAAGATGGAAGCATGTTGTGGAATGTTTCAAGGGATCATTCTATACCCTTCTTTCTTACCTGATGTTAAACAGAAGCACTTCTTTTGAAAAAAAATTAGATTATAATTGATCCAACTCTATGAAGTATTGAGTTTATCACTTTTTTATACCCTGCCTATATCCTCTGCAATACTATGCAGATATAAACATAAATTCCTCCAGGTCAGGAGCTCACAGAATTTGACAGATTTGTATCTTTGGCCTCTCAAAGCTTAAAGTTTCTTAGTAGATATCATTTGGATGATATATTTTAGGAGAAATAGTAAGGGTATAAAGTGTAACTGGAACCTGTGTCCTGAAAGCTACATAGAAGCTTGTGCCTTTAGATTTGCCTTATTCTTAAATACTTTGTGGTTTATAGTGAGAAGAATGCTCACAGTTCCTCATCAGGAAGCCATTTTTTATGCCTCTGAAAATTCTTTTTGTAGGTTAAAGCCGTCACTTTATGATGTGGGAAATGCTTCTACTGTAGCTGGAAGGCGATCCACTGATTCCCATTATATCTGCATGAAGGTTTCCTTTCCTTTCTATGGATTTATAACTGAAAAATGACTGTATTCTGTTCTGATAATTCCACAAAGAGAAAAAAAAGGAAAAAAAGAGTTAGTGTGCAATATAATCTTAGATAGTGTTAAGCTACTCATAACATTGATAAATATGCTTTCTTTTTTTACTATACTTTAAGTTCTGGGGTACGTGTGCAGATCATGCAGGATTGTAGTGGTTTGCTGCATCCATCCCCTACATTAGGTACTTCTCCTAATGTTATCCGTCTGCAATCTCCCCTCCCCCTGCTCTCCCTAGCCTCCTCACCTCCAACAGACCCCAGTGTGTGACGTTCCCCTCCCTGTGTCCATGTGTTCTCATTGTTCAACACCCACTTATGAGTGAGAACATGCAGTATTTGTTTTTTTGTTCCTGTGTCAGTTTGCTGAGAATGATGGTTTCCAGCTTCATCTATGTCCCTGCAAAGGACATGAACTCATCATTTTTATGGCTGCATAGTATTCCATGGTGTATATGTGCCACATTTTCTTTATCCAGTCTATCCTTGATGGGCATTTGGGTTGGTTCCAAGTCTTTGCTATTGTAAACAGCACTGCAATGAACATACATGTGCATGTGTCTTTATAATAGAATGATTTATAATTCTTTGGGTATATACCCAGTAATGGTATTGCTGGGTCAAACGGTATTTCTAGTTCTAGATCCTTGAGGAATTGCCACACTGTCTTCCACAATGATTGAACTAATTAACGCTACCACCAACAGTGTAAAAGTGTTTCTATTTCTCCACATCCTCTCTAGCATCTGTTGTCTCCTGATTTTTTAATGATCGACATTCTAACTTGCGTGAGATGGTATCTCAATGTGGTTTTGATTTGCATTTCTCTAACGACCGCTCATTCCCATTATATCTACATGAAGATTTTCTTCCTTTTCTGTGGATTCATTACTGAAAAATGACTGTATTCTGTTCTGATAGTTCCACAAAGTGAAAAAAGGGAAAAAAAGAGTTAGTATGCAGTATAATCTTAGATAGTGTTAAGCTACTCATAAAATTGATAAATCTGCTAAGTAATGTATAAATTTTATAAAAAACCTGTCATATATTTTTCCAATTCAAATGTTTTATGGTTGGATATTGTTGACTTATTAGAATACATAGGCCAGAGACTTAGATCAGCTGTGACATTTGCTGTTGTGATTACTTAGCTACCCGAACTGTTCTTAAATCAAAAATTAGGAAATTCTGAATGCTATAAGTTTCTTACTTTGCATGATTTACCACTTTTTGTCACTGAAATGTGGTTCTTTTAGTCACTGGGATGCATATTGCCTAAAAATGCTGGGTATAATAAAGCAACAGCAGTGAGAAGAGCTAAAATTATAATTCTTGCTTTTAACAGATGGATACCAGATGTGTTCTTGATCTAGAGAGACTGCTTCATTAACTCACAGAAAACGAAGGTGAAGATAAACATGGCTGGTCTTTTGTATATTTTTTTAAATTTCTTATGTTCAGTAATAAAAAAAAAAAACTTTCTCTGATGTAGACATTGGAAAAATACTAGTAAGGGAGGAAATAACCTTGGGATAATTGTGAAATAGAACATACCAGGATAACTAGGGACTGTCTTTGCAAGTTTAACTTAGGTTCTCCTTCTCTTCCTGTCTCTAAATCTTGCATGGTAAAGTAGCATTTAAATTGTAGCTTTGATGAGCAATTTTGAGCACCGTGGTTTCTTACAGATTCATTTGCATTAGGTTTTCAGCAACTGTAGTTTACTAGAATAATAATCTGTGTGAGGCTTTATCTGAGTGTTAGATGACATCTAAACCACTGGTAGAACTGTGGTATCTCATCCTTAAAGTCTCCATGAAAAACAACTGTAAGCTTTCTTAGTAATATACTGTAGTGTATAGCTTTAGTGTCCAGAACATTTTTCTCAATAGCTCATCCTTCCTTTTCTTTTGTTACAATTCATGTTAGAGCTAAAGAACACTTTATTTTGGAACTCCAAGGTTAAATTTTCTAAGATAACTTTTTTTACGTTAAATTACTCAAGAGACTCAAGGAGTAAGGAAAGCATGTCCAAATCATACAATTTAAGCCTGTGAAGCTCTTGTAAACCAATTTTTACTCTGCACAGTGGTCTACTATGACTACTTATATTTGATCATGTTGATTTTAATCTCAGAATCTCCAGATGATCAGAGGTCTGCCCAGATGCAAAATCGCTGGTTTCCTGGATTTCAAAATCTCTCTCTGCCTCAGATAAAAGTCTTATAATGTGTTTCTTTGCCTGAACTTGTGCAGAGTCTGTCTTTAACTGTGTTGATTTGATTACTTTTCTAGGTTTTTTTTGATGAAGTATTATAGCAACAGTTCTTAGACTTATACTTTCTATAAGAAATAGCATAAAAATCTCATTTTAACAAATACTATGGAACACCAAGTCTACAATAGGTGCTCTGTTAAGTTTGGGCATACAGTGTAAAGAAAACAGACTTGGTCAGAGAATCCTTAGTTGTCAGCAACACACCCTGGCAAACTGAAGCAGAAGGAAAATCTTGGGGAACAATATTAAGAGTTCCTACACTAAATGGAAACTGGAGCACTAGGTAAGAAATATAGGCGGAAGCAAATGTCAAATAGCTGAAGTGTCTGGTCTTCACAGACCTTATAAACAAGTGTGGAAGAGATACTATCATCAGAAAACCTCCCAAAATATCATTTATAATTATAATGTGAGACTGGTGCTTTTTAAAAAAAAAACAGAGTGCTGAGAAAGAGAATGACAAAGTGGGAGTGGGGGATGGGAAAATGCTTATGTTTAAAATGAGAGGAAGCATGAGAAGAAGCCTTATAGTATGGCTGTATTGAAAATTATTTTATTATCAATATTGTTTTATTACATCACTTGCACCTTAAGGAGATATGACTGATTCCTAGGGAGGTTGAGATGGGGATGAGGGGAACTGCAGTAGCTAGGAAAATGTTCTAGGCAGAAGAAGTAGTGCATATACAGTCTTGATGGCAAAAACCACTAGGATATATTTGATGGGTCAAAAGGAGGCCAGTGTGGCTGAGGCAGAGTGGATCGGGGGAAGGGTAAAATGAAATGAGGTTTGGGAGGTGAAGAGTGGTATGGTCATGACAGACTTTGGAATCTATTTGAGGTGAAGTTGGAAGTTTTGAAGAGTTTTAACCAAGGCGGTGGATTTTTATTATGTATATTTATTAAAGATTATTTTGACTGTTGTGTTGAGAAGAGAGTAGAAAGAAATAGAGAAGTAAGGAGCCTACTGCTATTGCATATGAAAATGATGTAACATTAATGCCTTTTATCTGCGTGGGGACAATGCAGGGAGAAGTGGTCAAATATAAGATATAAATGGGAGTATACGTGCCAGGACTTGTTGATGTATTACATACTAGAGTTGACAGTTAACTTTCAGTTCTTGAACGGGGAACTTTTATTTATGCATGTGATATTTGTACAATATTCTAGATGTGTTTGACCACAAAAGACAGAAATTTAATTAAAATTCAATTTTACAAAGAATTTACTTATAAATCATATTGGCTCATATGATTGGGAAATCTAAGGATGGATTAAGACTTCAGGAAAATCTGTATTGAAGACTATAGATGACTTCTGAACTTAGTATTAACGTCTTATCTATATTTCTTTTAAGAAAAATATGCTGCTATCCTTTTTTCAAGTGTCAACCAACACAATCTCAGGCAGCCCTACATTAAAAACATCAGAGGAATAAGAGATATTTTCTAACCCAGATATAGTCTCTGAGATGGGCTCTAATAAGTCCTTCTTGGTATCAATTGTGTAATAGCGATTAAACATTAAGTCCAAGGCTAGGTGCATATGCCTGCTTCTAAGGGGGCAGCCACTATTTTTCTAACAGAGGTGTGGGGAAAACACTTACTGCGTATATTCAAACTAACTAAGCCATGGAAATCCACTGCAACTATATAAATAGCCTGTGAGAAAGAGCAAAAATAGCTCTCCAGGAGGTGCCCTTAGCTAGACCTCAGTGTTCTTCTGTTGAACATAAACAATTTGGCAGAACATTAACATCAGACAAGGCAGTGCTGTGACTGTGATGAATAGAGAAAAAACAATACCATTGTGTGGTCATACCTGAACACAAGGCATGCGCATTGTCTAAGCCACAGAAATTACTCCAAAGCCCTCTATCCAGGCAAAAATGAGTAGCTGCTGCTTCTTTACCAATTACAGTGATTGTCTGGTTCTAGTTTATTTTTGTTATTTATTTATTTTTTATTTTTGTGGGTACATAGTAGGTATATATATATTTATGGGGTACATGAGATGTTTTGATACAGGCATGCAACGTGAAATAGCACATCATAGAGAATGGGGTATCCATCTCCTCAAGTATTTATTCTTTGAGTTACAAAAGACCCAATTACACTCTTTATTTTGAAATGTACAATTAAGTTATTATTGACTATAGTTACTATGTTGCACTATCAAATAGTAGGTCTTATTCATTCTAACTTTTTTTTATATACATTAACCATCCCCACTCCTCCCCACCCCCCACATCCTTCTACCCTTCCCAGCCTCTGGTCACCGTCCTTCTACTCTCTATGTCCATGAGTTCAGTTGTTTTGATTTTTAGATACCAGAAATAAGTGAGAAAATGAGATGTTTGTCTTTATGTCCCTGGCTTATTTCATGTAACATAATGATGTCTAATTCCATACAAACTGTTGCAAATGACAGAATCTCATTCTTTTTTATGGCTAAATAGTACTCCATTGTGTATATGCACCATATTTTTTTTTATCCATTCATCTGTTAATGGACAATTAGGTTGCTTCCACATCTTAGCTATTGTACAGAGTGCTACAACAAACCTAGGCATGCACATATCTCTTCAATATACTGATTTGCTTTCTTGGGGTATATACCCAGCAGTGGGATTGCTGAATCATATGATAGCTCTGTTTCTAGTTTTTTGAGGAAAAAATGGTTCTCCATAGTGATTGCCCTAATTTACATTTTCACCAACAGTGTGAAATTTGTACTAATTTAGTGGTTGTACTAATTAACATTTTCACCAACAGGCTTTCCGTTTTTCCCCCATTCAGTATAACAGTATGTTGGTGAAAATGTAATGTGGTATTTATACATTATTCTAGATGTGTTTAACTACAAATGACATAAATTTAGTTAAAATTCAATTTTACAAAGAATTTACTCATAAATCATATTGGCTTCTATGATTGGGAAATCTAGGGTGGATTAGGACTTTAGGAAAAGCTGTATCAAAGCCTACAGATGACTTCTGAACTTAGTATTAACTTCTTATCTCTATTTCTTTTGAGAATAATGTTTTGCTATCCCTTTTTTTCAAGTATTAGTCAATACGATCTCAGGCAGCCCTATGTTAAAAACATCAGAGGAATAAGAGATATTTTCTAACCCAGATATAGTCTCTGAGAAGGGCTCTGATAAGTCCTTCTTGGGTGTCAAGAAAAGGGTTCCCTTTTCTCCACATCTTTGCCAGCATTCATTCATTATTGCTTGTCTTTTGGATATAAGCCATTTTAACTAATGTGAAATGATATCTCATTGTAGTTTTGATTTACATTTCTCTGATAGTTAGTGATGCTGAGTACCTTTTCATATATTGGTTTGCCATTTGCATGTCTTCTTTGAGAAATGTCTATCTAAATCATTTGTACATTTTTGGATCAGATTATTTGATTTTTTCTTTTGGAGTTGTTTGAACTCTTTTATATTTAGGTTATTAATCCCTTGCCAGATGGGTAGTTTGAAATATGCAAATATTTTCTCCCATTCTATGGATTGTCTCTTCACTTTGTTGATTGTTCCTTTGCTGTGCAGAAGTGTTTTAACTTGATGTCATCCCACTTGTCCATTTTGCTTTGGTTGCCTATGCTTATGAGGTATTACTCAAGAAATTTTTGTCCAAACCAATGTCCTAGAGATTTTCCCCAATGTTTTTGGTAGTAGTTTTATAGTCTGAGGCCTTGGATTGAAGTCTTTAATTCATTTTTATTTTATTTTTGTCTATTGAGACAGATAGGTGTCTAGTTTCATTCTTCTGCATATTAATATCCAGTTTTCCCAGCACCATTTATTGAAGAGATTGTCTTTTTCCTAATGTATGTTCTTGGCACCTTGTTGAAAATGAGTTCACTGTATGTGTGCAGATTTGGTTGTGGGTACTCTATTCTATTTCCTTGGTCTATGTGTCTGCTTTTATGCCAATACCATCCTGTTTTGGTTACTATAGCTCTGTAGGATAATTTGAAGTCAGGTAATGTGATTCCTCCAATTTTATGCTTTTTGCTCAAGATATATTTGGCTATTCTGGGTCTTTTGTGGCTACATATAAATTTTATATGATGTTTTGTGATGTAACATGTGGTCTGTCCTTGAGAATAATCCATCTGCCGAGGCAAAAAATGTGTGTTCTGCAGCTCTTGGATGAAATGTTCTGTAAATATCTATTAGATTTATTTGGTCTATACTGCAGATTAAGTCTGATGTTTCTTTTTTTGATTTTCTTGATGGAAGATATATCCAGTGCTTAAAGTCAGGTGTTGAAGTCTCCAGCTGTTATTGTATCAGGGTCTATAACTCTCTTTAGCTCTAATAATATTTCCTTTACTGGTGCTCCCGTGTTGGGTGCATATGTATTGAAAATTGCTATATCCTCTTGCTGAATTGACATCTTTATCATTGTATAGTGACCATTATTGCCTCTTTTCACAGTTTTTGTATTGAGATCTATTTTGTCTGATATAAGCACAGTGACTCCTGCTCTTTTTTGGTTTCCATTGGCATGAAATATCTTTTTCCATCCCTTTATTTTCAGTCCATGTGTGTCTTTATATGTGAAGCGTGTTTCTTGTAGGAACAGATCAATGGGTCTTGTTTTTTTCATCTATTCAGCCACTCTTTGTCTTTTGATTGGAGAGTTTATTCCATGTACATTTCATGTTATTATTGATAAGGGCTTATTCCTGCCATTTTATTATTTGTTTTCTCATTCTTTTGTGGTCTTCTGTTCTTTATTTCTGTCTGCCTCTAGTAAAGATGATTTCTTTGCTGATTTAATTTAGTGTCTTGCTTTTTATCTTTTGTGTATCTGTTTTATGTTTATTGGTTTGAGGTTACCATGAGACTTACAAATACTATCTTGTAACCCATTATTTTAACTTGAAAACAACATTATTGGCATAAATAAACAAACCAAATGAAAATTAATAAAAACTCACCTCAACTTCTTCCAACGTTTTTTAACTTTGTGTTGTTTCTGCTTATATCTTATTGTACTGATTTTATCTTGAAAAGTTGTAATTGTCATTTTTGATGGGTTCATCAGTTAGTCTTTCTACTTAGGAAAAGGGTAGCTTACACACCACAGTTGCAGGGCTATAATATTCTGTTTTTCTGTGTACTTACTATTACCAGTAAGTTTTATACTTTCAGGTGATTATGTATTACTCATTAATGTTATTTTCTTTCTGATTGAAGTATTTCTTTTAGTATTTCTTGTAGGACAGGTCTGGTATTGATGAAATCCCTCAGTATTTGCTTGTCTGGGAAAGTCTTTATTTCTCCTTCATGTTTGAGGGACATTTTTTTTGCCAGACATACTATTTTAGGGTAAAAAATGTTTTCCTTCAGCCTTCAAATATGCTATGCCACTCTCTTGGCCTGTAAGGTTTCCACTAAAAAGTCTACTGTCAGATGTATTAGAGCTATTATGTGTTGTTTATTTTTCTTCTCTTGCTGCTTTTAGAATCCTTTCTTTATCCTTGACCTTTGGCAATTTGATAATTAAATGCCTTTAGGTAGTCTTCTTTGGATTAAATCTGCTTGTTGCTCTACAAGCGTCTAGTACTTGCAGATTAATATCTTGCTCTAGGTTTGGTAAGTTCTCAGTTATCCCTTTGAATAAACCCTCTACCCCTATCTCTTTCTTTACCTCCTCTTTGACGCCAATAACTTTTAAGTTTGCCCTGTGGATGCTATTTTGTAGATCCTGTAAGAGTGCTTCATTGTTTTTTGTTCTTTTTTCTCTTCTGACTATGTATTTTGAAATAGCTTGTCTTCAAGTTCACCCATCCTCTCTTCTGCTTAATCCATTCTGCTATTAAAGAACTCTGACGCATTCTTCAGTGTGCCTATTGGATTTTTCAGCTCCAAAATTTCTGCTAGATTCTTTTTAATTATCTCAATCTTTTTTTCTTAGATGCATTATTTGATATCATTCTGAATTCCTTCTCTGTGTTGTCTTGAATTTCTTTGCATTTCCTCAACACAGCTGTTTTGAATTCTCTGTCTGAAAGTTTGCATATCTCCGTTTCTCCAGGATTGATCCCTTGTGCCTTATTTGGTTCATTTGGTGAGGTCATGTTTTCCTTCATAGTGTTGATGCTAGTAAATGTTCTTCTGTGTCTGGGCATTGAAGAGTTAGGTATTTATTGTAGTATTCACTGTCTGGGCTTATTTGCAGCTGTCCTTACTGGGAAGGTCTTCCAGATATTTGAAAGGACTTGAGTGTTATAATCTAAGTTTTTTTCCTGCTTTAGGGGGTACTGCAAACACAATAACACTGTGGTTCTTGCACACTCCTAGGGGTACCACCTTGATGGTCTTGGACAAGATCCAGGAGAATTCTCTGGATTACCAAGCAGAGACTTTTGTTCTCATCTGTTATTTTCTCCCAAACATACAGAATCTCTGTCTCTGTTCTGAGCCTCTAAAGGTGGAGGATGAGTGACACAAATACCCCTGTGGCCACCACCACTATGACTGCACTGGGACAGTCTAAAGCCAGTACAATGCTGGGTCTCAGTCAAAGCCTCCTATAACCACTCCCTGGTTAATGCTAATGTTTACTCAAAGCCCTGGGCTCTACAATCAGCAGGTAGCAAAGCCAACCAGGTGTGTCTCCTTTCCTTCTGGGTGGCATGTTCACCTAGGCCCTGGGGTAGGTTCAGAAGTGCCACTTGGGAGTCTGGTACTAGAGTTAAAAACCTTAGAAGTCTAACTGATATTCTATTATATTGTGGCTGAGCTGGCACTGAAACCACAAGATACAGTTCTTCCCACTCTTCCCTCTTCTTTCAAATGCAGAGGAAAGTTACCCCACGGCTGCCACCAGTTCTGGTCTTGACAGTACTGCTAGACTACCACAAATGTTCTTTTAAGGCCCAGGGTCTCTTAAGTCAGCTTGTTGTAATGCTGCCTGGCCTAGGACTTATCCTTCAGGGAAGGCTCCTCTGTGGCCGAAGGCAGGTCCATAAATGCCATCCAATGTCAAGTCCTGGAATCAGGGACCCCATGAGCCCACTTGGTGCTCTATCCCCCTGCGGCATTGTTGGTACTTAAGGTGCAAGACAAATCTCCTTTACTTTTCCCTCTGCTTTTCTAAAGCAGAAGGAGTTTTGCCCTGTAGCCACCATAGCTGGCAATGTACTGAGTGTCACCTGAAGCCAGCAAGTCTCAGAGGCTCACCAATGCCCTTGATGCAGTACCTGGGTATCACTGCTGGTAGTCAGAGGCCAAAGGCTCTTCAGTTAGCAGGTGATGAATGCTGGAAGGACTGGGTTCTTTCCTTTAAGGCAGTGGGTTCCCTTCTGGCCCAGGGTGTATATAAAATGTCATCTGGGACCTATGGCCTGCAAAGGGGACTTATTACTCTGACTCGTGCCCTATCCTATTGTGGCTGATCTGGTATTCAAAACAAAGTCCTCCTCACTCTTCCCTCTCCTTTCCTCAAGTGGAGTTTTTTTTTTCTCTTCTCTCTAAGCATCTTGTGGAAGTAATATGTGCTTAACATCAGAAAGAGAATTTTTGTCTTTAGGAGAGCTGCACATTTAGGGCATAATAAATATACAGAAGAGGTCTCTTTTGAAGTCATTAACTGTGCAGCATGGGCTAGAGAAGTGTTGATGCCAGCACTCCCTTAGCTTCCCCAGCTGGTGTCTCAGTACATTTCATGACTTCCCAGTTCACTGTCTCTGGGCCTAGTTCAGCAGCAGGACTTGATGAAGAGTTCCAGTCAATATAGTCTAGACTGCCTTTCAAGTTTACTTAGAGAACAAAAGCCTTTTGGCCCTGAGTGGTGACATTTGTGAGCACTCAAGTTTGGACCACTGGGATCGGCTATTCAGCCTGGCTAGTACTGATTTAAATGCTCCCTCCATGGGCTGGCATCAGCTGAGTTTGGTCTGATTTTCCTTTCTGCTCTGGCAGAACAGTACACCGTTCAATGATTCACAATTCTTGTGTTCTCCCACCTGTCGCGTCCAGAGCAGCTCTCTGCACCAAGGCACCGCTGCTGAGGGTGGGGGAGAGGTGGTGTTGGTGATTCAAGACTGTTTTTTTCTATCTCTTCAGTACATTTTTCAGCAATGTGAAGTTAAAACCAGGTAATATGCATGTTCACCTGATTTTTGGTTCTTATAAAGGTGTTTTCTTCTGGCTAGATAATTGTTAACTTGGGGTCTTTGTAGAGAGGAGGATAAAGGGTGGTGCTTTTTATTCCACCATCTTGCTCCACCTCCTGCTCTGGATACAGTTTATTAACATACCCAATAATACAATTACTTTGACTTCCTGACAGTATCTAATTCAGAGCCATCCTCCATTTTAAATCCTCATTTTTCAAGTCTCAGATGAATCATCTTCTCTGCTGCCCAAGGTAAAAGAATCTTTCACATTTATATAACCAAGTTTATTTTCTTTATAAAATTTGTTTCAGTATCTAGGCTTTTTGTTCATTTATCTATTACCTTGTCTATGGTCTGTTTTACTCTGCAATGTGAGCTCCATGTGGGCACAAATCTTTTCTAGAATGTGCACCATCAGTGCCTGATGTGGGGACTGAGATTTAGTAGCTGCTCAAGTGTTTATTGAATTTGTGTATGGAAGGTAAATAAAATAAATTTTGTACCTGACTTGAATTAAATAGAGAATTGTAATATTTTGAAAAATGCATTAGAAATCTCAAGAAATATATAATGAGAGATTAGGGATTGAATGTTCCCTGACGCTGGGTGATCAGAAGAGGCATGAAGAGCTGGCTGCATTTAAGTAGGGCCTTTAAGGATAGTTAGAATTTAATAAGTGGAGATCTGGGATGAAGGAAGGAATATTATATAATTGTCAAGTCTTGGGAATGGTGATGAGTCTGTTTTGGCTGGAGCATAGAGTTCTCAAATGGAATTGAGGAAATAAGACTTAGGAAGGTAAGTTGGTGTCAGGCTGTCCATGCTTTGAAAGGCACGCTAAGGCAAGATTCTATTCTCCAAGTTAAGTACAATTGTTGACTTTGAGCAAAGGGGTTACTTAATCAGAGTTGTTTCTTTAGGTGACTACTATGAAAGTAGCATGTGCAATGGTTTGTAGAGGGAAGCAGTTGTGAGGAAAACAAGTTGGAGATTATTGCCTGGAACAATACAGATGAAAGCTGGGAGAACCTGATCTAGGGTGTTAAAGTGGGAATTGAAAGAAGATGGTGAAGGCAAAGGATAATTTAGCAATAAATTGAACACACAGGGTATTCAATACGATATATAGAATTTTACTAGGTGCTTATTTTTTACTTTAATAAAATTTATGGCTGGTACAGTTAACTCTTTCATTGAGAAAATCTGTCAGGTAGAAAATTACTAGGTCTGGAAAGAGAGCAATGGCACTCTGACCAATTCTCAAATTTCAGAGAAAGAGAAACTTGAAATCAACAGACTGCAACTACAGAGGAATATAGTAGCATCACCAATTGCAGAGAAATATCTTTAGACATGCAGGGTAAACAAATCACATGCACTTAACAATGGATCGGAGTTGGGGATTTATACTAGGACAGAATGCCATACTGATCATAGAGCCAAGATCTATGGTTGATTATAATATTCCAGCTCTCCTCTTATGGAGGCAATGATCTGGGAAGAAGACATTAAAGACCCATTTTGGTCTTTTTCAGATTTGAGACAAATAGTAGTCATATTGTCGAAATAGAATCAATAATGATATATGACTACTATCATTGCATATTATAATGTTACATAGTTTGTTCAGTTAATCAATTATCGAGCAGATTCTAGCTCACTTTTGGGGACAGCCTACATGTAGACTTTAATTTATAAATTAAAGTTTTCAGAAAACCTTTCATTTATTCAAGTAATTATTTTTGTGTCTAATTTTATAAAGAATAGATATTGCTACAATAAACTATTCTGGTAGAACAAACATCTGCATTATACATTTAAAATTTAATGCAATATTATGTCTGTAATAATAATAAGATAGCATTGAATTCTAATTATATTATTGTTTACTCTTTTTAATCTTTGATTTGGCTAGGATCTTAACATTTTGTTCTGATTATTATTTGCTATTCACATCCAGTATTTAAGTTACTTTATCAACTATGCATACATTTTAATCAGCTCTTGTTCAATGTTATAGTTCAATTCTGTTAAATAATTCACTTTGCCATTAAATTTACCTCTCAATAATGTTGCCTGTTAAATATAGTGTTTTGGAGAAAATCCATATTACTGAACATTCACTTGTGACATGAATTATCTTCTGAAGATGGTGTCGTGATTCAAGGCAATAAGTTATTTGGACAGCTCTTATGGTAACTCTGTTTACTCTGTAACACCTCATAACTCACTGCTGTCAGCGCTAAAGGATGGGAGGAAGTCTCCAGATCCTATATGCCCTCTTCCATTAGTCCTATTTCTGTTCTTTCCTACAAGAGAAAAACACTGTAACAGTAATCATTGGTGAAATCTCCCTTGAACTTCACAACCCATGCTTTGAATTTTTTTTTTAAATTCTAAAACAATTATGTAACTCCTTGAAAGAAGCAGAAAGATTATGATCCTTTCAGTATCCGGTGTATTTATCTTCCAACTTTCTGGAATAAACACTTATATTAAGATATCCTCACTTCTTTATGTTCCTTTTGGGACAAATGGCTTATTTGCAAGTTGATGATGTCATCCAAGAACTGTCTGAGCATGTACTATGTCATGCTATGTTAAAAAATAGCAGGTGAAAAGATGAGAGTAAAAAAACTTGTGGTTATGATGCAGAATTGGTGCAATTATCAGTCATTGAGACAAATGCCAGAAGATGGCAGTCCTATTTGTTCAGGACTTTATGAATTTTGCAAAACCCATGAGTGCTCTTTGGTTTCAACATGATCATAGCTCATGAAGAAACCCAGAAATTAGTTTTGTTACTATAGAAACCAAATAGAATGACTTATTTTTTTTCTTTTTAAAGAAACAGTCTCCAAAACCTTCAAAATTAGGTAAAAACAACAAAGGATGCTAGAAAATAAGTGCTAGTAACTAACACAGGAACAGAAGATGAAACACTACAAGTTCTCACTCATAAGCGGGAGCTGAACAATGAGAACACGTGGACACAGGGAGGGGGAACAACACATACTGGGCCTTTCCAGGGAAGGGGGTGGCAGAGGGAGGGGAGAGCATCGAGAAAAATAGCTAATGCATGTTGGGCTTAATACTTAGGTGATGAGTTGATAGGTGCAGCAAACCACCATGGCACACATTTACCTATGTAACAAACCTGCACATCCTGCCCATGTATCTGGAACTTAAAATTTAATAAAGAAAGAAAGAAAAAGAAAATAAGTGCTAGGGGAAACAAAAAAATTTTTTTTTCCTGCTTATGGGAGCATTCTGAAATCCTTGGGTCTTTTACGTTCTTTTGGTTAGACAGTTCCTTCTATTAGCTTTTTCTTAACAGAAATATATAAAGTTGGCTTTTGAAATGTCCTATTGCTTTAAAACAAATTAAATTAATTTGTACTGACATTAGTGCAATAAATATCCAAGTAATAGGAAGCTAAAATGATTTGTTTCAGTATGAAAACTAGACCAAGATACTTTTTATGCTTTTTAGTTGAGTATACAGGATTTTCATGCAAAATAATCCGAAACAGTGCAATGTATACGAAACAATGTTGTCCTGCTTCCTCCTTCCTACCAACTCAGATAAATTTGCAATTGATTTCACTGAATTTATTTACTATGGCATCTACAAGGTAGACTGATTTCTGACTACTGAAATCAGTAGTTTCAAAAACATTAGGACACTCAAGCTCTCTCTTTGTATTTAGGATTTGATGGAGCCTATGATTTATTGCATTTTAGTTTTACATGAAATCTGCTAATCAGTAGGATAAGCAACACATACAAAAACTGCATTTAAATAAAGCGCCTTTCTTCTCTGTCCTAGGAGTAAAAACTGGCCATGAACAGTGATAATACATGAGGACGAGATGTTCTGCAGGATAATCAAGAGGGACTAGTTTAAATGAGATGTAAAATTATTACATTCTACTTGATTCCCAGCCTCCAAAACCCTCTTTCAGACTTACCTGGAAAGCATATTCTCTCCTAAATATCTTAGATCCTAGGGTCCATCCTGATACAATGTCTGGATTCATCCCAGTGTTATCCAGCTGGCTATTTTCACCCTTGCTGGTGGTATCCTTGGACAACAGTCTGGTAACTAGGTTTTTAGCTTTTCTTAAAACTCTTATTCATTGAATGCCCTACTTATCTTACTTCAACTCCTGCCTCGTGTTGTAGCTCTTGTTTAGGCGAGCTAATATCTCTATTTCTTAACATTAAGTCACTGCATAATTCTAGCTACTGCTTTTCTGGGGAGACAAGAACCCTGGCCTTGAACCGTAATTGGTTGCTAAGAGCCTGCTATCTGATGACTGGTCTCCTCTCTAGCCATTGTGACTGCCTGTTCTTTGAGGACTGCCCCCACGCTTCCTCTTGCACATCTCCTGAGACTGATGCTCCTACTGCTGTGGTCACTCATGGGCTCACCTAGACTGTGATCTGTTGTCACAAATAGACCATTGCCTGTGGTTTGCTTATCTACTGAAAATTACCACTGTACCTGTGACTTAATATGCTCTTAAGTCTACCCACAACTCCTGTGCAGCACTTCTATCCAGAATTTGGCTTTGTATCTTTGTGGTGGAAATGCTACATAATGGTGTGTTACTGCAATCTCTTCCCTCTTCTGCCGCATCACATTGGCCACAGAGGGAGTGTTTACCCATGTAAATTAGCAAGCTCTACAAATGAGGGCTTTCCTCTCCCCCACAGAGAACAGGTGTGAAACCCTTATCAGAACACCACTAGCACTCAACCTTTACATGTCCCACACTGTCTTCTCCCTGGAAGAGGTCCCTTTGCCAGTGTTATTGCAGATAATGTCAACCATTCACCCAGACATTCAGGCCAGAACCTTGATAACAATCTGTGACGTCCACCTGCCAAGAGTTCTAGACTCCACCTTGTCTTTACTATAGCAACTGGTCTTTGGCATTCTCCACATTTCCTCCTCTTGAATCTATTTTCTACTCCATAGCAAAGGTGTTTTCAAAAGAATAAGTCTCTCCCCCTCTTGAATGTTCTTTAGAGGTTCCTCTTAGAACAGTTTCTCAAAGTGTGATCTTTGAATCAACAAGATCAGCATATCTTGGGGATCTATTAAACCTGCAGATACTCAGGCCCCACCCAAAGCCTACTGTATCAGGAACTCTGGAGAAGCACTGCCTTAACAGATCTTTCAATTGATTTCAATTCACACGCAAGCTTGAGAACCACTGATTTAGGATGAAGTTCAATGTTTTTAAATGATTGTAGAGTGTCTAAAAGGCTGCTTTAGTTTACCTCTCCCCTAATCTTTTTATTTCTCTGAAACTTGAACTCTTTTCTTTGGTAATCCAGAAATACTTTCAGTCCCTCTATGTGGGGTCATGTTTTCTTTCCCCAAATTCTCTTGTCATTGGTCCTTTGCATAGCCCAGTGATTAGCACACACCCACCCCATCTTCTCCTGCCTAAATATTTTTCCTTCATGCTTCAGTATCATCCATTTTTAAATCAGAGTAATCTTAATCATTTGTATAATTCAGGACTTTAAAGACAATTGCATGTCCAAATGTAGCAAGGTAGAATATGACTCAGTTTTACCTTATTTAGCATAACATTTAAACTCTTGATTATATGTTTCAAATAAATCATAATTATAGGTTTATATATTATATAGGTGCAGAATAACTTAAGCAACTAAAATTGCTTCATTCTAAACTAATATTTCACTAAAATGATTTAAAACCCAATGGATGCAAAATATACATAGCAATAATAGATAAACTTTGAGACGTGGAAACACAATTTCCCTTCCAAGAATTAATTATGTATTGAAAGAGAATCCAATTTATGTGGAAATGTAGCCATTGGCAAGGTAGTTACACAGTTATTGAATTTGTATTAAGTTAATACAATGAAAAAGGAAACCAAAATGAACCTCATACTTTTGTTTAGAATAAATCATGCACTGAAAATTTTGATGTGAAGAAACAAGGAGTATTATGAGAGAAAGAAACATTGTCTTGTTATCATACTGGAAAATTAAATATATAAGCCTTTCAAAATTTGCCAATCTATAAAATCATTGTATATTTTGATTAATGTCTTATTTCTGTTATAAAGTTCTTGTTTTATTATGTTTTAAAAATGTACAAATATGGAAAATGCTGTTTTTTTACTGAAAGATTAGTAATATTTTTAAAAATTTCATACTTAAAAATTTTGAATCTCAGAAAACATTTACATAAGAGCTGCAATTTTAGTGGGGAATAAAGAATAATAAGAATTACAGCTACTTAAAAGGTAAAAATATCACTAAATGCTCTCAACAGGAGCCTATCTTTATTCTGTCTCTTTCTTTGATATCTTAGACTGAGATATTCTTAATATTTTCAACCATCTGATAGAATTCAAGAAAATAGTAATCCAGTCATCTACGTAAAAAAAAAAAGTCCTGTATTTTTAGTATACATAAAATCGAGAAAGAGTAAAAAGTGAAAGGAAGACAATTTTCCTTTATCCTTTATAGTTTACAATGATATATGGAAAAGTTGTTTTGATTAATGATATTGGGATTAAATGAGGTTGACTTTTCCTCTTTCTTAGCTGAGAAAGCTTATAGTTCTAGCTGTATGTGCCTCTTTTAAACAGCCAGCCACCTGAACCATTTCTATGAAACTCTGCCCCTTGGATCTGGAGTGATTCCTGTATTCTTAAAACAAATTGGAGCTGAAGGGGATGCAAAAAGAACAGCTGCACAAACAGGCTTCTCATTATTTTAGAAGGATTTTTATGACATAAAGGATTCTATTACTTTTGTTGTCTGTGCCTTTAGACACAGAAAAATCAATGAATTCTTTTCTTTTGTTAACTTACTGTGTGGGTTAAATAAATTAATACACGTAATACATTTAGAACAGTGCCTCGCACGTTGTGTTTGTTATAATTGTTATTCAAATCAGTAACACTTATGAAATTACTTCTCCTAGCACTAAGTGGCCTGCACTTCAAATATGTGCAAGGTATTTGCAGACCCCCAATGTGTAACAAATAGAACATTTGCTAAACCTGTGTATGCACTGGAGGAGAGGTGCTCTCCATGTTTGTGTCTACATGAATTCTTAGGTTTTAGTGAGAGCAGTAAAAGAGTAGTAAATTAAGTAAAAGCTTCTGGAATCTCTGCAACATTTAGATTTAGGCCACAATTATGAGTATTTGCTATATGTCAAGTGCTGGACAAGCACAAATATTTTACATATAATGTCATATTTGATTATACAAGTTAGGAGTTACCATCATTACCTTGCAGTGAGGAAACAGGGTAGGAGAGTGTTGTGATTTGCTCAAGATTGTGCATGAAAAATCAGAAGAACCTGGATTTGAACTCAAACGTCTGACTCAAAAGTCCAGGATTCCTCCCACTGTACCACAACCAGCTGGAAGTTGACCTTGTCACAAAGCAGTCCACCTAGGCTAACAACTTTCTGTTTCAGCTCTGAAGTTCTGCAGTTCTAGGGTAATGACCTTACAGCCTTATGGTATTCATTGACATTAAGTCAGTCTATGGAATGAAGATGGAGAAGAGGAAAAGCCATAGTCACTAAGAGTAAGTTATTGTTGTGTATATAAATGACTAGACTATGGCAAGCATCAAAGGAAAGTTTCCTGTATATAAGAATAGTTTTCAGGATATTAAAATGTCAGATTAGGCTTCATTTATGTTCCCTTAAATGGTAGTTCAGAAATGTATAAATGTTGCCAGTTGTTGGTTCTTAACTGTTTACTTGACTTGGTGGAATTTGCAAGGGTAGTTAATATCATACATGTGATTTTTAAAATGACCTAAGGAAAAGAGAGTCCATTTCTGCTTCATTCTATTTGGAGCCGATTGTTTTCACACCTAAGAGTTTTAGTGTTCACTGAATTCTACATTTTATACTTGAGTATTAGTTCATTGTCTTTTCATGTAATTCTTTTTTGCCCACTCTGTATTTCTTTGAAGTTTTGCTCCACAGGGCTTTATGCTTTTACTTAGATTCTGCTTAAATGAAGCAAATTGGTCAGTGACACTTACAACTCATTCACTAAAACTATTAGCCTTCAGTGAGTTGAAAATGATGAATGCTATTAACTAAGACTATTTTATCACTGCCCAGAAAAGTGACTGCGTTAAAACCTACCATCCTTAAGCATCATTTATTAATGAATATTTTTAACGTAACACAATGAATGGTCTGTAAAACTAAGCAAATATTAAGCCATTAAAAAAATTCAATGAGTGATAACCAATTTTGGGGAAAATCCCCAGCCTCATTTTCTCTCTATAAAAGCTTATTATACACTTGAAACATGTCAGACTATGGAAATATTAACTTGCAAGTTAAACATGTTTGATACTTCTCTTAGAACCCATTTCACTCATAATTCTTACTCAAATATTGTACTATTTCTGAACTTTCTGAAACATTAAGCCCTAGAATGTTCTCAAAATACCGTGGTTCTTACTGATATGTGGAATTTTTTACAACATAGTGCTGATGGTAGGAGAAGAGACTGGAAAGAGAAAGGAAATACCGTATATGCAAGAGAAGACATTGATGCTGACCCACTGGAAAATTGTACAGCTTATTCATATTTAATAACATATTGGTGATGACTTTCCAGAGGTAAAATCTCAATTAGTGTGGAATCATTGACTATATAATCTGGGATATGTTTTTAAAAGAGATTGCTCTCATACTTATATTGAAATATAGAAATATTTAATGATTTTTCTTTCTTCCTCTTGAACCGACTATACTTGAATGAAGAGTTAGCCATGGGAAGGAAAACACGGGAGCTGCAATCCAGAGTTCTGGGGTCATTAGGGAAGGACAGGACTCAAATAGGGAATCTGTTGAGAGCCTACTGTAAAGTGGAGACAGAGGTTTTATATGGTCTTTTAACAGACCACTGTCTCTTGAGCCTGCGCGTGTGTGTGTGTGTGTGTGTGTGTGTGTGTGCAAGTGGAAACCAGAGAAGAGGTGGCATTAAAGAAGCAGACTGTATCTCTGCAGCAGGGATTCTACATCATGGAGATGTATCTTCAGACTCCACTTAACAATGCAGCTGTTGATTTTAAGAAGCTGTTATTGGAGAACCAGTAGCATATGTAGCTGTGTATGTATTTTCTTTCCATTCTTGACTTATTCTGTTTCACACTATAATCTGATAACCTCTCTCTTAATCTGAGAAGTCTGTCCTTTTTGTTTTTAATAAGGAAGCAGCCATGATTACAGGCAGTGTCAGGTGCTTCTCTTTTGTCCCTCCTTTGAGATCACTCGTATTTTCTTACCGGGGGATGAGGGCTTACTAAATGTGCAGACCTACTGAGTCAGAATTTTAACCTGCCCCTCTTGGTAAATCTTATGTATTTTAACAAGTGAGGGCCCAAACTGTATCACAAAGATGAACTAAGAGAATATCATTTAAATATGGGTGTCTATTTGAGACAAATCAGGAAGTGCAAAGTCATTTCTACAATTCCATTTTATAGACTGAATAAAACCACAACAAAAGGCACATAATAATGCAACGTTTCAATAAAAATAAGCTAGGACTGATTTTAACAAGCATATTTATACTAGCATTTGTTTTTTTCTTCTTCCCATTCTGTTGGTTGGAATGTTAAGAGAATCAGTAGCCTGTGAATATAATTGAAACAAATGGAGAAACGAATCTCAGGATTTTTCCCCTGTGGAACTCTTTGCTCATGAACAAATATGAAATTATTTTAACTTGATTAGTTTTCACAGGATCATTAAGTCATATGGGGAGAGTCCTGAGAACTGGGATCAAACATAGATTCAGTGAAATGATGCATATAAAACTTAGCAAAGTGGTTGTCACTAAATAATAATAGAAAACATCTCTATATAATACTCTATATTATGTTGCCAGTACTATTCTAAGTGCCTTAGATATATTTAATAATTCACTCTATCGTCATAGCAACTATATGTGGTATGTATATTATTATACTCATGTTATAGAAGCAAAACTGAGGCAAAGAGCGTTCACATAATTGCCCAATGTTATAAAGCTAGTATATAATGAAATATACTATATTTAATATATATAATGAAATACTATATTTAATGTATATAATGAAATCTTCTGCAAACTGGATTTAGAGTTGATTTTCTCAATCACTGCAACAGAAATAGACTGCATTGTTACCTGGACAAACAAGCAAGTGTAAAACATTTTGAAAATTTTGAAGGAAAGAATATATATAGACTAGTCTTACAAGATACTAAACTGTTATATAAAACTAGAATAATTAATCGTGTAATTTAAATGATTAAACTATAGTACTTAGTGGTGAAAACAGATTGGCAGATCAGTGGGGTAGAATAGCTATCCTGGAACCAGATCCTTTAACGCAATGCATGATAAATGAATCCTGATGAATAAGGTGAAAGAAATGAATCTTTCAAAATGTATTGCTAAGAGTGTTGATGAGACAGTTTAAAAAATCCATTTTGATTTCACTTCACTCCATTTTATCAAAATAGATTATAAAGGGATGAAAAGCTAAACATAGAAAATGAAACTTTAAAACAGCAGAAAATACAGGTAGGTATTTATCTAACTTGTGAATGGAGACAGCTTTATGAATTTGAATGAAACCAAACACTAAAAATGTCCTCTATAGCTTTGTGTTTGTAAACACCTTCAAGACAGCAAGTAAAAAGAAAACAAAACAAACACAAATAAAAAACCCCAGAAACAAACCAAAAATAAATCCCAGAAACAAATAATAATAATAAAAAACCCAAAATGGAATTAAAAGAAAAAAACACAGGAATGTATTTAAAATAAAATGTAAAAGATTGTTGGTCTTCTTAATAATAAGACATTAAACCACTTTTCCTCCAGCAGGCTAAATGGCATGATCTTTCATGCCCTTCAAGTATCTCCTCGAGCATCATCTATCAGATAGGTCTTTCCCTAGCACATAGTGTTCCCTTGTCTTTCACCACTCATTAACACTTTAACCTGTTTTGTCTCTAGAGTGCTTATTACCACTAGATATATAATTTAGTTAAGAATCCCTTTTTCCCATTAATAAGTGAGCTAATTTTTGTATTTGCAGAGCTCTTAACAATACTTGGCATAAAATTGGGTATTTAATAAATATTTGTGGAGTGAATGAATGGACATGGATCCTAGTATAAACTTTCAGGATAAAAACCAAGTGTTAAAGAACCCAATATAGCCCGAGTAAAGGAATACTCTTTAGTAACTTATCCTAATAATAATATAATCATTTCATTATTAGACTGTATATTTTTGTGATTTCAAATTTAAGAAAATTATTTTAGAGAATGTACTTTTTCCATATCTCCCCCAAGTTTAGATGTCTATACTGTTCTTAAGGTTTTTAAATTTTTCCAGAGACACACGAAATTTTAAAATACAAAATAATATAATTTCTTTACAAAAGATTTTTGATTATGTTAATCTCCTTGTATTAAAATATAAGTCAGTCAAACACAGTTTTAAAGTTTGTAATTGTCTCCTCAGGAAAAAAAAATCCACAATCCTCATTGACATTAATTAGTTAATACCCTCAATATGAGCATATTATATTATTAAGTATAATCTCCTGGTGTAAATGAGGAAAGGCACTCTTAAAATCTTTTTAATTGTTTTACATTATAACTAGGGCAACTGTAATTATATATCTCATCTCAATTTTTTTTGGATTAAATAATTTTAGTCAACTGATTTTTCACATTGAAGAAGTGTTATTGGCTACATCAAACAAATTATCAAGAGCCAGCACTTAAAAAAAGTACCAATCAAAATTTTTAAGTGGAGCTCCATTCTTGTGAGATTTAAAGTGTTTCTGTGCCAGTCTTTGCATAATTCATGAAGGATTTGAATTCCTTAGTATTCATGCCTGAATGTGGGAATGTATAAGAAATTCATGATTTATATTTATTGTAATAAAAACGTTCAACTTTTACCAGTTCAGTACTCTTTAGATGGGTGAGATAGAATCAAATCTCTTATTTTTTAACCTTCTTTTTAAATATCTTTCCTTTAACCTATGTAGATAGACAAGTGTGTTATTATTGTATATCAAACCACCCTAAAATATTACAGTTTATAACGACTATTTGTTACTTTTCATGCTTCTACAGGTTAAATTGATAAACTAGATTTCAAAAATTATTAAATACTTTGTTCATCAAAAGGCATCTTAAAAGATATGTATAGCAAGCCACACCATGGGTGACAAGTTTTGTAAAACATATAACTGCAAAAGGACTGTTGCCTAGAATATATAAAAAATACCACAACTCAATAATAAAAAGGCAAACAATTCAATTAAAAATTGGCAAAATATTTTCAAAGATATTTTATAAAAGAACAGGTACAAATGTCCTTTTAGCATATGTCACACTTCTCGATATCATTAGTCATCGGAAAATACAAATTAAAACTATGCTAGGATGCCATTATACATCTGCATGAGTGGCTAAAGTAAATAGACTGATAACATTAAATGTGGACAAGGATACTGAGTAACTAAAATTCCATACTTTACTGATGGGAATGTAAAAGGCAGCAGCCACTTTGAGAAAGTATTGGCAGTTTCTTGTAAAACTCAACTTTTATTTACCGTGAGACCCAGTACTTTTTATCTTTGGTATTTACCTCAAATAAATGAAAACCAAAAGGCTTTTATAATTACAATCATTCTGCCCTTTTCTGAATTACTTTAAAGTGTAAAAAAAAATCTTGGTGTATGTGAAGAGCAGAATGAATCTCTAGTATATTAATATATGAAAATAGTTTTCGACAATCAAAAGCAGCAATGTAGTAAAATGACAACAAGAATTAATCTCACAAACATTATGCTTAGCATAAGAAACTGACCACAAAAGCACATACTGTATGGTTCCATGTATATGAAATCTTGTAATAGGCAAACCTAATGTATAGTCAGAAAAATCAAACCAACAGAACAGCAATTGTCTCTGGGAGTATTCAAGGGATTGACTGGGAAGGGGCATAAGGGAACATTCTGGGGTAAAAATAATATCCTTTTTCAATAGGAGTTTGAGTTATCCAGCTGTATCTATTTATTGAAACTCAAATCTACACTTTATGTATTTCATAGTATATAAATGCAAAAATCTTACAAGATTAGATTTTTAAAGAAACTCTCGTAGAGAATACTCATGTAAGGTTTGAATCAAGGTGAAAGAATGGCACGACCAGAGAAAGAAAAGTACAAGCAAGCCTGGGAGGCCAGAGACTCCTGGGCACAGCTCCCCAGGCATTTGTCTCATAGAACACTCTTAATCTGTGGATTATAAACCACTCATATAGAGTGAGGAATCTGAGTTTGAAGAGACCATGAAAAACCTTCCAGCAGAGTCTCTTATGCCGACTAATCATATTGCCAAGCTAGTGAACCAATTTGTTTACGGATCACTTACACCTGGTGTAATTGGTTAAGTAACAGTTACATCAGGTGTAAGTGATTCGTAAACAAGTTGGTCCTGGGTGTAAAGTATAAAATGAGAAAATTAAACAGCCCATTTTAATCTTTAGTTAACCCCCCCCCTCTTTTTTTTTATCTTGGTACCAGACTTTTCTAGGTATTTTCAGTGATGAGCACAGAGCTGTCAGATGATAGCATGGTCAGATAATGGTATGTAGTAAATTTTAGATCAAAAGAAAAGAAACTGTAAAAAAAATTGCACTCTTGTTTATAATATGCATTATGAAGTACTTAAGCAGAAGTGTATAGATTCTGCAATTGACTTTAAAATAAATAAAAAAATGAGCTTCATAGTGGGGAGATGAGTAAATGTAAGGTTAAAATTAAATAAATTACTAGCAGTAAATCTAGGAAGTGAATGTATGGGTGTTCATTTTAAATTCTTTCAACTTTACTGCAAATTTGAAGATTTTTATGAGATTTTGGAAAAATCCGTAAGTTCAAAGATTTATTAAATCTTCTTTAGCTAACAATTTTGACCTAGGAAAAGGGGGATTGCACCAATAAAAATGTGAGTGAAACAAATATGTTATCTCCTCTTTTCTACCATTCTTTATTTTTCTCTTGCTCTTTTTGATGGTCAATCTTTTGGATTCAAAGATGCAAAGTATTGTTTCTGGGTATATCTGGGTGTTTGTGTGTTGCCAGAGGAGAGTAAAAATTGAGTCAGCGTTGGGAGGTCGAGGCGGGCGGGTCACGAGGTCAAGAGATCGAGACCATCCTGGCCAACATGGTGAAACCCCGTTTCTACTAAAAATACAAAAATTAGCTGGTCATGGTGGCGTGCGCCTGTAGTCCCAGCTACTCGGGAGGCTGAGACAGGAGAATTGCTTGAACCCGGGAGGCGGAGGTTGCAGTGAGCCAAGATTGTGCCACTGCACTCCAGCCTCGTGCCTGGCGACTGAGTGAGACTCTGTCTTAGGAAAAAAAAAAAAAAATTGAGTCAGTGGACTGGGAGAGGAAGACCCACCCACAATGTGGGTGGGCACCATCCAATTGGCTGTCAGCTTGGCTTTAAGACAGAAGAAGGCGGAAGAAGCTGACTTGCTGAGTCTTCCCTCTTCGTCTTTCTCCCGTTCCGATTGCTTCCTGCCCTTGAATCAGACTTCAAGCTCTCCCGCCTCTGGACTCGTGGATTTACACCAGTGGTTTGCGGGGCTCTCAGGTCTTCAGCTACAAGACTGAAGGCTCTACCGTTGGCTTCCCTGTTTTTGAAGTTTTGAGACTCCGACTGAGCTGCTACTGGCTTTATTGCTGCTCAACTTGCAGGCGGCCTATGGGAGGCTTCACCTTCTGAGCCAGTGAGTCAGTTCTCCTTAATAAACTCCCTTTTATATACGCATCTATCCTATTAGTTCTGTCCCTTTAGAGAACCCTGATTAATACACTTTTCTTTCTGCTGCTTCTTTGCTTCTAGGTACATATGAGCTTTTTGCTCAACACTAAACATATCTATTAAGATTTCTTTCAGAATTACTTTAAAACCAGTAAACTGAATAGGTGAATTACACTCAGGTGCTAACAATTATAAACGCTCTTAATGAGGTGTATTCTCTGCAGTTGAATAGCACTGACAACTATGTGTGTATAGAATTATAAGGAAATTCCATTTTTTTTTCCTGAGATAATTTCAATTTAATTGCAAAAATAATGTTCACATAGGAAAGTAATTCACAAGACGATGATGAATTTTGTAAATGCAAAACTCAGTGGTGAGAAGAAGGTGAGAATATGCTCAACTGGGAGGGCAAGTAAAAGTTTCAAATTGAAGGTGGATCTTAAAGGATGAGTGAGCTCTCCATACGTGAATATAGCCTTCTAGGCAAGGGAAATGAAATAAGAAAAAGGACAGTATGTCAATTTGCTACATATATTTTTTAGGATAACATGGAGTTCATATTGGAGAACAGTGATTTGGCAGAAATTTTTGAATTCTATTTTAGCTATATTATCAGTATATCTCCAAAGAAAGTGGAAATCTAAGATTGTATCCTTGAGGCCAGTATTAGAGGGATAAATGTCCCATGTAGCACTGAGTGTGATTTCATAACTCAAAACAAAGATGCGTTTTATTATCTGTTTGATGTACACCTTACATAGATTTTAAAAAGCATCTTTATGGAACATATTACTGACAATGTATGTGATCTCACAGAGAGAACTATGTACAGAGTGGGGGCAGAGATACTCAGAAAAGATAAAGACATAGTGAAGAGCTAATATGTCAAACCTGAGAGGAAATCTCCCTAAGAGCACACATCCAAGTAGTGTACCAGATAGGTATTTCTGGCAGGGCAATGCTTATTGACATCTACATGTCAACAAATATTAATGTCACATCAGTCAGAATGGACGTTATTAAAATGCCAAAAAATAACATGCTGTTGAAGCTGTGGAGAAAGGGAACACTTATACACTATTGGAGGGAATGTAAATTTGTTCAGCCACTGTGAAAATAAATTTGGAGAGTTCTCAAATAACTTAGAACTACCATTTGGCTTAAGAATTCCATTACTGGGTATCTATCCAAAGGAAAATTATTTGTTCTACAAAAAACACATTTGCACTTTTATGTTCATCACAACACTGTTAGCAATAGCAAAGATATGGAATCAGCCTAGGTGCCCATTAATGTAGATCGGATAAAGAAAATGTATATATACGCCATGGAATATTACACAGCCATAAAAAAGAATGAAACCATGTCCTTTGTAGCAACATGAATGCAGCTGGAGTTCTTTATTCTATGCAAGGTAATGCAGGAACAGAAAACCAAATACCACATGTTCTTACTTATAAGTGGGAGCTGAGCATTGGGCAAACATGGAGATAAAGATGGAAATAATAGACACTGGGGACAACTAGTGGGAGAGAGGGAGGGTGCAAGGGCTAAAAAACGACCTATCTCGTACTGTGCTAACTACCTGGGTGATGGGATCATTTGTATCCTAAACCTCAGCATCATGCAATACACCCACATAACAAACCTGCACATGCATCCCCCAAATTTAAAATAATAGTTGATTATTTAAAAAGCCCAAATAACATATTTCAACTGTTATACACACACAAACACCACCCCCCCCCCCCCCCCCCCCCACACACACACATTTATTTAAGTTCAGGGGTACATGTGCAGGTTTTCATTTGGTAAACTCACTCATGTCATGGAGGTTGTTGAACAGATTATTTTGTCACCCAGGTGTTAAGCCTAATACCCACTGGATGTTTTTCCTGATCATCTTCCTCCTCCCACCCTTCACCCTCAGGTAGGCCCCAGTGTCTGTTGTTTCCCTTTATGGGTCCATGTGTCTCATCCTTTAGCATCCACTTATAAGTGAGAACATGAATTATTTGGTGTTCTGTTCATGTATTAGATTGCTGAAGATAAAGGTTTCCAGCTCCATTCATGTTCCTGCAAGGGACATGATCTTGTTCATTTTTATGGTGGCATAGTATTCCATTGTGCATATGCACCACATTTTGTTTATCCATTCTACCATTGATGGTCATGTAGGTTGATTCCTTGTCTTTTCTATTGTGAATAGTGCCGCAATGAACATCTGCATGCATGCGTCTTTATGGGAGAACAATTTATTTTCCTTTGGGTATATACCTAGTAATGGGATTGCTGGATCAAATAGTAGTTCTGCTTTTAGTTCTTTGAGGAATTACCACATTGCTTTCCACAATGGTTGAACTAATTTACACTCCAACCAGCAGTGTGTAAGTATTTGACATTTTAATAATTGCCATTCTGACTGGTATGAGATGGTATCTCACTGTGGTTTTGATTTACATTTCTCCAATGATCAGTGATGTTGAGCTCTTTTTCATATGCTTCTTGGCCACATATATGTCTTCTTTTGAAAAATTCATGTCCTTTGACGATCTTTTAATGGGGTTTGTATCAGTTGATTTTCATGCTGCTATAAAGACATACCTGAGACTGGGCAATTTACAAAAGAAAGAGGTTTATTGGACTTACAGTTTCACGTGACTGTAGGTCTCACAATCATGGTGGAAGGTGAAAGGCATGTCTCACATGGTGACAGACAAGAGAAGAGAGCTTGTGCAGGGGAACTCCTCTTTTAAAATGTAAAAGTTTTATCCCGTTTTGTAGGTTGTCTCTGTTTACTCTCTGATAGTTTCTTTTACTGTGCAGAAGCTCTTTAGTTTAATTAGATCCCATTTGTCAATTTTTGCTTTTGTTACAATTGCTTTTAGTGTTTTCAACATAAAATCTTTGCCACGTTCTATGTCTAGAGTGATACTGTCTAGATTGGCATCCATGGTTTTTATAGCTTTGGGTTTTACATTTAAGTCTTTCATTCATCTTCAGCTGATTTTTGTATATGGCATAAATGTCAGAAGCATTCTAACCAGAATGATTCCGTCTTGAGTGAGGGCTAGGAAAATGAGGCTGGGACTTGCTGGGCTGCATTCCCAGAAAGTTAGTTATTCCTAGCCTCTAGATGTCTATGGTTAAAGGAATAGATGGATAATGTTTACTAAACAGATCCAGACTTAGGAGTGTCCTAATATCCCCATATCTTAAGAACAAAGGCATTCCTCATTTTTCTTTAAAGATAATAATATTAATTCTTGCAAAATATAGTAATTAAAAACTGAAATTCACTGAAGGGGTGCTTAAAATAAATGCACAGGCTTAAATAGTTATATAACAAGAAAGAAGTTAAAAACAAACAATTAAACAAGGCCATTAACTGGATAATTATTTGTAGTTGGAAAAACACAGGAACAGCCTAACCGTCCACTACAAGGATACTAGTTATGAAATATAATTTTTCAATACAATGCAATGATACGAAACTGTAAATGACAACAAATTTCTGTAATATTATGGAAAGATTATTCAAATACTTTGTAAAGTGAAAAGTGTAAGGCATAGAATAGTGTGCATGGTATGCTGACCTGGTGTATAAATGGTAGACAAATGTAGAAAATAATGTATGCTTTTGATTTTATATACTTGAAGGAAATTTGGAAAGATACACAATAAAGGGGTTACCTGGTGAGGATGGTTTGGGGAGGTGTGCTAAACAAACAAAGCAGAGTAGTGGCAGGGAGAATTCCTTCCCATTCATAAGTTTTCTTTACATTTTTAATTTTTAGAAACTTGTGAAATGAACTGGCTATTTAATTATTAAGTAAAAACATGAAAAGAAAATGGAATAAAACCTATCTATTGAAGAAGTACAAAAATAAATCTCACTGCAGAGATTGCAATATATTTTGCTTGCTTATAAGATTAGCCCTGCCCTTCATCTAAATTTTTTCAGGGAGTGAGATTACTCTTTTCCCTCTGGTCGCAAAAGAGTCTCTCCTTTGTACAAACTGTAGAGCTGTTATTGATTAGTAAAATACATTTTCTTATCCTCATGCTTTCCCTATGAATATTTTGATATTTGTAACCACGCTGGGCATGTTTTTCCACTTCAGCGAACTGCAGAAACTGAGTATCAAAATTTGGTTTTGTCCTTTCACTTGTTATGTCATAATTTCAGGCTCTTCTTTTTTCAGCTTGCTTGGACTTTATCACTGTGGATGACCTTTACTTCCTGACCACTCTCTCTGGCTCTTGACCTAGAGTTCTTTCTTTCTTCACCAGTCCCTTGGAATTAGTGATCAAATTTTTCCTTGACACGTGGGATTCTTAATCTTGATCATTGATCATCGAAGCATTTATTGGGATGCTTGATCATTTGAGCTTATCTTTCATGGGAAGACTCACTTTTTGTTGTTTTTGTTATTTTGTTTTGTTTTGAAGACAGTGTCTCCCTCTGTTGCTCAAGCTGGAGTGCAGTGACCTGATTACGGTTCACTGAAGACTTGACCTCTCAGGCTCAAGCAATTCTCCCATTTCAGCCTCCTGAGTAGCTGGGACTACCATCCCTGGCTAATTTTTTCGCCAGGCAGAGACAAGGAGAAAATGTTTTGCCGTATTGCCTATGCTGGCTTGAACTCCTGAGCTCAAGCAATCCACCTGCCTTGGCCTCCCAAAGTGCTGGGATTACAGGCATGAGCCACTGTACCTTGTTCCACTTGTTATTTGATGAAAGCAAGGTTGCATATCGTATTTGCAGATAAAAGTGCTTCACAACCACTCAGTTGAAAACCAAGTCTATATATTCAACTTTATGAAGTTGATTGATTTAATACATATTCAGTATTTCATTCTAAATCAATGGGCTGGCTCATTTTTTTATAATAATAATCCTAAAATTAATCAAGCTAGATAAAAAGAATAAATACTGTAGTAGTGTACTTTATCCCACATATTTATTTTATCTCAAAAAAGTGGAAGAAAATAATTTCTTTTCTTTCTACCACACCAAATTTTCCCAGCTTAGTGTCCTGTTGTTCTCTGAGGGGATAGATAAACATTTAGACAAGGAAGACCTTGCTATTTTCCTGTTTTCATTTCTTTGGGAAAAGTTTTCCTGAATTTAGAGATTATGTCCTATTTCTTTCATAGTTTCCTATACTTCTGTGATCAGAGTTTAAAATTAAATTCTTGTGGAATTTTATAATACACATCAATCATCTTTTTAGACTCTAATTTCTGTGAAGTTGTGGCCCATACCTGTTGGCTAACTTTTGTTACTGAGTGTCAAGCATGTGCCCTGGCACAAAGCACAAGTGTGAATGAACACACAAATGAATGCATGAATGAAGTCTCTGAGAATCTTTCTGGAAGGGACTAAGGATAGTGATGTGTAGGTAAAAAAAAAAAATCCTTCCCTTCTTTTAAAGTTCCAATACCTATTCAGGCTCAGGAAGTCTAATGTGACCTTAAAACCTTGTTGAGCTTCCAAGCAGAGGTGTTGTTTTGAAAATCTTGTTTAGTTGTATTCCCACTCTTGGAAGCCTTAACCGTCATGGTCATAGTGGTGAGCATGAATTAACTGCAATGTGAAGGGATCCAAAACAAAGCTGGAGTAACCTGTAAATAATATTTTGGTGGCAGGGTAGCAGGTTGTCACATGGTCCTCAAATCCAACAGCCTTTATACCTGAGCAAGCTTCAGCATCTTCTGAAAGGACATGTTGAACACAGATTTCAGGGTTAGGATTAAGTTTGTTTTTTTTTTTTTTTTTTTTTTTGAGATAGGACTTGAGGATTTGTATACTGCTTTCTGGGAATTATTAGTGGAAAACTGGATAACTGCTTCCACTGACCTTTTCTAGATGTTCTCCCTTCTACCATTTCCTTTAGAATCTTGATTCCTGGCATTGAGATAGATAGACGGATGGATAGATAGATAGATAGAACTAATTCCAAGGGACTGGTGAAGAAATAAAGAACTCTAGGTCAAGAACCAGAGAGAGTGGTCAGGAAGCAAAAATGATCAACAATGGTGAAGTCCAATAAAGCAAGCTGAAGGAAGAGGAGCCTGAAATTATGATGTAACAAGTGAATGGAACAAAACCAAATTTTGATACTCTGTTCCTGCAGTTAGTTGAAGTGGAAGAACATGTCCAGAGTGGTTACCATATATATATATATACACACCCACATATACATATACATATACATATACATATACATATATATATACCTGATAGTCTGGGATTCTAAAATACTCAGCTCTTTATATAAAAGACTCCAGGAAGTAAGAAAATTTCAATAAACCAATTGAGTCATCTGCACAAATAGAATTATAGTTCTGCATCATTATTCATTGTTTTGTGGTCTCCCAAAATGAGTATTCTTCAAAAGTCATCTTTAATAGGGATGAGTAATCCATACTTGGGGCCTGGCAAATCTATTGTGATTTCTGAAAGGTTAGCTTGGGGGAAGAAAGTTTCCAAATTTTCCCATTTGTGGTGTGTTTTCACTCTACTACTATTTCCTCTGTAATTATATTTTTTGCTATTATGAAACCAATGTTTAAAGAAAAGTATAAAAAAGGTATAAGAAAAGAATACAAAGAGAAAAGATAGAGAGAGAGAGGGAGGAAAGAGGGAGAGAGAGATGAGAGATGGGAGGGTCAGAGGTCAAATAATACCTAAATATTTGGGGTATCATCAAAGGATGCAACTACTTAATGACAAAAAAGAAAATTTAAATAAAGACATGAACATATATTCAAACTCAATAATATGCATAAAAGACATAATACAATTACAATTTTTAATGTCCTGTTTAAGAAATCAGCAACAGTTTCAACAATAATGATTCTTCATATAGTAGAGGGCACAACAAAATAGAAATTTGCAGACGTTGTGGAATGCATACTGTAAGAAGGTTTGAATGATTTATTTAAAAAAGTAAATACTACTCTCTATATTATAAAGTGCCATGTTAGAGGGTTAAGTGTTCAAAAATCTTTATCTCATAGTTATTTTCCTTTCTTTTCAAGATTTTGCAGTTCATGCTTATAGCTACATTCCCTTCTCATAGGTTAGGTGAAAGAGTATGGCCACTGAATGGTGAACTCAAATTATGAGCTAGAATTTGGAAGACAGTCATTAGAATATTCGGTGTAAACAAAGGCAAGGGGCTAAGATACAAATCTGGAGCCAGACTTATATTTTTGGACACAAGGAATAGATCAGGTTTTTTTGTATGGCTGCCTGCCAGTAAGAGAACTGATTGGCAAATACCAGAAACATTTCACTAATCTAAACCAAATAAGAGGAAAATACACTTGAGTCAACAAAGGATGAAACAGAATACTATTTTCCACTGCAACTTTACTGTTTCGTTATATAAATTACAGTATTGTAAGCTAATAGATTGGTATGAGGATAATAATTTGATTTAGTCATTTTTTTGTTATTTGCATATAACTGAAAGTTCTAAGTACTTGAAAGCAATTTATTTTCATAAGCAGGATGTATCCTTCCTCTAGAATCTTATTTATATTATCCATTGGCTGTAGCAAAATTTTTTTAAAAAAACTAAGCTAAAATGTCCCCAGTCCCTGTGACACCCTTTCAAATGACTGGATTCTAACTTAATATCTTACTACATTGTGTATATGACTAGCGAGTGGAATATGAATAATTTACCACCAAATGGTGTGATTCAAGATTGCTATAGAAAGATTAATCAATGAGGAATTTGTTTGTGAGAAAATGTTGTGTTGGCTGACATGTGATTGGCACACTCTATCTCAGTCATCTTTGGTGCGTAACAATATACTACAAAATTTGGTGGGTTAAAATAACTATTCATTTTGTCCATAATTCTATAGATGAGCAATTTATCCTGGGTACAGCTGGGCAGTCTGGTTTTGGTTAGGGTCATTTAAATTTCTTTGGTCAGCTGCCGGGTCAGCTGGAGGCTAGTTGGTCTAAGATGGCCTCAGCTCATGTCTGCGCCACATGTCTCTCTCATCTTCCAGCAGGCCAGCCTGGTATTACACAGTGATGGCAGACTTTGAAAGCACAGTGGAAGTGTGCAAAGATTCTTGAGGGCCAGGCCTGGAATTCACTTGAAATTGCTTCCTGCACATTCTATTGGCCAGTGAAAAAGTAACAAGGCAATTCCATATTCAAGGGATGGAGAATACCTTCACATTTTCATGGGAACCCCTATGTTGCCATTTTATTTTTCAATCTGCCACAAACTCATAGGGTTTTATTTTCACAAAATATTACATTAGTTGTCAACATCATTTCAGCTATTCATTTTCTCTCTCTCATGGCAGGAAATGTTTTGCTATAACGAATTCTGATGAAACAAATTATTTTATTAAAAATATGTAATTTAATGGAACTGCATTTACCTTTCTATTTTCTGTTCCTCAATAGTTACTCATCATGTATAGAAAAAGAAAGTCAGATTCCTTCAGAATCTGCCATTCGTGATCTTCTCTCTCTTGACCTATCTACTTTCCTCCCTCATTACTTTACCACCTCCGGACTCTAGGCATGTTGCATAGTTTGCTGTTTCATAGACATATCATGGAATTTTGTTTCAGCGTCAGTGCATGAGTATGTGTGTGTGTGTGTGTGTGTGTGTGTGTGTGTGTGTGTGTAGAAACCAACCCATATGTTATGAGTACCCTTTAATTCTTTATCTGCTTAATGACTTTTCAATTTCCCAAGCATCAGCTATGTAACTTCCCTGATGACCTCTCTTGCCTCTAAGGAAATTCAGAAATAAGGCCTCTGTATTCTGTTAGTACCCTTACTGAAATAAAATTATATGTGCTCAGATGTGATTCTGCCTTTAAAATATAAACTGCTTAAAAGCAAAGAGTGCATCCTAATCATCTTTTGTATGCACAGCTTAACTCTGTATTTGTGACTTCTTTATTCTCTTCTTTCATACTATGATAAACTCTTTAAACTTCTTTGACCATCTGATATACTCTCACAGTTTCAACCATCAGTAAGTACTACGTAGATGATTCTTAAATCATTTTTTGTTTGTTTTTGTATTTTTGTTTGGTGATCAATGTTTTCCTAAGTTCCAGAGGTATCTCCAAATGGCTATTTTGAAATTTATAGTTGCATATCCTGCTGCTTTCTTATATATAACATGCCATGGTCTGAACTTGCTGTCTTCCTCAGAGCCTGATGGAAATCTGCTTTGCTACCTGTGATAACTACCATAGTCAATGACATCATCATCTTAGAAAACTTAAGGGAATTTTTGCACACATTGGTTTGAGCTTCAAAACAGTTGAGTGATAGAGAAAAGCAAAGACATTTATCATCGCTATTTTACTATCAACAAGATCAAATCTCAAGGAAATTAAGAGGTTTATCCACAGTCATGGTGGTTATAAATGGAAGAACTGGCCAGGCATGGTGGCTCATGCCTGTAGTCCCAGTACTTTGGTAGGCTAAGGCGGGAGCACCATTTGAGTCCAGGAGTTTGAGACCAGCCTAGACAACATAGGGATGCCCTGTCTCTACAAAAAAATTAAATAAATTAGCTGGGCATGGTGGTACCTGCCTATAATCCAGATACTCAGGAGGCTGAGGCTGGAGGATCACTGGTGCCCAGGAGGTAGAGGCTGCAGTAAGGTGTAATTGTGCCACTGCACTCCAACCTGAGTGACAGAGCAATACTCTATAATAATAATAATATAATAATAAATAAATGGTAGAACTGAGACTCAAACTCAGGTTTGTCTAACTTAAAAGGAAGGTAGTTTGTGTTTTTTTAATCTCTGATTTCAGAATCATGGACATAGTCTTGACAGGGTTTGCTTACTCATTGGTTGTGGACTAAGAAATAAAAAAGAAACATTTTCTCTCTTCATTCTCCACAATTGGTCAGTTTCCAAATGCTGTTATTTTATCTCAGCAATAGTATATCCTTTTCTCATCAGTATCTCTCTTTCCTTTCAGCTCATATTTCCTTATTTCACCTCCTTATTCTTATTAGTAATTGTTATAATAGCTTTATAATCACTCTCTCTTACTCTGGTATCTCCTGAGTTTTAAGTCAGGGCAATGATTTTTTATTTAATATCTTCAGACAGAATAACTAACCATGAATCTAGTAGAGTGCTTGATAGAAATTTTGAATTAATTTTTACTATTGGAACTTAAAGATATTTTGCTAGGAATATGAAATAATTATGTAATATATGATGGGTTACAACATGGCAATCTTCATTCACCTAACCTAATTAAAGGATAAACAAACAAACATTTTTCTTTCAGAATCAGGAGCAGTGTTGCAATTAAAATGTAGACAGTGTATTACAAAATATATTGGTAAAATGGATATGTTCCCAGCTATTTAACTGTGTGCTGTTTATGTAAATCCACCTGCTGTTGAAGTCAGATAAGTGTTTATTTGCATTTATATTCTAACATTTACAAAGATACATTATTTACAAAATTTTGTGTATTATATCCTAAACATATGGGTATTTATTCTTGGCCGTTATACCCGTTATACATGTATATGTGTTTTTTGTAGGCCAGAAAAGAACATTAGAGAAGGAAATAAATTTGTCTGAGATAGTGAATTAATACTAATATGTATAAGTGTTTACTGTGTTCTCAAAAATGCACCAAAAGCCTAAGGGTATTATCTCATTTGATCCTCGCGACAACCTCATAAAATGGTTACTCCAATCCCCATTTTATAGATGAGGAAATAGAGGCTAAGTTAAGTTCAATATATTGTCCAAGATCATTCAACAATTAAATCGTAGAGGAGGATCTGAAAGCCACCTGAGTAGATTGCGTCTGGTTGCAGGTCACAGGAGGCAGCAAGCATTCTCGCAGTAGAAAGTTAGATTCCAGTGGCAGGGACTGAGTTTCAGGGGGACAAACAGTCTCTACAATGCTTGCTAAAGTCAGTCATGCCTTTAAGATTTTCAAGCTAGACACTAGGTCCTGCCCATGGCTTTTGACACAGTTCTGACTACATTCATTAGAAAGAGGTTGGGACATAAAATTACCTATTGTATTCGTTTTCCATTGCTACGCAATGTATTACTACAAACTTAGTACCTTAAGTTTAAGTTACCTTAAGTATGTCACTTAATACCTATTTATTAGCTCACAGTTCTGTAGGTGAGAAGCTTAAGCATAATATAACTCACCTGTCAAGAACATACTAGATCAAGGTTTCTGGTGGATGTGTTTATATCTGGAGCCTAGGGTCCTATTTCAAACTCTTTCAGTGTTGGAGAATTCAATTCTTGTGGTTTTAGGACTAAGGCTGGCTCTCTTGCTGGTTGTCACTCAAAGTTTATCTCAGCTGGAAGATGCCACTCTCAGTCTTTTGGCACATTTCCCACCATCTTCAAAGCCAGCAATAAACAATTGCTCTTATTGAGTCCCTCTCATACTTTAAATCTCTTCAGTCAAGAAGAGCCTCATTCCCTTTAATTGCTCACATGAATAGACCAGACTCACTGCAACAACTTTATTAAAGTCAACTGATCTAGGATCTAACCACACTGCAAAATTCCTTCACAAAAGCACATAGATTCGTGTTTGAATAATTAGAAGGAGGCATGTATACATCAGGAACCAAGAGTCTTAGTATCTTCTCAGAACTCTGCTTGCTATACTTGTCTAGATTCCAGTTCTCCATAGAACTAAATATTTTTTTCTTATAACCTCAGCTGATGCCTGGAATATAGCTTTAATCTTATCACACTACCTAAAATCATGAACACCCATTGAGCGTTGGCAACACTGCAGGCCCTGGGGGCCCAGAGATAAATCCAGAGCAATTATTCTTAAAAAGTGCATAGAAGAGGACATAAATGGAAAATAATAGTTGGTCTTATATTTTTAAGACTGTAACAGAGATATTTATATGGTCTAGTGAGAAAAAGGAAAGGGCGTAACCTTCAGAAAAGTCTTGTTGAAGTGCTAGATAAACTAATTAATTGGGTCAGAGTGTTCCACTGAGACAAAGAGAGATATAAAGAATGACTTAATGAAACCATAAGCTATTTGGTATGGAAGATACATAGGGTTAAGAAGAACTAAAGTGAAAAATTCAACTTGAAAAGTAGGTGGTAGGACACTAATGATGTGAAGGTTTACAATTTACCATGAAGATATAGAAGTTTTAAATATTTGCCTGGCAAATATTATAACAAATATCCATCATAAGGCAGGAACTACATGAGATGCAAAATAAAATTTACAGATAAACTCAAATGATAAGATATTTAAATATATCACTCCCAGTCTAAGTCAAGTATATTAAAAAAAAAAGATCTAGAAGACCTATATAATATAAACAATACAGTAGATTTCACAGATGTTTTTGAAATTAACACCCTAATAAGAACAGAAAATCAAACACCGCATGTTCTCACTCATAGGCGGGTGTTGAACAATGGGAACACATGGACACAGGGAGGGGGAGTATCACACACTGGGGTCTGTCGGGGGGAAAAAGGGGAGGGATAGTGGGGGGGGTGGGGAGTTGGGGAGGGATAGCATGGGGGAGAAATGCCAGATATAGGTGATGGGGGAGGAAGGCAGCAAATCACACTGCCATGTGTGTACCTATGCAACAATCTTCCATGTTCTTCACATGTACCCCCAAACCTAAAATGCAATAAAAAAAAAATAAAATTAAATTAAAAAAAAAAAAGAATAGGGTACTTTCTTCTCAAGAAATGTAGAAGAGTGAACAAAGCTGATCACATCTTAGGTCTTGACTTATTTCTAAACTCTTGTGTTGCTACCTTGTACTCTTGATCTATATAGAAGATTTCTTCATCAATGCTGTTCATTAGTAGGAATATAGTTAATCTTTTTATCTGTTTTGTGGCAATATTTTTCTAGTGAGTACTCTTAATTTGCTATTTGTTTTTCCTTCTCTTTTCTGTGCTCAACTTTTTTTTTTTTTAAATATCCTTTGATACACCTATAATGGTTATTTTTAAATTTTCACTTGGTTTTTGGTAACATGAGTTTCCCCTAGATCAGCCATTTGTAAGTGATTCTCAGGGCTATAGGGGACCAGACCTATATCAGAGGCTAATCAGAATAATTGGAGTATTACATCTGAATAATTGGAGTGCTACATCTGAATACAGAGTGTTATGTCTCTCAATGCAGCCTTTCTCCTTTTTCAGTTTTACCAATAGACTGCTCCATGAAGAGATGTATTTCTTCCCCCAAGATAGTATGGCATATAGAATTACATATACCACTTATTTTCAAGAAAGGTGCTCTGTAAACTTTTTCTGAAATCCAAAGGCATGGAGTTTGTGCTTCTGATTCTCGGTTTTGCCATGGAATGTGATTTGCCTAGGGGATAAGGAGAACACTTGTCTTCTATCTCATATTTTATAACTACAAATTTAATTTTATGAGTTGGATTCCTACAGCATTTTATCCACTTTTAAAAATATTTATCACTATATGAATCTTTATAGTGAAATATCTCATTTTTTATTAGGTAATAAGCAGACTGTCTTTTTTCTCTTAATTGATAGAGATTATTTAAAAGTAAAAATCCTGGATTTAAAATATATACCAGTACACTGAGATTTTATGCATAGTAGGCTCATAATACTATTTTGTGATAAGTATATTTCCCATGTATGTAATTGAAAATAAAATAATAGCTTTTAACAATTTATTTAATACTTACACATTTATTTGTTATTACATATTTATAGTGCTAAATATTTTTTATTGAAAGGAATTGGCAACATAACAATACTTTTTGTTTTATATGTGACACAAAGTACATTTTGTTAATTAGACTTTTGAAATTATTAATTCCACATAATGAGTAAGTTACAATAATTAGGAAAAATGTTAGTTTATATTCTAATAATCTCTGAATCAGCACTGTCACATTTATTTATTTTGTTACAATCAAAATAGAATTAACATTAAATAATTTTCACCTATCATAATTAGTTATTTCTTCTCAATTCATAAATTCTCTCATTATTTAAAGATAAAGCAGTAGAACGTATTAGTAGATCTGAATCGCTAAGTACTCTGTAAATTCTATGTGAACAAAAATTATGTTTGGTTTACCTGTCTTCGTACTTATGTAAGGGTACTTCCTATAATATGTGTACCGTGTAGGGACATAATAAATATTTGTTTAATGAATCTATTATTTTTATGAACATAATTGCTTCTGGTTCTTATTTTTGCTACTTGGTGGTGATTTTTTCAGGAAATGAGGAAAACTCCTGTCTTTACTTTGATCTTTCAAAAATAAAAATGTAATCTTACTAGTTGAATTTTCTAGAATCTTATTTTTAAAGACATTTCTCACCATAACATTATCATATTTATTTTGTTATTTCTTTTTGCTTCTTCATTTGTTCATAAGAGAATCTGTGTCCCTTTTGTCTTTTTCTGACAAATACAGATTATTTAGAAACAAACTGGATTTGAAACAATACCTTAAGTTATGACCAGTCAGAAATTTTGTTAATAATTGAATATTTCAATTATTGCTATTGGTATTTATCTGAGAAATTAGAGGAGTAGAGATGTTACTAGAACTGATACTTTCTTCAGCAAATGTCCACTTATTTCAACACGTTATTCTAAGAAACTCTGATAGGCAATAGATTCTCATTTTTTAAAGAAATATCGCTTAGGTATTCTTTGGCTTTTCGTTATACAGTTTATCTTTGTTACTTTTATTATAGTGCCTTTTGGTGATTGTTCATAAGCCCTATTTCTATTTCCCCCTCTGAAGTATGAAATGGGCAGAAGTTGCTGTCGTAACTCATATCCTCTTCCAGGCTCTGCTTTTCTACATAACAACCTTTTGTTGGGTTCTTAAAAGAAATTCCATCAGCTTTGAATAATTCAGACTGTTGCCTGAAATCTGTATTTACTTTCTGCATAATCTCATGCTTTGACCCAAATTTACTGTATTTTATATGTATCATCACACTTTGTGATATGAGGTGGTCACTACTTCTTAGTTTTATTAGAGATGAAGTTGTCTTTTAAATTTTGTTTTCATTATTTAAATAATGCTTTTAATTGGTGTCTGAGAGGGGTTAGGGTAAAATCAATCTATCGCCTTTTTCTGAAAATATGTGAGCAATCCAATGTACAAACAGACTTTATTTTATTTCATCTTACACAGGTATAATGTAGAACAACAGAGGAGACCCATGGAAGATGTAGAGAGTAACTGCCACAGGTATGTGAAGATTAAATATGCACTGGTGATACATTCTCCATGACTGAGCTATAGATGCGCAGGGTAGATAACTTTCTGGGGTTCTTGTAGATTGCTACTTTAGATTAGCTGCAGATTATCCATAAGGTCCCATTTCCATACTTTTATTCCATTATTTTATTATTTCTTTTTTGCGAAGTTGTTAGTCCTAGGGATATATAGATAAATAAATGAGTAATTCAAAGCAGTCTAATAAGACATTTTCTCTTTAGTAATTTTCAGCAGAAAAACAGAATACACATCTTTTTTCTACTAACCATTTAATAATGCAAAAATAAAAGTAATCACTTAAAAATTGAAACAAGTAGATTAAAAAAATTTATAAGCTACTTTGAGCTTTAAAGTGATGCGTACTGTGCAGTTAGTGATTATTTATGTAATAGCCTAGATTATTTTATTAGCTTTTAACCAGCTTTCTTTTGAAAACTGTAATTAGCAAAATGAATTTATAGTACAAAGTAACTTGCTATAGATACATTCAAAGAAACTTTCTTGGAGTATTTAAAAACACCAAACCAAACAAAGGTAATTAATAAAAAGGTTCAGCAATCTGATCTCAGGGTGAAGGAAATGGGGCAGGACATACTAGTGCTCTCAAGCTATTCTAGGGAATTATTTAGAATGTTCTGAGAGCTTTACTGTGTGCTTCAGAATAACATGTTGCTGTACTAGCAACATCATCGTCATAAATTTGCACCTTTGGTGGCTAATCGTAAGGCTTCATTTTTCTAAAAGTCATAACTCACATCAGCCTGCTGCACTGAGTGAGATAACATTATTTTCTTGTTCATGGAAATAAAATTCTACAGGTGATTTACTGATGTGCTAATTACCATTTGCAGTGATGAGCTAGGGAATACTGTGGTTTCTCAAATTGTTTCTCTCCTAAAAATACATTTATATTTGCAAAAAACTCTGAAGCATGAAATGATGTTAGTCTTGTGGATTGTTGCCAAACATGGTAGGAAATATGCTCATAATTTTAATGCTTGAGCAGAAAATGCCACAATTGCTGATTTATTTGTGTGGGAGAATAGCGATTTCTTTCTAACATCAGTAATGGAAACATATCAGTACCCATGGAGGATTAGCAGCTAAAAGAATATATATATCTTATAAATATAATGTGTACATCTTATATTTAACATATATATCTTATATGTAACATATATATCTATAACATATATACCTCTGTAACATATATATAATATATGTGGTCTTTCTAAGTATATATATATTCTGTCTATATTCTAAATATATAGATAATATATAAATATATATTCTTAGAATATTTCTAAAAATATATATTTCTAAGACATTCTCTTTAAGAATGTATATATTCTTTCTATATTCTAAATATTTAAATATGTAATATAAATAAATATATACATTTATTTATATGTATATATACAGACAAAAACATTGCTGCTTAAAGATCTACAAAGGAAATAGTACTTCCATTGACTCACCTTTCCAAAACTTCTTTGCTTTAGTTGGCTGCTTCTTTTAGTCTTCTCACCTCGTTTGCTTGCAACCTTCTTGGCAGGCTCCAACTTTTTACTCACAGTCATTTCTAAGGCATTCTGTTTACTTTCGTATCTCTTAATCTATACATATATGAGTTCAGAGTCCAGTGTATCCTTCAAAGCCTGCTTTCCCTGTCCTCTGTGAAATCTCTTCTAATTTCCCAACTGGCTCTGATGTCTCATTGTGTGTCTTCATCAGGGCTCTGGTTATTAGAATTGAAATACCATAATTGATATGCTTGTTGATATGATTTGGCAGTGTCCCCACCCAAATCTCATCTTGAATTGTAGCTCTCACAATTCCCACATGTAGGAAGAACCTGGTGGCAGTTAATAGAATCATGGGGGCTTTCCCCCATACTGTTCTGATGGTAGTGAATAAGTCTCATGAGAGCTGATGGTTTTATAAGGGGAAACCTCTTTCACTTGGTTTTCATTCTTTCTCTTGCCTGCCGCCAATGTGAGACATGCCTTTCACCTTCCACCATAGTTGTGAGGACTCCCTAGCCACATAACTGTGAGTCCATTAAACTTCTTTTTCTTTATAAATTACCTAGTCTTAAGTATATCTTTATCAGTAGTGTGAGAACAAACTAATACACCTGTCTTATGTCTTTGTTGGATTGTGGGCTTCCTGAGAACAGGAGCTTTCCTTTTCTCATCTTTATATATTCTCCTTTTCTCACCCTCAGCTCTCTGTTTGGCATAGGGTAAATAATAATGTTTCTTGACTGAACTGTTAACTGAATCTGTTTTCTTACTAGGGACTCCTGAAAATCATTCTCATGGTTTCATTTCTAATTTGCTGGCTATTCTGTGATGTCTATCTCCTTCAATTTCTATCTCTTTCATATGCATTTTCGTCATATTACTTTTCTATATTTTTGTCAAAAGAAGTCAACTTCATACATGTATTTCTCCTTTATTTATTTATTCATTTATTTATCATGCCATTGCACTCCAGCCTGGGCAACAAAAGACGGAGTTTCACTCTTGTTGCCCAGGCTGGAGTGCAATGGCGTGATCTTGGCTCACTGCAACCACCCCACCCGGGTTCAAGTGATTCTCCTGCCTCAGCCTCCAGAGTAGTTGGGAATACAGATGTCTGCCACCATGCCCGGCTAATTTTTGTATTTTTAAAGTAGAGATGGGGTTTCACCATGTTGGGCCCGCTGGTCTTCTCCCATCTTTATAGCCTCACTTGGTTTCATTATTCTCTTCCCAAGCCCAGTAACCAGAGGTACACATGCACATCCTATGCACATCCACATACAGCAAAGGGCCAAGAGGAAAGACACCAATAAATTAATGTTTATATCTGGGTATAGAAAATGGCCATGTAACTATGGATTTACAGATTTCTAGGCACAATTATGTTTCTTAAATACCTTATGTTCATTCTCATCTTTGGGTATTAAATGTTTATGCTTCTTTCATTAGCAATTTTCTACCTAATCTTTTGAACCAAATTTTACCAATTTTTCGAGGCCCAGTTCACATTCTGCATGATACATGGAGCCTTGTTCCAACACATGAATCTCCAGTGGTAGCTGCCTCTTCTGAATTTCAAACTTTTTGAGAGAAGGAAACCTTGGAACTGTCACCACATCTTTTATGCTACATAGAGCAACTATTTGCTTGTATTAAACTTTGTGAGAATTAGAAAACAGTACCCTCCTTGGCAAATGCAACTAGAGCCTGTGGTTTAGTAAGTGTAACATGAACTAAATTGTAGTTTTTATGAGCCCCCTCTACATTTGGCTAGGTATTTTTGTACAGGGAACAAATGGTAATACACATTTCGTTCAGATCACATCTTACATTTTGACGTCATTTGACTTTTCCATACCAAATAATGTGACATTTAAGATTAATGTAATTTCTGATAACAGAGGGGGCACTTACATGCTTTTAAAAATGAATACAAATATTTGTGCCCTTTATGGGGTATATGTGATATTTTGTTACATGCACTGACTATATAATGACCAAGTCTGGGTAACTGAGGTGTCCATGTCCTTGAGAGTATTTATTATTTCTATATATCGGGAACATTTTGAGTTCTCTCATCAAGTTATTCTGGAAAATATAATACATTGTTCTTAACTATATTCATCCTACTTTGCTATCAAACATTAGGACTTACTTTCTTCATCTAATGTATGTTTATACCCACTAACCAACCTCTCTTTATACCCCACACTCACCTATACATCTTTCCCAGCTGCTGGTATCTATCATTCTGTTCTCTACCTCCATGAAATCAAACTTTTAATTTCTACAAATTGTGAGAATATATGATATTCATCTTTCTGTGCATGGCTTATGTCACACAACACAGTGATATCTAGTTCAACTCATGTTGCTGCAAATGACATGATTTAATTATTTTTTATTGCTGAATAGTATTCTTTTGTATATTTTCTTTTATATTTAACGTATTTTCTTTATCCAGTCATCAGTCAGTAGACACTTAGGTTGATTCCATATCTTTGCTATTGTAAATAGTGCTGCAATAAACATGAGAGTGCAGGTATTCCTTTTATATACTCATCTTTTTCTCTTTATATACAATAGTCGGAATGCTGGAGCGTATGGCAGTTCAACTTTTAAGTTTTGAGAAATCTCCATGCTATTTTCATAGTGGTTGTACTAATATTCATTCCTACTAACACTAACAAGTTCTTCTTGTTATTAATTTCTAGTTTTATTTTGTCATGATCTGAGAAGACAATATGATTTGAATTTATAAAAATTTGTTGTTATTTTATGTCCTAACATATGGTGTATTCTGGAGAATGTTCCATGTGCCAAGAAGAATGTGTATACTCTAGCTGTTAAATAAAATGTTCTGTAAGTGTAAGTGTCTTTTAGGTCCCTTTGGTCTAATGTGCTCTTTGAATCTAATGTTTCTTTGTTAATTTTCTATTGTTGCTTTTCTGTAAGATTTCCCATTTTTCCACATCCTTGCTTTTTAGTAATAACCATTCTAACTATAAGATGATATCTCACTGTGGTTTTGATGTGTATTTCCCTGATAACTAGTGATGTGGAACACTTGTTTTTTGATATATCTGGTGGCCATTGTGTCTCTTCTTTTGAGAAATGTCTATTCGTGTTTTTCCTACCTTTTAATAAGATTATTTGTTTTGTTACTGTTCAGTTGTTTGAATTCCTCGTATATTCTGGAAGAATACTTTGCAAATACTTGCTCCCATTCGTCAGGATGCCTCTTCACTCTATTAACTGTTTTCTTTGCTACACAGAAACTTTTCAGTTTAATGTAGTACTGTTTGTCTATTTTTGTTTTTGTTATCTGTGCTCTTGGGGTCTTAGCCATAAAATCTTTGCCTAGACCAATGTCCTGAAGTGTTTTCCCTATGTTTTCATCTACTAGTTTTATAGTTTCAGGTCTTACATCTAAATTTTTAATCTATTTTGATTTGATTTTTGACTACAGTGAGAAATAGGGCTCTAGCTTTATTCTTTTGCATACAGATATCAATTTCTTTTCAGCACCATTTTTGGAGAAGGTGTCTTTTCCCCAGCATACATTATTGGTGCCTTTTTTGAAAATGGGTTAACTGTAAATGCATGAATTTATAACTAGGTTGTCTATTTTGTTTCATTGCTTCATGTGTCTGTTTTTATACTGATACCATGCTGTTTTCATTACTATTTTTATACCCGTACTATTACTGTTTTCATTACTATTATTAGGATTGCTTTGGCTATTTGGTCTCTTTTTTGATGCTAAATAAATTTTGTTCTCTTTTTCTATTGCTGTGAAAAATGGCGTTACCATCTTGATAGAAATTAGATTGAATCTGCAGATTTCTTTGGGCAGTATGATCATTTTAATTATATTCTTCTGATCCATGAGCATGGGCTATTTTTCCATTTTTTGTGTCCTTTTAACTTTTTTTTATCAGTGTTTCATAGTTTTCCTTATAGAGATCTTTCACTTCCTTGGTTAAATTTATTCATAGCTATTTCTATAGCTATTGTAAATGGAATTCTCTTCTTGACATGTTTCTTAGCTAGTTCATTGTTGGTGTACAGAAAAACTACTGATTTTTGCATATTGAGCTGCAATTTGACTAGATTTATTTATTAGATCTAAGAATTTTTTGTTGGAATCTTTGGGTTTTTCTAGATCTAACATTCTAGATCTGCAAAGTGTAACAATTTGACTGCCTCTTTTTCAATCTGGATGCCTTCTATGTCTTTTTCTTGCCTAATTGCTCTGGCTAGGACTTCCAGTTCTCTGTTGAATAGGAATGATGAATAGGAGTAGATATTCTTGTCTTGTTCCAGTTCTTAAAGGAAGGGCTTTCAGCTTTACCATTCAGTATGATGTCAGCTGTGAGTTTGGCATATATGGGCTTTATCGTATTGAGGTATTTTTCCTTCAACACCTAGTTTGTGGACATTTTTTATTATAAAGAAGTGTTGAATTTTATCAAATGCTTTTTTCTGTGTCAACTAGGATGATCATATGCTTTTTTCACCTTTATTCGGTTAATATAATCTATCACATTTACTGATTTGTATATTTTCGCCATCCTTGCATTCCTTGGATAAATTCTACTCGATCATGGTGCATTTTTTATGTGATGTTGAATTTGGTTTGCTAGTGTGTTGTTGACAATTTGTGCATCTGTGTTCATCAGGCATATTGGTCTAGAGTTTTCTTTTTTGTTGCACACTTGTCTGATTTTGGTATCAGGGTAATGCTGGCCTTGCAGAATGAGTTAGGGGAAATTTCCTTCTCTTCAATTGTTTGGAATAGTTTGAGGAAAATCAGTGTTAGTTCTTCTTTGAAAGCTTGGTAGAATCCAGCAGTCAAGTCATCTGGTCCTGGTCTTTTCTTTTTGGGGGAGACATTTTATTACTAATTCAATCTCATTATTCATTATTGGTCTGTTCAGACTTTTTAGTTCTTACTGATTTAATCTTAGTAGGTTGTGTGTGTCCAGGAAATTATCAATTTTTTCTAGATTTTCCAGTTTGTTAGCATATAGTTGATCACAATAGTCTGTGATGATTGTTGGTATTTCTGTGGTATCAGTTGTAATGTCTCCTTTTTCATTTTTGGCTTTGGTTTTTATTTTTTGAGTCTTTTCTTATTTTTTTCTTGGTTATTCTAGCTAGACATTTGTTGACAGTGTTTGTGTTTTCAAAAAAACTTTTCATTTTGTTGATCTTTTGAATTAGTTTTCTAATCTTGATTTTGTTTAGTCCTGCTCTAATTATTATTATTTCTTTCCATCTGCTAATTTTGGGTTTGGTTTCTTTATGCTTTTCAAACACCTTGAGGTGCATCACTGGATTAATTTAGAAATGTTCTTCCTTTTTGATGTAGCCATTTATTGCTATAAATTTCCCTTATAGCACTGCTGTTACTGTATCCCAGACAGCTTGGTATGGTGGGTTTCAAGACATTTTTCATTTTCATTTATTTTGAGAATATTTGTTATTTCCTCCTTAATTTCCTCCTTGACCCAGTGGTCATTCAGGAGCATGTTGTTTAATTTTAAGTGTCCAAGTTTCCTCTTGCTATTAATTTCTAGTTTTATTTTGTTGTGGTTTGAAAAGACACTTAATATGATTTCAATTTATAAAAATTTGTTAAAATTTATTTATGTCCTAACTTATGGTCTATTCTGGAGAATGTTCATATGTTGATAAGAAGAATGTGTATACTATAGCTGTTAAATAAAATGTTCTGTGAGTGAAAATGTCTTTTAGGTTCCTTTGGTCTAATGTGCAGTTTGAATCTAATGTTTCTTTGTTGATTTTCTATCTAGTTGATCTGTCTAATGCTGAAAGTCGGGTGATAAAGTCCCCAACTGTTACTGTATTGGAGTCTATCTCTCCCTTTAGGTATAATAAGATTTGGTTTACATATCTGGGTGCTCTGGTGTTAGGTGTGCATATTTTTAAAATTGTCGTATTATCTTGCTGAATTGACCCCTTTATAATTATGTAATTACCTTTTTTAAAAATTATTTTTGACTTAAAGTCTGTTTTATATGATATAGGTATAGCTGCTCCTGTTTGCTTTTGGCTTCTGTTTACATAGAATATTTTGTTTCATCTTTTTACTTTCAGTCAATATCAAGCTTGTCCAATCCACAGTCTGTAGACTGCATGCAGCCCAGGATGCCTTTGAATGTGGCCTAACACAAATTTCTAAACTTTCTTAAAACATTATGAGATTTTATTAAAGCCCATTCACTATAATTAGTGTTAGTGTATTTTATGCGTGGTCCAAGACAATTCTTCCAATGTGGCTTGGGAAAGCCAAAAGATTGGACACTCCTGCTCTGTATGTATCTTTACAGATAAGAATAGTTTATTGAAGGCAGCATGTAGTTGGGTTATGTATTTTTATTCCATTTAACTAGACTGTATCTTTTAAGTGGACATTTTAATTCATTTACATTCAAGATTATAATTGATATTGGAAGATTTATTCCTGTCATTTTATTAATTTATTTCTGGTTGTTTGTATATCCTTTGTTCTTTTCTTCTCTCATTGTTTATCATATGGCTTGGTGGTTTTCTGTAGTAGTAACACATTAATCCTTTCTTATCCTTATTTATGTGTTTGCACTACCAGTGGGTTTTAAACATTCATGTGTTTTCATGATAATAGATGTTATCTTTTCACTTTCAGATGTAGCACTTTTTAAAGCATTTATTGTAAGATTGGTCTAATGATGATGAATTTTCTCAGCTTTTGCTTATCTTAGAAATATTTTATTTCTTCTTCATTTATAAAGGATAACTTTGCTGGGTATTCAATTATTGGTTGGTATTTTTGGTTTTTATTTCCAACACTTTGAATATATCATCTCATTCTTTTCTGGTCTGTAAGGTTTCTGCTGAAAAACCGCTATTAGTCTGATGAAGGTTCCTTTATAAATGACTAGATTTTTCTCTTGCTGTTTTTAGAATTCTCTTTGCCTTTAACATTTGATAGTTTGACTATGATATACCATGGAAAAGACCTTTTTGTAGTATATCTGTTTGGGCATCTCTAAACTTTCCGAATCTGGATGTCTAAATCTCTTGCTAGATTTGTGAAGTTTTCAGCCATTATTTTGTTAAATAGGTTTTTTAACCCCTTCATTTATCTTTGCCTTCTTGGACAACAGTAGTTTGGATATTTGGTTGCTTTAAAATGTCCCATATGTCACATATTCTTTATTATTCCTATTAATTTCAAGTTTATTTATTTCTGACTGGGTTATTTTGAAAGACCTGTCTTCAAGTTCTGATATTCTTTCTTCTGCTTGATCCAGTCTATTATTGAAATTTTTGCAAGTATTTTGTTTTTCATTCAATGACTTCTTTGGCTCCAGAATTTCTATTTGGTTCTTTTAAAAAATATATCTAGCTCTTTGGTAAATTTTTCTTTCATATGCTAAATTATTTCTATTGTTTTCCTGTATTTTCTTGTATCTCACTGGGCTTCTTTAATATCATTATTTTGAATTCTTTATTTAGGATTTTATAAAGTTCTTTTTTATTGAAATCTATTGCTGGAGTATTATTGTATTCCTTTGGAGGTGTCATATTATCTTGTTTTTTTTTTTTTAAATGTTTTTGTGTCTTTACATTGATATCTGCACATCTTGTCTAATGATAGCTTGTTTCAATTTTTTGTATTTGCTTTTCTAAGGGAGGACTGAAGATGTATCTATCACGTTGGTTAGGTCAGACACTTTGGCTTTAATACTGGGTGCATGCAGTAGAATAGTCTCCATATAATTTATTTTGCTGTACATAGCATCAGTGCTATATGTTATTTCCTTTGTAGATTACGTTATTGCATCCTTCTCATTTTCTCTCTTATTTGTTAGCAGGGTCAGTGGAGAAGTTTTGCTGAAATGGGGGTGCCAGATGGGCCTGTCCTTGGACTCCAGTTGTGGCAGTAGTGGGCTGAACATGACTGTTCTTGGGCTCCAGGATGGCAAGACTGGCACCAGTGTTAGAGGGTGCACACAGGTTTGGACCTCCTGGAGACTTGCTCAGGTGCTGGCAGTGGCAGCAGTGGGTCAAGTAGGTGGGCAGGTTCAGGCCTCTGAGCAGTGAATGTCGTATGGGAGATGGTAGTAGCAGTGATGGGACTAACCTCGGGGTCCCACGTGGTTCACACTGGTGTTGGCAGTGGCTGTGACAAGTTGCATGGGTTAGTCACCAGGCCTACAGGTGGGTGCTTGCAGTGGTGGTGGTAGCATGTTGGGTGGGCCTGACCTAGGACCGTTGGAGGTGTTCTCTGGTTCCAATAGTAATTGCCTGGGCTGCATGTTCCCCAGACCCCCAGAAGGCATGTTCAGGCATTGCAGGGGCGGAGTTTGGCTGGGAAGACCTTTCTGCAAGCCTTCTGGTGGTGCATGCAGACACTGGCTGTGGTATGCTTGGGTAGGGCAATACCTAGGACCAAAGTGTAATGCTTGGGTTGGGATGGCAATGGCTGTGCTGCAACCTTGTTACTGAGAAGGGAGAAGTCACTTTCAGTGGCAGCAACCAAACGCAGGCAGCTGGGGAGTAAGCACTTTACAAGTGTTTTGGCCCCAGTCATGGCAGCTTGAAATGGCATCTACTGTGAGAAGGGACATTTGTCCCTGGAGCCCGTGAAAATGCACTGCAGCTTCTCTACTGGAGGCAGTGTGGCCTTTGCAAATGGCTTGTGCTTCAGTCATGGAGCTAGCAGTCAACTATGGTAGTGGCTGCTGTTGGGGAAATATCAATGAGGCTCCAGAAATGTGGACATGCATGGTCTGTTGGGCCCCCAGACAAGATGCAATCTTTTGGGATCTAGTCTCTTAATATGGTGCTTTCTTGTAGATGTTTAGGGCTCAGGGTATGTGTGAGACTCAGTTTGAGCTTTCTCTTCAGATCTGTCCCCCAGGTACTCCCTATGTTAGTCTGGGGACCCATGAGGGTTTAGAGGCTTTCCTGTGGCTAGCATACAAAAGTCCATAGTGGGAATGTGAACTACAAGAGTCACTCACTTACTCTTTCTCTACACTGGGAAGCCTTTGTAGGCTCCCAGCTGATCCTGGCCAAGCAGGCTACCTTGTTCTTCTCTTTATCTTCACTTTAAGTGTTTCCTGTCACTTTTCTGTTAAAAGTCTAGTGTGTTCTCTCCCAGATTATCTGTTTGAAGTGTTTATCTACTCACTATTTTGGTTCTTCTTTGTGGAGGAGGCGAGTACCAGATGCTTCTAATTAGCCATCTTGAAGCCCCCCCCCCATATACTTCTTTGTGTAAGCTACAGAATCTATAGTATGCCATCAATGAATAAGTGATTTTCATGTTAGAACTCCTAAATGCAGTGAGATCTCATTATAACGGAACGGTCAAATCAAATGTAAGGACTTTAACAACTAGCAATAATATTTGAAATAAGTGGAAATGAGAAAGGCTTAAGCTCAGGAGGCCAGTGGAATAGGTTATTTATTTACAATATGTTTATAGAAAAAAGGAAGACTCCGGAAATTTCCTAAGGAAAATGAAACATAATCAGGTTTAGATAGAATAGGATAGTCCAAAAATAAAGGTAAATCAGGGATTTCTTGCTTGTAGGACAAAAAAAAAGAATGCTACTGTATTAGTCTGTTTCACACTGCTGATAAAGACATACCTGAGACTGGGAAGAAAAAGAGGTTTAATTGAACTTACAGTTCCACATGTCTTGGGATGTCTCAGAATCATGGTGGGAGGGGGAAAGGCATTTCTTACATGGTGGCGGGAAGAGAAAATGAGAAGGATGCACAAGTAGAAACCCCTGATAAACATAACAAGAGTTACCTTTGCTCCAATTCCCAAGTTCCTCATCTCCATCTGAGACCACCTAGACCTGGATTTCATTGTCCATATCATTATCAGTATTTTGGTCAAAGCCATTCAACAAGTCTCTAGGAAGTTCCAAACTTTCCCACATTTTCTTGTCTTCTTCTGAGCCCTCCAAACTGTTCAAACCTCTGCTTCTTATCCAGTACCTAAGTTGCTTCCACATTTTTGGGTATTTTCCAGCAATGCTCCACTCTACTGGTACCAGTTTACTGTATTAGTCTGTTTTCACACTGCTGATAAAGACATACCCAAGGCTGGGAGGGGAAAAAAATGGTTTAACTGGACTCACAGTCTCACATGGTTGGGAAGGCCTTAGAATTATGGTTGGAGGTGAAAGGCACTTCTTACATGGAGGTGGCAAGAGAAAATAAGAAAGATGCAAAATCAGAAACCCCTGATATAACCATCAAATCTCATGAGACTTATTCACTACCATGAGAACAGTATGGGGGAAACTATCCCCATGATTCAAATTATCTCCTACCAGGTCCCTCCCACAACACATGGGAATTATGGGTGTACAATTCAAGATGAGATTTGGGTGGGGACACAGAGCCAAACTGTATCAACTACTGAAAAGAAAGGAAAGTAAACATGAATGGAAGAAACTAGAGTCTGGAATGTCATGTTCACATGCTGTTGAGACTTGACTTAAAGTAGAAAGCAAAAAATATAGTTTTGTAAAGTTAGTACAAATATTAAGCATGTATATATTAATTTGGGTATTTGTAGAGAGGATTAGCTGAAATTGGTAGTATCTGGGAAGAATCTTCAGACTATATCATTCTTTATTAATTTATTTGACTAGAGCAATTAAACATCAGTTCTATAAGCACTAACTTCATTTTGTATTTATCCTCTCTGATGTATGGTTATTATAAATTTATATTCCATTTTCTTAAAGCATAGTAATTCTTTTTGGCTAATTCTTCAAACCATGTCTGCTAAATGACCATGTTTAGCAACCTCATCTGTTTAAAATAACACAGGCTATCAAAATATGAATTTAGGAAACATGTCTTATAGCTTATCCTAGCGCAGTTGAAGCTTTTGAGAGCAACACATCATATAGAACTGATTTGTCAGCAAAAGAGAGGAGAGAATATCTCAGAAATAAGTAGAATTTTAGATTTCCAAACAGATTATGAAATGGTATCATTATTAAGAAATATATAATAGCAAATGTAAGAAGAATCTATATAGTAATTGAAGAAGAGTGCCTATTAGCTGGTAAATTGGACTGAGATATTCGTTTAAACAAAATACGTATAGGGTATGCATACTGAAAGTTTCCAGTATTGTTGAAAAATGTCAAAGTCCTAAAGAAATGGAGAGACAGACTGTGTTCATGGATTGGAAGGTTAACATGATAAAGATATTTATTCTTCCTAAATTTATTTATAGGTTTAATGTAATTCCCATCAAAATCTCCATAAGGTTTTTTGTAGACTTTAAAAATCTTGTCTATTCTGGTTCAAAAACCAGAATAGACAAAATTGTTCTGAAATTAATGTTGAAAGGCTTATGTCCTGAAATAAACAAAACAATCCTGACAAAGAAGAATAAAGCTCAAGGCATCACTCTACCCAGTATTATGGCTCACTATGTAGCTACAGTAATCAAATATGTGAAATTGGTAGAGAGAACAGAATAGAGAAAGCAAAATAGGCCCATACAAATATTCAACTGATTTTTGACAAAAGTGCAAAAGCAATTCAATGGAGGAAGGACAACACATTGAAAAAATAGTGCTAGAGCGATAGGATATCCATGGACCAAAAAATGAATCTTAACCTAAATGTCAAATCTTATATAGAAACGAACTCAAAATGCATTATAGACTGAAATGTTGTAAAATGTAAACTATAAAACTTTTAGAAAACACAGAGAAGAAAATATCCAGAATCTAAGGCTAGACAAGGTGTTCTTAGACTTGACACAAAAAGCACAATCTATAAAAGGAAAAAAATGATAAATAAATCTTCATGAAAATGAAATAGAGCTGTAAAAACCTTGCCTCTTGTGATGCTGATTGTTGCTCTTTTTAGACTTTATATACTTTCCAAGTCATATTGTAATACCACCTAGATTTATTTATGTGTGAAGTTATTAAAAACTGTTATTTTGCTCAATTAAAAGCTCATTTTAAAGATTTCAAAAAAATTCAAAGCATCTCAACGTGCAACAGATAAAATAATTTGCTGTTAATTGGAGGAATTAATTAACAACTGTTAATTGAAGAAATTTTTCAGAAATGTTATTATCTTTAGACAGATAAAATTGCTAATTTTCCACTACTAACAGATGCTTTAGCTAATGATACCCACAGTGGTGTACATAGTCAATGTGTGAAACTTGCTCAAATGTGTATTTGATTATTTTAGTTGATGTAAAGAATCTTCTAGAATTTGCATAACTCACTTTCTGGAGTCTGCAACCAGTCACAGAAACTACTGTTTCAAAGAGATTACATTTTTAGGAGCTGGTATATAATACATTATTCTCTGGTTAATAGCACTGTGCTTTCAAACCATTTAGCATCTGATTGGAAAAATGAGAGAATCTGCAAGAAACATGCCCATGCTTTTTAAGGAAAACTGGCTTTACCTGCATAACCACAAAGTGTAATAAGTTATTACTTCATAATGTTCTTTCTGAGTCCTAAAGTGTTGCTAGTATTCTGTTTCAATTTTATAGCCCTTTGAGATTGTTGATTAATCTAGAATAGTGTGGAAAACATGACAGCCAAATAGTTTTAAAACAACAAAAAAAATGTTGACTGTAATATTTTTCTTACATTGTTCTCTTCTTACAAGGGAATGCTCTTAAAATCTTCCACTCTGATAATGAAAGTCTTTATAAAACTAATGCTATTTGTCACACTCCATTAAACCACCCCTTTTATCTTCGAAACTGATGTGAAAGCAAACTATTTATACTGTGTTGACTTCAGTTTTTAAATTGCTTTTTGAAAATAAACATGAAAATAAAAATAAATATGTCTGAGACCCAAGAAATGGCCAAGCACATGTAATTCATTTGATAAGTCTCATTAAAGCCTTGCATCTCTGTTGTATTGTGATAGCTAGCATCAGTGACAATCTAGAACATTGTAGAACTTTGAATAATTAAAAAATTACCGCTATGCCCAGATTAAGAAAGAAAAATTTGGTTTTCATCAAAGGTTGATATCCATGGAAAATCTGAAAGCAAAATGTCCTTTCCTTTACTCATGCAATAATGTAAAGGTTACTTCTAGGCTTGAAAACCATGAACATGTAGTCAATAATAATCAAATCCTCAAAACATCTTGGTATGCATACCTTATAGCAACTTCTCACAACATTCTTAACTTTGGATTCTTAATTTGAATATTGATGAAATAATAAGTTATAAAAGGCCAATAGAAAGAAACTTAATACATTTTAAAGGGTCAATTGTCATCTTCAGTCACAGCAATACTAAGTGTATATCTTTTTCATTCTTAATATCATAATATACAACACTTAGGCTAATTTTATATAATTTCATCAAGAAAATTAGCCATTTTGAAATCCTTCTGAGGTTGCTGTTTTGCTTCTTATCAACACTGCCTTTAGCTTGCAGACCTCCATCAGAATGAGGAGAGAGGCCAGCTATGAAAGGAATTCTGCGAAGTCCCGGTCAAAGATGAGATGGCTTACATCAGAATGAAAATCAACGTACTGCCTCTTTCATTGAATCTTGCCTCTCCCCACAACACACATAATACCAGCTCTGCCAGATAGTATACTTAGTGACACAGTTGACTTATATTCTGGCTCAATCTCCTTATTGAGCATCAATCTGTTAATAAACAGTTTGCAGCCTCCAGTCTGGGATCCATACTTTGACAGCATTGCTACAATGGCTCATTGCTGACAAATCAACTGGTATTAAAACATCCAGGAAACAACCAGCTACAAAAGCTGCCAAGAGTGTGCCCATGGCTGAAATGGTGGAAGAACCTCATTCTTGTTTGGTAGTTTGGCACTTTCTAAAACCTAACATCAGAATTCCACTGACTGATAAACTTTACTTCTGGGGTCTGGGGCACAAACATTGCTTAGGCCTTATAGTTGAACTTCTAGAACACTGCTGTTGGAGCTCCACACAGGAGGAAGGTGAGGCTGGTCTGGTTGGTCCCTTTAAAGACACCAAACTCTGTGCTACTTATGATAAATGCATAAAAATTATGCTCAAAGGTATCCTATTAGCATATTTTCTGTGTGGAGAACATGTTGAAATCCTCTGAGAGGAAACATTTCATCCTCAAATAAACGACAAGATTCTCCCTGTTATTGGTAGTTCCCATTATGGCCCAATGGGGTCAGGAGATATCTAATTATTTAATAATAATGAAAACATGGACTGCAGAATCAGATAGTGGCAAGTCATTTCCTTTTTTCCATTTTCACGTGTGTGAATTTTAATATAAATATATGGCCATAGAGAACTAAGGCAAGTTAAAATGTTTCAGCAAACAGGTGTCAGAAATTATGCATTAAAAGAAATATAAATAAACTTGTTCAATTGTTCTGCATAATGCCAGATTTTGGATATTTTAAAACCAAGCAAATTTCTAATTAGTGGTAACAAAATGATTTTCATAGACTTATTATCAAGTACATTTTATCCATTGACTATACTTTTCTAATTGAGTTCTTATACATAAAAATACATATTTGTAATGTTGGTTCTCTATGCTATTCTGATGATTCTATTAAAAATAAACTATTTATAAAAATGATATTGGATTCACTGAAGTCAGAAGATGTGATTTTTGTGGCCTGCTTTATCAAGTCACAGGACTAAGCTGGATCTCAGATTACTCATTTATAAATGAGATGGGAGTAGTTGATATCTAAGCCTCTCCACTAAACAATATTTTATGTGTTCACCTGGTCCACCATACTAGGTATTTGGAATGAGAAGATAAAATTAGAAAGAAACATTATACTTTATGAATCTTTCTCAGACTCTAAAATAGAATAATATTATAATACTTGTGAATGAATCCCCATTTTACTGCATTGTGATTTCTTTATTATCCTATGAAGTTAATTAAAAGCAATGGAAATGATTCGTTACTTTTTTTACTTTAATGAAAGTGGTACTAAATATAGAAAGTAAAGATTGAGAGGATAGATTTGCTGCTAAGAAAACCATTAACTCATTTTCTTTTTTCTTCCTCTTTATCGTTATTCAATGAGTGTGCCTCTGAAATTAGATTTGATTCAAAATCTCTTTATCTGTTGTGTGACCTTGGCAGAAATTCTTTAACTTTTCAATGCTCAATTTTCTCATCTATGAATAGGGGGGTATAATAGAGCTTGAGGAGCGTCTAGGGCAGGTGAAATAAGACACTGTTTTAAAAGCAGTAGGCTTGAAAATGTGCACTAGGCACTAGGAAGATAGTGTTCATCAACATTGTAATTGTCAAGTTTTCTTCTCTTCATCCCTACTGACTCTGTCCTTAGTCATTTTCTTTTACTTGGTCTCCTCAGCTCTGATCTTCTGCATTTCAGTCTATTTCCACATTAACATCAGAGATACTAATATTATTATATCACATATTTTCTTAAAACATTCCATGCCTTTCATTACATGGTTGAAACCTCTATCCCTGTACTCATTTCCAGAAACTCCCCCACCCAGGCCTTATAGCCAACAGCCCTGTACTCCTTAGCCGACTGTTTCTCAAGCACTGCTCCTTCTCAGTTTTGCATTTATGTTCACGTTTCTCCTTTGTCTACATCTTGTCTTCATGTCTCCAAATAAGAATCAACACTGCACAGTGTAGTAATATACAAATTGTTTAGTATAATATCTTTGTATGCCACAAAACTTGTTGGAGTAAATGTGTGTGACTACCCTGTTTGATTTTGTTTTCTGAAGACCAATCAAATAGTACCACGTTCATAGTCAGCATTCAGGGCTTGTTGCCTTGGAAGTATTTGAGGAGATCATTTGATAAGGAAATTCAGTATGATCAATACCTCAAAAACTCTAGATAAGTATTCTAAAATTTTACTCTGGAAACAGCTAGAAATTGTTAAATAAGGTGTATAAACTATGTTGTCATGCTAATTGAACCTCTATGAAGCATTTTACTCTTCTATTTTGGAGCAAAGAAAGTTAAATCTTTGCTTTTCAAGGCCATCCACATTGATTTATGAGTGGATGTTTAGATGTGAGATTAACAATTAATACATTTTTGGCCACAGCTCTAAAATGTGATGGTATATTAAATAATTTGTCTTCTCTGTATTCCTCATTCTCCAGGGGGAAGGCCAGGGGGAAGCCAACAATTTTTCAATTAGGGTAAAGCAAGGAATTAATTTTGGTATTCCTTATACATTCCAGATTTCACTGCATTGCTGGTTAAATTGTTACACATTTTATTTTTTCAAATTTTCCACTAAAATTTAAATTAAAAATCCATGTTGATATTGACTGGATGGCACATATTTTCCAAATGTTCAATGCAATAGGGATTAAGGGAGTGATGCAAAGCCCCAGTGAGTCAAAGGAGCAGAGAGCTGTAAGCCAGAGCCAAAGACACAACTGTAAATCTGATTGCACCTTTCTTACAACACTCTGACCAGGCGGTCGGGTCAGTAAGGCATACAAGTAGAAACCACACATTCGCATGCATTCCTGGTATTCACAAGAACATTTTAGCTTTTTTGAGCAGTTCGCTAAGTTTCAGTGTTGCCATGACAACCTCTGTATTCATCCCCGAGGTGTGCACTTGTATCACATCTTGCCAATTGATAGGATCACATGATGCCTCCGGGTAACTATTTAAATTATCACCTTTTAAAATAGTGACAATTACAAAATTTTCACTTCACTGTGTATTAAGGTAGCAGGCAGCTCTCAACAGAAGCAAAGTGATAATTTTTGTAATTATCTATCCACAAAGAAACATGTGAGACCTCACAACCAGGAGTTACTACATTCTTAGTGGTAGGTAATAGAAAAATAAAAACTTTTCTCTTTCCATTCCTGGAATTGGGCTTCAAATGTATGTGTGACTCATAATTTACTTGACTAAGGAATTAAGATATGGTGTGGAGCTGGGCACAGCGGTTTACGCTTATAATCCCAACACTGGGAAGTTGAGGCGGGGCTCAGGCCTATAATCCCAACACTTTGGGAGACTGAGGTCAGGAGATTGAGACCATCCTGGCCAACATGGTGAAACCCTGTCTCTACTAGAAATACAAAAATTAGCTGGGCTTGGTTGTGTGCGCCTGTAGTCCCAGCTACTTGGGAAGCTGAGGCAGGAGAATCACTTGAACCCCAGAGGCAGAGGTTGCAGTGAGCGGAGATCGCACCACTACAGCCTGGCAATGGAGTGAGACTCAGTCTCGTTAAAAAAAAAAAAAAAAAAAAAAAAAAAGATGTGGTGTGGGATGGCTTATGTGAGTGACCTTAGAAGAGAACAAGAAAAAGTTTCTGGAACCTAGGAATTTAGGTTAAAGGATTAATTGGAAAGAAAGGGAAAATGCTATGGGATATTTTCTTTTTCACATTTGAATGCCCATCACTTTCATGCTTTAATTATTTTTCCCTAATTCCTTCACAGAGAAATAAGGGATACTAATTTGCAGAGATAAAATGATATGCTTTTTACTTTTTATGATACTAGGAATTCTGCAGGCCAGAGAGCAAACACATAATTTGTAATCTTTAAAGGAAAAACTCCAGAAATTAGAGATGATAATATATTTATAGAGATGTAATATTTGGGGGTATTTTTTAGAAGATTAGCTTATCAGAGGATTAATATTTACTTCTTTTTAACAGGTACATGTTTCATTAAATTAATAGGTAAAGTGTTCCACTTTCCTAAAAAAGATAAAATATTAGCTCTAAATAATATGTAATTATGCACAATATAATACATTAATTATTGAATAAATGATCTCAAACTAGAGAAAGTGAGGTATGACTGAAGCAGGTGATATCTACATATTTTAACCAATTTTAACAAATCTTATGTTGAATATAGGTAATAACACAAAGTTCTTGTCATTCCATATTATTGTTATGAAGAGGTAGTTTTTTGCATGATATTAAATAATACTATTTTCAACATTTAGTGCTTTTCAACATAGTATCTAAAACACAAAAAGTGTTGAATACGTATTTCTGAAAGATTGAGTTGTGGTCTCATTTGAATATTCGAGATGGTTATTAACATAGTTACCATAGAATATTACATACCTTGAATTAAAGAATGGTGATAGTATAGATTTAAACTATTATATATTTTCAAACTGCTGTGGAAAAAGTAGTGGAAACAGATGTTCCTGAAGGGAAGGTGAAGAAGTTGCTCCTCGTGCCAGTTTGGAACTGATGTTGATCCATTAGGAGAAGTGGTTCAAGAGGATTGGGATGGAGAAAAGTAAGTCAAGTGAAAGTACAAAGTATAAATTATCACTAAATCTGATTTGGGAGGGCCCCTGTTTAGGGAGATCTTGGGGAAAGCAAGGCATCAATTTAGAAAATAAGAACACTTGGGTACAGCAAAGAGGGTCACTGCAGCTGGATAACTGAGGATTATTTTACAATGGAAATGGTTAAGAGAAACTGTCAACAGCATTGAGAATGACCAGAGCATGCCAAGGAGATAGCATTTCACACCAGCACGTTTGTTTGTCAGGGCAGCAGGTCAATTTTCTCTCTCTTTATGCAAAACTTCAAGTCAGAAGGACAATTAAAATTGTGAAGAAGAAGGCTATAAACAGACAATTTCAGCTTTTCTTTTCTTCAACATGAGGAAGAAATTAGGAAAGAGTGAATTTCAAAGAATTTAACTGGAAGCCTGACAGGCTACCCACTGATTCTTTTGTATGTAGGATTTGCTTTTGCTAACTAATGGTTAGGTAAATTGTCATATACTTAAAAACATTTTTTTTTTGTTTCTCTATTTAGCTGCAGTGAACTAAAGATTACACTCAAATGGCCTTAAACAATGAAATATGTTACTTCAGTTTGAAATTCTAATAAAAATGCCAACAGGATTTGATAAAGTGATTCTAAACTTTCAGATTAAAAAGAAATAGGTTACTAGTAGATTTCAGTCTCAGACCTAAAGGTTAGTTGCTTTTGGCCATGTCTTCTTCCCCCAGACCACTTAGGGAAGGTGTGTCATGATGTCTATACAACTTCTTATTCGTTTTTTCTTTTTAGGGCTCTCCAAATTCTTTCTTTCCCCAGATGGTTCATCTCTATATTCCTTCTCATCCTCCCCATCCTACTCCCCTCCACCTTTTTAAACCTTTTCTTTGGTTAAAGACACTTTTAAAATGTAGTCATTGAGATTTCATTAGCTTTGTTCTGGGAGAACATTCCCTGGGAGAAATAGTTAAGGCTTGAATACAGAAAGACAAAAGAGAGACAGATGGAATGAACTGATTTGTACCAGAGAAAAGCAAAAGGCCAATGGCAGGCTGAGAAAAAAATACCTAGAAAAACCTAGGAGGCCATTAATCCGAGGATTCTCAAGGGGCTTATCCCGTGGAGCATAAGAAATTGTGGTAGTCCTCTAGTAAAGCATGCCCAGTGTGAACTAACCCTACGTGTGCATCAATCCCTGCTGTGGCTGGAGAGAATTTTCTTTGGCGTAACAGATTTACTTTTCTTTCTCCCTTGATATTATTCGAATACTTATGCTATATTATGAGTCTAACCACCTACCAGCCTCCTGAACAGGACAGTCTTATGCATACCCTCAACCATTTCTTTCCCTCTTGCACCCGCTATTGATGTTTGTAGCACTGAAAAGCATAATTTATTTGAATCATTCACAGCCTCTTAATGAGTTTATACAAGTCAAGATCTTTTGCTTAGTAGAAAAAAAAATACCCTTCTCTGTGACAATTGTCTTCAGAATTACAAGGAAATAAAAGTAGAAATCATGCTATTTGCTGCTTGGTTTCACTTCCAATATTTTATTGGTAATGAAATGAAATAACATATTTAATCCAACATTAAGTTACTACTTTTTCTTATTAAAAATAGTTAAGAACATGTTTTCACAGTAAGGCAAGGAAGTCTTAAGTAAGAGAGAATTTATTGACCAGTGTTTTATTAACAATAAAACTTGTTTTGTTCAGATACAGAAAGTGACTTAGAGCAAGAGAAAAAAATCCAGCAAAAGAGTAATTTTTTCTTGCTTTTGAGAGTGCTTCTGCACTTGCCTGAGATCTAATCACTTTTCTTGATGAATAAGATCATGGCGCAAGACAAAGCAAGAAAAAGTGTAGTGCTCTTTCTATAATCAAACTAATGGTGAGAATTTAACATGATCAAATCCAGTGGGTACAGTGAAGGATGTTACAATTAGGGAGGGGGAAACGAACTCAGTAAAGAAGATCAGAATATCTTGCTTTGCCCAGTAATAGTAAAACATTTAAAGATTATGGTGGCATGTATATTTATCACTGTGTCACAATTTGACCATATTTATAGTAGAACTATTTTCCTTCCTAAAGTTCTGTTTCAGTGAGACATTGATTCATTTTCTTATTGCTTCTTTGGATTTTTTTTTTATGCCCTGTCTTTGAAATCTGAGGCCCTCCAATGCTTGCTCTTCTAGGTAGTGATTAATTCTTTGGATTTTCTTAACTTCATCCCTCTGTTAAAATTTAGCCATTTAACATTTCACTCTGTCTTCTAAACATTCTCCATGTCTCATCATGACCACACTCATTGTGTCTACCTTATATAATATTATCCCTTAGGATATCTTTAACAAGGAATGATGTACATTAATTACTCTACCGTGAAGTCATTTCATTTTTGGCAGTTGACTCTTCTATAAGGCTGGAAGTTTAGGAAGTTTGTTAGGATGCCCTGAACAAATAATTTTCAGTGGGGAAGGGGAGAGAGTTGCAACCTGCAGGGTAAATCTGTGAAAGCTGTATAGAATTAAGGAATTGGTAACCCAAAACAAACCCCATAAATTTACTTAAGGTTAGGGTTTCACATGATTATAGTATTGTTTAGATGGCATTGACCTTGACCAAGTATTTTGTGTTGATATTGGTATAAGAAGAAATACACAAGTATACTTTACTTACGTAATAAAAATATGACGTTATGTTGAATAGGAAAAGATTCAGTCTCTTCAATCTGTTTAAAGATAAAACATAGTCTCATATTTTAGGATATACTGATAAATAGTATCACTTGAAGGCCCTCTTAATCTGGGCATTCTTTGTGGAAACTTTTAAGAAGGTAGTAGATAAGGTGGAAATATAAAAAAAGAAGGCTTATCATAGTTTTTGTTAAGATCAGTAAGATCAAGAAAGCATCGAGTAGGAAAAGATGTAAAATTTGTCAGGCCCCAAAATGATTAAAATGCAACACTCTGTTAGAATTATTTGTAATTGCAAATTCTGTGGTAGCCAAGATAAACGAAGTTGTAGTCGAGAATCTGGGTCTTCGCATCTGAATCTGTATACTGGAAAAGGCACACAATCCTGCTATAGAGTCCTGTTGATTAAGGAGAATGGTAATATTCAGAGACCAAGAAGTCATCCTTCACTGAGTATGCATTTATCTTTGAAGAGGTATAAATATTATATAAAGAATATACTTTCTTTCACTGTCTACTTAGATGATCATAATTAGAGTAAGGGAATTGACAAGTAACTGCCTGAACCAAACTTGTTAAAGCTCGCAGATTGCATGGTGGTAGTAGTTTTCCCAGTAAAGACTCTAACATAGGCAGTGGATAGAGAAATCTTGGGGACTGTTCAATCTTGAAAGTGTATGTAATCTTTAACTCAACACACCAACTCATTACAAACAGCTGGTCACATGGTATCTCTTTGGCGTCAGTGCATTACCCATCTTAGAATCCTAACTCATTGAAAATAAACCTCTCAATGGAGTTTCCTTTAATGCTGCCCTAGGGCTGTCTGATTTCCTTTCAGGAATCAGCAATACTATTTTCCTCCACTGGTAGATACTAGTAGGGGAGAGCTCAACACAATGTCCCTCCCTGTGTTTACTTATTTCTGTGTGGTGGAATTACCTGCATTGATTCACATGACTCCTCTTTACATAATACATATACTTCAGAGCTCCCAGAAGTCTATTCCATTTCACACTTTTACCAAATATCTTAATCTCCACACTAAAATGTAATGAGTTTTGTTTTGCTTTTAATTTCTTCCTTAATTCATATTTTGGTGTTTCCCTTTGCAAAAAGATCCAGATCAGCCCTGTTCATGTTGTAAAAATACAAAGTATTAGTACTCATTAGCATATTCAAGCTGGTGCATGCATAGGTCTCTCACCATGAAGATAAGAAAATAAGAAATTTTGTAGGAAGGGGCATGAGGTGGATGAAGGCTAACTACCAGGACTTTTTGGACTGTGAATATTCACTATCACTGTAGGAGGAGTACATGTAAGGCTCTGCCAGGTCATTTTCAGGAACTCAATTATGCTTTGATTAGTGGAAATTTTTTCTGAGGCCTGACAAAGCATTGATGAATATTGCTGGCTTCCAAGGAAGTTAGAAGTTTTGATCTCTTGGTGTACAGGTTTCCCTCCACCTCTCCCTCCTCCCTTTTCCTTCTTTTCTCCTCCCCCTTCTCCTTCCTTCTCTCCTTCTCCCCCACAATGAATCTTTCTATGGGAAATTGGAGGAGTTACCTAGTCATCATCTAATCTCAAAATCTCATTCATAATTTTATTATAATAGATAGTACCAAAGTATATGATCTCTGTAGGCTAAATTTACTGAAATTAGTTTGAATGTGTAAACAAGTTGGTATTACTACTGAACTTAATTTAACATTTTAATTAGATGTCACTATTCCCAAACGCGGAGTAATTGCCTTGTGATTTCAAGGCCTTTAAGCATATTTGCTTAAGTAGGCTATGACTAATGCTTCTTATTTTCCTGGAAAAATTATTCATAGCCATGATTTTAAAAAAGAGGAGGCTTCTGTAACCTGTGTGTAAGAGACTTGGAGATGTGTGCCTGAGGCCTCTGTGCTCCACGGACCACTGAGCTGATTGACTGATCTGGATGGCTAAGTGGACATCTTCCATCACAGAGTCGCCTATTTGTTCCTTCTGAGAGTAAAGACTTTCTCTATTATAGGATTCTGCTTTTTTTACCTCTAGAAAGGAAAGCCTTTGGAAATACGCTGTTCTGGCTAAATAGATTGGCTATTTTTTCTTAAATTGTGTGTGTGTGTGTGTGTGTGTGTGTGTGTGTGTGTGTGTGTGTGAAGGGGGAGGTACATTTTTAAACTCAGATATTGTCTGAATTTCAATGTAAATTTATTAGAATTTGCTTGACCTATTGACTCTTTTCCATTAGTTGTTTACTATTCTATGCCAATACTAATGAAGATCAGAAAAATTATGCCATAATGGCTCAGTGTCACATAAACTGTAAAAATAAAAATTTTAAATTTGAGCCAGAAAACGTAACCTTGTTCCTTGCTTTATTTTTTGTTTTGTTTTAAACATACATAATCCCATTTGGATCTACTTGACTTTTCTTTATATAATATTGCTATCTTAAACCTCTCATCTAAATGATGTATCTATAATATATAGTGAACTGTCACTGGCCCTCTGTACTTGGGTTTCTCAGCATATCCAAGACATGTATGATCTCTGCTTACCACCTTCTCTTCTCTAGCAAGCTTGTCTATGTCCGCATAAATTCACTAACACCCACACCTCGCACTTCTGATCTTACTTCTGCATGGTTTTTGTTGGTATGTTTTTTACTTCTGTGAGTGGCAGCCTCATCGGGAAAAGAAATGTTGTATTTCTCTGGTTTATCGTCACCCTCATCAATCAATTAACCATTAAATTCTTTCACTCAACAGTTGCAGTTCAAGGTATATGGTTCATTTATGAAGGCAGATGATCATATGAGCCATACAAATACCTCAATAAATTTAAAAGGATTGAAATTATGCAAAATATCTTTTTTGATCACTTCTAAATATTTGGAAATTAAACAGCTTATTTCTAAATAATCCATGGGTAAAGTAATAAGTTACATGGAAAGTTAAAAATATTTGAACTAGATGATAATGAAAATACACCTATTAAATTTTGGGATATAGCCAAAACAGCTCATAGAGGAATATTTGTAATTTTCGATGCTTACATTAGTGAATTTCATGAAAGTGCCTATCTTATTCACTGGTAATTCAGGTATCTGAAACATAATACATGCTTAATAAATATTTATTTATGGAATCAACCTTCTTTATATTCATTTCTTGCTGATACTTTATAACTCTTTATCTTCATTCTTAGCCAACTCTTTCCTGTTTATCTTCCTTATAAAATGTGTAAAAGTTAGAAACTATAAAACGGCTACCTCTTATTTTTGGGATTGACATTATATTTCCTAATCAAGAGAGTGATAATTTCTTTTCAAGTGTATTTCTTTTTGTTTTCCTCTACAGAAGCATATTGATCTATTTTCAAATAATAATCATTTTTTTATTATACTCTAAGTTCTGGGGTACATGTGCAGAATGTGCAGGTTTGTTACATAGGTATACATGTGCCACGGTGGTTTACTGCATTAATCACCCTGTCATCTAAATGAGGTATTTCTCCTAATGCTATCCCTCCCCTATCCCCTCACCCCCTGCTATCCCTCCCCTAGCCCCCCAACCCCCAACAGGCCCTGGTGTGTGATGTTCCCTTCCCTGTATCCATGTGTTCTTTGTTCAGTACCCACTTAGGAGTGAGAACATGAGGTATTTGGTTTTCTGTTCTTGTGTCAGTTTGCTGAGAGAGAGTTTCCACCTTTATCCATGTCCCTGCAAAGGATATGAACTCATCCTTTATATGGCTGCATAGCATTCCATGGTGTATATGTGCCACATTGTCTTTAGCCAGTCTATCCTTGATGGGCATTTGGGTTGGTTCCATGTCTTTTGCTATTGTGAACAGTGTTGCCAGTGCCACAATAAACATATGTGTGCATGTGTCTTTATAATAGAATGATTTATAACCCTTTGGGTCTATACCCAGTAATGGGATTGCTTGGTCAAATGGTATTTCTGGTTTTAGATCCTTGAGGAATCACCACACTGTCTTCCACAATGTTTGAACTAATTTACATTCCCACCAATAGCGTAAAAGCTTTCCTATTTCTCCACATCCTCTCTAGCGTCTATTGTCTCCTGATTTTTTGATGATCGCCATTCTAACTGGCATGAGATGGTATCTCAATGTGGTTCTGATTTGCATTTCTCTAATGACCAGTGATGACGAGCTTTTTTATGTTTGTTGGCTACATAAATGTCTTGTTTTGAGAAGTGTCTGTTCATATCCTTCACCCACATTTTATGTTTTTTTTTTTTTCTTGTAAATTTGTTTAAGTTCTTCGTAGATTCTGGATATTAGCCCTTTGTCAGATGGGTAGATTGCAAAAATTTTTTCCCATTTTGTTGGTTGCTGGTTCACTCTAATGATAGTTTCTTTTGCTGTGCAGAAGCTCTTAAGTTTAATTAGATCCCATTTTTCTCTTTTGGCTTCTGTTGCCGTTGCTTTTGGGGTATTAGTCACGAAGTCCTTGCCCATGCCTATGTCCTGGATGGTATTGCCTAAGTTTTCTTCTAGGGTGTTTATGGTGTTAGGTCTTATGTTTAAATCTTTAATCTTCTGGAGTTAATTTTTGTATTTTCAAATAATTACTAACAGTGAATCCTGTTTTGCTTCATTTTTATACTATCTACATATATTAGTATGAAAAATATATTTAAGACACAGGTAACAAAATTAAGAGAATAGTAAATTTTTCTAGTTTACCACAAACATATAGTTGAATAAAAATATAAGTTTTATAATAGAACTATTCTTAGAAAGAAGAATGTATTCAATCAACATAGATTCTGTCTTCTAATAGAAAAGTGTGAAACCTTAGATCCTACTGTTTTGGGTTAAGGACATCATTATTTTCAAGTAAAAATGCCTTGATGTCTGACGTTGATTGACTGTAATTCGTTCTAATTCTGTGGACTTCTGTCATTGTCTTTCTTTGTAATTTTAGAGATAACATTTTACACACATAGTGATCTCAATAAATATTAATGCCTAAATATTGAATTGGTATGATTTTAAATTGCTCAGCACCCCTTCCCATAGGAATAATTCCTGGCTTATTTTCCCAACACCTAGAATAGACTTTGCTTTCAATTTAATAAGTCTATTACATAAATGAAAGTCAGTGGTTTCTCTTTAAACAAAAAAGGAAAAAAAGTTTAGCTTCAATATGGGTACTGATAAAAACTTTGAAGAACTAATTCCCCCAGTCTGTAGCTCTAGCTCTACTTAACTTCTAGTAAAAAATATATGAGGAAAGTTTACAAAGGTGGTCTTGCTACAAGAGTCATGGTTGTTGTCTTGAAAGAATTACCCTCTTAATCTTGAGAAATGTTGACATATGCTGCACAGGTCAGTACTTAAAAATTAGACTCACTTTGACATTTTGACAAATAAACATGCGTGCTAATTTCTCAAAGTAGGCACAGATGACTGATTATTTCATCAAGCACTTGATCTAAGATGATAAGTGGTGCCAAGCCAAAATTAATCAGCGATTTAAATGACTGACAGGTTGTTTAAAGTCAAGTCCCTGCCATACAACTTAATGTTCCGGGATTAGTCTCCAAAGGCAAAGAGGTTAGAGAAAGAAAATGTCATTTATTTGAAATATATTTCATTAATTTGACACAAATACAATATCTGTGCTATAAAGCATTTTTAGAAAAACCAAAAAGGGCAACTTGGATTATAAACTGGTATGGCTTATTTAAAAACAAATACTATTTTTTTTCATAAATTATATACTAGATTAACATTCCAAAACTGAGAATCCAAAATGCTCCAGAATCCAAAAATTTTTAAGCTTCAACATAATGTCCAGAGTGAATACTCCTTGCTTCTGTTCAACCAATGAGTACATATAATGTAAACATTCCAAAATCTGAAAATATCTAAAATCCAAACATTTCTGTTCCCACATATTTTGGATAAGGAATACTCCAGCTATATTTACAGAGTAAAGTTTATCAAGAGAAAAGAAAAATAAAAGACAAACCACTATTTATAGTTTGATTCTTTTTTTAGTCTGTTATTCTATTTAATTATCTTTTGTTCTTTCTATATTTGAACACCATTTTCTCCAAATAAACAATTGGAGACATATTCTATATAATATTTTACAAATTTTTTGGGCTTTCTAAGTTGCAATTTATTTTGGTTATCTCTTCCTGATACTGCATGTAACTCTGATCCTTTGTACTGTTATGGTATAGAAGTATTTCATTAATTTTGATTCCAGATTCTTCTTATTGGTATGACTATAGTATAATAAATACTTGTGCATGTAAGTGCAATGCTTTTACCCAGTACAGTCAGAATTTGAGGTTGGATAATCCAAAGACAATTAAAATGAAGAATTATAAAAATACAGCATAAAGACATCAATTTATGAATTCAGTCACTTCATGCATTAGGCCAACACTAATCAATTTCCTATGCCATCTTCTTTTGCATAAGCCACCGTCTTTTTGCATCCAGTTTGACTCTGTAAGAAATTTCCTGAAAATGTGAACACATTTAGAAATTACTGCAGAGTAATCTCAGTGTGTGTGTGCGTGTATGTGTGTTTCTTCTATATTTATGTTCAATTTGACAGTATATTTTAGGGATTGAGTTTTTGAGGTCCCCCCAAACTTTTAGAAAGTCATTTTTGACAGAAACACTTGTCGTGTTTTTTACTGTTCTTTATAATGTAACTGCCCAACAGGTTCTTGCTGCACACTGCACAAACAAAGACCATGGCATTGCAGTAAAGAAATAATTTAATAGACACAAGGGTGGCTACACCACATGGGAGATGGAGTTATTACTCAAATCAGTCTCAATGAAGGCTTGCAGGTTAGGGTTTTCTCAAAGGTAGTTTGTGGAATGGGGTGGGGATGGCTAGACAGTGGATGCTTGTTGCAGAATGGTTGGAAGGGTACAATCGTAGGAGTGTGGGAAATGATTCTCCTGTGCTCTTAATCCCTTCTGGGTGGTGCCTCAGGAGCAGCAGGTGGGTCCAGGTAGAGTCATCATATGTGTTAGGCATGCAACAAACCTGAAAAGATATCTCAAAAGCCAGTTTTAGGTTCTGTAATAGTGATGCTATCTGCAGGAATAACTGGGGAACAGCATATCTTGTGACCTCTGGAATGATTCCTTCCTTCCTTTCTCTCTTTTTTTCCTCTTCTACACTCCTGCATTCCCCTGCTCCCGACTTTTCCTCTGCCTCTTGGTCCTCCCCTTCTCTTCTTCTTTCTCTTTTTCTTCAAGATTTTCTTGGCTAAAATTTGTATTAGTCAGGGTTCTCTAGAGGGACAGAACTAATGGGAGATATATATATATATATATACACACATATATATGTGGATGCAGCAAACCACCATGGCATGTGTATACCCAAGTAACAAACCTGCACATTCTGCACATGTACCCCAGAACTTAAAGTATAATAAAGAAATTTAAAAAGAAAAAACATTTTGAGAGAAGAACGTTGAGTTCAATTTTGGACATGTGATTTCTGAGGTACCTGTGGGGCATTCAGTTGGAAATGTATGAAGCTTGCTAAGGGGTCTGGTCTGGGAATCCGGGCATTACTGTTTGTAAATTATACCTGAACCAGAAGCAGGTAGTGTGAAGAGTAGTAGACTGACAACAGAACTCTGTGGAACACTAATACTTTAATCAACATGTGGAAGAAAAGATTCCCATGAAGGCAAAACAAAAGGAATGGACAAAGAAATAAAAGGAGAAACAGTGTAACACAGTGGTATCAAGTCAAAGTAATGGAGCATCTCATGGAGTTGGGATTAAAGATGTCAATACACTTAGTCTTGAATCATGACAGTAATAAATGTGTAAGAGTTTTTAAAGCAAAGATGGGAGCCATGTGGAAGTAAACTCATCTTTAATGGCTTCAGTATTTTTTTTTTAAGTATTATGTTGGTTTATGGAAGGTATCAAAAGTTCAAAAATGGGAATGAATAAAACGGATGGATTGTTTGTAAACATGTATGCATGTGAAGGTGGCAATGATGACCTCAATTATATAAGTCAGGTAAAAAAAAAAAAGGGAGTTTGTTAAGGAGAATTGGCTGATATAATCTCAAGGTGAAGTCCCACATTAGGCTATCTGCAAGCTGAGGAAGAAAGAAGCTGGTAGTGGCGTAGTCTAAGTCCAAAAGCCTTGAAATCAGGGAAACTAACAGGGCAGCCTTCAGTCTGTGGGTAAAAGCTTGAGAGCCCCTGGCAAACCACTGGTGTTCAAAGGAGTTCAAAGGCAGAATAACCTGGAGTGTGATGTCCAAGGGCTGAAGGAACAGAAGAAAGTAGCCAGCATAGGAGAAAGATGAAAGCCAGAAGACTCAGCAAGCCAGCTTATCCCACCTTCTGTCTGCTTTGTTTTAGCTGTGCTAGCAGTTGATTGGATAGTGCCCAATCACAGTGAGGGTTAGTCTCCCCTCTCCCAGTCTACTGACTCAAATGTCAGTCTCTTCTGACAAAATCCTAACAGATGCAGCCAAAAACGATACATTACCAGCCAACTAGGCATCCTTCAATCCAATCAAGTTGACGTCTAATATTAACCATCACAGCTATTCTTGGGAATTTTATATTTCTATGAATTTTTTTGATGAGCTTTCCATAAATAAACTATGTGAAATTTTAATTCAAATTGCATTAAATTCATAGATTATTTTGTGAAGAATTGCCATTGATATGGTTTGACTATGTCCCCACCCTAATCTCGTTTTGTGTTATATTCCCATAATTCCCATGTGTTGTGGGAGGGTCCCTGTGGGAGATAATTGAATAATGAGAGTGGTTTCTCTCATACTATTCTCCTGGTCATGAATAAGTCTCATGATCTGATGGTTTGATAATGGGAAACCTGAAGCCTGTTTTGCTTGGCCCTCATTCTTTCTCTTGCCACTATCATGTAAGAAGTACCTTTTGCTTTCCACCATGATTGTGAGACCTGCCTAGCCTTTAAGTCCATTAAACCTCTTTGTTTTGTAAATTGCCCAGTCTCAGGTATGTCTTCATCAACAGTGCAAAAACAGACTAATATAGTAAACTGGTACCAGTACAGTGTAGTGCTGCTGAAAAGATACTCAAAAATATGAAAGCAACGTTGGAACTAGGTAACAGATAGAGGTTGAAACAGTTTGGAGGGCTCAGAAAAAGACAGAAAAATGTGGGAAAGTTTGGAACTTCCTAGAGACTTGTTGAATGGCTTTGACCAAAAATGCTGATAGTGATATGAACAATAAGGTCCGGGCTGAGGTCATCTCAGATAGAGGCAAGTTGAAAACTGGAGCAAAGGTAACTCTTGTTATGTTTTAGCAAAGAGACTGGTAGCATTTCGCCCTTGCCCTACAGATTTCTGGAACTTTGAACTCAAGAGAGATGATTTAGAGCATGCAGTGGAAGAAAGTTCTAAGCATCAAAGGATTCAATATGTGACTTAAATGCTGTTAAAAGCATTCGGTTTATAAGGAAAGTAGAGCATAAAAGTTTGGAAAATTTGTAGCCTGACAATGTGATAGAAAAGAAAATCCCATTTTCTGAGCAGAAATTCAAGTCGGCAATAGAAATTTGCGTAAGTAATGAGAAGTTGAGTGTTAATCTCACTACAATGGGGAAATAGTCTCTAGGGCATATTAGAGGTCTTCATGGCAGCCTTTCCCATCACAGGCCTGGAAAATAAGAGGTAAAAGTGGTTTTCTGGGCCTGGCCCAGGGTCCCTGTGCTATGTGCAGTATAGGGACTTGATCCCTCTGTCCCAGCCACTCCAGCCATGTCTAAAACGGACCAAGATATAGCTTGGCCCATGGCTTCAGAGGGTTCAATCAACAAGCCTTGGCAACTTCGTTGTGGAGTTGAGCCTGCAGGTGGTGCACAGATGTCAAGAACTGAAATTTGGGAACCTCTGCCTAGATTTCAGAGGACACATGGAAATGGCTGGATGTTCAGGCAGAAGTTGGCCACAGGGACGGGGCTGTCATGGAGAACCTGTGCTAGGGCAGTGCAGAAGGAAAATGTGGGTTTGGAGCCCCACACATAGTCCCTACTGGGGCACTGCCTAGTAGAGCAGTGAGAAGAGGACCGCCATCCTCTAGACCTTAGAATGGTAGATCCACTGACAGCTTTCATCGTGTGCCTGGAAAAGCTGCCGATACCCAACACCAGCCTGTGAAAGCAGCCAGGAGGGAGGCTATACCCTGCAAAGCCACAGAGACAGAGCTGCCTAAGACCATGGGAGCCCACCTCTTGCATCAGTGTGATCTGGATGTAAGACATGGAGTCAAAGGAGATCATTTTGGAGCTTTAGATTTGACTGGCCCTCTGGATTTTGGACTTGCACGAGGCCTGTAGCCCCTTTGTTTTGGCCAATTTCTCCCATTTGGAATGGCTGTATTTACCCAATACCTGTATCCTCATTGCATCTAGGAAATAACTAACTTGCTTTAGATTTTACAGCCTCATAGGCAGAAGGGACTTGCCTTGTTTCAAATGAGACTTTGGACTGTGGACTTTTAAGCTAATTTTGAAATGAGTTAAGACTTTGGTGGGCTATTGGAAAGGCATGAATGGTTTTGAAATGTGAGGACTTGAGATTTGGGAGGGGCCAGGGGCAGAATGATATGGTCTGGCTGTGTCCCCACCCAAATAACATCTTGAATTGTACTCCCGTAATTCTCACACATTATGGGAGGGACACCATGGGAGATAATTGAATCATGTGGGAGGTTTTTCCCATACTGTTCTCCTGGTAGTGATTATGTCTCATGAGATCTGATGGTTTGATAGGAGGAAACCCGTTTCACTTGGCTCTCATTCTTTCTCTTGCTGCTGCCATGTAAGAAGTGCCTTTCACCTTCTGCCATGATTGTGAGGCCTCCCTAGCCATGTAGAAGTGTAAGTCTTTTAAACGTCTTTCTTTTGTAAATTGCCTAGCCTCAGGTATGTCTTTATCAGCAATGTGAAAATAAGCTAATACAGCCAACTTTACTGTATGAAATGTTTTTATCCAGGAACCTGGCTACTGTATCAAGAATAGACTCTATGGGAGTATGGTGATGGGAGTAGGGAGGGTTGCAAAAATATAGTCAGATATACCAGTTAAAGCTATTGTAGACCAGACTGATACTGGCCACTTATATCAGGCTGGTGGCAACTGAGGTGATAAGTGGTCCATTTTGGGTATTTTTAAAAAATAGAAAGATTTCATGATTAATTTGATGTAATATTTGAGAAAAAGAAGAGTAAACAATGGTTTAAGATTTTTTTGGTTGGAGCAACAGGAAGGATGACGTTTCATAAATTAAATGGAGAACACTGTGGGCCGAACAGATTTTGGGGGGAGAAATATCAAGAATTCAGTTTGAAGCATGTTCAATTTGAGATGTCAGTGAAGGAAGGTGGAGAAATGTGGAGAGAGGTCTGAGCCAGAAATAGAAATGTAACTGAACTCAAGTCCAGCTGCTCACCACTGGAAATTCAAGAAGTGAGGTGGGGTTAAGAAAAGCAACTTCATTCAAATGCTGGAAGTTGGGAGATGGCCGGGCTCATGCCTCCAAAAACCATTTCAAAATTGTGGCAAGTCAGTGTGTTTCAGAAGAGAAACTTGTCATGAGAAGTATGCAAGTGTAGGGCAGGGCCTAGGGTCTCCATGTCTGGTTCTGATGGCTATTGTAGGCAGTTGTCTACCTGGAGTGTGGGCTGGTGCCATCTTGACAATGGCCAGTAGATTAATTGCTATAGGTAATCCTTAGATGGGAGAATTCTGCTGGTGGGTCTTCTTACCTAGTTTATTTCAAGATTAGCTCCTGGAATTTCTAAGCAGGCACATAATTAGATACGTGAATGCAGTGTAAGGGAGTGTCTGGTGAAAAAGGAGAGAAACAGTTTCAAAGTACACTTGAAGACTAAGATGAGAGAGAAGGAAAAATAAGTTTTAAATGTATTTTAAAGCCAAGCCACTCAATTACAACTGCCCACTATCAAATTTTGTTCTATTTCTTTAGAAAGTGGGTGATGTGTTCAATCTAGCTACTTCCTCGTAGGTAAGGATGTAATCAGGGGTCATTGGAATGGAACCAGTCTACCTGGATTTGAAAATATTCCTGAGTACCTGGACTTACAGGCAACATCTGTTGGAGGGCTCACAAGCCCTCATATTCTTACAGAATGTATGGTAACAGTATAATCCCCAGCAAAGAAGCACACCTATTCCTAAAATCATAGCTAGAATTATGAGTAGCTTTTTCCACCAAGAAGTTCTTAACCCAAACAAGTAAGATAACCATTGGTCTAGTGACATCACAGGGTCAGACATAGCATTAATTTGTTTGTACATATCCTAGAGGGATAGAGATGTTCCCTGAGTTACCTGGAATATATACACCATATTCAGTTTTAATAATGGCACAAGGTCCTCTTTGTGCAGCAAAGATATCCAAAGCCATGCAGATCTGCAGAACAGCTTCTTGCACATAGGTCATCTCAGAGTTTACTAAGGAGATACTTTGGAGGCTGTCATTGAGAGCCCACCAGGTATAATTTGTAAGGGTTTCTACATATCGGATGACATCTTCAATCCATGCTAATGGCATTAGGATTGAAGCCAAATGGTCATACCAGTAAAAAATGGATCTGGTCCATCTCTTCATTAGGTTGTGAGAGTTTAGCAAGTTTGTCAGTGTACTTTGTCCATTACTCTTGCACCCATGGGAAAGGTAAAGTGCATTGTCCTAGCCATTCCAATGGCAACAAAGGTAAGAGGTTTGGGCCACACAACCATACGGTGCCATTGGAATCATACCAGTTTAAGCCAGAACACTGAGACCAATCTGTGGCAAACAAATCTGTGGCTTGCAAAACTATGGTATGCTAACAGTGTTCTTGGGAAATCAAGCTCATGATTCAAATAAGATTGGACGTGGAGTCACAGGTATCCTTTCATGCTTCCAGTATAGAGGAGCTATTTGACTCAACTGTCTTGCAGTTGATGTCAACCAAATGAAACCATCCCAAATACGAAGAAAAACTTCTTTACAGTGAGAACTGCTAGACTTTATCTTAGGATTTAGTTGCAAAGTGATTATCAGCTATTTGCATATTCTTATGTGATATTCATTGAAAAAGGCTTCCTATGTCTGGAATCGCTGAGAGTTTTATTAATTGGCCAATTGATCACGTTGCTCCTGGTTGTGTAAGCCATCACGCCACCCTATTGTTTAAAAACTTTCATTTTTTGTCTAAACAACAGAAATGTATTGTTCACAGTTCCAGAGGCTGGGAAGTTTTTTGAGTCAGGGTCTCACTCTGTCATCCAGGCTGAAGTGCAGTGGTGTGACTATAGCTCACTGAAACCTCAACATCCTGGCTCAAGTGATTCTCCTGCTTAGGCTCGTGAGTAGCTGGGACAACAGGCATGCACCGCCATGCCTGGCTAATTTTTAGTTTTTTATAGAGACGGGCTTGCCATGTTGCCTAGGCTGCTCTTGAACTCTTGGGCTTAGCAAATCTCCCACGCTGACCTCCTGAAGTGTTGGGATTACAGACATGAGCTACAGTGCCTGGCATATTTTTAAGAATTTTAATGAATGTTTTCAGAGGTTCAGAGATTCAGCAAATTATCTTGTTGTAAACTGTTTGCATAGTGTTGTGCCCCTGCAGGAAAAAAGTTACTAGTTTTAGTGGCATGAAAAACTCGTTTACTATGATAAAAACTAAGAGCTTTATTTTATGAAAGCAAAGAAAGAGGTTTTTACTTATTTTCAAGGTTCTTTCTAAGGAATAATTTGGGTCTCTCTCTGATTCACAGGTCCAAGCAAGTTGGTTACCTGAGGTGGAGAAGGGGCAGCCTTCATGTGAATATGATGTATCCATGACTTACCTCCAGACAGGTTCACTAATGAGCTAGCAGTATGTTTAGATTCCGTCCACTTTTCAGCAGCTGTTGGTCTTGTCCTTTGTTTTTCCAAGACTTCAGCAGCACTTTATCTCCTGGGTAGAAAGGGTGAAGAGGCTTGTCTGTGGGATATGCAGACCTGGAAAGGGAAAACTGATGCATAGTTAGTAATGTCTCTCCTAATTGTCGTTTTATTGTTTAAGTCTTGACTCACCTACTGGATCTTAAGGTGGGATTCCCAGGAAGGAAGTTTGGAAGGGACTTCTATAAACAAATTTAAAAGGGGTTAACCCTAGACTGCTTCAGGGCACTACTCTGATAAAGGCAATGGGTATGACCCTTTCCCAACTTAAATCCATTTCTTGATAGAGATTAGCTGTCATTTTTTTCAAAGGTTGGTTTATTTTCTCTGTCTTTCCTGTTGACTGTGGACTCCATGATGAATGCAATTTCCATTTCATCTATAATGTTTGACTTATCCTCCTGGTAATCTTAGAAACAAAAGAAGAACCCCTATCACATTATATAGAACAAGGAAGTCCAAAACTAGGAGTTATTTCATTTAGCAAAACTTTTGCTACTTCTGTGGCCTTTTCAGACCCAGTGGGGGTATGCTTCAATCCATCCTGAGAATACATCTACAAACACTAAGTAGAAATCTATAGTTTTCACTTGCTCTGTCCCTCTGTATGAAGCCAACCTACCAGTCTTCAAATGGACTCAGCCTTTGGTGTTGAATTCCTTTCTTGGGTGGACTATGTTCAGTTTTGGGATTATTATTTGCACAAAGGTAGCGTCCTTGTGTGATTTTCTGGATGGTTCTCCAAATGTGTGGCCCTTTGAGGTAGGGCCATATTAAGTCAACTTAGGTATCCCTTCCATAATGGATTCCTTCATGTAAATGTTTGAGAATTGAATAAACCAAGGTCTCAGGAGCCATGCCACCCGATGAGCGTAGTCTTCCTAGGTGAACTAGGGTCTGCGTTAGGGTGCCCAGTCATGGGCACACTCTTCATCCTCCTTAGTATAGTGAGGCCCGAGTCTGGTAAGTCTAAAGAGGTATGAGAGCCCCCAAGCACTTGTGCTTCTCAGGCAGCCAACTTTGTATATTTGTTGGCTGCTTGGTTCCCTTTGGTTATTTGGGAACCATCTTTTTGATGCCCTGGGTTTTTTTTTTTTTAAGGTGACCGAAGCAGGTGGAGTACTGCTTTCAGCAGAGAAAGGATTTCCACTGGATGCCTTAATGTTCTTATTTCCTGAGGTCAAGCGGATTTGTTCTTTCCAAATAGCCCTATGGGCATGTATTACCATAAAGGCGTATTTGGAGCCAGTGTAAATGTTTATTCACTTTCTCTGGGACAATTCCAAAGCTCTGGTGAGAGCAATCAGCACGGTTGTGCTGAAGTGCCAGCAGGAAGGGCACGAGCCTCTATTACCTTACCTGTGGTCACCATTGCATACCTTTGTGTCTTGGTGTCTATCTTCTATGAAGCTGCTTCCACCAGTATAGCGCTCCCAGTCTGGAGTGATCGTCGGACCATCTGACAGGTCCACCTGCTACAGTAAACCACACCAAGGATTTCTAGACAATTGTGTTTCAATTCTTGATCAGGATCAGTGACCAAAAGCAAGGTGGCTGGGTTGAAGGCTGTGGTGGTTTATAAGGTGATATTTAGGCCTTCCAGAAGGATGGCCTGGTATTTACCCATTTGCTCTGCAGTAAGCTGGTAGCCTCCCTTCTTTTCTAGCAAAGTTAGCACCTGATGAGGCACAAACATGGTCATGGGCTATCCCAAGGTTAAACTTTCTTGCAGAATTTCACAGGTGGCAGTCACTGCCCAGATATAAGGAATCCATTCTTTAGTCATTTGATTCAATTGTTTAGAAAAATAGGCTATAGATTGTGAGGTGTCCACCAACATTTGGAATAGCATTCATAGCCCTCTATTCGGCTCTTAGTACATAACGCTTGAATGACTTCTGGGGATTTGGCAATACCAGAGCCAGGGCTGACACTAGATTTTCTTTAATAGTGTCAAATGTCTGTTGGCATTCTGCCATCCAGTGCAGGGTTTGAAAATCTAATCTTTTTAGGGCTTCATGGAGGGGCTTGGCCATAAGTGTGAAGTTGGGGATCCAAATTTGGCAAAAGCCTGCCATACCCAAGAATCCCCACAATTGCCTCCTGTTTTTAGGGGACTTTATGGCTGCTATTGCCTGTTTCCTGTCTGAAATCAGGCTTCTTTTTCCCTGTTTTAATGGAAACTCCATATATGTCACTTTTGGTTTATAGATTTGGGCCTTCTGAGGAGATATTTTATGTCTGCATTGTGCCAGGTGGTTTAAAACCAAGGTGGTGTTGGCCAGGCATTTATCATCGCTTGAGCTTGCTAGCAGCAAGTCATCTATATACTGTAGCAGACTTCCTCATCTAATTGCAAATTTGTTAAGTCTCTTGCCAGTATTTCACTAAAAAGGGTGGGCAAGTTTTTAAAACCTTTAAGTAACACTGTCCAACAGTGCTGAAAAATTGCTTTTGTTTCTGGGTCTTGCCATTCAAAGATAAATAGTGGTTGGGGCTTTACTTCAAATGGGATACAAAGAAGGCATCCTTTAAGTCCATTTCTGAAAAACATCCATAGTTTCTGGGAATGGCAGTCAATAGGGTGTATGTGTTAAGCACAGTTAGATGAATATACTGAACAATTTCATTAATAACTCTTAAATTCTGTACAACAGGGTATTCATTCAAGTGGGGATTTTTCACAGGCAGGATAAGAGTGTTATATGGAGATCTGCAGGGGTGAATCAGCCCATTTTTAAAGAAATGTTTGCAATTCAGGCTGAATCCCATTGAAGGATTCTCATTTTAATGGAGATTGTTTTTATCCAAGGTATTTTAATTCCTTCTTTTATCTCTGTATGTACAGGTAGCACATTCTTAGCTTGGCCAGGGATCCTGTCTGCCAATTCACAGTTACTCACTCATTTGTTGCTTTCCAAAGTAATGGTTTCTTCTCTTTGTTGGGGTTAGTGAGTAGTATCTGCAGCTGCAGTGCTTGTTTTAGTGGGACCTGTAGGTGTAATTGCTGCGCCTCTGGGGGAAAAAGTCACTTACGCATTTAATTTACAAAGCAAGTTTCATTCCAGCAATGGGATAGGGAATTCTAGCATAGAAAGGAAGCTGTGCCTCAGCTCCAAAGACCCTAGTTAGCATTCTAATGGTTGTAAGAAAACCTTTTGCTGCATTCTACTTGGAACCCCCATCAAGGGTACTGTCATTTTTGGGCTTTTTGCTTCTGGCATGTTTAAAATTGAATAATGTGTGCTCATATTGACAAGAAAAACAATCAGCTTGTGTCCCACTGTCGTTTTACCCAGGGATCCTGTGGGGAAATTTTAATTGGCTCTGAAAGATTTAGAGGCACTGTCATTAATTATTGGAAGCATAGAACTGTTCTATCATCTACTTCAAACTTCATTCTTAGCAACCCCTTCTTTTGTCCTTTACTTAGTTTGGGGGCAGACGGATCTTCAGTGGCCTCCTTCCTTACAGTAGGCACACTGGTTGCTACCCAAGGCCATGCTCTGACCACCTCACCTCCCTCTTTTGGCATGAGTTTTTCTCCAAAGTTTCTAAATGTACTGTGTCTAGCTTTAGCCTTTTAGTTTCCCTAGTATTGTATATCCTGAAGGCAGTATCAACCAACTGGGACAGTGATGTGTCTTGGATGTCCTCTCCAAATCTCATGCTGAGATGTAATCCCAAGTGCTGGAGGTGGGGCCTGTTGGGAGGTGCTTTGGTCATGGGAGCAAATCCCTCACGGCTTGGTGCTATACTTGTGATAGAGAACGAGTTCTCACATGATCTTGTTGTTTAAAGTATGTGGCACCTACTACCTCTTACTTGCTCCTGCTTTCACTGTGTTGATGTGTCTGCTCCTGCTTCACTTTCTGCCATGAGTAAAAGCTCCCTGAGGCCTCCCCAGGAGCCAAGAAAATGCCTGTGCCATGCTTGTCAGCCTAGAGAAGCATGAGCCAATTAAATCTCTTTTTTAAAATATAAATTACCCAGTCTCAGGTATTCCTTAATAGCAGTACAAGAGCAACCTAATGCAAAGGGTTTATACCAAGTGCCCTGTCTTGTTTCCCTGGTTTCCTCTTTATGACAGAGGCACTCTGTTGAATGAAGGTCATGTTTATCATCCTCAAATTTTTGAGAGCCTCTTAGTTTATATCTGTATATAATATCTGTATATTTATTTGTAAGCTTTGTCAGTGTGCTCTAAGAAATCAGAAGGGTCTTCATTTGTCTTTTAGATAGCTGCCTGAATTTTATTCAAATTATCCCATTTTGACAACTCCTTTTTAAGTCCTTCCAGGATACATATCTTATGGTCCCCAGTGGGACCATATCCCCATTTTTGGGGTTTCAGTTGGGATCCACAAATGGAGTTGTCCAAGTGGGGTTGGGGAATTCTGTTGGAATTTTTCTGATGAAGGTGCCGAGCCTCCTTATTTACCTTATCTATCACCAGCCTTCTCTCATCCACAGTCAAAAGTCTGTTTAACAGGGACTGTACAGGTGGGCTGGTGGGTAGCAAAGATAGAGGCAAAGAGATGAATACTGTGGGTCATCTCTAAAGGGTGGATTGGAGCTTTTCCAATTAAGCAAGTCAGATGCAGAAAACAGACTATAATTTCAATAATTTCCAGCAGGCTGCCCTGTTGTTTGTGGGTGGGCATTGTTTCATTGGATATTGCCCTGCCCTAGTAACAGTAAGGCCACTGGTTGCCCTGTCAGGTCTTGGAGCAGAAGAACATTCCAATCCCTTCATTCTATTGAGTTGAGGCTGTTGCCCCTTCTTCCCAGTCCAGGGCTTCCAATGGTGGCACCGAGGCAGCTTAGGCTAGAGTAGCTACCTAAGTGGCTTGGGCTGGAGGAAGGGGATTTAAAGCATTTAAAAGGCCCATCTCCTCATCATTCTTTTCTTCCTGATCTCTGTGTCTGGCTTGGAAAGGGCTTTATTCTCGTCTCTTTGTATAGCTACTCCCACCCCTAATGACCTGAGTCCTGGTTATGCAATAGCATGAAAACTTCTACATAAGGTATTTCTCCCCCATTTCTTAAACCTCTGACAGAACAACTCCAATTGTAATAGGGTATAATGTTGAGTCTTTAGTTTAGAGGCAAATATGCATCATCATCCAGTCTATACAAAGGCCAGGTGGTATTATAATAAGAAGTCACTTTCTTTTTAGTCATAGGCTTATTCCTATAGACCTTCCAATTGGCCAGTATATGCCCCAGGGGGGTTTCAGTTGGAGTGAAAACTTTGCCACCAATTTTGTCTCTATATTGGGTTCTTCCTCAATCAAAGGCCCAGGGGCTGGATGAACTCCTCTAGTCTGGAACTCATTGTGTATATAATGCCATTCACAGTCTCAGTGAGCATGCTTGTATAATCTTTGTTACATGGCCACAACAGCCAAAGATTTCAATGAGAGAGTTCCTCAAGTAGGCCAGTGGTTGGCAATGGTCTGCACAGCCCTTCCTAATACTTCAATCTTTTACCAGGTCCAAGTATGTGAGAGTGGAGCAGGGTACAGGGTTTCTGTGTCTTTTTCTGATGGCTATCTTGAGTTATTATCCAACTGGAGTGTGGGCTGGCAACATCTTGACAATGGCCAGGTTGTAGATTAATTCTTATACCTGGGCGATCCCAGTGAAATGAGACAGAGTGACAACAGATTAAGTGACAAATTAAGCAAACAAAAAGAGAAAATGGGTTAGAATGAGGATCATGCAGGGACTGGACCCAGGTACTATTGATCCTGTTTCTTACGTAAACTAACACACGGAGCAACCAACAGGATTCCAGGTCCATCTAGATTGCCTGCAGAAAAGCTCACACATTTTCTCTTCCTCTCCCACCAACTGTAACACAAATGTGGGGAATGCTTTGAAGTCCTAAAGAGGGTAACAAAGTTAGGAGCCAGGATGGTGAGACCTGTTCTCCTAACAAGGAGAGGCATGAACTACCTTGCTGCTTTTAGAAAATCAGGCTCATTTCAGCTGGTGGGACCTGAACCTGCAGATGGGATAAAGACCATACCAATCACTTTTACAGTAAGAAATTGAAACAGACAAATATAAATGCGGACACAAGCACAATTGAATTCAAATAGATAGAGTACTCCTAAATCAATTCCCACAAAGGAAAAATTGAGTGGGAAGTTGTAAAATCTTGTCTCAAGGCCAAAAGGCATGACAGATGACTCATGCAAGGTCCAAGTGGCATATAAGCCAACAATGGCGCTATGAATGACCCATGCTAGTCCAAACAGCATAGAAAGTCCATGTGGCAGAGACAGAGGATTCCTAGGTGCACTGGTTGACTTACCAAGCCTTGAAACCCATTAATTTCCCAGATGTCACTTTCCCTGCACCAGCACAGCATTGCATGCAGCTGATGCTACTGGGGGGTGGGGTGAAGGAGGAAGAGGGAAAGATACCCAAGACAAAAACATCTTGGCAGCTGCTGAGGGGATGCCTGGATTTTCAGCCACAGAATCAGCTAGCCATGAACAGCTGGAATTTATGAGCAACGGTCACTCTGCCTGGTAGTGTGAGTGGGTAAGCCCTGGCACACTGCCATAGCCAGTTGCTCTACTTGTTGGAAACCAGACAGACAGTTTTTCACATGGGGGAGGCTAAACCATCTGAATGCACTACTCACACAGCGTACCAAATTTGTAGTTGAACTCAGCTCTGGCGCTTGCTGCTTGAAGTGCAAAATACAAAAATTGAGGTTTGGTGGAAGCAATGCAACTTTATTCAAATGCTAGCAGTTGGAAAATGGCCAGGCTCATGCCATTTCCATTGTTTTTAAAATTGCCAAAAATAATTTCAAAATTGTAGGCAAGTGAGTGGGTTTAAGAAGAGAAACTTGGCATCAGAAGTATGTGGGAGTTGGGCAGGTTACGGGGTTTCTGTGTTTTGTTCCAGTGGTTATCTTGAGTTATTGTCCAGCTAGAGTGTGGGCTGGCACCATCTTGATAATGGCCACATTGCAGATTAATTGCCTTGAGGTAATACATAGCTGGGGAGACTTATGCTGCATAGTCTTCCTGCCTGGTATATTTCAAGGTTATCCCCTAAAATTTCTGAGCAAGCACATATTTAACTAAGTTAGTGCAGTGCAAAGGAGTGCCTGGTGGGAAGGGAGGGAAACAAAGAGTTTCAAAGTACATTGTAAGTCTAAGATGAGAGAGAAGGAAAAACAAGTTTTAAAATAGATTTTGAAACCAAGCTGCTTGGTTGCAGAAATCCTCACAGCAAGATAAGCTGAACAAACTGAAAGTTAATAACTCTTTTAAGATTCTTCAGAGAATTGATATTACAAAGCAAATCACTGCCCCCAAAACAGGAGAGGCAAGCAAATGGAGGGAGTACTGTTTATGAGTTGCAGAATATATTGCCAGATCTGATAGTAATGCTTAAAGGGTAATTGAATAATGGCTAAAAGACAGCCTAGGTTAGCTTGGGAGAAGAAAACCTCCTGGAGGCCTGACCTTTCTTTTCTTCGGGGAGGCAGAGTACACTTTTGTAAATTTTACCTCTAGGAACCCCATCAGGTTCTCAGAAGTATCCCCAGAACCCCAAAGACAACAGTGGAGGCAAAAACAAGGACACTAGAGGGAATGTAGCCTCTAACATGACAACTACAGAAAATAACAAACAAAGACTAACTCCTAGACAGATACACATAACACCTCACACTAAGGGCTTATGAAGATCGGAGAAAAAGCACCTCACTTTCTGAGAGGGGGGAGAAAAATTGGAGTAATTTTGAAGGACATCTAGAGCACTTTGCTCTCCTTAACAAAGGACTTCCCTCGAGAGACACTATTTCACCAGAGCCTAACTTACTTGGGTTTTACCAGATCCTAATTGACCCAGGGGAAGGAAAATATCAACTCCATCTCACTCCAGCTTCTGTCTCACCTAAGTGGGTGAAAATAGCTGAGAAGCACTTGTGAGGGTCACAGCCAGGGTTGTAGGCTGTGTACGGACTGAGACCAAACGTGGATTTTAGAATGCTTCTTTCCACTTCCCCACACACCTTACCACCACACCAATATGTTTCTTATATAATAACAAGGGGTTACAATTTGCAGAAAGAACTGAAAGTCTCAGACCCTTTTTAAGAAGAAGTCTCTGCAGAAACCCAAAGACAACAGTAGAGTCAAAAACAAGAACACTGGATGAAATTTAGCTTTTAACAGCATAGCTACAGCAAATGGTAGACATAGATTATCTAACTCCTAACTTCCTTCTGCCCCAGCAGAGGTTCTCCATGAGGGCTTCACCCCTGCAGCAGACTTCTGCCCGGACATCTAGGCATTTCCATGCATCTGAAATCTAGGTGGAGGTTGTCAACCTCAATTCTAGTTTTCTGTGTACTTGCAGGCCCAAAACCACATGTAAGCTGCCTAGATGTGGGGCTTGCAGCCTCTGAAGCAACTACCTGAGTTATGCCTTGGTCCCTTTTAGCCATAACCAGAGCTGAAGTGGCTGGGATGCAGGGCACCATGTCCCGAGGCTGCATGGAGTAGTGAGGGCCCTGGGCCTGGCCCATAAAACCATTTATTCTCCTAGACCTCTAGACCTGTAGTAGGAGAGTTTGTCACCAAGATCTCTAACCTGCCCTGGAAACATTTTCCCCATTGTCTTGCAGACTAAGATTCAGCTCCTTGTTACTTATGCAAATTTCCGCATCCTGCTTGACTTCTCCCCAGAAAATGGGTTTTCCTTTTCTATCACATTGTCAGCCTGCACATTTTCCAAACTTTTATGCCATGCTTCCATTTTACATATAAGATTCAATTTCAAGCCATCTCTTTGTGAATGCATAAAACTAAATGCTTTCAGAAAAATCCATGTCAGTCTTGAATACCCTGATGCTTAGAAATTTCTTCCACTAGATACCCTAAATCATCCTTCTCAAGTTGAAAGTTCCACAGATCTTTAAGGCAGGGACAACATGCCACCAGTCTCTTTGCTGGTGGTATTTTGTCCCTGCCCTAAAGATCTGTGGGACTTTAGAAGCATAGCAGCCACCGTTACTCCAGTTCCCAATAAGTTCCTCATCTCCATTTGAGACCACCTCAGCCTGGACTTCATTGTTCACATCACTGTCAGCATTTTGATCAGAACCATTCAGCAAGTCTCTAGGAAGCTCCAAACTTTCCCACATTTTCCTGTCTTCTTCTGAGCCCTCCAAACTGTTCTAGTCTCTGCCCATTACTCACTTTCAAAGTTGCTTCCACATTTTCAAGTATCTTTAGAGTACCCAACTCTCTGCAGTACCAATTTTCTGTATTAGTCCATTCTCACATTGCTATAAAGATACTACCAGAGAGTGGGTAATTTATAAGAAAGGAGGCTTAATTGACTCACAGTTCTGCATGGCTGGGAGGCTTCAGGAAACTTACAGGCACCTTCTTCACAAGGCAACAGGAGAGAGTGTGACCATGTGAAGGAGGAATGGTCAAACACTTATAAAACCATCAGATCTCATGGGAACTCACTCACTATCATGAGAACAGCATGGGGAAAACTGCTCCCTTGATCCAGTCACCTGCCTCCCTCAACACGTGGGGAATTACAGGTCCCTTCGACATGTGGGAATTATAGTTGGAGATGAGATTTGGGTGGTGACAGAGCCAAATTATATCAGAGAGGGATGTAACTCAAAGAATCAAAATAAAATGGCAGAAATAATAATAAAAAACCCTTTATCAAAGGTGAAGAATGTCTTCAATGGACTCATCACTAGATGGCACCTATAGTTTGCATCATGAATGGGTGTGCTACTAAAGAGCCAAGGGTTCAGTCTAGATCCTGCTGCTCACCACACAGAAAACCAACTGCTGAGACAAGGAATATTGCCAGCAAAGAAGGCTTTAATTAGGTGCTGCAGCTGAGGGGATGGGATATCAGTCTCAAACTCATCTCCTTGACCAACTAAAATCAGGGGTTAATATAGCAGGCAAGAAATGTAACTACATACAGGAACACAGGAATTAGGGAGGAATAATGAAGAGTTGTCAACAGGCAACAGGTAATCACTTAGGCAATCATGATAGGTGAGGGGTCTGGGGTCCTATTGTCCAGATGTGATGATTCAGTAAGTTTCAGTTTCTTGATATTATTTAGGAGTCCTGATAGCTGGTTTCCTGAGAAAGGAATCCAGATAAGACAAATGTAACTTTCTCGAGTTTTAAGACTGAAAGAGTCAATTTCTATGTTTATTCAAAAGAAACCATAAACATCAGTTCTGTGGACAATTGGGCTGGTTTCAGGTGTAGAGTATTGTTACATGTGTTTTCTGCATCTATTTATATGAGAATATGATTTTTCTTCTTTAGCATGTTAATATGATAGATTTCATTGGTTGATCTTCAAACATTGAACCAGCCTTGCATACCTGGAATAAATCCAATTTGGTCAGGGTGCATAATTCTTTTATGCATAGGTGGATTGACTTTACTAATACTTTTTTGAAGATTTTTGCATTTATGTTCAATCAGAAATATTGGTCTGCATTTTCCCTTTCTTGTTATTTATTTGTTTGGTTTTTGTATGAAAGTAATGCTGGCCTCATAGAAAACAAGAGTAGTCTGATTCTATTTTCTGAAACAGACAGTAGAGCATTGGTACCATTTCTTCCTTAAATGTTTGGTAGAATTCACCAACAAACTCAAATGATCTTGCGCAAATAAATATACAAAAAGATGTTTAACATTGTACGTCATGAGACAATTGAAATAAAAACAGCAATGACAGTCTTACCACTATAACAATGGCAAAAATCAAAAACACTGATTGCACTCAATACTGATGAGGATATGGAGCACAAAACTCTCATTAATATTTGGTGGAAAAACCCAATGGTATACTCACTTTGGAAGACAGTTCCAAAGTTTCTTACAAATCTAAACTCTGATTCCGCAGTAGAATTCTTTGATATTTGCATAAATGAGTTGAAGACCTATGCCTACAGAAAAAACTTTCACATAAATTTTGATAACAACTTTTTCATAATTGCCAAAATTTAGAAGAAACAAAGATGTCCTGTCCTAGGTGAACAGATAAATTGTGGTATAATCATATAATGGATGATTTGTCAGTTATGAACAAAAAGCTGTCAAGCCATGAAAAGATATAGAAGAACTTTAAGTGCGTATTGTTAAGTAAATGCAGCCAGTCGGAAAAGGCTACATATTACATGATTCCGACTGTGTGACATTCTGGAAAAGGCAAGACTATAGTGGCAGTAAAAGAATAAGTGGTTGCAAAAGATTTGCAGGAAGGATGAATAGGTGGAGTAAAGAAGATTTTTAGGGCACTGAAACTATTCTTTATGATAAAATATTGATGAATATATGACTTTATGCATTTGCTAAAATGTGTAGAGCTGTACAATACACAGAGTGAAGTCTAATGTAAACTATAGACTGTAATTAATAACAATCTATTAGTATTGGTTCATCAGTTGTAACAAATGTGCCACATTAATGAAAGCTGTTAATAATAGGGGAATCAGTGGGGTACACAGAGAAGAGGACATGTATAGGAACTCTGTACTTTCTGTTCAGTGTTTCTCTAAAGCAAAACTGCTCCAAAAATAGTCTATTAATTTTAAAAAGCTCATCTTTTTTTAGTGTTATATCAAATAAGGTCTAATTTCATAAAATATATAATTGTATAAATAGCATTGTTATTGGGTTGCTTAAAAATGTCAGGTGGTGTGTGGTAAGGGATAGAAAAACTATAGTCATGTGCTTAAAAAAATAATTGCTTCACTAACTTAGCACATAAGTGACAAAAACTGCTGATGTGGAAGAGAAGGACTTATTTTGCTCTTTGGTAGCCTACCTGAAGGTCTGATTTTATAGATCGTTGCAGTTTATTTGAATATTTTATAGTTGATATCAGTCACATAAGCAATGGAAGCTTCATTTGGTGTCTGCTTCCATTTTACAGAACTGAGGTGATTACAAAAGAGATGTAAAGACAGAATGGCTCTGATGATTAGCATCATAGATAAAAATGATTGCTTTCTGTTCATTTAGTGACTCGATAAAAAATGATTAAGGGGCACATAAATTAGTCAAATTAACCAGAATAACTGTATTATATAATCATTTCAGAGTTTGATTTATTTTAGGCTACCAGGCACTTGTTAAAAGACAAGAATTTTAAGTATACTTGACTAAGCTCTGTCTTTTACATCAGAAAATAGAAAAATGAAATCTCATATTAAATAATATTAGATTTTATGGTAATCATTTGAACTGTAATGTAATTCTAATTGGTTTACCAGTGAATTTTCTAGGGTTCTTATACCTAGCATTTTTGATGATCAATTTCAATTTTCTTCCATGTATTTCATTTCTCCTTTCATCATCTGTCTTTTAACATTGTGAAACTTGGTAATAATATATTCATTTGAATTTTATGAACCCAGTAAGTGTCCTTTTATGATGCCTTTTTCCTTTCTAGAGAAAAAGGCATTCTGACCTTAGGAGGTTATTCCTTTAAGCTTTTTATAAAAGCCAGTAAAATTGGTTTAACTGTCCTGACCCCTTCAATTTTGGTCAGTTTTTCATTTTATTGTTGCAAATAAAGGTACAGATCAAGTTTTTAGTGGCTATCACAAGTTGAAGTACTAAAAATAAAAAAAATGCCATGATATAAAAACAGATCTTATAAGTAATAACATAGTATCATTGCAATGATATTATCCTCATTTGGATAAAACAGAGTGAAAAAAGGGTGTAATTTTGTGACTGTCCAGAGGATTATATGATCACACCCTTATCCTCTAAGTATTTTGATGTATTTTATGTATTTATAGTAATGGCCACCATCACTGAAGCACTTAATATGAGACAGCACCAATCTAAATGCAAGGGCTGGGAGATTCTGCACAGATAGTAATAATTTTAGCACAGAACAAGTGCTCAATAAATGTCAGCTATTCGTATTACTCTTCTTATGCCATTTTTATAACTTTCTTTCTAAAATGAAATTTAATTTATATATGGCGAAGCACACAAATGTGCATTCTAAATGTACAGTTCAATGAGTCTTGATAAATGTGTATGTCCTGACCCATACCAAATCAAAACATAGAATATTTTCATCTTCCTAGAAAAGTTTTTCCTTGCCTCTTTTTAGTCAATTTCTCCCACTGAGTAGAGGCAACTTCTATTGTGTATTCTATTTGATAAATTGTGTTTATTCTCAAACTTAATAGAAGTGGAATTATATAATTTGTATTCATCTATTTCTTGCTTCTTTCACTTACACTGTTTTTGAGATCATCCATGTTATTATACATATTGGTAGTTTATTCCTTTCTGTTTCTAAGTAATATCCCATTGTGTGACTATAACATGTTATGTTTATTCATGCACTTGTCAATGAACATTAGTTGTTTTCATCTTTTGGTCATTGTGAATAAAATCAATCAAGTTACATTCAGTGAAATGCAGGGAGGTCCACATAGCTGGATTTTTTAGAACAAGTAGTGAGAGTGAAAGACTTTGAATATTTTGCTAATGGAGTTTGATTTTAATCATTAGAAGGTTGTGGGACCATTGAGGTAATAGTGTTTCAGATTGTTTCAGAAATACTACTCTGGTGACAGTAAGTTGAAAAATAAGGCTTTCTATAAACTCTACCTCTGGGAAGGAAAAGAGCTGCTCAGAATAAAAACTATGTGTAAAGTATTTCAGGTGAGGGAAAGCATAAGCTATAAGGTGTGTCTTCGGGGATGGAGTTCTATTTGACCACTCTGGTACATTAAATAAGTAATGCCCAAAGTACCCAGATTAAGATGTTTGGGGAATCTCTTAACTGAAGTGGAGACCCTTGAAAAATTTTAAGCAGGAGAGTCATATGATCTTCTTTGGGACTTAGAAAGATTATTATTGTGTTACTGCATGATGTATAGCGATTGTTCATTCACAGTAATGATGGTAAAATTTCTGGATTAGGACAGTCACCGGTGAGTTAGAAATGAGGGTATAGATAAAAGATAACTAAGGAGATAGAACCAACAGAATTTAGTGTTATATTAGATGCAGTCAGTGAGGAAGAGAAAAGAACATTGAATGACTTTTGCTTGTGTTTTTTGATGAGCCATGGATATTGTTAAAAATAGTACGTATATAGGAGGAAGAAGGGAACATAATTTCCAAATTTTTAAATATTGAATTTAAGGTACCTGTGATGTTTCTAGATGGACATGCCCAGTAGTTACTGGAATATTTGTGCTTGGAAGACAGGAGACCAGAATTGCTCTTGAGACTCATGGGCTTTGAGATGGCAATTGAAATCATTTGGGTAGAGCATGTCAAGTGAAGAATAGTGAAGGTTAAAGATGGAATCCTTTCAAATAACAATATTTTGGAGTTAAGGGGTTGAAGAGTGTCAAGTAAAGGTGACAAAGAAGGACTAATCCATAAAATATTTCCTTGAAGCCAGAGGGAGGAAATGTGATTTTACATATATCTCCTCTTGGCCCTGTGTTCCTTATTCCAGATGTTACTCCTTTCTGAATCTGTTAAAATCCTCAAGTTTCTTGATTTTTTTATGAGGTAGGTTTTTTATAGCTTACAGAGTTCTTCCTAACCTCTTGAAACTTAGAAACAAGATTCTATTTCACTTTTCATTCTCTTTAGTCACAATTCCTCTTGTTAGGGACACACACACACACACACACACACACACACACGTATATATCTCCATGGTATCCATGGTTCATATATATGTGATATACATATATACACACATACCACTCTTGCTCACTTTCTCAGCCCCCCCCCAGGCCCCATATTTTTCCTATGTCTCTAGCACTTTTTCCACTGTCTCTGTTCATCTGATCTGTTTACCAGGTCAAAAGCACTTCTGCAGTTTCTTAACTTCTCTGACAAAGTCAAGTTCCTCATTATGAGTTCTCCTTAAGGATATTTATCATAAGCACAACTTTATACTGTTTCCCTTGTTTTTAAGATTATTTCTTTAAAACTTTTTAAAAGCAATTTAAATATAATATATGTTGATATGGTCTTTCTTATGCATCAGTTTCCTTGAGCCTTTTGGATCTGTGGTCTTATTCAAAAAAAATTCAGTTATTATTTCTTCAATTTTTTTTTTGCCTATTTCTCCCATCTTTATTTACAACAGAGGTCACAACACCTATGATTGTCCAAAGCTATTTTTTTTTTTAATCTCTGTGCTTCATTTAGATATTGCTGTGCCTTCAATTTGGTTGATCTTTTGTTTTACACTGCTTACTTTGTTCTTTTTTTTTTTATACTTTAAGTTCTGAGATACATGTAAAGAACGTGCAGGTTTGTTACATAGGTATACACGTGCCACGGTGGTTTGCAGCACCCATCAACCTGTCATCTACATTAGTTATTTCTCCTAATGCTAGTGGAGACTAGCTCCTCAGATGCCCAACAGGCCCCAGTGTGTGATGTTCCCTCCCTGTGTCCATGTGTTCTCATTGTTCAACACCCACTTATGAGTGTAAACATGTGATATTTGGTTTTCTGTTCCTGTGTTAGTTTGCTGAGAATGATGGTTTCCAGCTTGATCTATGTCCCTGCAAAGGATATGAACTCATCCTTTTTTATGGCTGCATAGTATTCCATGGTATATATGTGCTACATTTCCTTTATCCAGTCTATCATTGATGGGCATTTGGGTTGGTTCCAAGTGTTTGCTATTGTGAGCAGTGCTTCAGTAAACATATGTGTGCATGTATCTTTATGGTAGAATGATTTATAATCCTTTGGGTATATACTCAATAATGGGATTGCTGGGTCAAATGTATTTCTTGTTCTAGATCCTTGAGGAATCACCACACTGTCTTCCACAATGATTGAATTAATTTACACTCCCACCAACAGTGTAAAAGCATTCCTATTTCTCTACATCCTCTCCAGTATCTGTTGTTTTCTGAGTTTTTAATGATCATGTTTCTAACTGGCATGAGATAGTATCTCACTGTGGTTTTGTTTTGTATTTTGCTAATGACCAGTGGTAATAAGCTTTTTTCATATGTTTGTTGGCCACATAAATGTCTTCTTTTGAGAATTGTCTGTTCATATTCCTTGCCTACTTTTTGGTGGTTTTTTTATTTTTATTTTTTCTTGTAAGTATTTTTAAGTGCTTGTAGATTCTGGATATTAGCCCTTTGTCAGATGGATAGATTGCAAAAATTTTCTCCCTTTCTGTATGTCGCCTGTTAGCTCTGATGATAGTTTCATTTGCTGTGCTGCAGAATCTCTTTAGTTTAATTAGATTCCATTTGTCAATTTTGGGTTTTGTTGTAATTGCTTTTGGTGTTTTAGTCATGAAGTCTTTGTCCATACCTATGTCCTGAATGGTATTGCCTAGGCTTTTTTTCTAGGGTTTTTATGGTTTTAGGTCTTAGGTTTAAGTCTTTAATTCATCTTGAGTTAATTTTTGTATAGGGTGTAAGGAAAGGGTCCAGTTTCAGCTTTTTGCATATGGCAAGCCAATTTTCCCTATTGATTAAATAAGGAGTCCTTTCACCATTGCTTATTTTTGTGAGGTTTGTCAAAAATTAGATGGTTGTAGATATGTGATGTTATTTCTGAGGACTCTGTTCTGTTCCATTGGTGTATATATCTGTTTTGGTACCATATCATGTTATTTTGGTTACTGTAGCTTGGTAGTATACTTTGATGTCAGGTAGCATGATGTTCTTTTTGCTTAGGATTGTTTTGGCTATACAGGCTCTTTTTTTGGTTCCATATGAAATTTAAAGTCATTTTTTCTCACTCTGTGAAGAAAATTAGTGGTAGCTTGATGGGGATAGCATTGAATCTATAAATTACTTTGGAGAGTATGGCCATTTTCACAATAGTGATTCTTTCTAACCATGAGCTTGGAATGTTTTTTTATTTGTTTGTGTTTTCTTTTATTTCCTTGAGCAGTGGTTTGTAGTTCTTCTTGAGGAGGTTCTGCACATTCCCTGCAAGCTGTATTCCTAGGTATTTTTTTTTTTTTTGTAGCAATTGTGAATGGGAGTTCACTCATGATTTGGCTCTCTGCTTGTCTATTGTTGGTGTATAGGGATGTTTGTGATTTTTGGACATTGATTTTCTATCCTGAGACTTTGCTGAAGTTACTCATCAGCTTCAGGAGATTTGAGGCTGAGACGATGGGGTTTTCTAAACAATCATGTTATCTGCAAGCAGAGACAATTTGACTTCCTTTCTTTCTATTGGAATACAATTTATTTCTTTCTCTTGCCTGATATTCCTGGCCAGAACTTTCATATATATGTTGAATAGTAATGGTGAGAGGGGGCATCCTTGTTGTGTCTCATTTTTCAAAGGGAATGCTTCCAGCTTTTGCCCTTTGGTATGATTATTGGCTGTGGGTTTGTCATAAATAGCTCTTATTATTTTGAGATATGTCCATCAATACCTAGTTCATTGAGAGTTTTTAGCAAGAGGGCTGTTGAATTTTATCAAAGGCCTTTTCTGTATCTATTGAGATAATCATGTAGTTTTTGTCATTGGTTCTGTTTATGTGATGGATTATTTATTGATTTGTGTATGTTCAACCAGCCTTGCATCCCAGGGATGAAGCCAACGTGATCATGCTGGATAAGCTTTTTGATGTGCTGTTGGATTTGGTTTGCCAGTATTTCATTGAGGATTTTTGCATCTATGTTCTTCAGGGATATTGACCTGTAATTTTCTCTTTTGTTGTATTTCTGCCAGGTTTTGGTATCAGGATGATGCTGGCCTCTTAAAAGGTGTTAGGGAGAAGGTCTTCTTTTTCTGTTGTTTGGAATAATTTCAGGTAGAATAGTACCACTTTTCTTTGTACCTCTGGTAGAATTCAGCTGTCAATCTCTCTGGTCCTGGGCTTTTATTTTGGTTGCTAGCCTATTAATTACTGCCTCAATTTCAGAACTTGTTATTGGTCTATTCAGGGGTTTGCCTTCTTTCTGGTTTAGTCTTGGAAGGTGTATGTGTCCAGGAATTTATTCATTTCTTCTAGATTTTCTAGTTTATTTGGTTAAAGGTGTTTATAGTATTCTATAATGGTAGTTAGTATTTCTGTGGGATCAGTGGTGATATCCCCTTTATCAATTTTTATTGTGTCTGTTTGATTCTTCTCTCTTTTCTTCTTTATTAGTCTGGCTAGCAGTCTATATATTTTGTTAATCTTTTAAAAAGCCTCTGTTCATTGAGTTTTTTGAAGGGTTTTTTGTGTCTTTATCTCCTTCAGTTCTGCTCTTATCTTAGTTATTTTTTGTCTTCTGCTAGCTTTTGAATTTGTTTGTTCTTGCTTCTCTAGCTCTTTTAATGGTGATGTTAGGGTGTCGATTTTAGATATTTTCTGCTTTTTCCTGTGGGCATTTAGTGCTACAGTTTCCCCTCTAAACATTGCTTTAGCTTGTGTCCCAAAGAATCTGATATGTTGTGTCTTTTTTATCATTGGTTTCAAATAACTTACTTATTTCTGCCTTAATTTCATTATTTACCCAATAGTCATTCAGGCACAGGTTGTTCAGTTTCCAGGTAGTTGTGCAGTTTTGAGTAAGTTTCTTAATACTGAGTTCTATTTGATTGCACTGTGGTCTAAGAGACTGTTACGATTTCCACTTTTGCAATTGCTGAGGAGTGTTTTACTTCCAATTATGTGGTCAATTTTAGAATAAGTATGATGTGGTGCTGAGAAGAATGTATATTCTCTTGATTGGGCTGGAGAGTTCTGTAGATGTCTATTAGGTCTGCTTGGTCCAGAGCTGAGTTCAAGTCCTGAATATCCTTTTTAATTTTCTGTCTCACTGGTTTGTCTAATGTTGACAATGGGGTGTTAAAATCTCCTACTACTGTTGTGTGGGAATCTAAGTTTCTTTGTATATTTAGGATAGTTAGCTCTTTTTGTTGCATTGATCCCTTTACCATTTTGTAATGCCCTTTGTCTTTTTTGATCTTTATTGGTTTAAAGTCTGTTTTATCAGAGACTAAGATTGTAATCCCTCCTTTCTTTTTGCTTTCTATTTGCTTGGTAAATATTCCTCCATCTTTTAATTTTGAGCCTATATGTGCCTTTGCACATGAGATGGGTCTCCTCAGTACAGCACATGGATGGGTCTTGACTTTTTATCTAATTTTCCAATCTTTGTCTTTTAATTGGGGCATTTAGTGCATTTACATTTAAGGTTAATATTGTTATGTGTGAATTTGATCCTGTCATTATGATGCTAGCTGGTTATTTTGCCGGTTAGTTGGCACAGTTTCTTCATGGTGTTGATGGTCTTTACAATTTGGTATGTTTTTTCAGTGACTGGTACTGTGTCCTATGTGGCTGGGGAAGCCTCACAATCATGGTGGAAGGCAAGAAGGAGCAAGACACATCTTACCTAGATGGCAGCAGGCAAAGAGAGAGAATTTATGCAGGAGGAAACTCCTCTTTTTAAAATTATCAGATCTCATGAGATTTATTCACTATCACAAGAACAGTGTGGGAAAGACTTGCCTCCCTGATTCAGTTACCTCCTTTCCATGTTCCTTTCCATGTTTAGTGCTTTCTTCAGGAGCTTTTGTAAGGCAGGGATGATGGTGACAAAGTCTCTCAGCATTTGCTTGTCTGTAGAGGATTTTATTTCTCCTTCACTTATGAAGCTTAGTTTGGCTGGATATGAAATTCTGGGTTGTATATTCTTTTCTTTAAGAATGTTTAATATTGGCCCCCACTCTCTTATGCCTTGTAGGGTTTCTGCAGAGAGATCCGATGTTAGTTTTATGGGCTTCCCTTTGTGGGTAACCCATCCTTTCTCTCTGGCTACGGTTACTGTTTGTTCCTTCATTTCAACCTTGGTGAATCTGACAACAATGTGTCTTGGAATTGCTCTTCTTAAGGAGTATGTTTGTGGTGTTCTCTGTATTTCCTGAATTTGAATGTTGGCCTGTCTTGCTAGGTTGGGGAAGTTCTCCTGAATAATACCCTCAAGAGTGTTTTCTAACTTGGTTTCATTCTCCCCATCATTTTCAGGTATACTAATCAAACACAGGCTTGGTCTTTTCCCATAGTCCCATATTTTTTGAAGGCTTTGTTTGTTTCTTTTTATTTGTTTTCTCTCTAATCTTGTCTTCATGTTTTATTTCATTAAGATGATCTTCAATCTCTGATATCCTTTCTTCTGCTTGATTGATTCGGCCATTGATATTTCTGTATGCTTCCCAAAGTTCTTGTGCTGTGTTTTTCAGCTCCATCAGGTCATTTATGTTCTTCTCTAAACTGGTTATTCCAGTTAGCCATTTCTTCTACATTTTTCAAAGATTTTAGCTTTTTTGTGTTGGGTTAGAACATGGTCCTTTATGTCAGAAGAGTTTGTCATTACCCACCTTCTGAAACCTTCTGTCAATTTGTCAAACTCTTTCTCCATCCAGTTTTGTTCTCTTGCTGGTGAGGTGTTGTGATTTTTTTGGTGGAGAAGAGGCGTTCTGGTTTTTGGAATTTTCAGCCTTTTTGCACTGGTTTTTCCTCATGTTTTTGGATTTATCTACCTTTGGTCTTTGATATTGGTGACCTTTAGATGCTATTTCTTTCTGTTTGTTAGTTTTCCTTCTAATAGTCAAGCCCCTCTGCTGCAGGTCTGCTGGAGTTTGCTGGAGGTCCACTCCAGACCCTGTTTGCCTGTATCACCAGCAGAGGCTACAGACCAGTAAAGATTGCTGCTTGTTTCTTCTTCTGGAAGCTTTGTCCCAGAGGGGCACCTGCCAGATGCCAGCTGGAGCTCTCCAGTATGAGGTGTATGTCGACTCCTGCTGGGAGGTGTCTCCCAGTCAGCAGGCTTGGGGGTCAGGGACCTACTTGAGGAGGCAGTCTGTCCCTTAGCAAACCTCAAGTGCTGTGCTCAGAGATCTGCTACTCTCTTCAGAGCCAGCAGGCAGGAATGTTTAAGTCTGCTGTAGCTGTGCCCAGAGTTGCACCTTCCCTCAGGTGCTCTGTTCCCAAGGGAGATGGGAACTTTATCTATAAGCTCCTGACTGGAGCTGCTGCCTTTCCTTCAGAGATGCCCTGCCTAGAGAGGAGGGATCTAGAGAGGCAGTCTGGTGACCATGTCTTTGCTGAGGTGCAATGGGCTCCAGCTAGTTCAAACTTCTCAGCAGCTTTTTTTATACCGTGAGGGGAAAACAACTTACTCAAGCCTCAGTAACGGCTGACGCCTCTACCCCTACCAAGCTCAAGCTTCCCAGGTTGACTTCAGAATGCTATGATGGCACTGAGAATTTAAAGCCAGTCTATCTCAGCTTGCTGGGCTCCATGAGGGTGGGATCTGCTAAGCTAGACCACTTGGCTTTCTGGCTTCAGCCGCCTTTCCAAGGGAGTGAAAAGTTGTTTTTTTGGCTTTTCAGGTGCCACTGGGGTATGAAAAAAAAAAAAAGAACAGAAAACTCTTGCAGTGAGCTCGGTGTCTGCCAAAATGGCCATCCAGTTTTGTGCTTGAAACCCAGGGCCCTGATAGCATAGGCACTTAAGGGAATGTCCTAGTCTGTGGGTTGTGAAGACTGTGGGAAAAGTGTAGTATCTGGGCCAGAGTGCATTGTTCCTCATGGCACAGTCCCTCACAGTTACCTTGGCTAGGGAAGGGAGTTCCCTGACCTCTTGCACTTCCCAGGTGAGATGATGCCCCACCGTGCCTTGGCTTGCCCTCCATGGGCTGTACCCACTGTCTAACCAGTCCCAATGAGATGAGCCGGGTACCTCAATTGGAAATACAGAAATCACCCCCACTTCTGTGTTGATCTCACTGGGAGCTGCAGACCAGAGCTCTTCCTATTTTGGCCCACTTTGTTCTTAATTCCTTCTAACAAAATTTTCTTTTTGTCTTTTTTATTGCTCATTACTATAAGTACCAGCATTAGTCCATTTTCACCCTGCTAATAAAGACATACCTGAGGCTTGGCAATTTACAAAAGAAAGAGGTTTAGTTGGACGTACAGTGCTATGTGGCTGAGGAAGCCTCACAATCATGGTGGAAGGCAAGAAGGAGCAAGACACATCTTACATAGATGGCAGAAGGCAAAGAGAGAGAACTTAAGCAGGAGGAAACTCCTCTTTTTAAAATCATCAGATCTCGTGAGATTTATTCACTATCATAAGAACAGTGTGGGAAAGACTTGCCCCATGATTCAGTTACCTCCCACCTGGTCCCTTTCATAACACATGAGAATTCAAGATGAGACTTGAGTGAGAACTCATCAGTCCCATTTAAGTATTTGCTTTTTTAATATCTTTATTTCTCTTCCTATTTCCTTCATATGTTCTTTGTTTACATGAACATTTTTATAAGATTGATATTACATGTTTTAAGATCTTTTCCTACTAATTACATCGTGTTTGTCATTTCTGGGTCTCATATAGCTCCTAGTTATTAATTTTTCTGCTTTTTACTTATTTCCTGGTAATTTTTGGCAGTATGCAAAATATTGTAATTTTATATAGTTGATTGATTGATTTTGTTGTGTTTCTTTAAAAACAATTTTGTGTTTTGGCACAAAATAAAGTTACTTTGGAATCTGTTGGCACTTTTAAGGCTGGCTTTTGATATTGAATATGGCATGTTCTGAAAATTGTTTGTCAAGGACTAATTTAATACCACTAACAAAGTATGAGTCTTCTGTAGAGGAATAACTTTCCTATGATACCCTGGCAACTTCACACATCTCCCCATAGACCATGCAGGCAAAGGCTGGAACTTCAGCTCATTTGAAATTCGGCAGAATGCCTTATGATTCTCTAGCAAATGTGATGATGGGAGGCTTATGAGGAGCTCCTCAGCACCAGTGCCTACTCCCCTTCCTATCTCCTCTGGATGGCTGTCTTGAGAGAGGGTTTCTCATTGTCTCCTAAGCTCTGATGGGTCATGAGGCTTTCTGCCTTGGACATCTTAGGCTGCAGCTGCAGACTATAAAATCTCTTGGCTATAGTCTAGAGCTGGCTACTCAGCCATGGGATATCACACAGCTCATATTACTGTTACAAAGCTCCTTTTATTTCATTGCAGCTTTTTTTTTTGTCAGTGGGAAAGGAATTATGAAGAGCTGGCACTTGGCTACTCCCCATTTCACTCTTCATGTAAGTAATACACTACATGAATCCAAATGTGACTTGTTCTATTTTGTTGGCAGAATTAGTAGGACAAGTCCTTGACTTGTTTTGCATGTCTTTGACACCTTCTGAGGACTATTCAAACGCTGTCTTCTGCAAGGTCAACATACTCTTGGCTGGTGCGATTAAGAACTTTTCCCAGTGCTGTGTGAGCTCTAGGAATTGTTCAGAATTTGGATTTTTGATGATTTTTTCTGAAGTCATATGGAATTTTATTCCATGCATGTACAGGTCAGTACTCAGCCAAGAATTCCAGCAGATCACCCTGCTCTGGAGTTCTCCCTCTGGGCAGCACCCTTCTAATCCTCTGCTACACAAATTCCAGCACCTCAGCCTCTCCAAATCCCTAATTCCAATCTCTTTCTTCTCAATCTATGAAGACTGCCATCCTTGGCTTGTGCTCCCTCTCCCCATCTGGCACCAGGAAATGGATTCCAGGCATAAAGCTTAAGGAGAAGTGGTGTATGAACATAATCAGGGAGCAACACACTCTCCCAATACTCTTTCCAATAAGAAGCCATTTAACTTACTTTATATTCTATTTTGATTCAAACCACAAGTTATTTTGATTTATAGTAATTTATTAATATTATTTAAATTGTAAGCTTTGTATTTATTTTAAATTATATTCTTTTTTTTTTTAATAGAGAGGTTTCTTGACCCTCTTTCCATCCCTGTGTGTTTTGACTGTTTTAACTAAATGCATCTCATTTATCCTTAGCTCCCATCTTGCATAAAGCTTGATATCAGTTCCTGAAGCCCAGTCATTCCTAATTTTCTTTTGGGTTAGTCCCATAGACTAGCCCAACTAGCCAACCAAGTAGAATACCCAGCAGTCTTTCTCAAGTCTACTCTTGTCCTAATCTATTTCTTATTATTGTCAAATTTATCTTAGTAAAGCGAAGCATTTACCAAGGCATTGCCTTTTGAAAATATGTGACATGGTGAGCCATACTTTATTAAGTGAAGTCCACACCCTTTATCTTGGCATTTAATCCTTCTGTTTTTCTCACCTTGCCTCCCAATTTTTCAAGTATATCTTTCACTATATCTGTACACAGGCCTTATTTCAGTGATTCTTAAATGTAGCCAATGTTCAGAATGCCCATGCTGCTGAAGATTGAATCCTAGGTCACACTTCGTAGCTACTGAACCAAAAGCATTAAGAGTGGAACTCACAAATCCAAATCTTTAAACAAAAAGATGCTTTGGTGATTCTAATATTCTACATATTTAAAAACCACTGTCATAGGTGTTCCAACATGAAATGGACATCATATAGTCTTTCTGATTTGATTCATTTCACCTGCTGTATCCTCCCCCTTTTCTAGTCAATTAAGTCCAATTGAAATTTTAAAATATAGCCCCTAATTCCATCATCGTGAAGTTCCGGACATTATGGTAAGTATGGTGCTTTTATTCTTTTATTTTATATTTAAACATTTCTAGAATATAGAAGCAATTGATGTTAAGAAAGCTGTCCAAGGTTGTACACTCCTAACAGTCACAATGTCAGGATGTAGGCTTAAGCTATCTAAATCAAAAGTTTTAGTAAAGCAGATGGTATTTTATTGGGACCTACATCAATTATGCAAATCCAAGGCAATGATTTTGTACTAGCTTTCTTGAACCATGATTTTCTGATCTCCTAGAAAATTTCTCCTTGTTGAAATTTGTATCTTTTATATTTGACTTAGTTTCCATTGTGTTTTGTTTTAGATTGGCTGCTCTGTCACTAAAATCAGCAATGTGAAAAAGAATTACTGACTCAATTTTTCAATCTATAATTGAATTATGATTAATTTTATTATCAAATATATAGATCCATGCCCTCTTAAGTATCTAAGGTCATACAAAATAGCAAACTCTTGTTATAAGTAATATGTTATGAGAAATATCAGGGGCTAAGGAAGAAGAGCCCTGGGGGAGGGCAAAGGACCCTGGAAGGTGGATGATTCAGTTTCTCAATTTATAAGGTGTAAAGGTAAATGAAAATGATTTCTATTCATGTATCAAGGGCAGAGAAAAAATTTCCCCTTACCTTTTTTCTTAGATACATATTGAAACTGAGTCCTTGCCCTAAACTTTGGAATAGAAATCTATCTCTCTAGGTTTTAAGCCCAGTTTCCATTTTCCCTGAGTAGGGATTTCTAGGGATATTTACTCAGTTCTGGGGGTTATCCTGTTTAAGTAAGTCTTTGTTTTCTTATAGTCATAAAAATTCTTAGACTTCTATAAATTCCTATTTGAAATCACTGGGCTAATTTTCCAGCACTGCCTTAGAAACACATTTCTAGTCACGCTATATTTTTTAAGATTTGTTTTTATGTTTATATGAGCGTTGCCTATTTCTTAACTGCTGAAATGAGGCAAACACTTATTTCTGGGAAGCAATAATAACACCGCTTACATATCCTCCTTGGCATTGTCTCATGCAGACTTCTTATACAGCATTTCCCACAAGCACATTATCATCAAAGCAAGCCAGTGAGATAGAGAGATGGTACTTTCATGCCCACATACAAATGCTGAAACCAATGTACAGGAATATTCAAGGATTTGTCTCGTTGGGATACTATTGTGGGGGAAGAGTGAGTCAATAACTTAGCTCTCTTCATGTTCTGCCCATTGGTATTTCTTTATTCACTGTCAGATTTGACAGGTAGATATTTTGAACATGACTAAATCATTCCCCCTGAGAACTACAGCAGAAGTAAGTGAGCTGACCCCCTCCATCTGCATCCCCTCCTTCCCCCACTGTCTCAGTATCTTAACACACTGTCTGAAGAAAGAGAACAAAAACTAATCAGTAAACAAGTATGTAGCACCATGAAAGCATCTTGAAAATAAAATTCAAATAATGATTCTGGGATACAAACGTTTTATATTCATAGATAGAAGCTTTATTTAGATTGAATTGAGAGAATAATGTTAGATAAAAGAACCAGAATAAAATAGTATTTTCATTTTTTCTCCCAACTTAGGATTTGACTAATAACATTTCAGCATTGATGTGAATTCAGTAATTTACTTGGTGGTACACTGCTATTTTAGGAATTCTTATGAATCATGTGTATTAGTCTGTGCTCACAGTGCTACTAAAGACATACCCAAGACTGGGCAATTTATAAAGAACATTACATCGCTGGGGTTGCCTCACAATCATGGAGGAAGGCAAAGGAGGAGCAAAGTCATGTCTTGCATGGAGGCAGGTGAGAGAGAGAGAGAGAGTACGTGCAGGGGAAACTCCTTTTATGAAACCATTAGATCTTGTGAGACTTACTGATTATCACAAGAACAGAATGGGAAAGACTTGCCTTCATGATTTCATTACCTCCCAGCAGGTACCTCCCACAACACACAGGAATTATGGAAGCTATAATTCAAGATGTTATTTGGTTGGGGACACAGCCAAACCGTATCATTCTATCTCTGGCCCCTCCAAAATCGCATGTCCTCACATTTCAAAACCAATCACGCTTTCCCAATAGTCTCCCAAAGTCTTAACGCATTTCAGCATTAACTTGAAAGCCCATAGTCTAAAGTCTTATCTGAGACAAGATAAGTCCCTTCCACCTATCAGCCTGTAAAATCAAAAGTAAGTTAGTTGTTTCCCAGATACAATGGGGGTACCGGCATTGGGTAAATACAGCCATTCCAAATGGGAGAAATTGTCCAATACAAAAGGGCTACAGGCGCCATACAAGTCCAAAATCCAATAGGGCTGTCATTAAATCTTAAAGTTCAAAAATGATCTCTTTTGACTCCATGTATCACATCCAGGCCATGCTGAGACAAGAGATGGGTTCCCATGGTCTAGGGTAGGTCTATCTCTATGGCTTTGCAGGGTAGAGCCCCTCTCCTGGCTCTTTCACAGGCTGATATTGAGCGTCTGTGGCTTTTCAGGCATATAGTGCAAGCTGTCAGTGGATCTACCATTCTAGGGTCTGGAGGATGGTGGTCCTCTTCTCATAGCTCTGCTAGGCAGTATCCCAGTTGGGACTCTGTGGGGGCTTGTACCAAAACTTTCTCTTCTGCACTGCCCTAGCAGAGGTTCTCCATGAAGGTTGCACCCCTGCAGCACACCTGTGGCTGGATATCCAGGAGTTTTTCATACATCCTTGGAAATCTAGGTGGAGGTTCCCAAACCTCAATTCTTTATATCTGTGTACTTGGAGACCCAAGACCCCATGCAAGCCACCAAGGCTGGTGCCTTGTGCCCTCTGAAGCAGTGTCCAAACTGTACACTGGCCCCTTTTAGGCGTGGCTTGAATGCAGAGCACATCTAAGTCATGGCTTTGATACAGGTCACATGTACAAGGTTGTACAGAGCAAGTGGGGGTCCTGGGCCTGGTCCAGGAAACCCTGTTTTTCCTCCTAGGCCTCTGGCCTCTGATGAAAGGGGCTGTTGCAAATGTCTCTGACATGCCCTGAAGATGTTTTGCCTATTGTCTTGGTGGTTAACATTTGGCTCCTTATTACTTATGCAAATTTCTGCAGCCAGCTTGAAATTCTCCCCAGAAAGTGGGGTTTTCTTTTCTACTACATTGTGAGGCCCCAGATTTTTTATACTTTTATGCTCTGTCACCTCCTGAATGCTTTACTGCTTAGAAATACCTTCCACTAGATACCTTAAATCACCTCTCTCAAGTTCAAAGTTTCAGAGATCTCTAGGGCAAGGGTAAAATGCCAATAGTCTCTTTATATAGCAAGAGTGACCTTTACTCCAATTCTCACCAAATTCCTCATCATTATCTGAGACCACCTCAACCTGAATCTTATTGTCCATATCACTATCAGCATTTTGGTCAAAGCCATTCAGCAAGCCTGTAGGAAGTTCCAAACTTTACCACATTTCCCTGTCTTCTGAACCCTCCAAGTCTGTAGAAAATTCCAAACTTTCCCACATTTTCCTGTTTTCTTCTGAGCCCTTTAAAGCATTCCATCCAAAGTGTTTTCCACATTTTCAGTATCTTTTCAACAGTATCCCAGTCCACTGGCACCAATTTGCTGTATCAATCTGTTCTCATGGTGCTAATAAAGACACACCCGAGTCTGGGCAATTTATAAAGGAAGATGTTTAATTGACTCACATTTCCACATGGCTGGGGAGGCCTCATGATCATGGTAGAAGGCAAAGGAGGAGCAGTCATGTGTTGCATGGTGGCAGGCAGGAGAGAGAGCATGTGCAGGGGAACTGCCCTTTATAAAGATCTTGTGATACTTATTCACTATCAAGCGAACAGCATGGAAAACACCCACCCTCATGATTTAATTACCTTTCACCAGGTCCCTCCCAGGACACATGGGAATTATGGGAGCTACAATTTAAGATGAGATTTGGGTGGGGACACAGCCAAACCATAGCATCATGAAATAAATTATTCGCTGGTGATTGTCCAGCAGACAGAAGTCAATCATTTTTACTAATTAAATCTAGTAAGTGATAATATGGAAAAAAATCAGACTTGTGAAAATCACAATAATGATAAATGGCTAACTTTGTTAGAATACAGTATGTTTTTCTTGCTTTGAAGTGTTGTACATAATTAGATGGTATTTAATGAAGAGAAAAATGTAGTTATGTATTTACCTCTTTTCTTCGAATGTTCATTCACTTCTTTTGAAATCTTATAGCACTTTGTACAATCTTGAAGCACTTGTAACAAATTACATTACTCTATAGGTATTTATAGCTCTTTCTACATTCTTGCAGAATGCAAACTCTTTTGGCCTGTAATACCTCACTCACTGGTTAAAACATATTTGCATATTGAAAAATTATTAAAAATAAGGAATAACACAAACTTTCTCAGATTCCTTTCTTCAGAGCCTTAACTTCATAAGATTTTCTAGAAAGAAGCAGAAATTTGACAGCACAATTGTGTAAATTTTGCACAATCACAGGATAGAATTAGTCAAGTGTTGCTACCTAGTATTCTTCTGTAGGATGGAGACAGCTTGCAAAATTGTTTTCCTTGCTTTTCTAAAATGTTTTTACTTTTTAATGTTTACATATTGTTGGTAAAATTTTTCTCTTAAATCATTGTTGTAGCTTTTGAAATATGTTTCATTAAATGTTACTAAAGTTATCTTGATATGTGTAATGAAGTTGGATGAATGAGGGATTCAGAGAAAACTTTCTAATATTCCATCGAACTATAGGATTACAGTTCTACATAGAAATGTATGGAATTCTTTACAGAAATGTGTGGCCTTGCACAAGGTTGGTAGTACACACTATATAAAATATATTTTTTAATTCTTTTACCAATAATGAATTTTTGTGGGTGTGTCAAAGATGTTTTTCTTAATAGTCTGTATCAAAATGTAAATATACTCATTCATTCTTTCCCAGCTGAAACCCAAGGAGTAAGTTTAAATGCTAGAGAAATTAGCTCTGAAAGTGTAGCATAAGCAAGCAAACAGTTAAATGGAGGCATTAGAAAAGGTTCAACAAAGAATCTGAGATCTTCATAGGAGATGTGGCAAGAAGTAAAATATAAAGTTCACCTACTTCACAATCCTATTGCCGACCTGGCTTGGAAAAATATAAGTCATTTGTCATTAGCTTTCCTGTCTTAGCATTTATTCTTTCTTCTTGAGAAGAGACCATATCTCATAATGACACTAAAGCTGCTTTTCCTCTCATGGGATCCGTGTTAACAATAGCATATCCCTTTTACAATCACTGTGAGTGGCAAGGCAAGGCCGCCCTCCATTCTGATGCTGTCTCAAAATGTTCTCCTGAATTCTGCTAGCGCCAGGTTCATCTCAAGCCTCTGCTCACTCATTGTGTTGCTTTTAGCATTATATCTGCTGCATGGCTATGAAGAGATAATATCAAGTAATGAATATGTATCTAAAAATACAAGCAAAAAAGTAAGATTGTCTTTTTATTATAGTAAAATCTATTGAATCAAATTTACACTTGTCAAAAGATTCTAAGTGGTTTTTGAGAAGCCATAGCAGAAGAGCTTTTTAAGTATAACAGAAGTCATTTAGTAGCTGGAAAGGTCAGAAATATGAGCCAAGGTCAAAAGACTTGAGAGAATTACATTTATTTTTTACTTTTCCTGTGAACAATGATTCATCCATCAGATACTCAGAAAGAGGCTGTATTTTGTATGACTCTTAGATTAGTTGATATTATCTGAGTTCATATTAATTTCCTTGTTTGCTGAGCTCAACTGGACAAAAGATTTTTCTGTTTAAAGCTGCAAAATGCTGTCTAAATCCTTTGTATATTTATGAATGCATCATCTTGGCTAGATCCATGAGTGAAGAGTTGTGAATTTGTGTTATTCCTTAAAATTTTCTTTTTGAAGTGAAGGTCTTGGCATAAGTAAAAGTTTGAAGAGTTACTATATCAATCAATGTCACAGTAGGAAACATATGGCATACACAATTTGGGATAATTTGAGCAGTTATAAATAGGGGACTATTTATAAGGTGTGGAGAGTATGTAGGGAAATCATGTTGAATAGCACAGTATCTTTGGGTTTGTACCAAATAAGGCACTAATCCCCCCAAGTCTGGAAGTCACAAGGAAAGGAAGCACCCAGAATTAGACACAGGCCTGTGCAGAGAGGGCTACCTGCAATCTGAAGGTTACAGCTGTGACCTTCAGATGAGAGATTCCACAGTGATATCTCATCTCCCCACAAGGTGAGGAGCGGAGTATAACTATTCTGATCTCTTTCTCCTTCCACCTGTTTTCTTGCTCATATCCTAATTGTCAGAACCCAGAAATTCAGTGGGCAAGGAAGCTTTTGATGCTTTCAACCATTTAGAGTTTTCTCCAGGGCATTGAGAAAGCTAGAGGAAGGTGGGACATGAAGAAAAAAATATGTGTGTGTGTGTGTGTGTGTGTATATGTATATATATACACCTATGTATATATACATACTATATATATCTAGCTCAGTTCCACCACTGTAACAATGTTAGGTTTTACCCTGTTGACTCTCTTTCTTCTTATAAAGTTGAGATGTTTATGTGTCCTTGTAACTTTCACATATTTCTTCCAGTTCTGATTCCTAGATCTCCAGAGTATGATTTGATATGTCTTAGATATTTTAGTGTGCTCATTATTTTTCTTCTAATATTCATCTTTTCTTTAGTCTTAACTCTCCCAGTCTTCTCAAGAGTTTCTCATGTAACATGTTACCTGGTGGTTTAGATTCTAAATTTAGCAAGAGGTTGGAAGTGAGCCTAGTTAAATTAGATAAAATTACTCTTGAAAATTCTTTAACTTATAACATGCACACATCTCTTAGTGTGTGAAATATTAAATTGAAGGCCCATGACAGAAACAACAAAAGTAAAGTTTATACACAGATGTCTGGGCATTCAAGCCATTTTTCCTATGTTCAAATGCATAGTGGTGAACCAGGAATGAATGGAAAATTCTAAAGTGTTCCTAATTGCCCACAGGGTTTACTTCTATGTATTTTAATATCAAACTCCTATGAGCTTAAACTACCTACGTTTGTTTCTTGTAAAGATTAAATAAGTGAATGAAATCATGTCTTTGGGGAAGATGAATTAATACATAAGCTAAATGTGTATATGTTATATTTCTTATATTTCTATCATATATTGTATTAACTCTCTTCCTAATTCTAATAACCCTTTTCTTGGAACTCTTCTTTTTCAGTATTCCTTTTACAACAATTTTTATTTTGACTTAGTAATGATACCCTAGTTGTGAATTCCCCACCTAAGAGTATGGTGAGAGTAATATTTCAACCTATTGAAATCAAATGGAAAGAAACGAGATATATAAGACAAAGTCTTCAAACATTGGATAAATGATCATCTCCATGGGACAATGTAGAAAAGAGACTTTCATTACACAGATGTTGGAATTAATGGCCGCAAGAGTATTTTAATTCAATATAATCAACAAATATTCATTGATTATCTGTTAGGTGACTAGAACCATAAAACAAAGTTATAATTACTAAGTAATGCATGATCACTCACCTGAAGTATTGTGCAGGTTAGTGGATGAACAATATGTATGCCGGAGTTAGAGGTGAGATTTGAAAAAGATGAATAGTGGTGCAAAAAGATGAACTGGTGCAGTCTTCCCTAGGTACAAAGGCAAGGTATGTGCATGTTAGAAATTCTTCATAGAAAATATAACACTTAAGAATCTTGAAGGAAAGGAGTGAGCCAAGGACACTATGGAGAAAAAGAGTTATCAATATTGTCATATGCCTGAGGTTAAAAAAGTACATGAAGTCATTAAACAACTCATTGAACTTAGTAATTAGGTGTCCATGGTAAACTTTGCCAGGGATGTATCAGTGGTGACATTGTGGCAGAAGTTCCATAGTGCACTAAAAGGTGATTGTGGTCTGGGGAGACAGAGAGTAGTCATAAATCTAAACTGTTCTTTCAAGGTTCTTTCTTTGACAGAAGATAGGCAGGATCAAAGGGTCCAAAGAGTCTATTTTGTTGTTGTGCACAGACAGGTGATCACAAGCAGCCAGTAAGAGGGAAGGAGTTACAAAAGCAAGAACAGGAGTACCAGTGGAGCGTGTCTTGACATGAGAGTGTGAAAAGTCAGATAATTAGCATAGGAGGAGGAATGAACCTTCCTTGGAAAGGTGACTTTTTTGAGAACAGGAGAAATAAGGGAGAGTGGATTCAGCTTTAGATAAGTTTGTAGGTATGAATGCCAAAGAAGTTAACTTCTGATAGTCTAGCTGTTTTCTGTTAGTTTTTGGATATTGACTATGGTTGCATTTGTTATTATACAGATCAGATAAGAAGTTGATAAATGAAATAGAAAAGGTTGCTGGAGGCCTCTGAGTTGCTTTGAGCAGAATAGTGTTTCTTGTGTGAACAAATGTGAACCTGAAAGAGCCAGTCCTTCACAATGGATCCTGAGTGGTAACTAGGCCTAAATTTAAAACAGAGCTAAATGCTCATTCGCTGAGTAAAGGTCACAGACATACTCTGAGCTCCCACAAATCCCACACCATTTTATCCTTGGGACTTTTAGAGTCCACGGGCTTTGACCAATCAGGACTCAGCTGCATCAACCAATCAGAAGTCAGCTGCATTTACCAAGTAGAACTAAGCACTTGTATTCTTCATTGTGCATAAACAGAACTGATTGGGAACCTGGGAAAGAACTTTTGCTATAAAACCTAAACCCTCTCTTCGTTCTGTGGAATGCACCTTCCTTTTACGCTAAAGGCTGTTTTGCAAACTCTTCACTGTGAAAAAAATGTCTCTTTCCTCCAAATTTCTTTTCAGAGAACTTTTGTTCACATCTGAAAATTTCGGGTGAAAGCAATAATGCTCCAGCACCACAGAATGTGACTGATCTGGAGATAAGGATATGTACAAAGGTGATTAAGTTAAAATGAGGTCATTAGAGTGGGCCCTAACCCAATATGACTGGTGTCCTTATAAGAAGAGGGAAACTTGTATGCAGATACATATGTAATAGTATGCATACCTGAGAGAGGGAAGATGATGTGAAGACACAGGGAGTAGACAGCCATCTGTAAGCCAAGAAGGGAAACGAAATAAATTCTCACTCATGGCCTTCAGATGAAGCCAACCCTGCTGATTTTAATTTTGAACTTCTAGTCTGCAAAACTGTGAAAAAACTGAAATTTGCTATTTAAACCAGCCAGTCTGTGGTACATTATTATGGCAGGCCTAGCAAATAAACACAAGGGTTAACTAAAAATAAAAGCATATTTTTGTAGTAATATATTATTTTTTTCTTCAAGATTTGGTGCCCCAGACAGAGATGCAGAATATTTATGTTCTGTGTAACATGTAGCATGCTATTAAAAGAAACAGAATATGTGTTTGTCAATTGCCTTCACAGGGAAAAAGACAAAATATCAAGATAATGTCAAGTTTGGAAATATCCATATACATATTTAACCTCATTTTGCATATGTATATATAAATATAGTTATATATGTCATATATGATATATCTAGATAATGATGTTAATTTATCTATTACTTACTTATTTAAGTCCATAATTAACACAAAATTTAAATTACACAAAAGAAAGTTGGAAAAATAAGAGTGATATAAAGGCAGTTAAATAGGAAGGAAACAACTAGGTGTTTATTGAAGGCCTATCCTTAGACAGTATGTTAAATGCTTTCACACACATTACTACATTTACTCCTTAAAATAGTCACTAGATTTCATCTTGTCATTTTTACAAATGGGGGAAATTAAATCTCAGAAAAAGATAAGTAACTCACCAAAATCATATAGCTATTACATATCAGAGCTGGGATTTGGATGTAACTCACCAGCTTTAAATAACTGTACAAAAGGTATCACAATGAACTACATAATTAATTGCTCAGTAAGTCATTTTTTTTCCTGTGGCTTTCCTGTGTGTTTTCTATGAAAGCAAATAATTGCACGACATTAGGTGAAAACAAACTCAGACTTTATTTTAATTCATTTTAATTATTAATAGACAGCAGGAAATCAGATGAGGCTCCCAATAAGTTACTGTGTATTAAATCATGGTTGAAAACGTCAAGATAAGATGTGATTCTTAGAAGTGGTGAAATAATGAATAGATTATGTTAGGTTACATTTCATATTATCTGCTGTGATAGTCACAGCAGTATTGGTAAAAGATCAAATCAAACCTTGTGGTTATTAAAATGAATAAACTTTTAATAGATGTAGTAAAAGAAATTTTTATATCTGGAAAAACATACAAATTAAGTTTAATATATACCATTATCATTAAACATCTATAAAATATGTTTTTGAATTATAATGATAAGAGCAATGTATATTCTTTAAAATATTTTACACAAAGGGATAGTACAATAGTAAAGTTGCTTTTCCCTCTTGGGTAATCACTATTTAGAAGCAATATGATGTGTTCCAGTGAATCCCCTAAATTTCCAGAAGGAAGGAAGGAAGCATCCCTCTTGTCTTTATTATGTAGCAGCACATTATAGCATCATGAACACTAGGGTTCCTGCCAGTATAGTAACTCCTTTCTTTGCCTGTCAGTCTACCAGCATGAAGACCCAAATGACCACACAGCTGCTCAGTTTTGGATTTGGTAGAACCCTTAACAAGGATGCTGGTTAGAATAGCTTTCCCCATCCCTACTCCAGGAACGAAGACCTTTAGTCCCGAAGAGCTTAAAGTTGTAGTAGTGAAATCACTAATTATCCCACATAGATAACTGCAAATTATAATTAGAAGTACTAATCCTAATTTCACCATTTCAGTCCCAGATTCATGTTTTCTAGCTGTTTTTTTTTTTTTTATGAATGAGAGGTTCTCATGTTGCCCAGGCTGGTCTCGAACGCATAGCCTCGCCTCCTCAAGTGCCAGGACAACTGGCCGGAGCCACCACAGCTCCCCGCTTTTCTTTTAAATGTTGAATGTTTATTCAGAAAAGTACACACTGGGTATGGGCAAGCTTTATTACACATGAACTTGATTTCACAGAATTAGAATGGCCATTTCACTTAAAGTCTTATACAATAATGGCCATTAGTTAAATACTATACTTTTCCTAGAAGGACAATGTCCCAATCTCTGATATGTCACTTCCAAGTTGGTGCTTAGCTCTGCCCTCAGGAGAACACATGATGTATGGTAGAAACAGTACATTCCTTGGTTATTCATCATTGTCACTTCTCCTTCTAAAAGTGTGACCCTTGGTCCTAGGAGATGTTTTTCAAGATTTTATAAACCCTTAAGTGGTGGTGCAGTGCAAGGTGCTGTGAGAAAGACAGACAGTTCTATGCCAAGAATAATTCAAGTCAGACCAAATCACTACTCCCTTTAGTAGGTAAGTGGTCTGATGTTTCAACTTGCCTCCAAGTGGCTATTTGGTCTCTTTGATGGATGGTACCATCATCCATCAAGGGCTCAACATCGATCTCTGCTTTTGACAGATCTGACATTCAGTATCAGCATTACCTAATACTGATTAGCACAAGGGAGCCCATGGTATTTAGCTCATGTGTATTTTTATTATCACACCATGGCTTATTTATTTTTGAGTTCACTGCTCAAGCACCGGGGTGTATGAGGACAGAGGCTGGCAGCTCTTCCCTTGATGAGCCATCTAGAATTCTTTTTCTGAATCTTCCAATATTGCTAGTTGCTCTTATCAACCAGCAAAATCATTTACCACTGTCCACTGTATATTATTCCTTGAGGAAACTGTCCAGGTGTCCTGTTAAAAGTTCTGCCAACATGGAAGATGTCTCCTCACCATTGTCTGTCAAGGGCCACCCTGAGAGAAATGTAATATGAAAGCAGTCCATATTTTACTCACTACAACTATTGTGACTCATCCATGAACAAAGCCTAAGGTTTTTTTTTTTTTTCCTCTACTAGCTGATTATGAGGAACTTCCTTAGAATGTGGGTGTAAGCTAACAGACAGGGGTAAGAAGACAGTCTTGCACCCTTAGAACATGTCATGCCCTACCTTGAAGATGTCATTTCCATTATATAATTTGGTTGATCTGACAGTAACCAGCTTATTAAAAGTGGTGCCAGTTACATTATCACTTAATGTCTTTTATGGTCAGAATACTAGCCTTTGCTAGGGACATATAACATGCAGCAGTTTCTTTGCTAATTGCGAGTAGATCTCTGTTGCAGACAGCTTTGCTCCAGGATCTTGGAGATGTATGCTGCAACTGTCTATACAGGGCTTGTCAGAAACTACATGAGTTCTTATCTACCACAAATAACTTTAGAACCAGAAGGTCTACTGGGTTACAAGTATCAAGGGACAGGTATGCTTGTATTCTATTTTGAAGATGTGAGAGAGATTCTTTTTGCTCTGGGCTTCACTCAAAACTTACATCCATTCATGTCATCCAATAAATGAGATGGAGCAGTATTTCAAAGTGTTCAATGTGCAATTTCCAAAGTCTAAGAGGTCTACTAAATGCTCTATTGCTTTTTTTAGTTGTAGTGTTTCAAAATGCAATTATTTCCATTTCCCATGGATGATATAGTAGCTTTAAAAAGCTGCAAATTTTTTGCTGTGCCTTTCATTTAGAGATTGAATCAAATTATCTTTCTTTTGAATTTGGGCTTGCTGTAGTAACTTATTTAATCAATGTAATGTAGTTGAAAGATGGGGCTTTTGAAGCCAAGTGATAAGTAGCCTTGTAGCTTTTGTCCCAGGCCTCTTGAGACAACCCCTATTGGAATCTAGTTGACATGTTAGGAGAAATCCCAAGAAGCCCCAAAGAGAGCTCCATGTGAAAAGGAATCAAAATCTACACCGACAATTTCAGCTGAGTTCACAGCCAATCAGCAGCCTCAACTTGATAGACATGCGAATGCGCTTCCACCCCAAGATGGTGCTACATGGAGCAGAGATGAGCTGTTCTGGCCATTTCCTGCCTGAATTTAATATTCATGAACAAAATAAATGATAGTTGTTTTTCTAAGTTAAAAAGTAGTTTTATATGCAGCAATGGATAATTCGAACAGAATGTCTTAGCATGTCTCATAGCACAGGATTGCTAAATACTTCAGCAATGTGCCAGGAATGCTTTTAGGATTTATTTCCCACTCTCTTCTACACATGTGGCTTACCACGATGTAAAGAATACATGAAAGTTTCTGCTTACACTTCTGATTAACGTGATGTCATTTGTGTCATGAGCCAATGTGATGTTTTGCAGAATGTCATACAGACCAACTGGGAAAGTACAGTATCTCCTATGGGAAGAAACAGGGGAATTAACTAAAAATTAACTAAAATTAACATTTTTTGCTAAAATTAACATTTTCTGGAAGGACACTGGAAAGTGTATCTGGAAACAGATCTTGGGGGATATGGAAATGGAAAGGGCAGAATATAAAAGTGGATACTAGAAAGTGTTTTGTTTTTTTTTTCTATAAAGGCATTCTCACATACCTCATGATTTAATAGCCTATCATTGATACCTGGATCTGGTCTTCATAGGTTGGTGGGATCACATCCTGAAGCTTGGATAAAACAATGACCCATGGTAAAAATATGGAGATGCTGAAATGTACAATCATACATAATAAAATAATTCATTTACAAATAAAATAAGGCAAAACTAAATAAATTATGGTTAAGCAAATAATTCTTGAAACTAATGGAGTTGAATATATGGACATGTAATTTTTTTAAAAAATTATAGTCTATGTCCTTTTGGTAGTGTTCTCTTTATTTGCAGTGTTAGAATAAACCAATTTTTGTTCTTATGCAATTTTCCAGAGAGATGGTTCCTTTGAGTTTTAGACTATTTCACTCTGTGAAGTAGTAAAGAAAAGGTGTTCATATTCTGTAGGCTTTAGAATGGTTCATAAGAAAGAAATACATATTCAATGCAGTCATGGTTTTGTTTCATTTCCTGTTATGTCTGCATTTGGATTTTAAAATACTAAAATTATTCTATATTCAAATTCTTCAGTAAATGATGAGAGAATTCTCATTTTCATGCATTATTTGTGCATGTTGAAAATTATTTTTAAAACCAGACATTAAGTTGAAAAATGGAAAATGGAAATTAGCACATTAAAGGAAAAGAGAAGCTCAAAACCATGAAGACATCCAGGAATGAAATCTTTCTTTAGTTAAATATCTAAAGCATTCATTCATTCATCCATTCATATAGTCATATATTCTTTCAATAAATACTTATTGGGCATCTCCCAGACACTGAAGATTCACCAGTGAACAAAATCTACATGCTCCCTCCTTTCATAAAGCTATAGTCTAGCAAAAAGAAATATATTATAAAGTTATGACATAAATTTTTTAATTAAAACTGTGAAAGTGTTTTAAGAACTGCAAAGAGAGCAACAGACTTTTAAGCAATCTTTTTACTTCTGCCATTGCCCTCTAATAATTCTTATTGTCTTTTCACACCACACCACGCATGTGTGATCCTTTGAAGATATGTCATACCTCTGTTCAGAATCTTCCAATAGCTTTCTGTCTCACTTAGGGAGAAATCCTATTTTGATTAGGTGTTGCAGAGGAACAAACCACCCCAAAACTTAGTGGCTTAAAATAACAATTTATTACCTATAGGGTTCTGTGATTGTGTGTGGTTCTTGCTTAAGGTCTTTCATGTGATTATAGTCAAATGCTGCTAGGGCTGGATTCATAAGGCTTGCACAGTTCATGGAACTGGATATCCAAGATGACTTCTTCATTCACAGATATGGTGACTTAGCTGTGATGGTTGAAGCAGCTGAGGGCTGGCTATGTTCTTTCTAAACATGTGGCTTTCCTATTGCCTAGCTTGGACTTTCTCAATAATATGAAAATCTCAACGTAGACCTCTTACATGTGGTTAGCTTCCCCAAGAGTAAGCATTCCAAGAGACACAGGTAGAAGCAGTACTTTTTATAATGAAGTAATTCATGCCACACTACTAGTTACACAGGGCCAGGCTAGGTTCAATACAGAAGGGAGCTTCACAAAAATGTGATTACTTGGAAAGATGGTTCCCTTTGGAACTAGCTTCTACAAATTCAAAACCCTTTAAATGATGGACAAGTCTTGAAATTTTTGGTTGCACTGTTACTGAAACACCAGGGATTCTGGCTAGGTCCTGCTGCATACCACATAGAAAGCCAATAACTGAGACAACGATTATTGCCAAGGAAGAAGGCTTTAAGCAGGTGCTGCAGCCAAGGAGGTGGGACATCAGTCTCAAATCCATCTACCTGACAGAATAAAATTAGGAATTTATATAACAGGGAAGAAATTTGGGAGGGGTAAGGAGGAAATAATGATGAATGAAGGGCCTAGTGTCTCATTGTCTAGATGCAATGATCTGGTGAGTTTCATTTCTTTAATACTTTTTGAGTGGTCTGATGGTCTTTTCCTGAGGAAAAAACTAAGATAAAACAAAGGTGAATTTCAAGCTTTAAGACAAGAAAGGTCAATTTATGTTTATTGGGAAAAAAAAAAAACCCACCAAACTGTCTATGGGACTTTTGGGTTGGTTTCAACACTTCCCCATTATCTCTCTGTCTTAATTCTATGCTTTTCCTCCGTTTATCATTACGTTCAGCCATGCTGGCCTCCTTATCGTTCCTTGAAAATGCTGGGTTGACTCAGGGAACTTTGCACTGTGGTTTTCTCTTTCTTTTAGAACATTCTCTCCCAGATATCCACATGGCATTTTCCTTCATTTTAATATTTTTGCTTAAAAAGTCACCTTCTCAGTGACACATTCTTTGATTACCCTATTTAAAACAGTTACCATACTGCCAAACCTTCCTCCTATAGCATTTTGGTCTTTATTTTTAGCTTCATTTCTTTCCATTTAATCAGCATGACATATACATTTTTAAATAAAATTTTTGGAGTAGAGTATACATAAGACAGTCACAACTATAAATATACAGTTCAATGCATACACCAAAGTAAACCAACCCTTATAATCAGCACCAGAACAATTAACAGAATATTATTATGACCCCAAAATCTTAATTATCCCCTTCTAGTCACTGCCATGCCAGCCAATGATAACCCCTCCCCTGATTTCTAATACTATAGACTTGGTTTTGTTTAGCTTTAAACTCTATATATGTGAAATAAGACACAAGATTTGTGTTTTCTTATTTTTGTCTTTAAATATTATACTTGTGAGATTCATTAGTGTTGATGCAGTTGTACTCTGTTCAATTTCATTGTATATGGCGTTCTGTTGTATAAATTCACTGTGAGATTCATTACTGTTGATGCAGTTGTACTCTGTTCAATTTCATTGTATATGGCGTTCTGTTGTATAAATTCACTGCAATATATCCATTATAATGAGCATTTGGGATTTTTCTAGTGTGGAGCCAATAATATTGCTATCAACACTACTGTATGTTTTTTGATATTTTATATTATATATTGATATAAATACTACCACATGTGTATTTGATATTATATATTTCTGTTTATTATGTATATTCAGGAGTAAAATGGCTGGATTGCTTATATTCTATTTGATTTGGTTATTCTGCTTTTCATTTTCAAGATGTGAGTTTAATGAGTATAAAGGTTTTGGTCTATAATAACTAGATTGGGGTAGAGAAGACTTTCTTAGAGAAGCAAATTTGAGTTGAAAATTTAAAGTTTAGTCGATAGCTTGTTATTTAAGAAGGTTGGAAAAGTCTTTTCTTAAGCAGAAGAAAAAGCCTGTTGAAAAGCTTGGAGGTGGCAGAGTATGTGCATTTGAGAAAATGAAAGACGTGTGGTGTTTAGGGAGTGAGGAGGTCAAAAACTGAGCATATTTTAGAAGATTCTAACGGCTTTATCAAGCCTTAGAATATTCTCACAGTTTTACTCATTATATTTAAACCAGTGGAAATATATCACTTATAGGATAACTCATAATCATATTTTCATTTGAAAGAAAGCCCTGGCACACACTTAAGTGGGGTTATAAGTAAGGAGGCAGAAACTGACTAGGAGAATTTTTAGCAGTGTTAGTCAAAAAACAATCAAGGTTGAAGAGAAAAGATGTTTTGAAAGGTATTTAGTATTTAAACTGTTAATTGATCACAGTGGTTGAGATATTTTTTTCTAGGATGCTTTAGGCTTTTTTTTTGGGAAAGAAAACCAGATTGAGATGTATTTAAGACATTCAAGGGAAGATATACCTATATCTCCAAGAAAGAGTATCAGCTGAAGATACAACATTGGGAGTTATTTGTAATATAGTAAATACATATGATATCTTATTTGAAGATGCATAATGCCCAAGACCAAGATTGGAGAATTTTCAGTATCTATATTGTGTCTAGGGGAACATAGGCTGGCACATGGCCTAAGAAAAACACATTCAGAGATACAGAAGTACAGCTTGGTAAATATAGAAAGAGAATGTTCTAAGGGAGGAAACTCACTGACTAACACCGGTATCATCACCACACAGTTATCCTTATCTGACATTATTTTTGTCCATTGATTGATGTTTATTGTCAGTCTCCCACCTACTAGAATGTAAGCTCCATGAGAACAGGCACTTTCTGCTTCTGTTTACTTCTGCTTTCTTAGCGCCTAGTACAGAGGTAGGTACTCACAAGTATTTGTCAAGTTAATGTTAATGAAACAGTTTATTATGAGAATTGGACCATGTCCATTAAATTTAGCAATATCGTGGTTTCAGTGACATCTTCAAGAACTGTGCACTAGTCTGCTCTGGCTGCGATAATAAAAATACCACAGGCTGTGTGGCTTAAACAACAGAAATTAATATTCTCATAATTTTGGCCATTGAAATCTCAGATCAAGATACCAGCAGATTCAATTTCTGATGTGGCCTTATTCTGAGCAGGCAGACAGCCACCTTTTTATTATGTCCTTACATGGCATTTCTTCCATGTTTGTAGGTTCAGAGTAAGAGAGGGAGCCCTCCTGTGTCTCTTCTAGCAACGTGAATCCTATTGTATTAGGGTTCTACTCTTATGACTTTATTTAACCTTAATTACTTCTTTAGAAACACTGTCTCAAAACATAGCCACACTGGGGATTAGAGCTTCCCTGTAGGAGTTTTGGGGGAGGCACAAACTTTCATTCCATAACAAGCTGTGTAATACAGAAGTGGAAACTCAGTTGGGCAGAGTTGGAGGGAATGGTGGGTCAGGAAGTGAAGTTAACGAATTACCTTATGAAGTTTGTCTGAGAAGGTGTACAGTGAGAAAAAGCAACTGTTGGGAAATGTAGATTGAAGGTAGGATCTTTGTTCTGTTTGTTTTTTTCTAATAGGAAGCATGAGATAAAGATAGCAAAGAGAGCGAGGACATTAAATAGGATGTGTTTTCTGAGAAGGCTGAAGGGGATGAGATTCAGAGCACAGAGTGCTTGGCTTTATGTAGGAAGATGTGTGTTTTCTAACAGCTAAAATGCAGGAGAAATTGGGTGTAGAAACAATGTTTAGAGGTAGAAAGAGTAGGATTTCCCGTCTGATAATTCCAGTCTTCCTTTATGGAGGAGAAGGCCTGGGCTTCAACCAAGTGTTAAGTGTTACAGATTGAATGGTGAGAGAAGGGTTTAATCAAGGAAACATATTAACTTCATAGGAAAACTGCTTTCAAGTGCATGCAGTTATGCGCTAAACGTGATCTCAATTTGATGCACTGTTACGTGATTTATTCTTGAGGTATCCAGCTTGGTGAGTAGAGATAAGAGAAAGTAGATGATTTCTACAGAGTTGTTATTTGTGGGTTTGTTTCCTTGTTCCTAAACGTTACATTTTGTTTTGAGACAGGTTCAGAAAAGAGGAACAACTTAATTAGGAAATTAGGGTAGCAGTAAATATGTCTATTGGGCTCATATAGTTTCTGAGATTTAAAAAATTATACAGGATATTCAGAATATCTAGGAAAGAATTTTACCTTATGTTTCAAAAAGCATAGGAAGGATTAGCTGCATTTTAAACTATCTTCTCTTTTACTAGCTCATAGCATCCCATTCTTTTCCTTCATAATAATTAGTACTAATTACAATAGATATATTTATTTGTGTGTATATTTGTTCAATGCTTGTATCTTTTAGTAGAACATAAATTCAATATTATAGGGATCTGCCCCTTTTACGCTGTTGGTGCTCAATGATATTTATTATGATGAATGTGTGGAGTTCATATGATAATTCCCCCCTGGATATTAGCATAAAGATTCTGTTCAAGTCCAGAGTTTCTTCTTCTTATGTGCTAAATTATTTTCAAATTGGTGTTTAATGAAAAGAGAGTAGGCTTTGGAGTCTAAGTAATATTATTGTAAGTTGCACAAGTCTATTTTCCCGTTTGTAGAAACAACGAATCAGAAAAGATTGCTTTCTAGAGAAGAAATAACAAGCCACATCTACATTTCATGGATGATTAAGAATTTAATCTAAAATAAAGGGATTATGAAAGATTAGCTCTTTGTAGTCTTAGGGAAAAAAGTGGAGAAAAAAAAGAATTTAATTCTGTATAATAAAGAACTAAGAGATTGTGAGCAATATGTTAGTTCCCAGTAAAGTTGTTTTGGGGAGGCTCAGAAAGAGGTTTGGCTAATAGAAATGGAGTCCTGGAATTTTGGTGTCAGACTAGGGCTGAGTAACCTCACAGCCAGCTATAAACTCCCTATGGAAGTGATAAAAATAATAACTGATAATGTGATATTTGATTTTAAATAGTTGCGGATTTGTTTTGTAATTTCTCTTTCTTATCCAGAGACCTTGATGAGTTTGTTACTAATAGCTTGTGTGTGATTTACTGCCCTAGGTAACTCAGATAAAGAAGTCATGATTTCCTATGGAGCAACACGATGTTGTAAGATGACAGTAGTCACAGGACTGGTAGAGAGACAGCTAGAGTAATATACAAAATTCTAACTAGAGACTATCACATCAGCTGAATACTGGAATCCAAATACATATTGAAGCCTCTTGAGTTTTATCAATTAGGAAGATGGGATAGGCTCCTATTGTTTTACTTGACGACTTAAAGAATAATCCATGTCAGAAGGCTTCAGATTACATGGAATTTGTAACATCTACATTGTAGGATTTGTTGCCAGGAATAATAGATAATGTGAACACAACTGTTAGCACATGCTGCAATTTTGTGCAGATTACAAAAAAAGCATCCTCTTTTGGTGGATGAATTAGAGAAAGGTACCACTTTGGGGTAGATGCATTCTGCTGTAAAGAGCATAACCCTAGCTAGAGGGTATAGGTTTCCCTACCTTTGTGGCTAGTCACTTGTGGACAGTGCAGAAACTGCACAATCTTAGTATGGAAGCCTTTGGATAATGTAAATGCCAGGTATAGAGTAGACACACAACAGAAATGGTACAGCTAAAGTGACTCTGGATTACATTAGGATATGATTTAATGCTTATTTGTAGAAATAAGAACTGATATGCTGATTGTAAATTGTTTTCCATTTTTCCTGCAATAAATCTAAGTTCAAGTATGTGTATGTGTGTGTATATATGTGTGTGTATCTATGCATGTGTATCTTTGCATGCGTGTGTGTATGTCTGCTTACAAAGTTGATTAGCTGTCTTTCATTGAACTTGGTGATGTAAAATACATGTAGAATAGAAACTTTGATTCATCTCTAGTAATTTCTTCAAATACAAATGCATTCTACATTAGTAATAGAGGTTTTAATAAAGTTCTTTTAAAGAAGAACTCACAAAATATTTCAATTTAGTTTTAATTATCACTCTAGGATAGCTTCTCCTCTGTCACTACAATCTGAGCTACAAAGACAGCTCAGGGTACTGGAATTGCCCTGACCTTGAGAGCATGCTTTGAGCTTTGAATGTTTTGTTACAAGCCAACCTCCTGCAGATCTGTCTGCAGTGCTATATTGACTCTTGTGAATGGTTCCTCACATGCAGTTTGACTCTTGTGCCTCTATGACCTTGGAACGCACCTGGAGAGGTGCAGCCATAAACTTTTTTTTTATCTTCCACCTCTCTACCTCAAATCCACATGTTCTTACTGCTCTGTAGTTAACTGTCTTAGGTGCAATGTGGCTACATAAATCCTATGTAGAATTAAGGGTGTTTTAAGTGAAATATTACATGATTTAGCATTATGCTTTCCAATTTGATCTTTTAGAATTTATTTACAATGTTCCTAACAACTTGGTAAACTGAAATTTTTCAGAGTAAAGAATTAAAGTAGCTTTCTTAATAGATAATGCTATAGACTGCATGTTTGTGTCTTCCCCCCTCCTCAGGTTCATATGTTGTGGCCTAATCCCCATTGTGATAGTATTAAGAGGGGGAGCCTGTGGGAGGTGATTAGGTCATGAGAGTGGCACCTTTATGAATAGGATTAGTGTCCTTACACAAAGAAATGTGAGAGAAATTATTTCTGTCTTGGCCATGTGAGTATATACTGAAAAGGATGTTGTCTACAAGCCAGGAAGGAGGCCCTCACTAGACATAGACTCTTCTGGAGCCTAGACCTGGGACTTCCCTGCTTCCGTATCTGTGAGAAATAAATGTCTCTTGTTTAAGCCAGCAAGACTATGGTATTTTTGTTATAGTGGCCTGACCTGTCAGAGATGGATAGTATCAGGCATTATTTATGACCTTCCTAGGAAGGGCAGAGATTTAGAAAATGAGTTTTGTAGTCGGTTTTGATGGAAAATATGCTTCTCGCTATATATAAATGTGCATCTAAATTCATCTAAATTCTCATCCTGCAAGATAGTAGAAATGACATTTGTTAATTTAACTTGAACAGTAAATAATGGAATCACGGAATTTAAAAACGTTAAAAACAAAGCTGAAGATAACATTACACAGTTCAAACAAGATAAACAAGTTCTGTGTACATAGTAATATGGTGTTATTGCAGTTGTTTACCCAGAATTGATTTCCTCTTTATTCTTTATAACAGAATGCTAACTTGGTTTATGTATCTATCTCTCTTCCACACCATCTATGCCTCAGAGAAATTTTCACAAACTCAGCTTCCAGGATGGGTTAGAACCTTGGAAACTGCATCTGCCTGGTCAGTGATCAGCTCAAGTAAAAGCCTGTGATCCAGTGCTGTCCAGTGAAATGTGAGATTAGTTTTGCTTTTACAGATGTTTTGCTCAGGCCTTAAGTCACTGAACCCAGGTCTCTCCCCTGCAGCTAAATATGAGCAAGGAGATATAAAGTTACTGGCAGCCATTGTGCAATCTAATTTATCACTGAATCAAACAACCTTGAAGTCCGACCTACCTATATGGATTTGCTCTCAAGTGAGCTACTGTGTTTTCTCACTGTTAAGCAAGTTCAGTTCACTGGGATAAACTGTAAAGTAAGACAGTAAAAACATTGCCACCCAAATTTATGCAGAGATAAAAACTGATAAACATTATGAAACCAAAACAAAGCAAAACTAGATTTGATGAGGGAATCTAGAATGGGCATTAGACAAGGCCTCTTTGAAAAGATCACATTTAGGTAGAGATCCAAAGTATAATTTTGCTAGGTGAAGAGTTGAGGAAGGAACTTTTCATGCAAAGACTCTGAGATGGAAAATCTGGTGATGCTTTTGAGGAACTTAAGAACACTTTGCATGGCTATCATCAAGGGTAAGGAGCAAGCAGGAAACAGGAAATTGGTATAAAATAAGGCTAGGGATATAAGCAATAGCCAGACGTGTTAGGTCATTTAGGCACAAAAGTTTTGGAGAAATAATAAATTCAATCAAATATCACAAGATTTTGTAAGTTTAATTGCATATAGCTCTTTCAAGTTGTCCCTGGACCCATATTAATAGCCACAACAAGGGGAGGGTGTCAGTAGGCAAATACGTGAACAAGCAAGATGTACGTCCCACTTGCTTCCACTGTACTTTCATTTTCTTTTCTTTTTTTGTTACTGGTAATACAGTGACCACCTAATTTTGCTCTGGAGTTTTATTTCTTTTATTTACAATTAAATTAATTTAATTCTGAAATATGAGAAGAAATTTACACTGCCCAGTTTTTAGTTAACCTAAATCAGGAGTTCTGTTCAATTTCTGTGGGTTATTTGGATAAAGATGACAAAGATTTATGTTCATTTATAAGCTTGTATGTATCTTTCTTTTATTATAAGCATGGGAAGGCTGTTAGTTTGTGGCTTACTAAAAAACTATATGTATATAGCTCTTGAATAAAACCCCAGAAGAACAGGTAACTCAGAACAGTCAGCTTGCCTGTTGGTCCTTCTTTGTCATTGTACTCATGAGTCTCTCATGAGTATACCAGAATCTCAATAAAACACCGGTGTGAAAACAGAGAAGCAGAACTTACTAAGACTGGACCTAAAAAAACTTATGAGATAAAGGTGGGACACATCTCTGAAGTCAGGGCTCAAACACCAGACCAAATTGAGGACTAGCTAAAACAAGGAAAGGGTGGAAGCAGCTTTCCATAAGACATGCCCACTAGTGTGCCATGTCAGTTTATCATTGTCAAGGGAACACCTGGAAGTTACTGCCCCTTCCCATGGCAACAACCAGGCAACCCAGAAGTTACCACCCTGTTCCTAGAAATTTCTACATAATCTGCCCCTTAGTTAGCATGCAACTAAAAGTGGGTAAAAATATGACAGCAGAACTGCCTTTCAGCTGCTACTTTGGGCACACTGCCAATTAGATAGGTCTTCTCTGCAACAACAGTACCTCTGTTGCTGCTACTGTACACAGCTGCTTCAATAAAAGTGACACTACCAGCTTGCCATTGAATTATTTCCTAGGTAAAGCCAAGAACCTTCCCAGGCAAAGCCCAATTTTGGGGTTTGCCTTTCCTGTGTCACTTATACAGGTGACTGGCTGTTCCTTGAGTGAGATGGCTAGTAGGAGTCTAAATTATAGGATCCACTGAAGAATAATACCCCGTTCTTCTGTGTGGCAATTGAAATATAAAAAGCCTGTATCTGAGATACAGTAGTCAAATTTCTCAGGAATGAAACACTCAAAATTAAGTAGAGAAGAATTTTATAATTTAGTAAGAATCATACAGATTATGGGAACAGAGTTCCCCCTCCTAGGCCCTTGCAAAAAAAAAAGAAAAATAATAAAAAATAGGTTGAGAATCCGCCAAGGCTTTAAATCCAGTGGTAGAAATGGAAAGATGGTGAAACTCTTTAGAAGATGGCCAATCTTCCAATTAAAAATAGTTGGAACAGGAACCAGTTGTGATAATTTACTGTTTTTGATTAGTTAACATGTTAAATAAAATACGTGTTCAAAAAGGTAGCAATAACACAACTGCAATGATAAGAAAATCTGCTAAAGCTGTTACTGTTACCACTTATTTATGCTAAGCACATTGTAAGTATTGTCTCCTAATAGAGCTACCCCTGCCAGGTAGATGAGTGAGTGGTTAACCATTATTCATTGGAGGGGAAAGAAATCTAACATAAATTATTCTTTGAGGAATATTCCTTATTACCTTACTGTGATCAAATTCACATATTTTAACTGTGTTATATATCTCCCTTTTTTACTTGCAAGGCAAAATAATTGAGAATTTAATTGTGTTTATATATATCATAAATAATAACAATTACTAGAACTTGTCCCACAAATTCCAAATACTAAATTAACCTGAAGGAAAGATTCTTGTTGTGGACTACAGATCCTGTGTTGTTGTGTACAAAGTGTTTGATAGGGATTTCATACAGCTTGACAATATTAATTCATTACCAACTGACTAAGGGTCACTAGGCACAAAAACATTAAGGAATTTTCTCAATATTATAATTGGGGGATACCAACAATAATTACATATTTATAGAGGGGATTAGAATAAAAATGAGAAAAATATAAACAATATTTTACATAGTAATGAGTACTCAAAATCTGTTAATTAGTTGCTAAAAAGGAATTTCCCAAACTTAAAATTTTTTTTCAACAAACAGTTAAATACCCTTCATTTATAAATGGTATTTAAGTAAAATGAAATTATTCACAGAGCAGAGACACAACCTGAATCCAATAAACTGAATAAAATGCTGGCACCTTAATCCATGACCAAGCTGTTTCTCATTTATGGTTTCTGTTTTTCTTGGCCTTTCTTTCTATTCTGGAAAAATGTGGTGTTGAAATTATAATTGCAGATGAAGCTAATAATAACATGTTTTGCTGAAGCTGTTTCTAGCAAGGTGTAAAATCCCACATTGGTCTACCTTGTTAGAGTCAGTGAAAGCCAAAAATAATCAATATGACATGAAAGATAACTGCATTTCCTTTCAAATATGCATAATGTTATGGGAAAGGAGTCAAAGTAATTTTGACATGTTTTCTGGTTGGGAAAATATATATCAAGACTTTTTGACTGAATTGTATAGCGACAGTGCATAAGTTAATTCTGTTTGAATGGAGGACTTTGCTCTTTTTGGGCTCAGCAGAATTCGCTAGTTGGTTAGGTTGGCTTCAGAATATATTCAGCAACGGACTTGCGGATGGTTGTAAATAATTTAATACAAGGCATCCCCTTGTTTTCTAAATTGCTTAAGTGCTCTAAACATGGATGGGTGGGCATATAGTAGATATTAAAGAAAAACTACTTGTTGAAAGAATTAAGAAAACTTGCATAATATTGAGATTGTTTATTTATTTACATGCATTAATTAATTTATTTAGTGATGCCATTAATTAATTTATTTAGTGATACCAACAGGCTAAAAAGCCACCTATGAATTAGTAAGGGCACAAAGATGCTAGTGAACTTTATAAAATAAAAATAAAATGCTGTTTTGTTAATTTTTCTCTGTTAATAAAAATTATGTAGTTTATTACTAGAAAAGATGATTTGTTTTATGCCAAAAGTAGATTCATTCCAGTAATGTAACAAGATTAAGATATTATCGAGGCTTCTTTACTTCATATTCATTTATAACCTTTTAATAATTAAGATCAGGCACTCCATAATATAATAATGAAATTTTACATTTGTATCATACATGACTCTACATGTATACTTATTATTTTAATATTATCAGGAACAATTGGCATAGAAAGACCCTTTGACATATTTAGTTTTAAAGAAATAGACAATTTCCTTTCATTGCTAATTTCTCATTAAATCCTTGGGTAAATGTGAGTGTATGACCTGGGGCCTTTTACTTGTGCATTTATCCTCTGGAATGAACTCTCCCTCTCTCTATTCAATGTGTGACCCAGAAGATACATGCAAAACTGCTTAATTAGAAAAGAGCTTACCTTAGTTTCTAATTCTTTTTGATAACACTATTTATGGTGTGAGAGTCTTTCTGAATGGCTCTTTAAATGTTATTACATTCTTTTTTTTTTTTTTTTGAAGTGGAGTCTCACTCTGTCACTCAGCCTGGAGTGCAATGGTGCAGTCTCAGCTCACTGCAACCTCCACCTCCTGGGTTCTGAGTGATTCTCCTGCCTTGGCCTCCCAAGTAGCTGGGAATGCAGGCATGCACCACCACACCTGGCAAATTTTTTGTATTTAGTAGAGATGGAGTTTCACCATGTTGGCTAGGCTGGTCTTGAATTTGTGACCTTGGGTACTCTACCCACCTTGGCTTCCCAAAGTGCTGGGATTTCAGATGTGAGCCACTGTGCCTGGCCCTGTTATTACATTCTTAAATTTGTATAATGTGCATTTCGTATTGTGCTAGGTTGAAATATTATTTTAAAATTCTCCTTGGAAAAATACATATTATTTGATCACAGAATAATTTTCAGAACAGAATGTTGTCTGACACAAAATGAACTGTAAGAGAATCAAATGTGAAATCCCGTGTTCAGAGCTTAAGACAAATTCAGAAAAATGTATCTTAGTTTAATATGGGAAAGAACAAGATACAGGAATGCTTGATTTATTTTCAGGCTTCATTTGTGTGAATAGTGTAAATGTGTTGTCAGTAGTGCCAAGATGATCTTAGGTTACATTTGTAGAAGTGGGATGGTTAGAAAAAGTCCAAAGTGTATTGTTTATTCCATACGTCAGATACTAAAGCAGCACAGCTTCCAAGTTGGAAAACACTCTTCAGGATATTATTCAGGAGAACTTTATCAACCTAGCAAGACAGGCCAACATTCAAATTCAGGAAAAACAGAGAACACCACAAAGATACTCCTTGAGAAGAGCAACCCCAAGACACATTATCGCCAGATTCATCAAGATTGAAATGAAGGAAAAAATGCTAAGGGCAGCCAGAGAGAAAGGTCGGGTTACCCACAAAGGAAAGCCCATGAGACTAACAGCAGATCTCTTGGCAGAAAGCCTACAAGCCAGAAGAGAGTGGGGCCAATATTCAACATTATTAAAGAAAAGAATGTTCAAACCAGAATTTCATATTCAGCCAAACTAAGCTTCATAAGCAAAGGAAAAATAATATCCTTTACAAACAAGCAAATGTAGAGATTTTGTCACCACCACCCCTGCCTTACAAGAGCTCCTGAAGGAAGCAAAAAATATGAAAAGGAAAAACTGGTACCAGCCACTGCAAAAACATACAAATTATAAAGACCATTGATGCTAGGAAGAAACTGCATCAATTAACAGGCAAAATAGCTAGCATCATAATGGCAGGATCGAATTCACATGTAACAATATTAAACTTAAATATAAATGGTCTAAATGCCCAATTAAAAGACACATTGGGAAGTTAGATGAAAAGTCAAGAACCATTGGTGTGCTGTATTCAGGAGACCTATCTCATGTGCAAAGACACACATAGGTTCAAAATAAAGGTATCGAGGAATATTTACCAAGCAAATGGAAAGAAAAAAAAATCAGGGATTGCAATCCTAGTCTCTAATAAAACAGACTTTAAACCAACAAAAATCAAAAGCAACAAGGGCATCATATAATGGTAAAGGGATCAATGAAACAAGAGCTAACTATCCTAAATATGTATGCATCCAATGCAGAAGCACCCAGATCCATAAAGCAAGTTCTTAGAGACCTGCAAACAGACTTAGACTCGTACACAGTAACAGCAGGAGACTTTGACACCCACTGTCAATATTAGATCAACGAAACAGAAAATTAACAAGGATATTCAGCTATGGACCATACAGACATAATTGACATCTACAGAACTCTCCACCACAAATCAACAGAACACACATTCTTCTCAGCACCATATCACACCTATTCTAAAATTGACCATGTAATTGGAAGTAAAACACTCTTCAGCAAATGCAAAAGAATGGAAATAATAACAAACTGTCTCTCAGACCACAGTGCAATCAAAATAGAACTGAGGATTAAGAAACTCACTCAAAAATGCACAACTGCATGGAAACTGAACAACCTGCTCCTAAATGACTACTAGATAAATAACAAAATGAAGGCAGAAATAAAGATGTTCTTTGAAACCAATGAGAATGAAGACACAACATAGCAGAATCTCTGGGACACATTAGAGCAGTGTCTAGAGGGAAAATTCTAGCACTAAATGCCCACAGGAGAAAGCATGAATGATCTAAAATCAACACCATAATGTGACAATTAAATGAACTAGAGAAGCAAAAGCAAACAAATTCAAAAGCTAGCAGAAGACAAGAAATAATTAAGATCAAAGCAGAACTGAAGGAGCTGAAGACACAAAAAACCCTTCAAAAAATCAATGAATCCAGGAGCTGATTTTTTGAAAAGATCAACAAAATAGACCACTACCCAGACTAATAAAGAAGAAAGAGAGAAGAATCAAATAGAGGTAATAAAACATGATAAAGGTGATATCACCCTCGATCCCATAGAAATACAAACTACTATCAAAGAATACCATAAACACCTCTACACAAATTAACTAGAAAACCTAGAAGAAATGGGTAAATTCCTGGACACATACACCCTGCCAAGACTAAATCAGGAAGAAGTCAGATCCCTGAATAGACCAATAACAAGGTCTAAAATTGAGGCAGCAATTAATAGCCTACCAACCAAAACAAGTCCAGGACCAGTTGGTTTCACAGCTGAACTCTACCAGAAGTACAAAGAGGAGCTGGTATCATTTCTTCTGAAACGGTTCCAAACAAGAGAATAAGAAGGGAATCCTCTCTAACTCATTTTATGAGGCCAACATTATCCTGGTAACAAAACCTGGCAGAGACACAACAAAAAAGGAAAATTTCAATCCAATATCCCTGATGAACATCAATGTGAAAATCATAGTGTTATAATAAGCATCAAAAGAGTTTCTATTGGAAAACAGTACTCCTAAAACAGTATGCATCATAAAAGTTAGTAACATAAAAAACAAATAAATCACATTCTCAAACTCAGCGAATTGCCTGCTGAAATTTTGGGTGACAGAGAATTTTAAAGCTAGGTAGGAAATAATTTGACTCCCTTAGTATTGTTAGAATTTCACATGTTTAATATTGACAAAAAAAAATCACACACTTACTTGTTGGGCTGCTTTTAATGATTTTCTTTGTAAATCATATTTCTTTAGACATTCTATGTTCTTACATTCAGGTTAATGTCTACTGTTGCTTCCTTCTTTTTGCTGCTATTTCTCCTGCTGTAATTTCGTTTCCTACTTTTCTTCCCAGGCCTCCACTTGCTCATCTCTTGTCTTCTCCTTCCTATTTCCCTTACTTAATGAGGTTGCTGCTCATGTTATTAAGGTTTATTACACACTGCATTTGTTGCCATTGATGCAATAACTACTCTAAGGAGAGATTGGCTCTCTCTCCTCTTTCTTTTTGCTTTTGCCTTCACAGTTTTTATGTTTTATACCTAGAATCTTTGTTTTGGGGAAGTTTTCTTCAATGTATGATACTTATCTTCTACTTACATGTTATCAGAGAAGTCTTAACCACAATTTTAACTGGTAATTTTATTCTTTGTATTTTTAAAAATAATTCCTTCCTTATTTATTTATTATTGAGACAGGGTCTCCCTCTGTTGCCCAGGTTGGAGTACAGTGGCACTATCTCTGCTCATTGCAACCTCTACGTTCTGGGTCCAGGTGATTATCTGTCTTAGCCTCCTGAATAGCTGGGACTACAGCTATGTGCCACCATGCTGGCTAACTTTTGTATTTTTCGTAGAGACAGGGTTTCTTGGCCAGGCTGGTCTCAAACTCTTGGCCTCATGTGATCCACCTGCCTCGACCTCCCATAGTGCTGGTATTACAGGCATGAGCCACAGTTTCCAACCCAAATTATTCCTTATTAAAGTTAAATTCTTATTTCAAATTAACTTGTGGTCCCTGGTACTTTATTTTTGAGAATATTTATAATTACCAATTCAGTTTCTTTTAAATGCTACAGGTATATTCAGATTTCCTTTTTCTCCTTGTGTTAGTTTTGTTATTTAATATTTTTTCTAGGAATTTTTCCATATCAGCAAAATTTTTAAATTTTTTGGCGTAAGGATATTCATAATGTTCTCTTGCTGTCTTTTAAATCTCTATAGCCTTTATAGCTATTTCCTGCCTTTCCTTCCATTAATGCCTATATGAATTCCTCTCCTCCTTTTTTCTTCCTCTTCCTCCTCCTCTCTCTCATCCTCCTTTATCTACCCCAATGAATATTTCCAGAAATTTGTCAGTCTATTGATGTCATTTCAACTGAGACACCATTGTCTATCATTCCATGCTACATCCATATATCCACATTATTTAGCTCCTAGTTATAAATGGGGCTATGAACTATTGCTCTTTGTGTCTGACCTGTTTCACTTAAAACAGTGGCTTCAAGTTCCAACCATATTACTCCAAAAGACTTGATTTATTTTTTTTTATGGCTGAATAGTATTACATGGTGTCTACATTTACCACATTTTCCCTATCCAATTATCCACTAGTGAACACTTAGGTTGATTACATTCCTTTGCTACTGTGAATAGTGCTGCAACAAACATACAAGTGCAGGCATCATTTGATATAAACATTTCTTGTCCTTTGGATAGGTAACCCATAAAGGGAACGTTTGGTTCACATGCTAGTTGTATTTTTAGTTCTTTGAGAAATCTTTATACTGTTTTCCATAGGGATTCTACTAACTTACATTCCTCCCAGCAGCATTATAAGGGCTCTCTTTCCTGTGCTTCCTTGCCAATATATATTATTTTTTGTCTGTTCAGTCACAGCCATTCTAACTGTTGTGATTTTGATTTGTATTTATCTCATGATTGGTGATTTGAACATTTTTTCGTATCTCTGTTGGTGATTTTTATGTCTTCTTGAAAAAAGTCTGCTTTTTTCAACTTTTATTTTAGTTTCAGGGGTACATGTGCAGGTTTTTTATATAGGTAAATTGCATGTCTTAGGGGTTTGGTGCACAGATTATTTTATACCCAATAGATAGTATTTGATCTTCACCATCTTCCCACACTCCACCCTCAAGTAGGCTCTGCAGTCTGTAATTTTCTTCTTTGTGTCCGTATGTACTCAATGTGTAGTTCCCACTTTCAAGTGGGGACAAGCAGTATTTGGTTTTCTGTTCACTTAGAATAATGGCCTCCAGCTCTATCCATGCTGCTGCAAAGAACATGATATCATTCTTTCTTATGGCTGCATAGTATTCCATGCTGTATATGTACATGTGATATTTTATTTATCCCATTACCATTGATGAGCATTTGGGCTGATTCTATGTCTTTGCTATTGTGAATAGTGCTGCAATAAACATCCACATGCATACGTCTTTATGGTAAAATGATTTATATTTCTTTGGGTACATACTTAATAATGGGGTAGCTGGGTTGAATTGTAATTCTGTTGTAAGTTCTTTGAAAAATCACCCAACTGCATTCCATAATGGCTGAACTGACTTACATTCCCACCAGCAGTGTATAAACATTCCCTTTTTTTCACAACCTTGCCAGCATATGTTATTTTTTTTTTTACCTTAATAACAGTCATTCTGAAGGGTGTGAGATGGTATCTCATTGTAACTTTGATTTGCATTTCTCAAATAATTAATGATGTTGAGAATTTTTTCATATGCTTATTGGTCACCTTTTATATGTCTTCTTTTGAAAAGTATCTGTGTCCTTTGCTCATTTTTTTATGGAGTTATTTGTTTTTTGCTTGATAGTTTAGGTTTCTTATAGATTCTGAGTATTAAAATTTTGTTGGATTCATAGTTTGGAAATACTTTCTCCCATTTATAGGTTGTCTGTTTACTCTGTTGACAAATTCTTTTGCTGTGCAGAAGCTCTTTAGTTAAATTAGAACCATTTTTCAGTTTCTATTTTTGTTGTAATTGCTTTTGGCGTCTTCATCATGAAAATTTTGCTAGGTCTTATGTCCAGAATGGTATTTCCTACATAATCTTCCAGGGTTTTTATAGTTTTAAGTTTGACATTTAAGTTTTCAATCCATCTTGAGTCAATTTTTTATATCGTGTAAGGAAGGGGTCCAGCTTAAGTCTTTGACATACTGTCATGGGATCCTTGGGGTGTTGCTTTTCTGGCTGGAAACCTCTATGGCCAGTGGCACCTTTAGCCAAGGTGCCTGCTGGCATTCTTCTGCCCACTTGGTCTGACAGGCTGTGCTCAGCTTGTGCTACTGGTCTGGATCCTATGCCTGCCAAGGGTGAGCAGAGTGACAAGGGTTGTGTGAGCAAGTGAGTGTGGGGTCCAGCCATTGTGCACAGCCAGACATGCTGGCTGCAGTGAAGCCGGCAGCTCCAGGCACTGGCCCTGGCGCTGGCTCCCTGTGAAGCTGCAGTTGGAGCAGTTGTACCCTAAGCAGCTTCCACAGTGGGCACTGGGGAATGCAGTGATGCCTGGAAGCTTGGAGATGCCAGGAACTGCAGAGCCCAAAAATGGTGTCACACACTTGGATCAGAAGACTCCTAAGTCTGGGCTTCCCAAAGCCACAACTTTTCTCTCCTTATTTCTTCTCTCCTTTTTGTCACCTGAAATGTGGTGAGCAAGGTGCATGTTTCAGCCCTTTTGGTGTTACATTTCTTTAAGCCCCACCATTTGGCAGGTCCTGAGTTCTTGTCCTGCATCCAAGAAGAATGAGGTACATGGACTATTGGAGGGTGAACAAGGTGAAGAGGAGCTTTATTGAGCCACCATACAGCTCAGAGGATACTTGCATTGGGTAGATTCTGTGAAGCTGGGTTTCCTCGTGAATGTTTGCCTCTCAACAGAGAGAGACCCTGAAGTGAGTAGCTCCTCACTGCAGGTGGTAGTCTTGACATCTGCCCAGCTCTCAGTGGTAAAGTCCCCTTCATCATTTCATTTTATTTGGATCTTTTTTTCTTGCTTTTGTTTAGTCTAGCGAGTGGTCTACCTATCTCACTTATTCTTTCAAATAATCACCTTCTAGATTTGGTGATCTTTTGTATGTTTTTTGTTCAAGTCCCCCACTATTGTTGTGTGGTTATTTAAGTTTCTTTGTAGGTCTCTAGAACTTGCTTTATAGATCTGGCTGTTCCTGTGTTGGATGCATATATATTTACGACAGTTAGGTCTTCTTGTTGAATTGGATCCTTTACCATTATGTAGTGGCCTTCTTTGTTGGTTAAAGTTTGTTTTGTCTGAAATTAGAATAACAATTCCTATTATCCACTTGCTTGGTAGATTTTCCTCCATCCCTTTACTTTGGACTTATGTGTGTTATTGCATGTGAGATGAGTCTTTTGAAGACAGCATATCATGTGTGGGTCTTGTTTCTTTCTTTTTTTGTGTGTATATATATATATTTTATTGCATTTTAGGTTTGAGGGTACATGTGAAGAACATGCAAGATTGTTGCATAGGTACACACATGGCTGTGTGATTTGCTGCCTTCCTCCCCATCACCTATATCTGGCATTTCTCCCAATGCTATCCCTCCCCAACTCCCAACCCCCGCTATCCCTCCCCTTTTCCCCCGACAGATCCCAGTGTGTGATGCTCCCCTCCCTGTGTCCATGTGTTCGCATTGTTCAACACCCGCCTATGAGTGAGAATATGCAGTGTTTGATTTTCTGTTCTTGTGTCAGTTTGCTGAGAATGATGGTTTCCAGGTTCATCCATGTCCCTACAAAGGACACCAACTCATCGTTTTTGATGGATGCATAATATTCCATGGTGTATATGTGCCACATTTTCCCTGTCCAGTCTGTCATCGATGAGCATTTGGGTTGGTTCTAGGTCTTTGCTATTGTAAACTGTGCTGCAATGAACATTCGTGTGCATGTGTCCTTATAGTAGAACGATTTATAATCCTTTGGATATATACCCAGTAATGGGATTGCTGGATCAAATGGAATTTCTATTTTCTATTTCTACCTGACAAAAACCAGCAATGTGGCAATGAGTCCCTGTTTAATAAATGGTGTTGGGAAAACTGGCTAGCCATGTGCAGAAAGCAGAAACTAGACCCCTTCCTGACACCTTACACTAAAATTAACTCCAGATGGATTAAAGCCTTAAACATAAGGCCTAACACCATAAAAACCCTAGAAGAAAATCTAGGCAAAACCATTCAGGACATAGGTGTAGGCAAGGACTTCATGACCAAAACACCAAAAGCATTGGCAACAAAGCCAAAATAGACAAATGGGACCTAACCAAACTCCACGGCTTCTGCACAGCAAAAGAAACAGTCATTAGAGTGAATCGGCAACCAACAGAATGGGAAAATATTTTTGCAGTCTACCCATCTGACAAAGGGCTGATATTCAGAATCTACAAAGAACTGAAACAGATTTACAAGAAAAAACAAACAAGCCCATTCAAAAGTGGGTGAAGGATATGAACAGACACTTTACAAAAGAAGACATACATGAAGCCAACAAACATATGAAGAAATGCTCATCATCACTGGTCATTAGAGAAATGCAAATCAAAACTACATTGAAATACCATCTCACGCCAGTTAGAATGGCGATCATTAAAAAATCTGGGTCTTGTTTCTTTATCCAAATCGTCATTCTGTGCCTTTTAATTATGGTTTTTAGCCCATTTACCTTCAAGGTTAATATTAATATATGCAGATTGATCCTGTCATCATGTTGTTAGCTGGTTATTATGCAGACTTGTTTGTGTGGTTGCTTTATAGTGTCAATGGTCTGTGTGGTTAAGTGTTGTTTTGTAGTTGCTGGTAATGGTCTTTCCTTTTCATATTTAGTGCTCCCTTCAAAACTCCTTGTAAGGCAGGTCTGGGGGCAACAAATTCCCTTAGCATTTGCTTTGTCCAAAAAGGATCTTCTTTCTTCTTCATGTATGAAGTTTAGTTTGGCTGGATATGAAATTCTTGGTTGAAATTTCTTTTCTTTAAGAATGCTGGATGTAGGTATCCAATGTCTTTTGGTGTATAGGGTTTCTGCTGAAACGTTATCTTTTAGCCTGATGGGGTTCCCATTGTAGGTTACCTGACCCTTCTCTCTAGCTGCCTTTAACATATTTCTTTCATTTCAACTTTGGAGAATCTGATAACTATGTGTCTTGAGTATGCACTCCTTGTGTAGTATTTTGCAGGGGTCCACAGCATTTCCTATATTTAAATTTTGGTCTAGTGAGGTTGGGGTACTTTTAATGGATAATACCTTGAAATATGTGTTCTAAGTTGCTTGCCTTCTCTCCTTGTCTTTAGGGATACCAGTGAGTCATAGATTTGGTCTCTTTGCATAATCCCATATTTCTTAGAGGTTTGTTCGTTATTCTTTAACCTTCTTTCTTTCTGAGCTGACTGAGTTATTAAGCCCTGAGATTCTTTCCTCAGCTTTGTTGATTCTGCTGTTAATATTGTTATTTTTTTCTGAAATTCTTGATGTGAGTTTTTCAGCCTTATCAGATAACTTTGGTTTTTTCTTAAGATGGCCATTTTTTTTTCATCTTCCATATCGTTTTATTATATTCCTTAGAATTCTTGGATTGGGTTTTGACTTAAATTTTGCTGATCTTCATTTCTGTTCATATTCTGAATTCTATTTCTGTCATTTAAATGACTTCAGTGTGGTTAAGAACTGTTGCTAGAGAAATAATGTGGTTGTTTGGGGGATAAGCATATTCTGGCTTTTTGAGTTGTAAGAGTTCTGTTCTGTTTTTTTCTCATCTGGGTGAGCTGATGTTCCTTCAGTCTTTGAAGTTGCTGTCCTTCGAATGGGATTTGTGTCTGTATGTTTATCTTCTTTGATGCCCTTGGGTTTGATTGTGGTATAATATGGGTTCAGCCAACTGGGTTCATTTTTGGAAGATTTTAGGGGGCTAAGGCTCAGCTTAACTATCTTGGGCTGCGTGCTCTAATTCTGGAGGGTTGATATTGGGACTCTGGCTTTGTTTGTTGGCCCCTTAAGGTTAGGAACCTGCTGCACTGGAGGACTGAGGTGTTCTTGAACCACTGTCCAGAACACTCTAATTGGTGGTGCTGGCCATATCACTTCAGGGTGGCGGCAATGGGATCCATGCTTGTTCACACATACCAGCAGTCATGGCAGCATGGTAGAGTGCATTATTGTTAGGTGGGATGGATTGCTGGCAGACGTGGGACTGCTGGTGTCTGTGCATTTGTTTGAAGTGGCAGTGGTGATAGTGTGGCAGAGGGCAGGGCCACTGGCATCTGTGTGCATGTTTGTATTGGCAGTGGTATTGGCATGGGGGCAGGGCACTGTTGGGCATGGAGCTACCAACTTCTGTGCATTTGCACCAGCTGCATTGATGGTGTGGAGTTGGGGGTGGGGCCACTGACACTCATGTATCTGTACACACCTTGGCAATGTCAGCATGACAGCAAGGTGCTGCCTGACGTGGAGCTGCTGGCCTTCATGCACACATTTATGCTGGCAATGGCAGCTTGTTGAGGGGTGCGCTCACACCAGCAACAGTGGTATGGGGTAGGGGAGGTGAGATCCTCCCATGTATGTGTGTTTCGGCAATGTATTTATTGTTTTACAGTTCTGGAGGGTAGAAGTATGAGATCCAGGTGCTGGCAGGGTTGATTCCTTCTGAATTCTGTGAGGGATAATGTTTCAGGCCTCTCTCCTTGCTTCCAGTGGTTTTCTGGTAATCTTTAGCTTTCTTTGGCTTACAGATATATCACCCCAATCTCTATTTTTATGTTCCCATGGCATTCTCTCAGTGTGTATGTCTGTCTCCAAATTTTCCATTTTTATAAGGACATCAGTCATGTGGAATTAAAGCCCATTCTAATGTCCGTATCTTTATTTGACTGCATGTGCAAAGACCCTATTTCTAAATAAGATCTTACTCTTGAGCTACTGAGGGTTAGGGTTTCTACATATCTATTTTGAGGGAAAGCAATCTAAGACATAATAATCATTTGTGTTATTCCTATTTTGCTAAATGAAATTGCATTGAACATTTAAATACAAATCTTTGGACGTATATATAAGTAAGAGTGGGAACGATGGGTCATATAGTAAGTGTACGGTTAACTTTAAATGGTACATTCTAATTGTTTTAAAATAAGTTAATTCTTTTTGGAAATGTATAAAATCTCCAGTTCCTCTGTAGCCTCATTAACACTAAGTATTGCCAGTCATTTTACTTTTAGCCATTCTGGCATGTATTCAATCAAATAATATTATGAAAAAGCTTTCTTTATTCAAATGATGAATGAATGCTTCTGAGCATCTTTTTATGTGCTTGTTTGCAACTTGTATAGCTTCTTAGGTGTGATGTATATTTAAATATTTTATCCATTTATAAAAAAGTGTTGTCTTTATAAAAGTGAATTTTAAGTGTTTATTGTATATTCTTCACACAAGTTGTTCAGACATAGGTTTTGCAAATATTTTCTCCTATTCTGTAGGCTGCCTCTTAGTTTTCACAGGGGCATCATTGAAAGATTCTGTCTCCAGACTTGCCAGACCATAAATTTCTGTTGATTGAAGCCACCCCTGTGTGTGGTACTTTGTTACAATGGTACCAGGAAACTAAAACATTTACATATTTTTATACTTTGTATTTTATTCAGTTCAAAATACTTTTATTATTTGTTTTTAAATTTTATTTTAGACTTTGGGGTTCAAGGGCAGGTTTGTTACATGGATACATTGCATAATTGTGAGGTTTGGGCTTTCAGTGAACTCATCACCCAAATTGTGAACATTATTAACTTTCTACCATGATTGTGAGGCCTCCCCAGACATGTGGAACTGTAAGTCCAATAAACCTCTTTCTTTTGTAAATTGCCCAGTTTCAGGTATGTCTTTATCAGTAATGTGAAAATGGACTAATACAACCATGTTAGTCAGGCTGACCTCGACCTCCTGACCTAAGGTGATCCACTCACCTTGGCCTCCCAAAGTGCTGAGATTGCAGGCATAAACCACTATGCCCAGCCCAATATCTGAATTTCTGTTTCTTAGTTATTTCACTTAGGATGATGGCCTCAGCCCCAGCCACGATGCTGTGAAGGACATAACCTCATTTTTTTTTTTTTATGGCTGAGTAGTATTCCATGGTGTATGCATAGAATATTTCCTTTATTGAAACAACTGTTGGTGGACACTTAGGTTGATTCCATGACTTTGCTATTGTGAATAGTGCTGTTATACAATAAACATATGAGCACAGGTATCCTTTTGACATAATAATTTATTTTCCTTTGGGTAGATATCCAGCAGTGGAATTACTAGGTAGAATGGTAGTTCTAGTTTTAGTTATCTGAGAGCTCTCCAAACTGCTTTTCACAGGGATTGAACTAATTTACATTCTCACTGGCATGCATTCCCTTTTCTCAGCATCTTCATCAACCTCTGTTATTTTTGCCTTTTTAATAATAGGCATTCTACTGGCATGAGATAGTATCTAATCGTGGCTTTGATTTGCATTTTTCTGATGATTAGTTATGCTGAGCACTTTTTTTCATGTTTGTTGGCCACTTGTATGGCTTCTTTGGGGGAAATGTCTGTTCATGTCCTTCGCCTAATTTTTAATGGAGTTATGTGTGTTTTTCTTACTGATGTGAGTTCCTTATAGATTCTGGATATGAGTCCTTTGTCAGATACATAGTTTGTAAATACTGTCTACAATTCTGCAGGTTGTCTGTTTATTCTGTTGGTAGCTTCTTTTACTGTACAGAAACTGTTTGGTTTAATTAACCCAATTTTTCTGTTTGTTTTTGTTGCATTTGCTTTTGAAGTCTTAGTCATAAATTTTGCATCTAGGCCAATGTCCAAAATACTTTTAAATTTGCCTTATAATTTCTTATTTTACCCATAGTTGACTGATTTTTACATAGTCTAATTTTTTCAATATTTGATAAATTTCCTTTGTGATTTAATTTTAGTTTTATCAATATATTTGCATAATTTTTTCTTTCTAAATCTTATACCCCCAGTGTGTTTTATACTACTAGGACATCTATATTTGTCCTAATGAGGATTTCAAGTGTTCAACAGCCATGTTTGGCTAGTGGCTACTGTGTTAGCACAGTCTATGTTTTCTCATCCTTGTACTTTTAGCTTATCCATGTACAGACATCCCCCAACGTATGATATATAATTTATGATTTCTCAACTTTACAATGGTACAGAAGCTATACACATTGAATAGAAACCGTATTTCCAGTACCCATATACCAATTCTGTTTTTCACTTCAGCACAGTATTCAATAAATTACACAAGATAGTCAACACTTTATTATAAAATAGGCTTTGTGTTATGTGATTTTGTCTAACTGTAGGCAAACGTAAGTGTTAGCACATTTAAGGTAGACTAGGCTAAGTTGTGGTGTAGGTTAGATGTATTAAATGCATTTTTGACAGGATGTTTTTAAACTTATGAGTTTACTGGGATGTAACCCTATTCTAAGTTGAGAAGCATCTGTAATTATATGTAAACTAAGTTTCTTATAGATTCCATATTGTTCAGTCTTGCTTTTTATTGTCTCTAATATATGCTTTTTAAGATTAAACCATTTACTTTTCATATAAAAATGAAGGTACTAATTTTATTTCTATTTGTTCTTTCTGCGCCTTGATTTTTCTCTCTTGCTTTGCCTTCTTTTGAACACATTAAATTTTTCAAAAATATTTCCATTTTCATCTCCATTCTTTGCTTAGTATCTATATTAACTTATTTTGGTTTTGAGTGATTGATCTGATGTTCACAATATTCATATTTAACTTATCAAAATCTACCTTCAAATTAGATTAAACCATTTTACATATAGTTCAAGAACCTACTAATATATATTTCCATTTTGCTTCTCCTCTTAGCCTATTCTTAGTATACATTTTGTGTATCTTATAAAGCTACGATCAATTGTTAATGTCTTCCTTAGCATTATTTTTAAAAGATTATTTCAAAGGACCAGTTTTTACATTGATTTTTCTCTGTCATTTTTCTATTTTCAATATTGTTATTTTCTGTTCTGATGTCTATTATTTTCTTTAAGGTTTTGAATTTATCTTGATATTTTTCTGGTTTTTTGAAGTAACAACTTACATCATTTATTTGAGACTTTTTCTTTTCTCTTGTGTAAGCATTTAGTACTGTACTTTTCCCTTTCAGCACTTCTTTAGCCTCATCCCACATTGTTTGATATGTTATGTTTTCATTTCTATTTAGATCTGTTTTTAAAAGTTTCCTTTGAACTTTTCTCTTTGACTCATAAATTATTTAGAAGTTTGTTACTTAATTTCCACATGTTCAGAGATTTTACTTTCTATTACTAATTTCAGTTTTTGTTTCATTATAATCAGATAACATGCTCTATATGATTTTAACTTTTTAAATTTGTTAAATTTGCTTTATGACCTAAGATATGACCTGTTATATCAATGTACCATGGATACTTGGAAAAGAATGGATATTCTGCTGTTCTTGTATAGAGTTTTCTATGTAGGAAGAAAATCATGCTGGATCATTTTATTTTTTACCTTCATTTTTGAAGACCTTCTTTCCAAAAATTTATAATTTTTTAATGGTTATTTGGTTTCAACACCTTGAGCATGAGATTTTACTCTTTTGGCTTCATTCTTGCTGTTAACTATCATTTGAATTGTTGTTCTTTATTAAAGTAATCTGTAGTTTGATTCTGTCCTTTACAAGAAATACATTCAGAAAGAAAAATGATTGTGATTTCAGTTTGTTGTGCATCATGCATGAGCTCTTAGGCTCTTCTCTGATGGTGAGCCACTTTCTAAATAGGCAAATTCCAAAATAATACTATTAATTAATTACATTTTAGCATATTTTTGAATTAAGTCACTTCAATTCCAAATAAGTTAAAGAAATTCTGGTGTCAAGAATATGTAATCACTATACATTTTTGTGAATCTCTACAAACCATCTATCAAATTAATAGAGATCAACTGAGAAGAAAATCAAAAAGACACAAACAAAAATAAACAACAACAAAACTCAATGCATCCATTGGCATCAGGACCATTGGCTATGTAACAATAGTGGTACAAAGAGGGGTGGAGAGTCCTATCAGCAGAGAAATGCAGAAATTACTGAGAGCTCTCACTAGGAAAGCAGTGCTGCTTGATGAATGAGAACTTAGGTGGTAAACTAGGAAACTCTGAGAAACCCTTTTACATTCCAGTGTCTGTTAAGTGCTACCAGATTTCAGTCATTCATTAAGAGGCCCATGAGAAAATTTAAACAGTTTTGAAAACAGCCTAAACTTGTTAGAGCCTCAGAAATACTTAACCTTTTAGATGTACCTTTAAAAGTCTCTTTTAGAAAACTTTGACCTAGATAAAAAAGAAAGAAAAAACTGCCAGAAAACAAGTATAACTGGGAAATGTATAAAAACTGAGAATCTCAGAGATTAAAACAAAAGAATTCATACATTGAGTGAAATGGACATATGTCTTTAAAAGGCAGATTTTAGTTTTAAAAGACTAACAGAATATATATACAAGTTTTTTTTTAAGATGGCACTATTTTGGGATGTAAGGCCTTTAAAGCATGGACAATTTAGGAGTAAAGACAAAGTTTTCATGACAGTCTATTTTGAAAGACAGGGAATTGCCTAAACAAGTGGCATATTTTTGAAAATACAGCAACTTTGGCAGACCAGAGATTTATGGAGTCATGAAATTGGAAAAACTACTATTACTGATCTTCACCACCTACAAATGACCCACCTGCAAAGGGTTTAGGAAAACCAGTTTAATGTACAGCTGGGGTAGAGAGGTTAATAATAGAACTCAAAATATAGATATTATAAGGAAAAAGTTATAGGAACATGAATTGAATACATTCCAACAAGATAAAAATGTACCATAATTAAGTCCAAAAAGAGGATGAATATATTTTTTCTAACCTACCACCTAAGCTCACTTTATTAAATGCTTGTTAAGAACACTCAATATTTCACCGTGCCTCTGCAGAGTGTCAGTACGATTTAGTAGCAACCAGCCAATGTTGCTGTCTTTTTAGGCATTCCTTCTCTCCCTGTGTTTTTCTAGGTGCCTGCATTTTTGCACCTGCTGCAGCATTTCCTGCCCCTGGACATATTTCCATTTCACACTGTCAAAAGCTGTAACAATGAGTCATCACCTTGTGCCAGAATGGCATCGTCTTCTGTGTCAGGGAAGGGTGTGAGCCATCCCCAAATTACCACTTGGGCTATTCCTGGTATCAGTGGTGCTAGTCTTGGTCTTCTTTGATGTAGACACCAAAACAGGTAAAGATTTTTTAGGGGAAATGCCTCTGTGAGAGAAAATAAGGAATTAACCAGAGAAGGCTGGAAGAAATGACTTTAAGACAACCTAAATATTCCCCTCAGCTTCACTAAATTTTAAATATGTTTCTTCTGACTACAGGTTCCTGTTCCCCATTTTCTTAAAAATTTACTTTGGAAAACTTAAAATTGTAACTTCTTACTCTGTCTTTTATGATGTAAATCTTCTCCTGCTTCTTGCTAGTTCTGAAACCCAGTAATGTCTTTCTCAAATACCTGGGAACCAGCTCTTTGAAATATAATCATCAGAAAGAAAATGTCTCTATCTCTCCCAGTGTATGTTCTAGGTAGAGTAGAAGCCTGACTATAATAAGGGCCAATTAGCAAACACAGATGCCTAATCACATTGAACAAACTCTTCCTAATGTCCTCCAGCACTTTTCCACTAGCTCACCCCAGGGCTAAATAACTCTCCCAGCTTTTGTTTCAGAGGAGTTGAATTCAATCTCTCTCTCCCATTGCAATAGTCTTGAAAAAAAAAAACTCTTCTTTGACCATTTAACTATTTCCAGTGACATTTTTCTTTGACAGAAGCACCAGACTTAATAAAAGCCTAGCACTGAGAGAAGGAGAGGGAGCAAAGATTGACAAAAGCCCCCTAGATTGCCTTATAGTCTAAAGAATGTTTGGTAAGTCTATCATGGAGCCCTTAAGCCAATGCTGTCTCTCAAAAGAGGCCCGTGTTTCCCAGTAATATGTGTGCCTTACTTATCATTCCTCTGAGGTTCAATTACTGGTTAGGGTCAGCATGTAGGAAGCTTGGTTTTGTTGCAAATGCAGCCATGGATATCAGAGCACTGTAGTGGTGGTCCTTGGTTCATTTTTGCCTGTATGGTTGGATTTCTGCTGCAAGTATATTCAAGGCAGCTATACTATATTACTTTATTAAAACTTTTGGTTCAGTGTTCAGTGAGTTTATTGCTGGCCACTTTCCTAAAGATAAACTGTGACTGATTGGACTAGTGTCTTTCATTCTAGGGAAGGTATGATTTTGTGTTTATTCTCATGAAGGGAAAAAACAGATTATCATACTGTGAAAAGAAAATAAAGTTTCAGGATCTTCCAAATTTATTATGTCGAGGGGAAAAATTAAGCCCTGGAAACTGAGTAATATAACATGGGTGCTAATCTTCTCTGGTTCATGTCCATTGCTTCCTGACCTTTGTGATCAGATGTTGTACATTAACTATACTCCTTATTCTTCATCCAAACCTAGACTAAATTATGTTGGAAATAGAGACCCTTCTCATTGTTACCACTTTACAATAGTATGTTAAGCAATCTCTTTAGAGTGTACTCAATAGAAGACAATCAAATCTTATATCTGTATGTTAGCCTTTGAATGGAGAATGTCATAATCCTGTTCAGCACCTCTGTTTTTGCATATATAAACCAGTTTTACTAGGAGCAATGGTTAGCATTCTTTGGTGACCATATTTCCCAGATAGCTACCCTCATGTTTTCACGTGAATAAACTCTTTTAACTTTATTTTGAACCTTTTTTTATTTTTTGTGATGGAGTCTTGCTCTGTTGCCCAGGCTAGAGTACAGTGGTGTGGTGTTGGCTCACTGCAACCTCTGCCTCCCAGGTTCAAGCGATTCTCCTACCTCAACCTCCTGAATAGCTGGGATTACAGGTGCTCGCCAATGTGCCCAGCTAATTTTTGTATTTTTAGTAGAGACAGGGTTTCACCATCTTGGCCAGGCTGGTCTCGAACTCCTGACCTCGTGATCCACCCGCTTCTGCCTCCCAAAGTGCTGAAATTACAGGCATAAGCTACCAGGCCCGGCCATATTTTGAACCTTTTTATTATTTTAGGTTGACAATATTTTGCTATAGAAATCAGATATAATTAACAGGAGTGTACAAATGTAGCTGAGAAGAACAAGAAATAAATTATAATTGACCTTTGAACAACATGAGTTTGAACTCATGGCTCCACATGTATACAGATTTTGTTCAATAAATGTATTAAAAAATTTATGGAGACTTGCAACAATTTGAAAAACTTGCAGATGAACCACATAGTCTAAAAATATTGAAAAAATTTCTGTCATGAATGCATAAAATATATATAGATATCAGCCTATTATTTACTACCATAAAATATATACATATCTATTATTAAAGTTAAAATTCATCAACACAATCACATGTACACTTACAGACCATACATGGTGTCATTCATGGTTAAGATAAATGTAAATGTGTATAAAAATGCTTTATTAAATAACTACAAAACTAACTATTACATACCATTCTACTGTAATAATGTCATAACCACCTCCTGTTACTGTTACAGTGAGGTCAAGTGTTTGCAAGTATCTTCTTAAAATACAATATGATGTTAATCATCTCTGCATGAGTGGTTTATTTCTCTGGTAAATTGTACATCTCAGTAAAAAGGGATCTCTTGTATTTCTCATGTATTTTACATAATGTTTAATGCAATAGTTTAAACCTCGAGTAACACCATGGGACATATAGGAGGTGCCATTAATGAGGCTGGAAGTGCTCCTGAGAAGCAGAGAAAAATCTTAACATTATAAAAAAGAGTTGCATTTCTTAATATAAACTAGATTGATGTCTGTAGCTGCAGTTGCTGCCGTTTCAGAGAGTTAATTCATCTTGTAAGCAGAGGACGTAAACTTATGATATCAGTGAATACAATATAGTACTGTAAATATATTTTATCTTCCTATGACTTTCTTAATAACATTGTCTTTAACTTACTTTAGCGTAAGAATACTGTATGTAATACATATAACATACAAAATATACACATATTTGTACTATGTTATTTGTAAGCCTTCTGGTCAATAGCAGGCTATTAGTAGTTAAGATTTTGGGGGAGTCAAACATTACACACAGATTTTGGTTTGGCATGGCTTGGTGCTTATAACCACAGTATTGTTCAAGAGTTAACTATACATATGATATAGTTTAGCTTTGTGTCCCCACCCAAACCTCATCTTGAATTATAACCTGCACGTGTTAAGGGAGGAACCTGAGGGGAAGTGATTGGATATGGGGAGCAGTTTCCCCCATGCTATTCTCATAATAGTGAGTGAGTTCTCCTGAGATCTGATGGTTTTATAAGTGTCTGGCATTCTCTTGCTCTCACTCACTTCTCTCACTGGCTGCCATGTAAGATGTGCCTGTTTTACCTTCTGCCATGATTGTATGTTTCCCCAGACATGCAGAACTGTGTGTTATTAAATCTCTTTTCTTACTAAATTACCCGGTCTCTCGTATCTCTTCATAGCAGTGTGAAAACAGACTAATATAACACAGAAATCCAACTTTGTGTGCTTCCTCAGAATTTCCTCAGCAACTTGTTCATTCCGAGAATTCTAATGCTTCCCATGCATAGCCACTGACATTTTCAGCATCTTTATGGAGCCCTCCTAGCTAGATGGAGTCTAAAATGAAGTCTAGCTCTTGCATGTGCTTCAACCTCAAAACACTCAGCCCTATTTGAGCTGAGTTATCCTGACACATCCAGACTTGGATAAAATTATCCATTGCAGAGAACAGGATCTGGCTTCTGACCAGCCTCTTAGAAATGGATTATGCAACCTGCAATGTCGAGCAGTCAGCCTCCTAATGGGGAGACCTTAACCAGTGAGATACTTGATGAGAGAAGGAACTGATTGGATAAATGATCCCATCTGTGGGCTACACAGAGGTGAGATTTTTCTTTTCAGGCTTTCCACAGATATCCCCCTGTGCCCAGTGAATGGACCTGATAGAGGATCTGCAGTTTATACTTTTGCTCTTGATACTTCCTGGAGCAGTTGCTTGTGTTGCAATAAACCAAATCCTATTGCACTGCATCGTTTCTCCCTTACCTCATTTTTTTTTTCCATCACACCCTTAGCACCTTTTGGGTTTTCAGCTTTCAAGTAAAGTGCTAGCATTTTAATTTTTGCCTCATATTCTTTTTTTCTAGAGAACCCTGACTAATACTGACTCTAAGATAATTCACCATGTTTAAAATCTAAAAAAAAAAAAAAAAACTGAACCAGAAAGCAAAAATTATATAATTCTTCCCATAGATATAAAAAAAGCATTTCTCACACACACACACACACACACACACACACACACACACACACACACACACACACGCCAGCCAGAATCCTATCCTACATAATGGAGAAGGGACCACAGGTATTCCTGTTAGAGCAAGGAAAAAAAACATGCCCACTATTACCACTTTGTAACATTATGATGAGTGGATTAGTCACAGTAATTGGACAAGAGCATAAGAATATGAAAGGAAAATGTAAAATTATTACAGATGATATAATGTTTATATGAAAAAATACAACTGAAAACATAAGAGACTTTAGTCAATTTGGAGAATTAAATTAATATATAAAAATTATATGCTGGGCATGGTGGCTTGCGCTTGTAATTTCAGCACTTTGGGAGGCCAAGGTGGGTAGATCACGAGGTTGGGAGTTCAAAACCAGCCTGGCCAAGATGATGAAACCCCATCGCTACTAAAAATACAAAAAAATAAATAAATAAATAACAGGGCATGGTGACAGGTGCCTGTGATCCCAGCTACCAGGGAGGCTGAGGCAGAGAATTGCTTGAACCCAGGAAGGGGGAGATTGCAGTGAGTTGAGATTACACCATTGCACTCCAGCCTGGGTGACAGAGGGAGACTCTGCCTCAAAATAATAAATAAATAAAATTATAAACCTTATGTAAAAGTAGCCATATCACAGTTATCATGGAGGAAAAGAACACATTAACAGTATCAACAAACTGATAACATACCTAGGCATAAAAATTATAAGAAATATGGTAACATTATCTAATAATTTTAAATGTGTAAATAATCACAGTTACAATATCAAAAATGTGATAATATACCTAGGCATAAAATTTACAAGAAATATGGCAGCATTATCTAAAATTTTAAAGAAACAAGGTTTTTTTTTTTTCTTTTCCTGGATCTAGGCAAGCTGATTTTAAAATAAGAGGATATGGGAAAAGTAAATAAGCAAGAATGATCCTAAAACACCCTAAAGATAAGAGCATTACATTTGAAATAGTCGTAAAAGTTATTAAAACATATTGCAAATCTCTCTAATTAAAACAGTGTGGTGTTTTACAGAAATAAACTATAGAAGGAAGAGAACAGAATAGAAAATTCAGCAATTAAACAGAAGTGCACATGTAAGTTTAGTATATGATAAAGATACTTTCTCAAAACAAAAAGAACAAAATACTTTTAAATAAAATTTGGTTAATGTGAAAGTAATTTAGAAAAAGAAAAAATGGATCATTTCTTCATGTCACACAAAAATAAATTTTCAAAAGATCAGGGATCTAAATAAACAGGTGAAGCTGTACAAAAGTAACAAGTGAAACAATAATAACAGAAAGATAAACTTCTTTTTAACTGTTATTAGGAAAGATGTTCTTAACCATGAATCAAAATCTAAAAGTAAAAAAAAAATCCTGTGGCATTCTAAATGGATAATTTTTACTACATAAATATTTAAAATAATGACATGAAAATAAACATCACCAGAGTAAAATGGAAAATGAGAAAAAATATTCACAATAGCTATAACTGCCCTTATATATGAAAAGATTCTAAAAATTGAGACAGAAAATGTAATAACAAAATAGAAAAACAGATGAAATATTGAAACATGTGTTTCACAGAAAAATATGACATAAAATGAAAGGTGCATACATCCTACATAATAAAAAATTAGGCAATTAAATAAATAAGTGCAAGTTAAATAAACTTCAGATAGAATTTCTCCACAGTCAGATTGATACAAATTCAAATGTTTGACAACATACTTTGTGGTAAGGCTTTGGAGACCCCATCACTCTCGTACAGTGCTTGTAGGAATGCAGCAATATCAACCCAAGATGAGAGCAAATTTAGAATACTTAGGAAAATCACATATATATATTTACACTGACAATGAGCAATTCTACTTCTATGAAGTTATCAAAAAAGATAGGGTTACAAAAATTAATTAAAATACGCGTGAATTTCTCATTGTGACAATGTTTATATTCACAGAATATTGGAAATAACATGAATGCCTTTCAGGAGGGATTAGATGAAATAACTGTAGTAAATCTACATAATGCAATGAAAACTATGAAGATGAAACAAGGAATTGATGACTGTCTCTACCCCCAGAAATGGAATGATCTTTATAATATATTGTCAAGTGAGAAAAAGTAAGTAAGTTTGACTGAGGAACATTAGGAACATTTACTAATCACAGATCAGAGTGTAATAAGACTTACTGATCAATACTAATAGTTTTATTGAAACACCAGGGGTTTGGTCTAGATCTGGCTGCTTGCTGCCCACAAAGACAATCACTGAGATGATTATTACCAAAGAAGAAGGCTTTAATTGGGTGCTGCAGCTGAGGAGTTGGTAAAACAGTCTCAAGTCCGTCTCTCTGACTCACTGAAATTACGGGTTTGTTTAGCAGGGAAGAAATATAATAATGTGCAGAAAAACAGGAACTTGGGAGGGGTAAGGAAGCAATCATAATGAATGAAGTGACTGGCATCTCATTGTCTGGACGTGATGATATGGTTAGTTTTGGCTCTTGGATATTTTTGAGAGACCAGGGGGTCCTAACCTGAAAAATAAACTCAGATAAAACCAATATAAGTTTCAAGCTTTAAACCAGAAGGGTCAATTACTATGTTTATCCAAAAAACACTGTCTGTGAGACTATTGGGTCGATTTCAACAGTAGTAGTGAAAGTAATCCCTTAATGTGTTCTAACAATGTGTTACAAGAATTTTTCAAGATTTCAAGACTTGTTTACATATTTTAAAATGTTCTCTTCACAGTATTACTTTGAGCCTAGTAGACTCAATATCTCCATTTTAGAGATGAAGAAATTAAGGTTAAGGAAGTTTAGTTATTTGCTCCTATTTATTCAGCTGGGAATGAAACAAATTGGGATTCAAATTCACCTCCATCTGAATTGTAGGCCCACAGTCCAAAAACTATTCCCACTGCTTGATAATATGCTTTTAAAGTATGATGTTGCTTCATTTATATTAAATAATAATTGTTTTTGTTTTTCCCAAAACAAAATTATAAGTGATTTTGAAAGAAAAAGATGAATTTAGGAAAAAAAATAATGTGAATTTATTAACTTGTCTTTAGGAGTTCCTCATGTATGGCAATATATGGTTTGGTTGTGTCCCCACCCAAATCTCATCTTCAATTGTAGCTCCTATAATCCCCATGTGTAGTGGGAGGGACCCAGTGGGAGGTAATGGAATCATGGGAGCAGGTCTTTCCCTTGCTGTTCTCATGATGGTGAATAAGTCTCATAAGATCTGATGGTTTTATAAAAGTCAGTTCCCCCTGGACACACTCTGTTGCCTGTCTCCTTGTAAGACATGCCTTTGCTCCTCTTTGGGCTTCTGCCATGATTGTGAGGCCTCCCCAGCCATGTGGAACTGTGAGTCTATTAAGCCTCTTTTTCCTTATAAATTACCCAGTCTTGGGGTATATCTTTATTAGCAGTGTAAGTACAGTGTAAGTACAGACTAATACAGGCAACATGCTGAAATTTAAGCTACCAAAACAGAATATTCAGCAGAATAAATCAACTTGGGCTTTGAGTAATCCCATTTAAGAGACTGCTAAAAGTTCATAGTTTTCTGGATGGAATAGATTAGTATTATCCATAATTTAGTAAATGTAAGTGTGACTGACTTGCATGCTTATAACAGTTAAATTCAGAATATGTCCCTGCAGTTTTCTGAATATATGGATAAGGCATAAATATTTCCTAAAGATATGATTTAATTTTAAAAAATACTCATAGCCTTCTTTGGCCTGAAAGATATGTGTAAAAATCCCACAAAATGTCCATCTTATGCTGCAGGTTATTTTTTAAAAAATAATGTATGATAATGATAGCACTGATATTGCATCACTGCAAGAACTGAGAAGGGAAGACCTTCTGTGGACAAGAGGGAATGATTTAGGATATAATCGTAAGGAAACTATAAAGTACTTAAAAAAAAGAATGGGTGAATAATTGTTGAAACCTTACCCTGTCTGTAGAAAATTAAAAACATTATTATCTCATATGTTGAAAGACTTTTCTATGTGACATAACTTTAGAGACAATTTTTTGAACACGATAGAAATTCTAGATTGTCTACCTCCTGAAAACAACTGGGAGATTGTGAAATTTGATGTCATGAAATTATAATATGAAAAATTGTGTACTAACCACAGAGCTTTGAATATCATAATAAGGCACATAATTGACAATTTTTGGTCTCTCCCAAAGTAACACTGAAATTTATATTTAATTTTACTGATAATTTGTATGTATGTATGAGTGTGAGTACATATATACACACCCACATGTATATACATATATACACACAAAATATTATTTATTGATCACTACTGTCCCTAAGTTCTGGAACATATCAATATTATTATTTTACATATTAAAATTAGGAATTGAATACTCACTGTGCTTATATTCAATCAGAAATTGAGTTAAATCAGGGCTTAGAACTTTTGATTCTTCTCTCAGCCTCCTTCAGCATTTCATTCTGCTTTCTCAAAGCTCGTTAAAAAAAAAAAAAGTAATGACTAGTCTATTCAACTGATAATTGGAGAGTCAGATGGCATTTTTCTCTGAAATTTCTGATTGTGACCAAAAACCTGCATAGAAGAAAGATGAGGAGCATACTTCTCACATCTCATATTTATGTAGGGAATAGGGTCACAGCAAGTCTGTAGTCAGTGGTTAGTGTGTGCTATAGAGTGGCATATGGCTGTCCTTTGAAGAAAAAAACTCAAAGCTTTCCTTCATTTCTCTTTATTTAAGTTTAGAAGAAATAAAAGCTATTATGGTAGCAGGAGGGGACAGAATTGCAAAGCCATTAGAAAATGCTGAAATGGAGGCTGGGGACTCCTATCAAGTGCTTGCAAACACTCCCAGTTTAGGCCAGACTTAGATATTTAACATTCTTTAGGTGTCCTGGGCACCACAGGATTCATGCAATTTCTATTATTCTGTTCTCTGGATGACTTCAGCCCCGTTTAAGGACCTGGCTGCTAATGATGGGATACTATTCCTCATAAAATGTAGACACATAACAACTAATTCTATAAGATGCTATTATTATTCCTGTTTTGCTAATAAAGAATTGATTCTCAAAGAGGTTAAGCCACTGGATATGGGATTTAAAGATTATAATCTTACTGCTTTCTAAATGCAAGCCATGCTCATGGAAGCTATTATCAAAACAATTTGGTAATATGAAAAATCTGGTAACCAGCTCACCATTGCAGATGTGATGCCTGAGGAATGTTAATGGTCTCAATGCTGCTTATATTTTATTTCTTTACATTTTAGTGTGTGGGGGAGAGTCTATCCTGTCACCCTCCATTCTAGATGTATCTTACTTGGGAGGCTTCAGGAAGCTGCTCTCCATCCTCAGGATATGATGGGGTCACCTCCCAATAAGTTGAAAATACATCAAAACTGCATTTAATATACCCATACCACCAAACATCATAGCTGAGTCTAGCCTACCTTAAACATGCTCAGAATAACAGGAGCAATAGCTGAGCAAAATAGTGTAACACAAAGCCTATTTGATAATAAAGTGTTGACTAGCTCATGTAATTTATTGAGTACTGTATTGAAAGTGAAAAACAGAATTGTTGTTTGGGTATTTGAAGTATGGTTTCCATTGTATGTGTATTGCTTTCACATCATTATAAAGTTGAAAAATCTTATATTCAGTCATCGTTAAGTTAAAGACTATCTGTACTGTATTTTGTTGTGGAGAATGAGAATTGCTTTATTCTTACTAATATTCTCACTTGTAGATTCACCTGCCCATGGGGCCAAGGACTCTCCTTTTTCTTCCACTGTCATGTGGAAGCTCACCAGAGCAGTAACGATCTATCATCTGTGTTGCAAGATGGACTAACTGCCAAATCCATCTAGAACAAGGCAAGAAGGGATGATGAATGGAGCTAAACACTTAGGTTCTACATATTTAAATAGATATCCCCCACCCACATGCTTTAACTATCAATTTCAGAATATTCAAATCTTAGTTAATAGTCGCGTTCTTTGCCAGGCGCTGTGGCTCACGCCTGTAAGCCCACCACTTTGAGAGGCCGAGGCAGGTGGATCACCTGAGTTCAGGAGTTTGACACCAGCCTGAACAACATGGAGAAACCCCATCTCTACTAAAAATACAAAATTACCTGGGCTTGGTGGCGGGCACCTGTAATCCCAGCTACTTGGGAGGCTGAGGCAGGAGAATCTCTTGAACCCAGGAGCCAGAGGTTGTGGCGAGCCGAGATGGTGCCATTGCACTCTAGCCTGGGCAACAAGAGCGAAACTCCATCTCAAAAAAAAAGCAAAACTGTGACGTTCTCTGTTTCTGCCCATAAAGTTGAGTCTTCCCTGGTTGAACTCTCATTACATTCACAAACGAGTGTATAATGAGCATGTGCTCACAAACACACGCACCTTCAGGTTCTGTGGAATGCTTTTAGTGTTTGCTTCTTGTCATCCGGTTCTTCACAACATTAGTGACAAGTATTAGACTATGTAGGAGTAAGTTTGTTTTCCGGTGTTCCCAAATCACATCCCACACATTCAAAGCACAGCTACCCTCAGGTATATTTGCTAAATGTATTAATCTCTCAATAAAGTGATTTGTTTATGCTTTTAGCAATAAATTAGTGGCAAGGGAAGGATTAGATTAGGCACTCCTGAGATTCTGATCTGATCAGCGCATGCTGCCTCAGTTATGGAAAGGAAAACAGTGAAGATTTTCTGTTGAATACTTGGTGGCTAATTAGGCTTTCTATTATCTAAAGACTAATTGGTTTCTTATCCATTCTATTCATTTAGGGTGAAATACTAATTAAATGTTTTCTCCCCATGATTTTTGTGAAGACAACAAAGCAGCTAATGAATGGAAGAGGGGTGTTGAGCATTTTAAATGGATGCTAATAAATATATACAGGGAGTTTATATATTTTATTAGGGATTTTCAAATACAGGTGGAGCTTACTCTGCATAGATTTACCATTACCAAAAATCCCTAACATTTATAACAGGCCAAATATGCCATAATGGGAGAAGAGAATTAAACCAGTGGTGTGTTAGAGTGAGGCTCCTTCTACATCCTCCCCGTTTCATTCCACCTGCCCTTCTCTCACTTTACTACATTATAGTGCTTGAAAACCGAGCAGGCTTAAGTCTGTTCCTGCTGTGAGTGTGTGTGTGAGTTCAAGTTCCTTCAGGAGGCGAAGTCACACTAATAATAATTTTCTGTTAGAGGCAATTTGGAAAAGTCTTATGTTACTAAAGACTGCTGCATGACTACACTGAGAATTATTTATTGAGGCAGCTAGTATTTAAACATGTTTTTGTAGAAGGGTGTTCAGGCTTCCTTAGAAGGAACAAAATGATTTCTGAATACTTGATTTGGCCTTTTTTGCATGATCAGACCAATAAACAGAAGAGTTTAAAATTCTTGCTTTTTATCTCAAAACAGTTTAAGACTCACAGCCAGTTGCAGTCATAATACAGAGCTTGTACCTTCTACTCTGTATTATCCTTGTACCTTCTACTCAACTCTCTCCAATAACATCTTACTTAGCATAGAACATTATCCAAAGCAGGACACACACTGATATTATACTGTTAAGTAAACTACAGACCTTCTTCAGATTTCATCAGTTGTTACATATACTTGTTTCATTTTGTTTTTGGTGTATAGCATGATACAAATTTTGTCATGTATATATATATGTAGATCTGTATAACCATCACCACAATCAGAACACAGAACTATTCTATCAACGCAAAGAAAATTCCTAATCCTGGATTCATCACTATAATTTTGTCATTTTGATAATATCAAATAGGTGGAATTATGCAGTGTATAACTTTTTACGGTTGACTTTCTCACTCAGCCTAATGTCCTTGAAATACATGCAAGAAGTAGAATATATCACTAGCTCTTTCTTTTGAATTGCTGACTAGTAGTCCGTATTATAGATATTTACTTATATTTACTCATTCACCCATTGAAGGACGTTAGGGTTGTTCTCAACTTTTGGCTATTACAAATAAAGCCATTATGAACATTCATGTACAGGTGTTCGTATGAATATAAATTTTTATTTTGTTGAAATAAATACCCAGGAGTACAATTGCTGGAGTGCTCTATTATATTAAGACACCATAAAAAATACAGAGACACAACAGTGAAAATTTGGAGGTGATGGATATGTTTATTACCTTTACTGTGTGATAAATGTAACTTTAGTTCATTTCCTTTATCTGGTATATAGGATTCCATTGCATGAATGTAGTATAATCTTTGTGTGTGTGGGTTCACAGACATTTAGACTACTTCCATTTTTTAAAAAACATTTATTTTAGTTTTGGGAGTACATGTACAGGTTTATTATATACATAAACTTGGGTCATAGGGTTTGTTGTACAGATTATTTCATCACACAGGTACTTAGCCTAGTACCCAATAGTTATTCTGTGCCTCTCCCTCCTCCCACCTCTACTCTCAAGGGGGCTTCAAGGTCTGTTGTTCTCCTCTATGTGTCCATGAGTTCTCATCACTGAGCTCTCAATTTTAGTGAGAACATGTGGTATTTGTCTTTCTGTGCCTGGCTTATTCCACTTAGCATAATACTCTCCAGTTCCATCTGTATTGTCACAAATGACAGAATTTCCTTCTTTTAAAAGGCTGAATAGTGTTATTGCATTGTGCTATAGAGCATGTTTTCTTTAGATATTTGAGTTATAACCTTCTGTATCTATGTATATTCTTTAAGTAAACTCATTTTTACTGCTTTAAGCACATAAGAACACTGATGTTTCTCAGGGTTATGCATCTAGGTTAGCAGTCTTTCTTTTTTTTTTTTTTTGAACAATCTTAAACTCACAACTTGCATGTAACATTATTTATTCAATACCTCCAACTTATATGTATGTTAAGGATCTCAAACTTAGCAGGCTTGAAAATAAACAAAAAGACTAGAGAGCTGGAGCATAGGCAAGTTAAAGTATAAGAGCAGGTAAGGGCCACTCTGTGAATTTCATAACAGGCATGAAGAAATTTTGTCTTTGTTCTACAACAATGAAAAGTTATTGATGTACTTTAAGAAAGAAATAATAAGTTCAGATTTGGAATTTTCAAAACCCTAGCCATAGTATGTAGAATAGATTGAAGAGTAATATGAGTAGATAAAGGTGCAGCTCAGAGACTTTATTAAAAATCCAGGTTAAAAAAAAAAAAAAGGAATCCAGGTGAGAAGTGATGGTGGCTGAGATCAGGTTAGTGGCTGTGGAAATTGAGAGAAAAAAATGTACTGGAGAAATGACTTTGTATGATGACCCCATACTGAATGCTTACATATTGTTAGCTCTGTTTCTGACTTGTGTATTCTTTTCTGTTAAATGTATCTCCTTATTCTTACATCAATACCACACTGCCTTAATTACTACAGTTTTTGTGTGTTTTAATATTTGGCAATATACTTAGTTTTTTGTGCCTTTTTTCTTCAAATAACAAAAGCTACTTTTATCCGTTTACTTCCTACAACAGAAGTTGAAAATAACAAATATTTTTCCAGCTAATTTTTAATTAAAGCAATATTTTAAAATTAGGATATTTCACATAATAATTGGATTTTTTTTTTCCTCCTGAAATATCAGAAAATTCAGTGATACTGAGACTATTTCTTATACGGCAGCAATTGGCATGAGCTGAGAGACTGCTCTTGAGAGACAGGATAATTATATATATGTATATTTTCAGAGTTTCATGGGATGGTCTGTGTTGTAACTCTCACCTAGACTAATTAATACTCTTATAGTGTCCAAGTTAGGAAAAACAAAATCAGGTTTAACCTGTTGTCTTTACATATTATAAATGTCCTTTCATTTGACTTGATTTTGTTAGTTTAACTACTTGGACCTTATAAACATTTGAATTTAGAAATACTTTTCTAGATGAATTTTGGAACAAATTTGTCAAGTTCTCCCAACATCACTTAATTTAAATGCCTGTACAGTAAATAATAACTAATTTGGAAAGTGTGTAGAGCATTTTATTTTTATTTCCAACCTCACTTCTATTATTATTCTCAAATAATGGCTGAGAAATTTGGTTTCCATTCCAAAGGTAGCTGTTTATTGGCTTAAATTAATCAGCATCTGGCACTTTCTTCATTGTAATGACTAGTTAAGAATTGGCCACATAATTTAAGGTTGGGCAATTTGAATGTATTTCAGGATTTTTGTTTGAAGTTTGTAAGAGAGATACCTCTCTTTTTTCTCTTCTTCTCTCTCCATGCCCTGCCCCCAAATTCCCCACCATGTGGAATAGGAATATTCTAGCTCAGGGAAGTTTTGGCAATTGACTTGCATTCAGGAAAAAAGTCAGTATTAGATTTAGAATAAAGCTAAAAACATGCCAGGAAGAAAAGTTTAAAAAACAAGTAGATTTTAGGCATAATTAAGTCAATAAATTAAGCCAACCTTGAATTTCACTTTTCTTCTGAACTTGTAATACACATGAGTTTATAAATACTCTCATCCACAAAGCAAATTTGACTTGGTTTTATGTTATTTTTCACATAAAATGTTCCAGTTATCACAGAGAGAAGTAAAGTTTGCATTTGATCTTCCCAGTCAGGAAAGGAATATGGCTTGCATTTGTTTGTACTTTCTCTACATGCCTCAGCAAATGTTTGTTTGTTTTTGTTATATCTCCTGCCATCTTTATTATGTTTATTCTTAGGGATTTGAAAGGATTATTATATTAATTAAATTTACACCATTATTTGTATCTCTAATTTTATATGCATTAGCCATGTATGCCAAAGAGCAAAAGAAGGCTTTGTTTAGAAATTCTTTAAAAATTTGAAATATAGGTAATAGCTCAGAAATGAATGAAGTTCAGTGTATTTTCATTTCTGAATGATATAGATGTAAGAAAACAAAGAATGATTTCTTACTTGAAAAATTGGAGACGGCATCTTGGTAATGATACATGGCTTATAACATAAGTATTATATTACAAACGATTCAAAATATATTAGCACAGACTCAACACTGTAAAGTGATGCTTAAATTTAGGCAAGGTGAAAAAAATAGGCTTTTATGAATACCAAATATATTGAAAGGAAATTTAAACTTTCCTATAGCCCTTAGCTTTTGACAGATACATTTCTTAAACTGCTACTACAAATACAAATTAAAAACTCTGTAGAAACCTTTAAAAACTATTAAAAGAGTGTGAATTAATGAGAAATTTATGCATTCTTAAAAACATTGCTTTACTAAATTAAATAAATACAGTAACACATCTTTTGTTGAATCGATCATTTGTTGAAGTGGTCGTTTGATGCGTATTTTATGAAGTGCTCAATTTCTGCTGCTAACAATATTCTCCTTTCTCTAAAGTTTATTGTAAAAGTTATTTATTTTTATCTTTTTCTCTATGTTAATATCCAGTAACTATGTTTGATATTTATCAATGCAAGTGCAGTAGAAAAAAGCTACATCTGCTTTATGAAATGCCTATCAAGCATTTTATGGTCCCTAAACCATATCTAGTTTATAAAGGAAGAATAAACAATCCTGAAGTTTTGCAGTAGATTTCTAATTTTGGAAGTAAAGCCTTCCTTTCCATATGTCCTGTGCTTTTTCGAGTCTACAGTAAATATAAAGACTTAACTTACTTTTAGAGCTCAAGTCCACAAGCTTCAAGTACAATGTTTCAGTGTAATTAAAATTGGCTTCTCACTTCCAGAGAACACTAAACTACAGTTTGGCTCAATTCTTAGTAGATGGATTAATTATACTCAAGAGACTAATTACTTTTCCCATTTTGATGTTTTAAAGTTGTAGTGTAGATTATGTTCCTTGGGGTAATTAAGCAATTGTTTAGTTTTGAGGAATAACCCAAATGACTTACATCAAAGGATATACACTTTGAAAAAATTACTTTAAAGACAATAATGCTAAAATACTAAAATCATTTCTTTTTTATATTAATCACAATATTTAATTAACTTAAAAACTGCAAACATAATTATGACAGATTTTTTCTTTTTAGCACAAATGTTAAGGAAATGTTCAGTTTAAATATTGATATTGATCTAAATGTATATAAATCAGTTGAACAATTTTATTTCAATTAAGGTCATTTGGAATGCTGAAAATACTCTCCCACATAAATTAATGGGAAACCAGACTTAAATTTAAAATTAATTTATCTATTTATGTGTATTTTTATAACTTACTTCTATGAAAAGGGTATAAAAGAATAATAAAATACATTATCTTTTGTTTGATTTTATCTTTTAAATCTTGCTTCATTCTTTAAAATTGCACATGTAAATTTCTCACTTTGTACTCTTCTGAAAGTTGTATTATCTTGACAAGATGCTAAACCTGTATTTATATTCTAACTGTAATAATAATGTAGTGACATTGTTCAGCAGCTTATCTTCAAAGGGCTCAAAGGCTGTAGATAATATGTTATCACACTCATCAAAGCATTCTTATGAATTCTGAGGCTTTCTTTTCTTTTCTTTCTGTTTGAATTAAATAACTCCAGCATAGGGTGTTGAGAATGAAAACACTTCATACTGAAGCATTATGAAGAGCATGGCTAATTATTTTCTTAAACTCTAAAATAGTAAATTTTAAAGATTTTATCAAAAGTTTCACAGATACTTAATTCAAAAAGATATTCCGGTTAATCTAATTCAACTTCTGTCAGAAAGCAGAAAAAAAAACCCTTCCCATTATTCCATACACAGTATCACTCTGTGTCCTTAAGTCCTTCTATGTAATTAAGCAATATCTTCTGGAATAAAGTAGTTCCACTTCCCTAAAATATCTTTTTAGAATTGAGCTGAAATTGGTCTAAAGATAAATTTTACCTTTAGTTGTCATTCTTCACCATAGAACAATACACAATCTCTGTTACAGTAGGTGGTCAGGCAAGAGATGTCCTCTACCCTCAACTAGGAATGTCAGGTGACCATCAGGTGATACTCAGGTGGTTGTTAACTGTCTCTCTAAAATAATAGCTGGTTGCAGCCAGCACCAGGGAAAGGCAGTTTCCCCATAGGTAGAAAATACCTGAAACAAGCTGGGTGCAGTTGCTCACACCTGTAATCCTAGCACTTTGGGAGGCCAAGGTGGGCTGATCACTTGAGGTCAGGAGTTCAAGACCAGGCTGGCCAACGTGGTGAAACGCCATCTCTACTAAAATACAAAAATTAGCTGGACATGGTGGCGGATGCCTGTAATCCCAACTACTCGATTGGCTGATACAGGAGAATCACTTGAACTAGGGAGACGGTGGTTGCAGTGAGCCGAGATCGCACCGCTGCACTCCAGAGAAAAGAAAAGAGAAAGAAAGAAAGAAAATACGTGAAACTAGTGATCAGTAGCTTCTGGGTAAGATCTCAGGAGTTGAGCAGGTGAGCTCAAGCATGTACATTAAAAGGAAAAATGGTGGAGTTTAACAGGGACATGACCTTCCAGGGGCATTCCACTGGTAAGGGAAGAATGCCTCAAGTGAGCATGCATACAACTCCACTAAACACACTGTGCATTCTCCCCTCTAAAATGCTAGCAGGCCATTGCACATGTGGACAACCCACCCCAAGGGAAGAATCAAAGGAGAAGATCTTGTAAGTACGCTGACATATAAATCCCAAGTCAAAAGGTCAAACCCCACACTTGTCCTCCAAAATGCCCACTGGCCCTCTTCCAGGTTACTTTACTTTCTTTTCATTGCTGCTGTAAAGCATTTTAATAAACCTTCACTCCTGCTCTAAAACTTGCCTTGCTCTCTTTTTCAGTCTTATGTTCCTCAGTCGAATTCTTTCTTCAGAGGGGGGCAAGAATTGTGGTTGCTGCAAATTTGTAAGCATTTGCCACGGGTAATTCAGATACATGCCACCACTAACATCTCCAGCCATAATCCCAGGATTGAAGCGTTTCAGTGAACAGATCCAGGCTTAATGACAGATATGAACCATAGAGGGATTTACAGTCTCTAGGCTTTTACAGACTACAAATAGCCAATATCTTTTGAGAACGGGTAAGATTTTGAAAAAAGAATATTGCATTAAGATAAATTGGGTTGGAAAGAACTTGAATATAAACAAAAGTTTTACATAATAACCTAGAAAAAAAGACATAAAGACCTGAACCAGTACGATAATAATAATAATTGAGAAAAGGGGAGAGATTTGGAATTTTTCAGAGTTAGTTTAGAAGATCTCATGACTCACTAGATGTAGGGCAAAGTAGTATCAAATTTTGAGCTTGGTTGGCATCAAGAATTGTAATGTAGAATAACTCATTTACTCAATAGTTACCCCTCTGACTAAGAGAGCAAACAAAAGCATATTCAATCTTTGTGAGGCCCCCCCCCCCCCGAATGACAGAGTTTAGTGCCACCCTTCCATACCTAAAAATGCAGGAGTGTGGTCCCAATTATATCCCCATTTAGTTCACCAATCTTGTCTCTACAAAGACTGGAAAAATCGTGGTGGATGTCAGTGGTATCACCGTACCAGTCCGTATTGATGATCTCAAGAAAATAAAATCAGATGAGCAGAAATTGTCAAGTTGGTTGAAAGCCTTGGTAAAAAATATATGCTTAATAGAATGAGATCTGAACTCTGTGAAGACTTGGTTAAGTATTTAAGGATCCAGTGGTCCTGGTATACCATGACATCTCTTCTAGGGTACAGGACAGATTTTTGCCTCTTGCTCCACCACATGGTAAAAAAAATGCAATGCTTGACATGCTGCTAGGTCATGAAGACATCTTAATCCATGCCCAGAAATACAGTTCCAGCTCATACAATAAGTCAAATGAAATGCCTTTTAATTCACCAGCTTTCAGTTGTTTCCAGAGCAAGAAAGTCTTTGTATCAGGCTCAGGCTGTGGCCTATGTAACTGTACCACTTGATTCATATAAATAATACATCAAGAATACCCTAAAATATTAGCAGTATCTGAGGAAACATGCAGCAATAGTTTCATAGCAAGCCCTGTGTAGACTACTCAGATTCTGAAGCAAGACTGTGTAAGTTTTAGTGGAAAATTACATACCTTTTGTAAAAGAGCACCTGATATGCTACTGAGCCTCAGTGGAGAATTGGAATGCCTGACCATGGCTCATGATATGACCATGAGGCCATAATTGCCCATTCTTATCTGAATTCAGTCAACTTCAACAAGTCACAAGATTGAGAAGCCCAGCAGCAAACCATCGTAACATGAAAGTTGTTAATCTTGGTTCAGACACAACTGTGGCTGGAAGAAATAAACAAACTGCATTGCCATGTGACCCAGGCATCCACCCTTCAGTTTATGTCTACGATCACATGGGATGCAGATCCCTTATGACGAGTTGATAGGGAAGGTGTGGTGGTTAATACTGAGTGTCAACTTGATTGGATTGAAGGATGCAAGGTATTGTTCCTGGGTCTGTTTGTGAAGGTGTTGCCAAAGGAGATTAACATTTGAGCTAATGGACTAGGAGAGGCAGCCCCACCCTCAATCTGGGTAGGCACCATCTACTTAGCTGCCAGTGTGACTAGGATAAAAACAGGCAGAGGAACATGGGAAGGACTAGATTGGCTGTCTTCTGGCCTTCATCTTTCTCCCTTGCTGCATGCTTCCTGCCCTCTAACATCAGACTCCAAGTTCTTCAGCTTTTGGATTCTTAGACCTATACCAGTAGTTTGCCAGGGACTCTTGGGCCTTCGCCACAGACTGAAAGCTGCACTGTCGGCTTCCCTACTTTGAGGTTTTGGGGCTTAGATTGGCTTCCTTCCTCCTCAGCTTGCAGATGGCCTATTGTGGGACTTCATCTTGTGATTGTGTGAGTCAATACTCCTTAATAAACTCTCTTTTATGTATAGCTATCCTATTTGTCCTGTCCCTCTAGGGAACTCTGACTACTACAGAAGGAAATTTTAAAAAGAGTTTGATTCACAGATGGTTCAGTTCATTATGTGTGTGCAAGCTAAAAAGTGAAGTTGCACTTTGGTTCCTCTAAGGGGTGGTATTGAAAGACAGCAGTAAGAGGAAATCCTACTCAAAGGCACTACAGATGGTGAATTTGATTGTCAGTTTTGGGCGGAAGAGTAGACAGCTGAGGGTACACTCATGGGTAAAAGTGATTGCTTTGGTTGTTTGGTCTAGGGGCCTGGAAAGAATGGAAAATCAGAGGCAAGGAGGTAAGGAGTAGAGGCATATGGACTGATCTGCTGGCAAGGCATGGAGTGTACAAGATCTCATTGTCTACCAGGTAGTATTCATCTCAGAAGAGGCATTAAATAATACAGTAGACAGAATAATTCTGCTAGTGGCCCTAACCTAGCTTCTGCATCAGCCACCCCTGTGCTGACATAATGGGTGTCTGCGTACGGTAGGTATGGTGGAAGAGATGGGGCCTATGCATGGGCCCAACAGGCCAGGCTCCCATCCACCATAGCTGATATAGATACTGACATGGTTAAATACTTATTTGCCAGCAAATAAGCCCAACACATAATCACTGATTCAGCATCTCACTGGAAGAGATTTACCAGCCTTTTGCTGACAAGTTTCCTCCCTGGGGCCCCTTTTGCCATGAAAGGTGCAGCAATTTATTTTGATTGGAACTGGCACAATTCTGAATATGGGCTTCCCTTTTTTTTCTACCCATAGGTTTCCAGTTACCATCTTCTATGCAAGTGCTCAGTGTGCTTGTTCCACTCACTTAGGAGTTTCACATTGAATTACATTGATAAGGACAAGAAATCCAATGAACAGCTAAGGATATGCAGAAATGGGCACATGATCCTGAGGTTTACTGGTCTAACTACATCCTGCATCTCAAAGAAACTGACTGTTCATTGGAGGAGTATAAAGGTCTAGCCTCTTGCTCCAACTTGGGACAACTCTAATGGAACATTCCAGCTTCAGATACACTTATAGGGGATTCAGATGAGATTTTTGCGTCTAGGCATGGCTGCCTAATGCCTCCCCCTGACGGATATTATTTTCCTTTTCCAACAGATGTTTAGCCAAAGAGCCCTCCTTTAAACATGCGACATTTTAACTTCCATCTCAAAGTTTAATTCTCAGGGGAAATGACCTACAACATCAGATGTCTAATGGTGTTGAACACCTTTTCATGTGCTTATTGCTGATATAGTTTTGTTGTGAAGTGTCGTCAAAATCTTGTCTTCTTTTAAAAAATTGTCTTGTTTCTCTTTTTAGTACTGTTTCATTGCAGTTTTTAAAAGATATTCTGGAAATAATTCCTGTATTATGTCTATATGCCTTGTGAACAATTTCTTAACAGTGAGTAGATGTTTTAAGTTTAAATGTTTAATTTATAAGTTTTTATTTTATGGTTACTTTGTGTGTGTGTGTGTTCTCTCTAAAAAATCTTTGCCTAATCCAAGGTGGTGAAGACTTTATCTTAACATTTTTTCATAAAAATACGGTTTTTGTGTGTTGAGCATTGAGGTTTGAGGTACATTGTTTCTCATTCATGTTGTGGCACCGTTTGTTGAAATGGCATTCTTTTTAAAATTAAATTGTCATAGGACTTTGTTGAAAATCAGTTGACTTTTTATGCATGAGTCTATTAATGAACTCTCTTCTGCTCCACTGAACTATTTGTCTCATCATATTTTCATACTACTTTGTTTTGATTACTGTAGCTTTATGGCAAGTCAACTTCTACTGCTTTCTTCTTTACTAAAGATTGTTTCAATGACACCAGGGTGTGTTTTTTTTAGCATTTTTATACAACTTTTGCAATAGATACATCAGTTTTAAAAACTTGAAATTTTGAATGAGATTGCATTAAACATGTAGAACAGTTTGGAGAGAATTTATATCTTAATAACATTGTCTTTCCATCTGTTATCATTATATATATCTCTATATATTTAGGGTTTATCTTCTCTCATCAATGTTTTATAGTTTTAAGTTTAGAGTTTTCTACATTTTTTGTTAAACTTATATATAATATTTTATTTTTATTATATTACATTATTTTTTCAAAATCGTTATCCAAGTGTTTGGTGATAGAAAATAGAGCTATACATGACTTTTTATATTGATCTTTTATGCTATGTCTTTGATAAATTCATTTTTAGTCTTAGTCTTTTGGTTGTATATTACCTACAGTTTTCTATTCAGATTTTGTCATTTTCAAATAAAAGAAGTTTTACTTCTTCCTTTTTTATTTTTGTGAGGTTTATTTATTTTAATTGCCTTATTACATTTCAGATCTTCTGTACAGTCTTGACAGGGCATGATGAAATGGGACATTCTTTTCTTTCTTTCTTTCTTTCTTTTTTTTAACAAATGATTATGGATTTTTTCTCCTTTGTTCTAATAATATGGTAACTACACACACACACACACACACACACACACACACACACACATATATTTAATTTGTTATATAAAACTTACTACGGGGGGATTCAGTTTGAGTGTTTAGTAGAATAAACAGAAACAGAGATATATAAGAAATATTTTGGGAAGAAGAAAATATGTGTATTTTCATTCAGTTGTATATAGCAGTATCTCCTTTACTAATGTTAATTTTCCACCGTAACAAAATAATGCCCTTAAAGAAACTGGGCTTACTCTGGATGTATAAAGTGAGATATTGTTAAACATATGATTCTTATTCTACTGCTTTAGCAGATGCTCTTTTCACAAAACAAATTACACTGCTTTACTTTGCTGCTGTTGTTGATATTAAAAGCTACTTGGAAGAAAAGTTTTATCCTTTCCCCACCAGTTTTTTAAAGACCATTTTGTCCCTATCATTATTTCATTGAATATATTAGAAACTTATATTGGCATCAAGAGAAATGAAAAAATACTGATCTTATTTAAACTGGTATAAAGAATAAAACTTTCACCAATACCTTAGGGGCCCCAAATATTAAATATTCTCTCTAATTTCTCTCATATTTACCCCACTGCATCACCAGAACAACCAATCACCTATAATAAATGTTAAAAAAGGGACAGACAGGGATGTTTTTATAGGGAGTGTAAAGGATATCCTTTTTAATATTCGCAGGTAACTACCAATAACTATATCACAGTTCTGAAATATTCAGCAGCTGATATGTGTTTCAAAGGCTTTAAGTTCTTTCCTTTTTATATATCAGAGGAGAAATCTAGATTTCTATCAATGAACTGGGAAAATTTATCTACAGAGAAATGTAAAATGTTAAAGAGATATAAAGAGGGCGAATTTTTTGAAAGGAAGAAAAATATATGTAAATATAAGGCCATTTGGTTTGTGCTTTTTCTCCCTAAAGTAGGACTCTGATACAAACAATGTAAAAATAAGGAGGAAGGGATAAAATAAAAAATGATTCATCTCTCAGCCTTCCATGTGGTTCAACATCAGTGTCATTGACACATTCAACTCCATGAACACTGTCTTTCTGTAGACCTCTTTTTCCTTCTCACAACTCACTTGAATGAGCCTAGTAATAATGGTGGTATTAACAACAGATAGTCAAATGAGATGTAGTAGCTGACTTTGGAGGGATATGGGGTCACATGATCAGCATTTGAGGTGTTTTTGTTCACTTGCTTTTACCTTTGACCACAGGCATCCTGCTTTCTCATTGAGGAGGAGGGCACTGCTCTGGTTGTATTACAGAGCAGAGTTTGACCTACATTTTTTGGTGGAATCACTATTTAGTACAAGGACAAGGTTAATGGGTGTGGCTTTCTCTTCCTTTTCTCCCTTCTATAAAATGGAATAATAAGGGCCAGAGATTGTTGTTCCGTGAAAAAATGTTGAGATTTCTCACAACCCCAACCCCCCACGTAATCTACTTGGAATTAGTTAGTGATAGTGATGTTGGTGTCACTTTTCAACTTTTCATCTCTTGCTCTGTATCTATCTCTGCTTCTATCACTTCAATGCTGGGTGAATGTTCAATTTTAAAAGACAGAGATATCTTTATGGTCTGTTTGAGCTTGAAACTATTTAGGCCTAAAGTATTATAGGACAAAATTACATAGTAAAGTCAGGCTCACTAATGTTCTGTAGTTCTCAAGCCTAAGATCATTTGGTGGAAATTGCAGCTTCTGCAAAATAGCCCGTTTGAAGACCATATGTGGGGTAATAGTTGTAGTCTGAAGAATAAGATATGGAAAATCCTGGATTTCCTAGCTGCAATGTTTAGTAGCCTCACAATTTCACCTCTTATTTTCACCCCCTTATTTTACACATCTCAGAGTGTTATTTTAAACCATTCGGTTTTTATGCCTATTTAGAAGTCTTAGAGAAATGCAAATCAAAACCACAATGAGATACCATCTCATGCCAGTTAGAATGATGATCATCAAAAAGTCAGGAGACAACAGATGCTGGAAAGGATGTGAAGAAATAGGAACGGTTTGACACTGTTGGTGGGAGTGTAAATTAGTTCAACCATTGTGGAAGACAGTGTGGTGATTCTTCAAGGATCTGGAACTGAAAATACCATTTGACCCAGCAATCTCATTACTGGGTAGATACCCAGAGGAGTATAAATCATTCTATTATAAAGACACATGCACACATATGTTTATTGCTGCACTGTTCACACTAGCAAAGACTTGGAACTGACCCAAACGCCCATCATTGATAGACTGGATAAAGAAAATGTGGCACATATACACCATGAAATGCTATGCAGCCATTAAAAAGGATGAGTTCCTATCTTTGCATGGACATGGATGAAGCTGGATACCATTATTCTCAGTGAACACAAGAACAGAAAATGAAACACCACATATTCTCACTCATAAGTAGGAGTTGAACAATGAGAACACATGGATACAGGGAGGGGAACATCACACATCAGGGCCTGTTGGGGGCTAGGGTGCTAGGGGGAGGGGATAACATTAGGAGAAATACCTAATGTAGATGACAGGGTGATGGATGCAGTAAACCACCATGGCATGTATATACCTATGTAACAAACCTGCATGTTCTGCACATGTACCCCAGAACTTAAAATATAATTAAAAAAAAAGAACCCTGGCTTCTGTGTCAGAGAGTATTAGAGAGATAACAGAAGATTCAGAAGAAATAAAAAGTAGCCTATAAAAAGATCGAAGGAGTAAAATATAAGTCTGAAGATGCATTACAAAATGATTATTTAAGTGTTGTCAAATTATAAAATTATCTTTCAAATGTAAATGTAGATCTGGTGCTGTAATTAGTATTGGCGAGTCACTTTTAGAATGTCAAGCTTTCAGTATTTCATTTCATAATGGACCTTTCAAATCATAATATTTGCCTTAAGAAACAAATTAAAAGGCCTTTAGGATAAAGTTCAGAATGTAACTTACAAGGATGTCAATGAGAAATGCCTTTACACTGTTCTAAATATAGAAAATCACATGCATGTTTTGGTGAGAAATTTTGAATTACTTGGAGTATATACAATTTCTGATACTCAGAAACAGTAGCTTTCACTGTGATTTGAATTTTGGAGACTTTCCCAGCTATTCCAATAATTATTTAAAGCAAATATGATATGCATGCACAGCACAATATTGTTTTGGCCTGATTAAGGAGTGATAGCTTATACTGCCTAGATGTCATTAAGAAGTTATTCCTCCTCTAAGGTCCCCAGATCAAGCTACCCAAACATGTTAATTCTACCTCCAAATTGTCTTCTTTTCTTTTAGATTTCCCATCCTAATGACTTATCATATTTTGTTTGGGCCACTGCAAAGCCAGTTTTGCTTGCTAACTTTAGTTACATTATTGTTCAGAATTATCTTAAATAAACACAATTTGAATTTTGTATTTTTTTTTCTTTTGTAATTGAAGACAAACAAGTCAGAAAGAAATAGGAGGAAGGAGTACACTTAATGCTTATTAGGAACTGCAGCTCAAAAGATATTCTGCTGAATTGTTATGGAGGAGATAAGAAAAAGGAAGTAAAATGTAGGTGAATAGCATCATTAATTAACATGGAAGAGTCTGGAACAGCAGCTGTTTTAGGGGCAGGAGAGATGGAGATGTTGAATGAAATATAAGACAGAATTCAGAACTGGACATACTTACTCGACATTTGGAAACTTATGTTAGAATGCAGGAAAGAGGTTTTACAATTAAAAAATGGAAATCATTCCCTTGCAGTATCTCTTTGGCAAGGTGTTTGTGATAACGCCAGTGTTAGAAGAGTCAAACAGAGATTCACTGAGAAAATGACTAGTTTGTTTGTTTTAGTTTTGTTTTTGGTGTGATGAGGTGATATCTGAGTCATCTTCTCTACCCTATTTTTTTTTAGATGCATAATATTACTGTAACTCCTCACCTGCTTAAAGTATTTATCCATTCTTTACTTATTTTTGCTTAGTACAGATAATGATTAAAAACCTGAGGTGTGAGTGTTTTCATGCCATTAGAAAGGTGAGAAGCCCCATTTAACACTTCTGCTGTAGCCTTCTGATTACACCTAGAAAGTTGCTGGATTGCTGCTATCTTACAAACTGATGAATGGGATCAGGTATACATACAGTAGGATTATTATTTGTTTCCCATATAAGTGAATGACATGTTGGCCTAAATGATATTCCAGCAACCTAAAGTAGTTGAAGCAGCTTCCTCAGAATATTGAATATTGCAGCGCTTATTCTGTCAGCTAAACTGAAATTATTTCAGAAGTTGGCTTCAAGGGTGAACCCCAAGGACCTCTCCTAGTTATCCCACAAGCAGTATTATTAAACAACTCAACAGAATATTCCCTTTGTTCTATCATTCTGTAAATTAAATCGAAATGGTAATGGGGCTTTATACAGCCATATCGAATCCCTATCCACACTAAACAGAGATTGCTTGCAAACAGCATCAACAACCCTCCAAATCCCTATGAATTCTATAAATTAATAAGATATGTATGGTGGAATGCAAAGTAATTCCCCATGGAGAAAATTAGTGATCATCTGTTGTGTCTCCTGAGTTTAAATCAACTGATTTGTCTAAGATTCCTGGTTAGAAAAGATGGGTCAATTAAGAAAAGTATAAAATCCAAAGTAAAAGGTAGCAGATCTTATTAGGAGAGAAATACCTACAAGACTCACCCTGTTTTAATGAAAATGTTTTCTGTTTGACAGCTCAAGTTGAGAAGAAAATGATAATTGCAAAAATAAAGAAGAAATAAGTGTAAGTGTATATTCACATCTGTTTTTTAATAATTGCTTATAGTACAGTTTTGTGGCTTTAACATAATAGGCTTAATGGGCTTTGTCATCAAGGAAAACACTTTTTACTCAGCTTTCCCACTGCTATAGAATAAAATTATTTTGTGATAAGGTGTAAATATAACTTTGACCCATATTAGCGAGGGCTAAAAAAAAAAATCTAAGATCACCGTACAAGTATGTATTCAGTTTCCCTACTTTCCACCTGAATCTTTCTCCTTGAAATTATTAGTGGACAGAGTAGAATATAAATCCTAACATCATAATGTTTAAACAATACGAATGTCAACTGATACATAGATCTTTGGAATCTGGCTGTTTAGGGACGTTGCCATCAGCTGAAACCAACATAACAATTTCAGAGGATACTTTGAAAGGTTAAAGTGGAATTCTTCCCACAAATTTTATGAGGAGAATGTTTGCACAGAACAGATTGGAGTATTTAGCCAAGACTTACTAAGTATCTAGCTAAGACTAGAAAAAAAGGTCAGCTTTTTAGATCATGTTTTCTTTGACGGGGTAGAGGGCAGGGGGCCAGAGGGAAGGAAACAGAGCACGGCTCCTCTTGAATGGTAAGAAGAACTATTTGGGTGATGCAAAAGTAATTGTGTTTTTTGCCTTTGAGAGTAATGGCAAAAACTGCAATTACTTTTGCACCAACCTAATACGTGTTGTTTTTATAAGCTGACTCTCCTAAAACTTCCACAAACTCCCATTGAGAAATACAAATTATACACTGCCTCTTCTACTTACGCTGTTCAGGAACTCTTAACAAAATAGCATTCTCTCACTGTGTGAGTAAATCTCTAGCGGGCTATTGTTCAAGAAAGTTCTGGAGGAGGAAATAATCAGCCTCTGGAGAATCATCAGGGAAGAAAAACAAAGAGCAGCATCGTAAAGAGTGGATGACACTCCTGATAATGTGTAAAGGTAATGTTATGGTTGCAGTCATTCGTGTTCATTATGAGCATTACAGGTTAGTGATTAAGGGAGAGGGCTCTAGTTGATGATATATGGTTCTGAATTTCTGCTCTACAATTGACCAGCCATGGGATCTCAGACAAAGTTACACAGCTTCTCTGTGTGTCAATTTTTATATCTTTATGGTAAAAACAATAGCTACTTCATGGATCATTATGGGGAAGATTAAAAGAGTCAATACATATATTTGGAAATAATGCTTTTGACCTGTCCAAAACTGCCAGCATTCATGCATGTTGTCCAAGGCCCTGCAGGTTGACTCATCACACTAGCTGCAGCTGGCACCCACATGTACCGTCCAGGGGTCTGAAGCTCCACGGTTCTGTGCTCCACTGTAACTGCCAGTGCCTGTGCAAGTCATTGTGTGACTGAGGATTGACCCGCTGTGTTAGTCCATTTTCACCTTGCTGACAAAGACATACCTGAGACTGGGCAATTTGTAAAAGTAATAGGTTTAATGAACTCACAATTCCATGTGGCTGGAGAAGCCTCACAATCATGGTGGAAGGTGAAAGTTACATCTCCCATGGAGGCAGACAAAAGAAAAGTTAGCTTGTGCAGGGAAACTCTCCTTTATAAAACCAGCAGGTCTCATGAGATTTACTCACTATCAGGAGAAAAGCATAGGAAAGTCTTGTCCCCACAAGTCAGTTACCTCCCACTGGGCACCTCCCACACACATGGGAATTGTGGGAGCTAAAATTCAAGATGAGATTTGAGTGGGGGACACAGACAAACCATATCACCCACCCTGTGTACCACTGCCAGAACCCATGTGCAGCATCCAGTGGGTCAATCTCCAGGCTTGAGGACTGCCCACTCCCCTTGCCTGCTGCTGGTATCTGCACACGTTAGGGACCTAGGCATCAAGCCACCCCACCTGCTGCTGAAAGTGCCCAGGTACACCATCCATGGACTTGAGGACATGCCCTCTCTGCCTAACAGTGCCACTGCTGGCATGTGTCATCCAGAGACTATAGATGAGACTGTCCTACCCATTGGTATTCCTGCCAGTGCCTGATTCATCTGGGGTCCTGGAGATTAACCTGCCCACCCACCACAACTGGCACCAGTGTGCAGTATCAGAGAACCTGAGGACAGACATGCCTCACCTGCCACCACTGCCACTGCCTATGTGTATCATTCAGGGGCCTCCAGATCATCCCTTTTTGCCAGTTACTGCTGGTGTCTGCACTTGCCACCCGGGAGACTGAGGACAGACTTGCCCAACCTACTGCTGCCACACTGGTGCCTGAGGACTGGCCCACTTGGTGTCCTCATCCACAGCAAAACTCACTATCATCTTCATTAACATCCACAATCTAAGCCACTGAGGATCTCACAGACACCAGTGACGCTCATTACAGCTGAAGAAATCTTATGGAGCTATACTTCTGCATCCACCCAGAATCTAAGTCAAGGCACCCTATAAAACCAACACTATACACATATATATAGAAAAATTTCTTATCCTATGAAAGACAACCCATTAAATTAGATAGCATGATTGTTTGCCAGATGCCAAGATATCAATATAAGGACACAAGAAACATGAAAAGCAAGAGCTAGATATCAGATAATGTCATGCAAAGAAAGACAATTAGATATCCTATTTTCCAATTTGGATGCCCTTTCTCCCCATTTCTTACTTGATTCCTCTGGATAGGACTTTCAGTGGTGAATGTGGGGATTCTCATCTAGTTGCAGGTCTTTGAGGAAAGGTTCTCAGCTTTTTCCCATTCAGTAGCAGTGGGTTTTTCATATATTGCCTTTATTATGTTTATTTATGTTACTTCTTTGCCTAGTTTCTGAGTTTAAATCATAAAGGGATATTGAATGCTATTGAATGATTTTCTGCATCCTCTAAGATGATTACATGGGTTCTGTGCTTCATTCTATTGATGCAATGTGTTACATTTTTTGATTTGCATATGTTGAACTATCCTTGTATCCCTGAGTGCATCACTTGATGATGGTATATTATCTTTTAATTTTTTTGGATTCGGTTTGCTAGAATTTTGTTGAGGATTTTTGCATCTGTGTTCATCAGGAATATTGGCCTTTAGTTTTCTTTTGTTGTTATGTCCTTTTTTGTTTTGGTATCAGGATAATGCTGGCCTTGTAAGATGAGTTAGGAAAAATTACCTCCTCTTCAAATTTTGAAATATAGTTTGAGTAGAATTGGCGTTAGCTGTCCTTCATATGTTTTTTGTTATTTATCCTTATGTGTTTCTACTGGAAAAAAAGTAAGGAAATGCTTCAGGACATTGGTCTAGAGAAAGATTTTATGGTTAAGACTTCAAAGGTATAAGCAGTAAAATTTTAAAAATAGACAAATAGGACTGTTTTAAACTAAAAAGCTTCTGCACAGCAAAGGCAATCACCAATAGAATGAAGAGACAAACTGTATTTGCAAAAAAAAATTTGCAAATGTTTCATTTGACAAAGGACTAATACCCAGAATATATAAGAAATTCAAACACTCAACAACAAAAAATAATCCCATTAAAAAGTGGGAAAAAATCTAAATAAACATTTCTTGAAAGAAGAAATAAAAATGATCAACAGATATATGAAAAAAATTCTCAACATCATTAATCATCAGGGAGATACAAATCAAATAACAGTGATATGTCATCTTACCCCATTTAGAATGACTCTTATCAAAAAGACTAATAACAAATGCTGGCAAGAATGCAGAGAAAAGGGACTTCTTCTACACTGTTGATGGGAATGTAAATTAGTGCAGTAATCTTGGATAATGGTATGGAGATTTCTCAATAAATCAAAATAGGACTACCATATGATCCAGCAATCTCACTACTGGATATTTTTTCAAAGGAAAGGAAGTCAGTGTATCAAATGGATACCTATTTTTTCCCATGTTCATTGCAGCACTATTCACAATAGCCCAGATATGAAAACAAGCTAAGTTTTCCACAGATTAATAGATAAGAAAATATGGTATATGCCTACAATCGAATGCTATTCATCATTAAGAAAGAATAAAATCCTGTCATTTACAGCAACATGGGTGGAACTGGAGGTCATTATGTTTAATGAAATAAGCCAGGAGCAGAAAGACAGATATCCCATGTTCTCACTCCTATGTGGGACCCAAAATGTTAATCTCATGGAGATAGGAAATAGAATGATGGTTACCAGAAGCAGAGAAGGGTGTGGCAGAGAGGATGAGAGAGGTTGGTTAATGGATACAAACATATGGTTAGATACACGGAATAAGTTCTAGTGTTCAATAGGACAGTAGGGTGATTATACTTAACAATATTTTATTGTATATTTTAAAATAGCTAGAAGAGTTGAAATGTTGCCAGCAGAGAAATATGCTGAATGTTTGAGGTGATGAGTATCCTCAGCACCCTGACTTGATCAACATGTACTGTACGCATGTATAAAAATACCACATGTACCCTAGAAATGGGTATAATCACTGTGTATCAAAAATATTGTCCGGCAGATTGAAGGCACCTCATAGACACTATTAAAACTTTTATTAACACAGTTTTTATTGAGCCTTTGGTAGGTTCTTACAAATCATAAGCCCATTAAAGGGCGAATTGGGGAGAAAATATTTCTGTAATTTTTCCCCAAAATCAAGAAAAGTAAATATGCTTCCACAGCTTCTATAAGAGTTACACTGGTAAACTAATAAAGGTATATCTATTATCATAGAAGTATTAAATTTAAATATTATACATATCTCTTCTGAAAATTCTTACAAAAAGTTTACTTTCTATATATATACATAACAGTTGGTTTCAAAAACTGTTAGTCACATAGAGGTAAAATATGCCCCATAGGCATGATGTGAACAAACTGGAATATAATTTTGCAGCCTGAAAAATTGTCTTGAGATTGTGTCACCTCAAAAGGTGTATGTTCTTGGGCATGATCATCATATAAGTTGTTCAATTAAGACAGATGTCAACACCACAATGGTAATAATTATGGAAGTAAATAATGAAAGTGTGTCGATTTTGGTTTTTGCTTTTATAAAAGGACATGTTTCTATTAAGATTTATTTAATATGTAAATTTATCTGGAACTTGATATGTTTAAAAATATAATAGCATTCTAGAATGTTGAAAAGCTAATAATTTTACTTGGATGAATGAAGAAATTGTAATAGCAAAATCTACATACATATAGCTTATTATGTTATAGCTGTATTTAAAAGTTCATCTGAGAGTTTGCCTTATAACATTTTGTTTTTGCATTGGAATCTCCGATACTAAATAAATTTGACATGTATTAGCACACAGTAGAAACAGTTTCTCATATATATTTCTTATCCTTTTATCTGCCATTCAGTGGCATGTCACACAACCTCCAACATTTGTGTATATAATATTGTGAGTAGCAACTAAGGAAAAAGTGAAGTTTTCCCATCTCTTCCTCTTTTGCTACCCTTAATAAAAATGATTACCTTCCTTTTTTCTACTTAATTATAATGTTAAATTTTAAATGTGATGCTTAATTAAATCATTTATGAAATTATCAAATAAAAACACAGAGAAAAGATTGAAAGCCCATTTTACATTATCTAATCAGATTTATTCTGCCAATAGATGGCATTATTCATATTTGAACTATATCCATCTAAGACTTTTCTAACATTTATGGGTGTACATGTATACATACCTGTATTAGTCTGTTTCACACTGCTAAATACTACCCAAGACTGGGTAATTTGTAACAAAGGAGGGTTAATTGACTCACAATTCCACATGGCTGGGGAGGCCTCAGGAAGGTTACAATCATTGTGGAAGAGAAAGTCAGCATCTTCTTCACAAGGCAGCAGGAGAGGCTGTGAGTGTGTGAAGGAGAAACTTTCAAACACAAAATCATCAGATCTCTTGAGAATTCACTCACTCTCATGAGAACAGCATATGGGAAACTGTTTCAATGATCAAATCACCTCCCACCTGATCCCTCCTTCAACACGTAGGAATTACGGAGATTACAAATCAGGATGAGATTTGGGTAGGAACACAGAACCAAAGCATATTGATACCTGCATTCATATTCTCTGTAATATACTGGACCTTTATTTTCTAGTATCACTATATATAGTCAGTTTGTTCATGCCAGTACTTAAAGTTTTAATTAATTCTTTTTAACAATAGCGTAGTACTTCATAATATAGTTACAATTTACTTATTTGTCTATCTATTGTTAAATGTTTATGATGTTCAAAATTGTTATTATAAGTCATGTTTCAATATTCAAAGAAGAAAAAACTTAAATGGCTGCTACATATAAAAGAAACACTCAATATAGCAATGACCATAGAAATATAAATTTAAAAATCACATGCACACCAGACTGAAATAGAGAATTCTACCTACATTAAATATGGATGAAGATATGAAATTATATAAAGTTACATGTACTGATGATTGATGTGTAACTTGGGACAACCATGGTGAAATACTGATGTATTGCCTATGTTGTAGCAATTATTTTCCTGGACATACAGCAATTCCTATGTATCCTTAGAAGTTCTCCTAAGTAGGTAATTGAGAAATTCTCAACCTAGTGTGTTTTTTGGACATGTATAGGGTATTGGTAGTTACCACAATGATTGGAGAATGTTACTTGTATTTACTGGGCAGGACCACAGAAGCTAAACATCCAGGAATGCACAGGACAATTCTATACACCAAATAATTGTTTTGTTCACAATTAGATTTTCTTTCAAATGTCTTCCAAGGTGTTCACGTAAGAAAAATTTCTGTTTTAAATAATCTGAGTCCACATATACCTTCATTTTACATTATAAAAGCATTACTTTTGTATGGTTTAATATAAGCTGAATTTTCTGGAAGTGGATTTTCTTTTGTTTGTAAATTTGTCATGCTATTGTGTGCCATTTTGAAACTACCACCACCTGCAGAATAGCTCATGATATTTAAGTCATCAATATGAACTTTCTATATCAGTGTATATTTACAACATATTTACACTCCATATTTACCTCCTGTGCCAGTGTATATTTACAACGTAAAAAATGTTTTCTTTTTACCTGATGTTTTTTCATTGATGGGTCATATATGTATCTCCCTCCTTTATTATGTCTTCAAGCATAGTTGGGTCTGAGTAATTACATATGAAAATACATATTTATTTTCCTTTTATTTCTGTTTTTTTTCTTTCAGATATATATAGAGGTATATTATATTAACTGAGAATACTATTAAGGGAAAGTAAAGAGCATGTGACTAAATAGTTGCTATAAAAAGGGAGTTCTGTTGACCAGATTGAGAACTACTATCATGTTAAAATTTTTACATATGTGCACAAGGAATAATAATCATTAGCGTTCATTCTAGAGTGACCAAAATTTTGTAAATATCGTATCTCTTCACAAAAAATTTAGCCATTTAATACCAGAAACCCTGTTAAAAACAATGCAACTCTTAAAAGAAATGAATCTAAGCTATAATTATCAACATATATAGCTCTCAGAACAATATTCAATGCAAAATAACTTATATATTGATATTACCATATAAGATAATTTAGATAAACTTTAAATACTGAAAAACCTTATGATATACTATTTGTATGTTTATTCATAGGCAATATATTATAAAAACATTCAAAAATGGTAAACACTAAATTATAGTATTGGCTCCGCTGGAGAATTTAGCAAAGAGGAAGGGGCTTAGAAATGTCTATGCTTAAGAGGCCATCATTCCATCGGAAATGTTTTTATTTCTTAACCCAGATAATGAGTATGGAAATGTTACACAATTATTTTTAAATTTTGGTTTATCTAAGTATTTTATAATAACCTTAAAATTGAAAAAAACATACAGACAAGGAACAATTCTAATGCCAAGTTTCAATACATATTATTAACTTTAGAACAATATAGTTTGAATGGGTTTGTAGAGAATAAAATATTGTCATATAATTAATTCTATGCCAGTGCTATGTTTTAAATATCAAAATTAGAGATGAATTTTCTCATATTCCAATAGTTTTTCAAACAATACAGTTTTAAAGTTTATATTTGTAACATGCTTTTCTTGCCTGATGATTTTTCTCTTGAATTTTGAATTATCTTTCATTTTCTTATTGAACAAAGGGCAAATGAAAGAAGACACCCTTCTCCATATTACTAGTAGTTTCCAGGTCACCATACTTGTTAAATGGCTCGGCATGTACTAAATTATTTATAGGCTTACTTCACAATTATCATCTGTCATGCTTCAAGTTCGTTTCGTTATTCTTCCAGAATTATTATTGGTCCACTATATCTCAGATTTCATGTCCTGCTTCCCACTCGTTCCCCCAACCCCATGTTTTATTGTTCTTTGCTTAGGTGTGGAAATTTTATGTTAAAAGTATTTTTCCCTTAAAAATTTGAAAACTTAGCTGATTATCTTATAGCATCTAATATTTAAAAGCTGTTTTGGTCTTATTTCTGCTCTTCATAATTATTTTCCTTTTTGTCCTCTGTAAGATTTTATGTTCCTCATTTTTTCCATGGAGTTTCATGAATATAAATACTTAGAAGAAATCCTACTTGCTATTTTGTGGTTTTAATTATTTGAAGGCTTGTGCCTTTCTCCAGACTTAGCAAATATTTTTCATGTGACAACTTCCCTTCACTTTTTAAATTTCTTTGATGCATTTCTTTGGTACTCTATGAGATGATACTGACTTTCTGAATTGATCTTCCATGAATTCTAGCTTTTTTTAACATATATTTTATTTCTTCATCTTTTGGCCCTAATTTCTAGATGATTTGCATGGCATTTTCTCTTAATTTTTATTTAAATGTTTATGTTGGCAAACTTTCTCTAGATTACACTGAGGTAACAACTCTAAAATCTTAGTGGCTTACAAACAGTGGTCTACTTTGGGTAAGTGTTACATGTTGCCTATGGTTCTATGTGTCTTGTTTCCTTTTGGACCCAGGATGAAGATACAGCCAGTTATCTGAGACCTTTTGTTTTCATGGCAGTGTGAGAAGAACAATGGTGGATTTATGCAATAACTCTTAATGCATCTTCTTAAATGTGGCATATGTCATTTCTGCTCATATTCTATTGCTTAAAATGATTTACAAAAGAAGATCAAGCCTAATGTTATTCAGTTGGAAGCAGGCCAGACAGTACCTGAAGGACCCAGTGAAGCAAATATTTTGATCTTACACTATATAGCAAATATTTTGAGCCTAGAATATGGTGGTTGTATATTTTTATCTCTTTCTTTTTCTTTAATTCCTTTGTTTTTATATTATTTTGACTTCTCTGATTGCATGATTTTTAAATCTTTCTGAGATTTACTTAGATTTTTTTTTGTTCTTGCCATTTCCTTCTTTTCAGTAAATTATTTAAGTGTATTTCTTAGACATTTGTCTTTCTTTTCTTTTTTCTTTTTTTTTTTTTTTGAGACAGAGTAGTGCTTGGTCAGCCAGGCTGAAGGGGAGTGGTATGATCTCAAATCACTGCAACCTTCACCTCCCAGGCTCAAGTGATTCTCCTGCCTCAGCCTCCCAAGTAGCTGGAATTACAGGTGCAGGCCGCCACATCCAGCTAATTTTTGTGTTTTCAGTAGAGATGGGGTTTCACTATATTGTCCAGACTGGTCTGGAACTCCTGACCTCAGATGATCTGCCCACCTTGGCCTCCCAAAGTGCTGGGATTACAAGCATGAGGCACCATGCCTGGATTGTTAGACAATTTTTCTATAGTTTATGTTGATTATTTACATTTTTGCTATTGGTTTTCCTCATTTGCCTGATGATGCCTGATTATATTTATGAATAATGATTTGCTTAATTAATTAAATCATTAGAAATCAATTTCCTACACAATTAACAGATTAATTTTTAATAATTATTTAGAGGAGTTTTAGATTGATAGTAAAATTGGGAGAATGGCACAGAGATTTTCTATATAATCCCCTTAATTGTCCCACTCATGCATAGCTTCCTCCATTTCAGCATCTCCCATCAGAATGGTACATTTATCACAATTGATGAATATACATAGACACATCATAATCACCCAAAGTCCATTGTTTACATTAGGGTTCACCCTTGGTGCTGTACATTCTGAGTTTAGACAAATGTGTAGTGATATATATGCACATTATGGTATCATATAGAGTACCCTAAAAATCCCTTGTGCTCCACCTGTTTATCCTCTCACTTCCAGCGAGTGGCAACCACTGATATTTTCATTGCCTGTTTCATTTTGACTTTTATAAAATGTCATAGAGTTAGAATCATACAGTATGTAGACTTTTCAGATGGCTTCTTTCCAGATTTATTTTTGAGTGAGATTTGTGTGTGTGTGTGTGTGTGGGGGGAGAGAGAGAGAGAGAGAGAGAGAGAGACAGAGAGAGTGCATGTGCATGCCTCTTGACAGGTTATACTAACTTGAGCAAAAGTCAAGAAATTCAAGAGAATGGGCGTTCCGGTCCAAATGTCAAGCTTGGATGTAACATCATCCCTGGCTCCAGAAGCCCCAGCCTCCACTTGCTCATTGCCAACAGTTGGCTTTACTATTTAGAAATTATTTCTCTGTTTTTGACTGGAAGGTAAATGCTAATAGAGGAAGGACAGGACTGTGCATAGTAGATGTGTGTGGTGGGGGCCAGTGAGAAATCCCACATTGATTCTATAGCCAGTTCACCAGACCGTTACTTTGGCTGCTAGTTCCTGGTTGCTCCATTGAGGTTCTATAGAGCTTCAGCTTTTTCTTTACATGTTCAGTGCTCCATGCACCTGGGCTTTGATTAAACAATCAATTTTGTAGCACTAATTGTTTGTTTCACCTGAAGTTCATAATACCTGATTGGCTGAGGCATCTTTTATTGTTTTCAGTACCTTTATACATTTATTTCTTTTTAAAAAATATTATACTCTAAGTTCTGGGATACGTGTGCAGAATGTACAGGTTTGCTACATAGGTATACATGTGCCATGGTGGTTTGCTGCACCCATCAACCCGTCATTTACATTAGGTATTTCTCCTAATGCTATCTCTCCCCTCCCCTCCACCTCTGACAGGCCCCAGTGTGTGGTGTTCCCCTCCCCTGTGTCCATCTGTTCTCATTGTTCAATTCCCAATTATGAGTGAAAACATGGAGTGTTTCGTTTTCTGTTCCCATGTTAGTTTGCTGAGAATGATGGTTTCCAGCTTCAACCATGTCCCCGAAAAGGACACAAACTCCCCCTTTTTTAGGCTGCATAGTATTCCACAGTGTATACAAGCCGCATTTTCTTTATCTACTCTATCATTGATGGGCATTTTGGGTTGATTCCAAGTCTTTGCTATTGTGAATAGTGCTGCAGTCAACATATGTGTGCATGTGTCTTTATAGCAGAATGACTTATAATCCATTGGATATATACCCAGTAATGATATTGCTGGGTCAAATGGTATTTCTAGTTCTAGATCCTTGAGGAATCACCACACTATCTTCCACAAAGATTAAACTAACTTACACTCCTAACAGTGTAAAAGTGTTCCTATTTCTCCAGATTCTCTCCAGCATGTATTGTTTCCTGACTTTTTAATGATCGCCATTCTAACTGGCATGAGATGGTATCTCATTGTGGTTTTGATTTGCATTTCTCTAAAGTCCAGTGATGATGAGCTTTCTTCATATGTTTGTTGCTGGCATAAATGTCTTCTTCTGAGAAGTATCTGTTCATATCATTCATCCAATTTTTGATAGGGTTGTTTGGTTTTTTTTAATTTTGAATTTGTTTAAGTTCTTTGTAGATTCTGGATATTAGCCCTTTGTTAGATGGATAGATTGCAAAAATTTTCTCCCATTCTGTATGTTGCCCGTTCACTCTAATGGTAGTTCTTTTATTGTGCAGGAGCTCTTTAGTTTAATTAGATTCCTTTAGTCAATTTTGGCTTTTGTTACCATTGCTTTTGGTGTTTTAGTCCTGAAGTCTTTGCTCATGCCTATGTTCTGAATGGTATTGCCCAAGTTTTCTTCTAGGGTTTTTATGTTTTTAGGTCTTACCTTTAAGTCTTTAATCCATCTTGAGTTAATTTTTGTATAAAGTGTAAGGAAGGGGTCCAGTTTCAATTTTCTGCATATGGCAAGCCAGTTTTCCCAACACCAATTATTAAATAGGGAATGCTTTCCCCATTGCTTGTGTTTGTCAGGTTTGTCAAAGATCAGATGGTTGTAGATGCGTGGTGTTATTTCTGAGGCCTCTGTTCTGTTCCATTGGTTTATATATCTGTTTTAGTACCAGTACCATGCTGTTTTGTTTTCTGTAGCCTTGTAATATATTTTGAAGTCAGGTAGTGTGATGCTTCCAACTTTGTTCTTTTGGCTTAGGATTGTTTTGGGTTTATGGGCTCTTTTTTGGCTCCATATAAAATTTAAAATAGTTTTCTCTAATTCTGTGAAGAAAGTCAATGGTAGCTTGTTGGGGAAACCAGTGAATCTATAAATTAGTTTGGGCAGTATGTCTATTTTCATAATATGGATTCTTCCTATCTATGAGAATGGAATATTTTTTCATTTGTTTGGGTCCTCTCTTATTTTGTTGAGCAGTGGTTTGTAGTTCTCCTTGAAGAGGTTCTTCACATTCCTTGTAAGTTGTATTCCTAGGTATTTTATTCTCTTTGTAGCAATTGTGAATGGGAGTTCATGATTTGGCTCTCTGTTTGTCTGTTGTTGGTGTAAAGAAGTGCTTGTGATTTTTACACATTGATTTTGTATATTGAGACTTTGCTGAAGTTGCTTAATAGCTTAAGGAGATTTTTGGGCTGAGACAGTGGGGTTTTTTTGAATACACAATCATATCATCTGCAAACAGAGACAATTTGACTTCCTCTTTTCCTATTTGAATACCCTTATTTCTTTCTCTTGCCTCATTGCCCTGGCCAGAACTTCCAATAATATGTTGAATAGGAGTGGTGAGAGAGGGCGTCCTTGTCCTGTGTGGGTTTTCAAAGAGAATGCTTCCAGCTGTTGCCCATTCAGTATGATATTAGTTGTGCATCTGTCATAAATAGCTCTTATTATTTTGAGATAAGTTCCATTAATACCTACTTTATTGAGATTTTTAGCATGAAGCAGTGTTGAATTTTATTGAAGACTTTTTCTGCATCTATTGAGATAATCGTGGTTTTTGTCATTGTTTCTGTTTATGTGATAGATTATGTTTAGTGATTTGTGTTTGTTGAACCAGCTTGCATCCCCAGGGATGAAGCTGACTTGATTGTGGTGAATAAACTTTCTGATGTGCTGGTGGATTTGGTTTGCCAGTATTTTATTGAGGATTTTCACATCAATGTTCATCAGGGATATTGGTTTGAAATTTTTGTTGTTGTTGTTGTTGTGTCCCTTCCAGATTTTGGTATCAGGATGATGTTGGCCTCATAACTAGTGTCAGGGAGGAGTTCCTTTTTTTTTTTCTATTGTTTGGAATAGTTTCAGAAGGAATGGTACCAGCTCCTTTTTGTACCTCTGGTAGATTCAGCTGTGAATTTGTCTGGTCCTGGGCTTTTTTTGGTTGTTAGGCTGTTAATTACTCTTAACTTCAGAATTTGTTATTGGTCTATTCAGGGATTGACTTCTTCCTGGTTTAGTCCTGGGGGGTGTGTAGGTGTCCAGGAATTTAACCATTTCTTTTAGATTTTCTAGTTTATTTGCATAGAGGTGTTTATAGTATTCTCTGATGGTAGTTTGTATTTCTGTGGGATCAGTGGTGATATCCCCTGTATCATTTTTTATTGTATCTATTTGATTCTTCTCTCTTTTTTCTTTGTCAGTCTGACTACTGGTCTATCTATTTTGTTAATGTTTTCAAAAAACCAGCTCCTGGATTTATTGATTTTTTTGTAGGGTTTTTCGTGTCTCTGTCTTTTTCAGTTCTACTCTGATCGTAGTTATTTCTTGTCTTCTGCTAACTTTTGAATTTATTTTCCCTTGCTTCTCTAGTTCTTTTAATTTTGATGTTAGGGTGTCAATTTTAGATTATTCCTGCTTTCTCCCATGGGGATTTAGTGCTATAAATTTTTCCTTTAAACACTGTTTTAGCTGTGTCTCATAGATTCTGGTACATTGTTTCTTTGTTCTCATTGTTTTCAAAGAACTTATTTATTTCTGCCTTAATTTTGTTATTTACCCAGTAGTCATTCAGGAGCAGGTTGTTCAGTTTCCATGTAGTTGTATGGTTTTGAGTCTTTCTTAATCCTGAGTTCTAATTTGATTGCACTGTGGTCTGAAAGTGTTTGTTATGATTTCTGTTTTTTGTTTTGTTTTGTTTTTTTGCATTTGCTGAGGAGTGTTTTACTTCCAATTATGTGGTCAATTTTAGAATAAGTGAGATGCGGTTCTGAGAAGAATGTATATTCTGTTGATGTGAGGTGGAGAGTTCTGTAGATGTCTGTTAGGTCCACTTGGTCCAGATCTGATTCAAGTCCTGAATATCCTTGTTAATATTCTGTCTCATTGATCTATTTAATATTGACAGTGAGTGCTAGTCTCCTACATTTATTGTGTGGGAGTCTAAGTTCTTTTTAGGTCTCTAAGAACTTACTAAGAACTTACTTTATGAATCTGGGTGCTCCTGTATTAGAAGCATATATATTTAGGGTAGTTAGCTCTTCTTGTTGCATTGATTCCTTTACCATCATGTAATGCCCTTTGTCTTTTTTTGATCTTTGTTGGTTTAAAGTCTGTTTTATCAGAGATTAAATTGCAACCCCTGCTTTTTGCTTTTTATTTGCTTGGTAAATATTTGTCCATCTCTTTATTTTGAGCTTATGTGTGTCTTTGCACATGAGATGGGTCTTCTGAGTACAGCACACCAATGGGTCTTGACTCTTTGTCCAATTTGCCAGTCTGCGTATTTTCGTTGGGGTATTTAGCCCATTTACATTTAAGGTTAATATTGTTATGTGTGAATTTGATCCTGTCATTATGATGCTAACTGGCTGTTTTGCCCGCTTGTTGATGCAATTTCTTCATGGTGTCAATGGTCTTTACAATTTGATTTCTTTTTGCAGTGGCTGTTACCAGTTTTCCTTTCCATATTTAGTGCTTCCTTCAGTATCTCTTGCAAGGCAGGCCTGGTGATGACGAAATCTCTCAGCGTTTGCTTGTCTGTAAAGGATTTTATTTATCCTTCACTTATGAAGCTTAGTTTGGCTGGATGTGAAATTCTGGGTTGAATATTCTTTTCTTAAAGAATGTTGAACATTGGCCCCTGCTCTCTTCTGGCTTGTAGTGTTTCTGTGGAGAGATTACTGTTAGTCTGATGGGCTTTCTTTTGTGAGTAACCCAACCTTTCTCTCTGGTAGCCCTTTTCCTTCATTTCAACCTTAGTGAATCTGATGATTATATGTGTTGGGGTTGCTCTTCTCAAGGAGTATCTTTGTGGTATTCTCTGTACTTCCTGAATTTGAATGTTGCCCTGTCTTGCTTGATTGGGGAAGTTCTCCTGGATAATATCCTGAAGAATGTTTTCCAACTTGGTTCCATTCTCCCTGTAATTTTCAGGTACACCAATCAAACCTGGGCTTGGTCTTTCACATGATCTCATATTTCTTGGAGGCCTTATTAATTCCTTTTTATTTATTAATTTTTAAATTTTTTTTGAGTGTAATTTCACTCTTTTTGCCCAGGCTGGAGTGTGATGGCATGATCTTGGCTCACCATAACCTCTGCATCTTGGGTTCAAGTGATTCTCCTGCCTCAACCTCCTGAGTAGCTAGGATTACAGGTGTGTGCCACCACGCCCAGCATTTTTTTTTTGTATTTTTAGTAGAGACGGGGTTTCTCTATGTTGGTCAGGCTAGTTTAGAACTCCCCACCTCAGCCACCCAAAGTGCTGGGATTACAGGTGTGAGCCACTGCATCTGGCTCCTTCCTTTTTTATTTGTTTTTTTAATCTTGTCTTTATACTCTGTTTCATTAAGTTCACATTCAGTCTCTGATATCCTTTCTTCCACTTCACTAATTTGGCTATTGATACTTGTGTATGCTTCACAAAGTTCTCATGCAGTGTTTTTCAGCTCCATCAGGTCATTTATGTTCTCCTTTAAATTCGTTATTCTGGCTGGCAATTCCTCTAATTTTTTTTCAAGGTTCTTAGCTTCCTTGCATTGGGTTTGAACGTGCTCCTTTAGCTCAGAGGTGTTTGTTATTATCCATCTTCTGACGCATACTTCTGTCAATTCATCAAACTTGTTCTCAGTCCATTTTGTTCCCTTGCTGGTGAGGAGTTGTGGTCCTTTGGAGGAGGTGTTCTGGTTTTTGGAATTTTCAGCCTTTTTGTGGTGGTTTTTCCTCATCTTTGTGGATTTATCTACCTTTGGTCTTTGATGCTGGTGACCTTTGGATGGGGTTTTTGTGTGGCTGTCTTTTTTGTGATGTTGATGCTAATCCTTTCTGTTTGTTATGTTTTCCTTCTAACAGTCAGGCCTCTGTTCTGTAGGTCTGCTGGAGTTTGTTCGAGCTTCACTCCAGACGTTGTTTACCTGGGTATCACCAGTAGAGGCTGCAGAACAGCAAAGATTGCTGCTTATTCTTTCCTCTGGAAGCTTTGTCCAAGAGACTCACCCACCAGATCCTGCATGAGATGTCTTTCAACCCCTGCTGGGAGGTGTCTCCCAGTCTGGAGGCACTGAGGCAGTCTGTCTCTAGCAGAGCTCAAGCACTGTTCTGGGAAATCCATTGCTGTCTTCAGAGCTGACAGGCAAGAACTTTTAAGTCTGCTGAAGCTGTCCCCCACAGCAGCCCCTTTCTCCACGTGCTCTGTCCAATGAAGATGGGATTTTTATCTATTAGCTCCTGACTGGGGCTGCTGTCTTTCTTTCAGAGATGCTCTGCCCAGAGAGGAGGAATCTAGAGAGGCAGTCTGGCTATAGTGGCTTTGTCAAGCTGTGGTGGGCTCCACCCAGTCCAAACTTTCTGGCTACTTCATTTACACTGTGGGGGGAAAACTGCCTATTTAAACCTCAGTAATGGTGGATGCCCTCCCCCCTGTCAAGCTCGAGCTTCCCAGGTTGACTTCAGACTACTGTGCTGGCAACGAGAATTTTGAGCTAGTAGATCTTAGCTTGCTGGTCTCTGTGGTGGTGGGATCCACTGAGCTAGATCACTTGACTCCCTGGCTTCAGCTCCCTTTCCAGAAGAGTGAACAATCCTGTCTCGCTGGTGTTCCAGGTGCCACTGGGGTATGGAAAAAAAAAATTCCTTCAGGTATCTCAGTGTCTGCCCAAACACCAGCCCAGTTTTGTGGTTGAAACCCAGGGCCCTGGTGGTGTAGGCACCGGAGGGAATCTCCTGGTCTGTGGGTTGCAAAGACTGTAGGGAAAACATAAGTATCTGGGCTGGAGTGCACCTTTCCTCATGGCACAGTCCCTCATGGCTTCCCTTGGCTAGGGGAGGGAGCACCAACCCCCTGTGCTTCATGAATAAGATGACACCCCACCCTGAGTTGGCTCACCCTCCGTGTGCTGCACCCACTGTCTAACCAGTCCCAATGAGATGAGCTAGGTACTTCAGTTGGAAATGCAGAAATCACCCACTTTTGCCACTGATTTTTCTGGGAGCTGCAGACTGGAGCTGTTTGTATTTGGCCAACTTTAATCGGGTCTCCACATTTTTTCCTTTTTAAGCCACCTTCTCCTTTTGATATCAATGATACTTTTAGCAGGAAAGAAAAGAAAGCATGAGAGCTTCCTGTTATCTTGAATTCAAATTGGCCATTGTTGGGGCTCAGAAAAGGCTACCCCAAAATATGAAACTAAAAAGCAGCTTCAAGACCTTTGACCATCCCCCCATTCCCCCATCTTTCAGTCTACACTGTCTTTTCCAAAGCACTGGATATTCTCTGAAGTTCCCTCATCTATGCAGAAACAAGATCCTCAGAGAGAAACACAATTGCCTTAGATTCCTGCCTTAAAATTGTATTAACCAGAGAAGATTAAATCTCATGTCGCAGAGAAAGAGACTGAAAAGTAAACATCACATCTAGAGTTCAGACGAACTTTGTCCCAAACTTACTGTTTGTTCTCTGGTCTCATTCAATTCCCAAAGAAAATTATCTCCTTAACATTATCTGACAATTGGGTCTACTCATTTTCCCCAGAAATCATTTACTGTTATGCACCCCATCTCCACTTCCCCTGTGAAAAAGGGCATATAAGCATATCACTCTGTGGGTTTATTGGGTTATCAGTCTCCTGAGATTTCTCCATACTATGCATGTTAAAATAACTGTGTATGCTTTTTTCTTCATTTAATCTGCCTTTGTCAGTTCATGTTCACTGAATCTTCAGAGAAGGAACGGGGTAGTTTTTCTCTCTTTGCTCCTATACTATGCATATTTTGAGGAAAAGCGCTAACTTCCCCTTCAAGTAATTGTACTAATTTACTCTCTCAACACTCATGCATAAAGAATGATAATTTCAACACAAACTTGCCACGAGGGAATATTACAGAATTTTATAATTATTGCCAATGTAACAGTAGTAACATATTATCTTTTTGTGATTTCAATTTGCATTTTTTCGTTACTAGTGAGGCCAAATGTGTTCATGATGTTCCTTTTTGTCATTTATGTTTTTTTCTTTTTTTAATTATTCATTTTCTTTGCAAAAATGTTTCATATTTAACTTTGTTACTGATTTTAGAATTATTTTCTATTTTTTTGTATTCAATATCTGTTTATTTATTTATTTATTTTATTTTAATTTATTTATTGCATTTTAGGTTTGGGGGTACATGTGAAGAACATGGAACATTGCTGCATAGGTACACACATGGCAGTGCGATCCGCCGCCCTCCTCCCCATCACCTACATCCGGCACCTCTCCCCATGCTATCCCTCCCCAACTCCCCCACCCCCCCCACTATCCCTCCCCTTTTCCCCCGACAGACCCCAGTGTGTGATACTCCCCTCCCTGTGTCCATGCGTTCCCACTGTTCAACACCCGCCCATGAGTGAGAACATGCGGTGTTCGATTTTCTGTTCCCGTGCCAGTCTGCTGAGAATGATGGTCTCCAGGCCCATCCATGTCCCCACAAAGGACACGAACCCATCGTTTCTGATGGCTGCACAATATTCCATGGTGTACATGTGCCACACTCTCCCTGTCCAGTCCATCATCGATGGGCATCTGGGTTGGCTCCAGGTCTTTGCTACTGTAAACTGTGCTGCAATGAACATTCGTGTGCATGTGTCCCTATAGTAGAACGATTTATAGTCCCTTGGATATATACCCAGTAATGGGACTGCTGGATCAAATGGAATCTCCATTTCCAGGTCCCTGAGGAATCGCCACACCGTCCTCCACAATGGTTGAACCAATCTACACTCCCACCAACATTGCAAAAGCGTTCCCATTTCTCCACATCCTCTCCAGCATCTATTGTCTCCAGATTTTTTAATGATCGCCATTCTAACTGACGTGAGATGGTATCTCAATGTAGTTTTGATTTGCATTTCTCTAATGACCAGTGATGATGAGCATTTTTTCATATGTTTGTTGGCTTCATGTATGTCTTCTTTTGTAAAGTGTCTGTTCATATCCTTCGCCCACTTTTGAATGGGCTTGTTTGTTTTTTTCTTGTAAATGTGTTTCAGTTCTTTGTAGATTCTGGTTATCAGCCCTTTGTCAGATGGGTAGACTGCAAAAATTTTTTCCCATTCTGTTGGTTGCCGATTCACTCTAATGACTGTTTCTTTTGCTGTGCAGAAGCTATGGAGTTTGATTAGGTCCCATTTGTCTATTTTGGCTTTTGTTGCCACTGCTTTTGGTGTTTTGGTCATGAAGTCCTTGCCTACGCCTATGTCCTGAATGGTTTTGCCTAGATTTTCTTCTAGGGTTTTTATGGTGTTAGGTCTTATGTTTAAGTCTTTAATCCATCTGGAGTTAATTTTAGTGTAAGGTGTCAGGAAGGGGTCCAGCTTCTGCTTTCTGCACATGACTAGCCAGTTTTCCCAACACCATTTATTAAACAGGGACTCGCTTCCACATTGTTTGTTTTTGTCAGGTTTGTCAAAGATCAGGTGGTTGTAGATGTGTTGTGTTGCGTCGGAGGTCTCTGTCCTGTTCCATTGGTCTATATCTCTGTTTTGGTACCAGTACCATGCTGTTTTGATTACTGTAGCTTTGTAGTATAATTTGAAGTCCGGGAGTGTGATGCCTCCAGCTTTGTTTCAATATCTGTTTTTTAATGTTTTGAGGATGTACTTTGTGGCACAAATTTTTAAATATATTTGAAGTCATCTATCCTTTATGATTTTTGTGTTTCATATACTTTTAGAACATTTTATCTAACTGCAGACTAATACATTTTATCTTGTATTTTCTTCCTTTTATAACTTTTAATACCTTTAGAATTTTTATGTGTGTATATGTGTGCATATGTTCATGTACACATATATAAACCTTAGTTTTAATATGGTTACTTTATTTCATTTTTTCTGTATGTTTATTCAAACCCCAACATCACGTTGTTTTATTTATAATTACCCTTAACATATTTTGATACCTGTTAATTAAGATTTTTTATATTAATTTGGTTTAGCACTTTGTAGGCTCTTTACTTTTTTTTTTTTTTTTTTTTTTTTTTTTTTTTTTTTGAGATGAAGTCTCACTCTGTTGCCCAGGCTGGAGTGCAATGGTGTGATCTTGGCTCACCACAACCTTTGCCTTCCAGGTTCAAGCGATTCTCCTGCCTCAGCCTCCCAAGTAGATGGGACTACAAGCACCTGCCACCACGCCCAGCTAATTTTTGTATTTTTAGGGGAGATAGGGTTTCACCATATTGGACAGGCTGGTTTTGAATTCCTGACCTTGTGATCTACCCACCTTGGCTTCCCAAAGTTCTGGGATTACAGGCATGAGCCACTGTCCCCGGTTCTTTACTTCTGAAGACTTGTCCCTTATGCTAGTCTTAATAACTTGGTAAATTAAGAATTTCACTGTTCTTCTAAAAGTGCTTTTTTACTCTTTCTTGTACATTTCCTGTTTCAAATGAAAAGTTACTTTTCTAGTATGAGAAATTTACTTCAAATGACATTTTTGAAATATTCTAGTTTTAAAAAAAATGTGGGAAAGAAACATTCTTATATTGACTATTTTAATATATTAATCTCTCATTTTCCCATTATTCAGCTTATACATTCCTGACTAAAAATTTTTCTTTACCCTAGGCTTGAACATTTCAAATTAGCATTATTACTAGATGATTTACACAGACTTTTATTGCATTTGTAAACCTACTTGTTCTTTTTTATTTACATTATTCTATTAATATAGATGAATACACAAACTTGAGCTTATATAATGAAATGTCATTTAAGAGGTAATGATTTTATAACTAATGTCTTGTTTCTGTGTTGAATAAGTGCAAATTACAAGGATTCCTTTATTCCTTTCCAATATTTAAAAGTCCGATTATTTATTGTTTTATTCCATTGTGAAGTACTTACAAAACAACCTAGATATTTAGTGGTTCTGGCAAACATAGATACTCTCACAGACTGGGAGAATTTGGAAAGTCATATCTGATAAAAGACTGCTATCCAAAATATAAAAATAACTCTTAAAAACCAACACTAAGAAAATGAACAACCTGATTTAAAAATAAGGAAAAGACCTGACAGACACATCACCAAAGTAGATACATAGGTGGTAATGTTGTAGGACTTTTTTCCTCAGTTCAGCTAAAAACTGGGGATCTTGTCAAACAACCAGGAAAGATTAGGCTTATTGACACATAGAAGAGCAAGAAAAATTGAATTTATTGGGTGAAAAGGAAAAAGACTCTCAGCAAGTGAGGGGGTTCCTTTTAACAGACCCCCATCTCAGAGACTGATCCCGGGTTACCACTCAGGAACTGGAGAGGCCACGCTCTTCCCCCCCCTGCAAAGGGCACAAACTTCCTGAGGCTCCACCTTATCGTTTCAATGTACAGGCTGGTTGGAAATTATACAGGGAACCCTTTTCACTTGACTGTGTCATTCCCTGCTCTAAAGAAGTACATCTAACTGCTGTTAGAATAAAGATAAGGATAAGGATGAAGACCAGTTATAACTGCTTTCTGCTGACAGGCACTCTGTTTTGGGAGAACGGCAGTCAGAGTTCCCTCAGAGTCCTATATAAGGGACCCCAGCAAACGTGCCCATTGTCCGAGGCTCTGGTTGCATGACCATTTGGAATTTCATGTCCTGAAGGCAAGAAGAGGCAAACTGGTTTATTAGAAAACATGCATCAAAATTAAACAAGGGGTAGGTAAGGACAGCTCAGAAATCCCAAGGCCTTTCACCAAGTTGCACAGGGAGAGCGAGACCAAAAGCTGTACTGAGTGGGGGAAAAAGGCCTTTCTGCATCTATTGAGATAATCATGTGTTTTTTGTCTTTGGTTTCATTTATGTGATGGATCACATTTATAGATTTGCATATGTTGAACCAGACTTGCATCTCCGGGATGAAGCCATCTTGATCATGAAGGATAAGCTTTTTCATGTGCTGTTGGATTTGGTTTGCCAGTATTTTATTGGAGATTTTCACATCAATGTTCATCATGGATATTGGCTTGAAATTTTCCTTTTTAGTTGTGTCTCTGCCAGGTTTTGGTATCAGGATGATGTCCATCTCATAAAATGAGTTAGGGGAGGATTCCCTCTTTTGTATTGTTTCTAATAGTTTCAGAAGGAATGGTACCAGCTCCTCTTTGTATGTCTGATAGAATTCAGCTGTGAACCAGTCTGGTCCTGGACTTTTTTTGGTTGGTAGGCTATTAATTGCTGCCCCAACTTCAGACCTTGTTATTGGTCTGAAGTTGAGGGATTCAACTTTTTTCTGGTTTAGTCTTTGGAGGGTGTAAGTGTCCAGGAATTTATCCATTTCTTCTAGATTTACTGGCTTATGTGCATAGAGTTGTTTGTAGTAATCTCTGATGGTACTTTATATTTCTGTGGAATCAGTGGTGATATCCCCTTTATCATTTTTTATTGCATCTATTTGATTATTCTCTCTCTCTTTTTTTTTTTTAATAGTCTTGCTGTAGTGGTCTGTCTATTTTGTTGATCTTTTCAAAAAACCAGCTCCTGGATTCATTGATTTTTCAAAGGGCTTTTTTTGTGTCTCTATCTCCTTCATTTCTGCTCTGATTATAGTTGTTTCTTGTCTTCTGCTAGCTTTTGAGTTTTTTGATCTGGCTCCTCTAGCTCTTTCAGTTTTGATGATGGGGTATTGATTTTAGATCTGTCCTTGTTTCTCATGTGGGCATTTATTGCTATAAATTTCCCTCTAGACACTGCATTAAATGTGTTCCAGAGATTCTGGTATGTTGTGTCTTCATTCTCATTGGTTTCAAAGAACATCTTTATTTCCGCCTTCATTTCATTGTTTATCCAGTAGTCATTCAGGAGCAGGTTGTTCAGTTTCCCTGTAGTTGTGTGGTTTTGAGTGAGTTTCTTAATCCTGAGTTCTAATTTGATTGCACTGTGGTCTGAGAGACTGGTTGTTATGATTTCCATTCTTTTACATTTGCTGAGAAATGATTTACTTCCAATTATGTGGTCAATTTTAGACCACATAACTAATGCTGAGAAAAATGTATATTCTGTGGATTTAGGGTAGAGAGTTCTGTAGATGTCTATTAGGTCTTCTTAGTCCAGATCTGAGTTCTAGTCCTAAATATCCTTGTTCATTTTCTGTATTTTTTTTATCTGTCTAATATTGACAGTGGAGTGTTAGTTTCCCCGCTATTATTTTGTGGGAGTCTAAGTCTCTTTGTAGATCATTAAGAACTTGCTTTATGTATCTGGGTGCTCCGGTATTGGGTGCTTATATATTCAGGATAGTTAGCTCTTCTTGTTGCATTGATTCCTTTACCATTATGTAATGCTCTTCTTTGTCTCTTTTGATCTTTATTGGTTTAAAGTCTGTTTTATCAGAGACTAGGACTGCAATCCCTTGTTTTTTTTTTGTTTTTGTTTTTTTGCTCTCCATTTGCTTGGTAAATCTTCCTCCTTCCTTTTAGTTTGAGCCTATTTGTGTCTTTTCATGTGAAATGGGTCTCCTGAACACAGCACACTGATGAGTCTTGACTCTTTATCCAATTTGCGAGTCTGTTTCTTTTGATGAGGGGCATTTAACCCATTTACATTTAAGGTTAATATTGTTATGTGTGAATTTGATCCTGCCATTTGATACTAGCTGCTTGTTTTGCCTGTTAGTTGATGCAGTTTCTTCATTGTGTCAATGGTTTTTACCATTAAGTATGTTTTTGCAGTGACTGGTACCGGTTTTTCCTTTCCATGGTTAATGCTTCCTTCTGGAGCTCTTGTAAGATGGGCCTGGTGGTGACAAAATCTCTCAGCAATTGCTTGTCCCTAAAGTATTTTATTTCTCCTTCATTTATGAAGTTTAGTTGGCTTGATATGATATTCTGGGTTGAAAGTTATTTTCTTTAAGGATGCTCAGTATTGGCCCCCCAGTCGATTCTGGCTTGTAGGGTTCCTGCTGAGAGATCCACTGTGAGTCTGATGAGCTTTCCTTTGTGGGTAACTGGACCTTTCTCTCTGGCTGCCCTTAGCATTTTTTCCTTCATTTTAAACCTGGTGAATCTGATGATTATGTGCCTTGAGTTCGCTCTTCTTTAGGAATATCTTTGTGGTGTCCTCTGTATTTCCTGGATTTCAATGTTGGCCTGCCTTGCTAGGTTGGGGGAAGTTCTCCTGGATAATATCCTGAAGAGTGTTTTCCAACTTTGTTTCATTCTCCTGTCACATTCAGGTACACCTATCAAATGTAGATTAGGTCTTTTCACATAATCCCATATTTCTTGGAGGCTTTGCTCATTTCTTTTCACTCATTTTTTTCTAATCTTGCTTTCTCATTTTATTTCATTGAGCTGATCTTCAATCTCTGATATCCTTTCTTCTTGATTAATTCAGCTATTGAAACTTGCATATACTTTGTGAAATTCTCGTGCTGTTTTTCAGCTCCATCAAGTTGTTTATGTTCTTCTCTAAGCTGGTTATTCCAGTTAGCATTTCGTCTAACCTTTTTTCAAGGTTCTTAGTTTCTTTGCATTGGGTTAGAATATGCTCCTTTAGCTCAGAAAATGTGGCACATATACACTATGGGATACTATGCAGCCATAAAAAAGGATGAGTTCATGTTTCTTGGAAGAACATGGATGAAGCTGGAAACCATCATTCTCAGCAAATTGACACAAGAACAGAAATCCAAACACTGCATGTTCTCACTCATAAATGGATGTTGAACAATGAAAACACATGGACACAGGGAGGGGAACATCACACACTGGGGCCTGTTGAGGGGTAGGGGATAGGGGAGGGATAGCATTAGGAGAAATACCTGATGTAGGTGATGGGTTGATGGGTGCAGCAAACCACCATGGCACATGTATACCTATGTAACAAAACTGCACGTTCTGCACATGTATCTCAAAACTGAACGTATAATAAAATAAACTCATGAGATTAATTAATATTTAAACATGTGCAGTAGCTGTTGCAAACTAGATATCTAAATTCATCCAGCAAATGAGTTTTATTTTGTCAGGAAAGTGGGATTATCTTTAAAATTATTTATAAATGTAATTAGATAAGCTCACCAGGAGATTCGCCATTTCCAATGACTTCATAAATGATCTCCTTCACATTATTTTACCTGTGTAGTTCCTATAGGAATTTGCAGTTTTACCTTTCATTTAGAGAAGCACATGTCTCACCGGATGCATAAGGAAGAGCAGAGCACATGATGAAGATAAAATTACATCAAAATTCCTGAGCTGCACTTTATTAGTGGGGGCAAATGTAAAAACCGAATTATATCACAACAGTCTATCTCCATGTATAAAGAGGAAATAATGCCATCAGCACTCTCTAAGGCTGTCCAACAGAATTCTCTGTGATGATGAAAATGTTCTATGTCTGCATGATTCATTATGATAGCCACACATCACATGTGACTATTGAGCATTTAAAGTGTAATATGTCCAGAAACTGAATTTTTCATTTTGTTCTAAGTAATAAAATATTAATTTAAATTTTACTTACCTCAGATGGCCAGTGGCCATCATGTTGGACACGACAACTCTAGTCCATCTGTAGGGATCCAGGTTGGTAAAAATTCACAGTAAACAAATATAGCTTTTGTTATTCTATTTCTTAATCTGGGGAAACTAAAGCCATTTGATTCTTAATCAGTTTGGTTAAAATTAATAGCCAAGTTACAAAGCAATCTCTGAATATATGTTAACCAATACTGTCATGGGAAAAAATGTGGAGGAGAAAAAGAGTGGTGGAGAAAAAGACATCTAGAAGTTAGGAGTGAGAACGAGTATTCTTAGGTAAAAATGTTAAAACTCTTTGTCACGGCTGAATTCCGGGTAAGGGTCACTGCTTTCCACAATATATCAGCCATTTTCTCCCTAAATTGGATGTTATATGGTATTCCATCTGTGCTGTTTCAGAATCCAACTGTGTTGGACCCTCTATGGTTTCTTCTCTCCCCCAAAATATGCTCATTGAAAGCAAAACCAAGTAATAATAACTATGTAAGATCATATGGCATCTTCTGGGATCAAGGTTGAATGTTGATAGTGATATTAAGGACAAGTTCACTGAAACCTAAATTAACCCCTACCTCTGCCCCAAAAACAAAACATTTGCTAAAAGATTATGGTAGGGAAATCTATTTTCTGTGAAGTCAAATCCCTTTTTAACTTTATGAAATTCATGAGGGTAAGCAGTAGTGTCTTGAATTCTGAACCCTTGCCCAGGTGCCTGACATTTTAAAAGTTAACCTGGCCTGTCTCTGCCATGTGATAATACTCATTTTCTCCCTGGGTGTCTTAAGGCATGACTTTTAGGACTAATGTTCTTACTCTTCATAGATGGTAGTAGGTAACTCAAGTTTACTAAGGTCTCCAAAATTCAAACTCAAAAGGAAAACCAAAAAAAAAAAAAAGGACACATAAGAGAAATTATGAAGATATACAAAAAAAATAAACATATTTTCACTATCAAAACTGGCCAGAACTACACCCAGAGGGAAGTTTAAGTGCCTATAAAAGTAGTAGGAAATCATGGAAAGTAAGTGGAAACACAAATGGAAGAGGAATTGGAAGGTAATGAGAGGAAAGAACCTATAAAGTAGAGAAGGAAAAAACGAATGACCTTTTGTGCAAGACTGATATTACCTATACTGGATTATTTTATTAATAGATTTTCTCTATAGTCATTTCAATACTTATATCAGTACTTTAAATTTCTGCATGAATTAGTTGATACCAATCTTGAAGAAGCAAAAATAGAGGAGTGGAAAATGAAGATAGTGAAAAGGAAACATGAGGGGGGAAGGTGTAAAATAAATTTAAAAGTACTTTCGGTATTCCATAGTAGTATGTCATAGTTTGAAATTTTTTGATGGGAAGGGGAAGTGGGGACAGGGTCTAGTGGGAGAGAGAAAGAAAGAGTGAAAGAGAGAAGCAAGAACTTGAATAGGATTAAGGAGAACTTTAGGGAATATTGTAGTAACTATACTAATCATCTTCCTCACATTTTATGCTCTGGTTGCTTCCTTGCTACCTTCTCAGAGCTTCTGACTGTGGCTTTGTTCTCTGCTCATCATTCTCAGGCTAACAATCTCACGGGCACACTACAATCTTTCTATTCCAACCACATCTTCCATGAAACGTATGTGCTGTCACTGTCTTGGTCCACCTGGGTGACGTTGACTTCAACTGGCCTACCGGAGTATCTGCCATTTCAAGTCTTGGCTTCATAGAAACTTGCAGGGCAACTGCTCATAATCCATCTCCATCAGGTGCTGATTATCCATCATGAAAACCAAAATACAATGACAACTTCTACTTTAGGAATGTGTAAATCAAGCAGAATTCGAACTACGCCTTCTTCTTGAGATTTCTGCCAAATTTTCTAATTATGTATTTATGAACGGATGATGATATTCAGCTCTACAAAATTTCTGTCACCTCCATTTATGAGCATTGAAATTAATGCAAGGCAAATCCTAGAAAATATATTTTTCCAACACATGAAGTGTTGGGAAGCTCTTTAACACAACAGCTGTTTCCAGTTTAATGTAGTTAATCTACCACTTCTTTGAAGACATGAGACTTGGCATGTTGCTCTCTTTACCCCAAACCTAAATGAGTCTTTCCAAATCAGCATGTTTTTGCCTAGCATATAGGCAGTTTGCTCTTCCTTTGGGTACAAATAAATCTCAGCAGAAAAGAATTTTGAAGATATATGTAATGATCTGACTGAGAACCTTCATATATCCATCTGTACTAATATAAAACAGGCACAAGATTAAAATAAGTTCCATATATTTTGAAAATAAGCTTTAATTTTTTGAACAGTTTTAGCTGCACAGCAAAATTGAGCTCAAAGTAGAGAGTTCCCATCTGCATGTGCCCTACACATGCATAGCCATCTACATTCCTAACAGCTTCCACCAATGTGACATATTTGTTACAGTCGATAAACTTGCATTGATACGTCATCATATCCCAAACTCCATAGTTCACCTTGGGGTCCACTCTTGGTATTGTACATTCTATGGGTTTATACAAATGTATAATGACATATTCACCATTATAATGTCATACAGATTAGTGTCATTAACCTAAAAATCTTCTTTGTTCTACTTATTCATCTTTCCCTGTATCAAACTCCTGGCAATCATTGTTCTTTTGCTGTGTTCATAGTTTTGCCTTTTTGAGAATATTATATGGACAGAATCGCACAGAATAAAGCCTTTTCAGCTTGGCTTCTTTCACTTAGTGATATGCATTTATGGTTCTTCCCTGTTTTTCATGGCTTGATAGCGCATTCCTTTTTAGCAGTGAGTAATATTCTATTGTCTGAATGGAATATAGTTTATTTAGTCATTCACTTACTAAAGGATGTCTAGTTTGCTTCCAAGTTTTGGCAATTACAAACAAAGCTGCTATAAACACCCATGTGAAGGTTTTTGTGTGGACATAAATTTTCAGTTCCTTTGGGTAAATACTAAGAAGCTCAATTGCTGGATGGCATGGTATATGTATGTTTCGTTTTATAAAAAATTGTTAAACTGCCTTTGAAAGTTGCTGTACCATTTTGTGTTTTCACCAGTGATGAATGAGAGCTCCTGTTGCTTCACATGTTTGCCAGCATTTGGTGGCATCAGTGTTTTGGCCATTCTAATGGGCATGAAGTGGTATCTTATTGTTGTTTTAATTTGCAGATTCTTAATTATACATGATGTTGAGCATCTTTTTATATACTATGCATTTTTTTTCAGGACAATAAAATGTAGTCCTAGTATTTTGGTAAGCCAATTTACATAACCCAAGTGCAAGTAAAAGTTAGCAATAGCATACAAAATGATAAAGTGGTAGGTGAAAGGAAAGTGGAATTGGGCCATGACCCCATTTGAAAATGTTCATACTGTTTTCACTGCAATCTTTTCGGGCCATTGGTAAGTAGGAAGTTAAAAGTGAGTGCCGTTTGTTGACACTAGCAAAAAGTGAGCTGTTTGCAATTGGTGATAATCTCTAAGAAGTGTGATATAATCATAATCCAGAATATTGATTTATCAACATTATTTATGGATGAGTTGTAGAAATAAAAACAACTTGAAAGAAGCAAAATATTATACACACACACACACACACACACACACACACACACACACACACACACCCCTCCATCTTTCTACCTCTTAAGGTTGAATTTCCAAGATAACAGAACATTATAATGTTCTGCTCTAAGACAGTTCCTAAATTCTAAGATAGTTCCTAAAATGTCCACCACATGGTATGCACACCTGAATGATCCCTTCTCCTTGTTAGCACTCCTGACTATGATGGAATTTCACACCTGTAATGAGGTTACATTATGTGGCAAATGTAAAGGGACTTTGCAGATGTAATTATGGTTCATAATCAGTTGATTTAAGTTAATCAAAAGTGAAATTGTCATGTGTCAGACCTAATCATGTAAGCTCTATAAAGAGGGTCCAGGCCTTCCCTAGAGGGTGAGGTTTGAACCTGGAGTCTTCTGCTGACCTTGAAGAAGCCAATAGTCATGCTATGAACTGCTTATGGTGGAAGCCAATTTGCAAGGATCTGAGGATGATCTGAAAGCAGTGTTCAGCTGACAACAAACAAGAAAATAGGGACTACAGTACTAAAGCCTCCAAAAAACTGAATGTGCCAACAACAAAATGGGCTTGGAAAGAGATTGCTTCTTGGTAAGAGCCCAGCCCATCTAACATAATGATGGCAGCCATCTGAAACACTGAGTCAAGAACCCAATTGAATAATACCTACATTTCTGTCCTGCAGAATCTGTGAGATAATAATCAAGTGTTTTAAGCCACTAAAACTGTGGCAATTTAATATTTATCCATAGAAAACTAAAACACTTTTTACGTTATGTTTTATTTTTATTTTTTTGAATATTCTAAATAAACTTATTTTCTCATCTTTGTAAAACTATTCTGTTATTTTAATTTCATGTTGAAAAAGTTTATCATAAAACTCTTGATTTTATAGGTAGTTCTTGTTAGCATTTATATTCATCACTAGTTTTGAAAATTTAAGATTTAGATTTCTTTTGAGTCGCTCTCTTCCTATGTCTCTTTTCATCTCTATTTCTCTTCTACCCACCGCCTCAACTAGCAAACTATTTTGTTCTTGTCTCCAGCCAAACTACTGGATATCAGTCCGAATCCAGGACATTTACAGGCTTTTGTAACAATAACAACAGCAACCGCAAGAATAAATTGCAAATCAGAAGTGTCTTTCAAACAAGTCACATCAACTTACCCACTTGTTCAAAATTCTTCTAAGACTCCCATTGTTCTAAGGATACAGAACAAAGTCTTAAATTTTCTAGTAAGACTAAGTGAATTGGCTCCTGCCTACTGTCCTCCCCAGTCATATTCTACTGAACATAGTCATATTCTTGCTCTCTCTTCATCAGCTGCTGAGGACTTCTCATAATATGTTGGGTGTATATTCTCTACCTTCTACCACAGGGTCATTGTATATATTGTTAATTTCCCAGGAATGCTGTTCTCAGTTTCTCTTCTTCCTTAAATTGGCGAACTTTAATTAATCCTTCCAATCACATCTCTAACCTCACTTCCTCAGAAAATCTTTCCCTGACCTTCCAAACAATATTTTCCTTTCCTTCTGAGTTTTTCTCAGTTATAAAATTATACCTTAATTGATGTGATTCTTTGAAATACATTATTTGTTCCACCAAACTGTGTACTGTATGATGAGATCAAAGACCGTGCCCTTATTTCTGCCTTAGGCATAGTGTTTATCGATTAGTAAATGTACATATTTGTTGAAAGAACAAAGGGTTTCACTCCATGACTATTTTTGATCACAGTGTGTACCAAGTTTAGACACACAGCAACAAGGAAAACAAAGGACTGACCTGGGTCAATGCTTTCTGTCCTGGGCATTAGAAACCTGTGGTATACCAGAACTCAGGAGCGGTTACCTTTAAGTTGAACTGGTCAAGTCATTCTGGTTACATGCCTGAATGCCTAAGGACTACAATGTTCAGACAGAGGAAACTAGTCTGCAGGAGAAAGAAAAAAAGGAAGCAGGAAGGGGAGAAGGAAGAAAGGAACGAGCAATAGGCCTGTCAAAGAAACAGAGATTCAGAAGATATGGTAACTGAGAAACAAAGAAAAGCTTCAGCTTCTAGTTTTTCTATTCCCAGCTCCCATGCCCCTACGCTTTGCTGCATTTATGTTGTGCAAAATTATCCTACTTGTGCGTGCCATGAACCTCCAATTTAGAATAAATCTGTTTGAGTAGTCAAATATGCCTTGACTCCACCAGTTTTAATTTTAAATGAAAAATGACTGTGTAAAATATAGCAAAGGAATAAATATAAGCAAATTACTTCAACTACAATAATATTAAAGACCTTATGCCATAGTCTTGTTGAATAAATATGTCTAGGATTATATTTTTATAACAAAGGAAATAGCAGAGCTCATTTGAGCATGATTTACAGAGGATTATAATTTTTTTAAGCTTTAAGTTTGAATAAAGAAAACTGTACTTTTTAATAAACTATTCCTCTTAGAATGGTTTAAAACTACCCTATAAATTTATTTTGAATCCTCTGAGATACATTTGATAACTCTTTAAAAACTTTGTATTTTTAGTGAAACATTATTTTGATTTTGGTGTTAATGATACTCAACTGTTTATCTCTCTCCAAATGTACCCAAAGAACCCTTCCATTGGTGTCTCCCACTGAGCACAAAATATGCTAATATAGTCATTAGTGTTTCTAATTTAAATCCATTAAGAAGGGAAAGATAATATTGAGATGTTACCAATTTGCAAAATAACCTAATTTATATGCATTTTCTACTCTATTTCTCAACTCTAGCTATGTTGGCAGAGCAGTAAAATGAATTTAAAGTGTTCTCTCAAAATATCCTGAGACCATTTAAAGTAGAAAGACTCTGGTGATTCAACTATTCTGTAGAGCTAAAAGAGGAAATGTTGGCAGTTTCCCACAAAATTAAAGCATAAAAAGATGCATACATACATACATGTATAGCATAATGCTCTCCTTCCTAGGCTTTCTTAAATTACCATTCCAAGTTATTTATCTCTTAAAACCCTCCATTTGTGCCATATTTATTTGCTTATGTTCACTCAAGTGATGTTTAGATTACAAATTTTTTTGTAAAAAATATTTTTGAGAACATTTAAAGTTTTCAGGTATTAATAGCATTTGAAAGATTTTGCAATTTTTACTCATGTGAATAATAGGTAGAAACTGTGCAGAAGAAACAAAGCAATATGCTCTAGAGATTGTGGATTTTTGAAAGCACGAATGCCAAAAAATGGTACTGCCTGTGACAGGTGTTGATTTATCTACGTTACAGTTTAACACCAGGGGCTATATTCTCTGACCCCAAAAGCAATCTTTATGCTTTCTAGAACCAACAAGTTTGAAAATCTTGTTGCAAACTGAGATTGCATTTCTGATTCTATCCTTAAAAATATTATGCTGAATGACCTTGGAGAAAATTGCTTACGTTCTCCAGTCTTATTTGTTTTCTAGGAAAACAATATATGTTATTGAGACTAGATTATTTTAAAAATTGCCTGTATATAGGTGAATGCACTGGCATTTCATTTTGTTATTTATGATACTGCCTCAATTTAAGGTATGTGTAGAATTTTTTTTCAATGAAAATGTATTATGATATTTATATGATGTTTGAATGACACATAGACAGCTTTACTTTGAATTTCAGTTTAACGTGTGACTTAGTCCTCTTCCAAAATAGATTGAAATCCACACCAGGGACATCACACGGCTTGCCATAACATTGGAAACCATGCAACAATTTTTTATTTCTGGTATAAAAGTTTAATGCATATGGAAAATAGAATATCTTTTATAATAGTTTAGTTCTTCTTTGATGCTTATGAAAGATGTAATTAACATCTAAGCTAATTTAAAAAACAGATCAAAACCATGAAAAAAGTTTTTTAAAATAAGTAAATTGACTTTTGAAATGCAGAAAAATATTTGAGGATATAAAATAATTTTTGTCTTATTTTAGTCGTATTCTATTTAATGAAACCACCTTATGTAGCATCTTGGCTCAGATTGGAAATGACTACCAAGGAAGTTCTACGGAGAATCGAAAGAGGGAGAAGCTGCCAGGAATGGACTAAAAGAGAAGGGGGAAGGGAAGGCTGTTCATTCATTCAGTATAGCATGATGCTGTCCTTTCATAAAATGCCATATTTTTTCACTTACTAAAGTATTCTGTAATTCCACATCAAATCTCATCTTTTCCAGAAAAATATGTCTGGATGCCTTGGTATCCATATCCATATCATATGATACTGGTATTATCATAGCAATATTTACTTCTGACATGATGTGCCAGGCATTTTTCCAAGTATTTTCCAAGTATTAATTTACTGACTTCTCATAGCTAACCTAAAAGTTAGGTTTTTATTTTACAGATGAGGATTTGGAGGTTTCTGGAAGCCAAAGATTTGGCCCTTAGATTCATAACTAGAAAATGTTAAAGTTGGGGTTGGAATTCACAGACTATCCAGAATAAGTACACTTAATCCTCAAGGTTACATTGCATATTTTTCTTTGACGTCTTAGGGCGCCTATCTATTTTAAATTTTATTCCTTTTTATTTTGTGCTGTTATCTTTTTAATACAAACATCTCTTATTTAAGGAAGTAGAGTGCAAATTTCTTAAATACAAGGGCACAGAGAAGAATCCTGTAATTATATTGAAGGAGCTGCTGAGTTTCTGCTAGGTTAATGAGACTGAAAGAACCTCTGAATCTGCTGGGCAGTTGGTCTCCTTCAATACATTTCCGTAATTTAGAGCAAGTTTCTCAATCGTGGTGCTGTGGTGTTTTGGGGCTGGGTGATTGTTTTGGGCTGTTGGCTGTACACATTGTTGGATATTTACTAGAATCTGGAGCATCTACATGCTAGATGCCAGTAATGCTCTCTTTTCCCATCCAGAATTGTGAGAACATGTCTCCAGATTTACCTATGTTCCATGGGACACAAAATCAGCCTTGGCTGAGAACCGCTGCTTTTGACTTTTCTTGACTGTTATGTAAAAAAATTTTGCAGAATTGTAAAACTCTTTGCAAATTCTGCTCTGTCACCATTTGATGAAGTTCAGCTTTCCAGATAAATGTACATCTTGTCTCTTCATTCATTTTCATGGGAACTTGTGAGCTGTTTCAATACATCACTCAGGAGTCCCTTAGACTTCCTTCCTCTTAGAGCCAAACACAAAATATTTCTTTAGCTTTTTGAAAGAGAATGTTTCCATATCTTTCAACATCTTGCTTTCCTTCTTGTTTAGGCTGTCCAGATCATCCATGATTATTGTAAAATATGTAACTAAAAACTAAAGTAGTTGTTACATCCACTGGGAATCTTGGAACATATCCCATACAGATAAAGATGGACTACTGTATATTTTAATACTCTATCATTTAAAGGTATATATATATATCTTTATTTATTTATTTTTTTCTCAATGTATTCTTTTATTTCCAATGACCTGCATGACACTTGACAAGTAAAGTGCTGGTTTAAATTCAGGACAGTGGTTGTCTGGAATTTTGAAATGACTGTATGAGTTTAATGATTTCTATGAGATCTAAAATTAAAAAGCAGATATAAGATGTGAGTCTTCACTTAAAAAAATCCATATAGGTAGATTATTTGGATGAAGTCTTTATGAGCTCAGTAGGCAATAATGTAATGGGTGATGTAATAGTTTGTCACCCAAAATAACTCTAGTTGCTCCTCTGCCTTTGGAAAGGTTAAGAAAGAGTGGGGGGAGAGGGGGTGGTGGGGGGGGGGGGGAGGGGGAGAGAGAGAGAGAGAGAGAGAGAAAGAGAGAGAGAGAGAGAGAGAGACTAGATGTTTTGAAGAAGTAAGGAAGAGAACAAGAGTTTCTGCCTGGTAATCCAGAGAATTCTCTCAGATTGTATGTAGCACCCTCAAAGCAGTACCCTCTACGAGTCTGCAAAAATCACAGCATTGCTGAACTTGGGGGTGTCCCTTAAAGGAGAAATAGCTTAGATCTCAATACCAATGCTTTTCAAATATCTGAAAAGCCTTTCCAAAAAGGACACTTACAAATAAACCCAGACAGGGAAGACTATAATAAATACTCAGCTCTTCAATGCACAGATACCAAAGAACATCTACAAGTATCAATACCATCCAGGAAAACATGACCTCACCAAATGAATTTAATAAGGCAATCCTGGAAAAACAGTGATATATGAACTTTCAGACGAGAATTCAAAATAGCTGAGTGAAGAAATGCAAATAAATTCAAGATAACACAGGCAAGGAATTCAGAATTCTATCACATGAATTTAACAAAGAGATTAAACTAATTAAAAAGAGTGAAGCAGAAATTCTGGCTCTGAAAGATGCAATTGGCATAATGAATAATTCATCAGAGTTTTTTAAGAGCAGGAAGAATCAATAACAAGAAAGAATTAGTGAGCTTGAAGACAGGCTATTTGAAAACACATAGTCAGAAAAAACAAAAGGAAAGAAAAAGAATAAATAAAGCACAACCACAGGATTTAGAAAATGGCCTCCTAAGGGCAAATCTAAGGCTTATTGGCCTTAGAGTGGTGGTAGAGAAAGAGATAGGGGTAGAAAATTTATTCAAAAGGATAATAACTGGGAACTTCCCAAACTTAGAGAAAGATATCAATATCCAAGGACAAAAAGTTTATAGAACACCAATGTGATTTAACCAAAAGAAGACTACCTTGACGTATTTAATAATCAAACTCCCAAGGTCAAGGATAAAGAAAGGATTCCAAAGCAGCAAGAGAGAAGAAATAAATAACATACAATGGAGTTCCAAAACGTCTGGGAGCAGATTCTTCTGTGGAAACCGTACAGGCTGGGAAAAAGAAAGACAACACATAAGCTGAAGGTAAACAACCTACCCACCCCCACCTCCCCCTCAAAATCCTTTTATCCTAGCATAGTATATCTGGCAAAATTACTTTTCAAACCTGAAGGAGAAGTAAACAAGTTTCTTGGACAAACAAATCTGAGGTATTTCATCAATACCAGACCAATTTTACAAGAAATGCTAAAGGGAGTACTTCAATCAGACAGAAAAGGACATTAGTGAGCAATAAATAATCACTTGAAGGTATAAAACTTATTGGTAATAATACGTACACAGAAAACCACAGAGTACGATAACACTGTAACTGTGGTGTGTAAATTCAATAAGGCAATCCTAAGTAGAGAGACTAAATGATGAACCCATCAAAAATAATAACTATAGCAACCACTTAAGATATAGAATATATAGTAAAATATAAATAGAAACAACAAGAAGTTAAAGAGCAGTAGGGTAAATGTTAGTGAGTTGTTATTTGTTTTCTTTCTGCTTGTTATTTCATTTCTTTGTGTAAATAGTGTTGTTATTATGTTAAAATAATGGATTATAAGATAATATTTTCAAGCCTGATGATAACTTCAAACCAAAAAACATACCATGGGTACACAAAAATAAAAAGCAGGAAATTAAATCATATCACAAGAGAAAATCATCTTCACTAGAGGAAGATAGGAATGAAAGAAAGAAGAAAGAGAAGACAACAAAATAACAAATTGGCTGGAGTTAAGTCCTTATTTATCAATAACAACATTGACTGTAAACAAACTGAACTCTCCAATCAAAAAACATAGACTGGATTAATGGATAAACAAACAAGACTCATTTATCTGTTACCTACAAGAAACACACTTCACCTATGAAGACACACATAGACTGAAAATAAAGGAATAGAAAAAGATATTCCAGCTGGGTGTGGTGGCTCACACCTGTAATCCCAGCATGTAGAGATGCCTAGATGGGTGGATCACAAGGTCAATAGTTCAAGACTAGCCTGGCCAATATGGTGAAACACTGTCTCTACTAAAAATACTATTTTATATATATATTGGAGGCAGGTGCCTATAGTCCCAGGTACTTGGGAGGCTGAGGCAGGAGAATTGCTTGTACCTGGGAGGTGGAGGTTGCAGTGAACCGAGATCATAACACAGTACTCCACCCTGGGGAACAGGGCGAGATTCTGCCAAAAAAAAAAAAAAAAAAAAGTAAAAGAAAAAGACATTCCATGCCAATAGAAACCAGAAAACAGCAGGATTCACTATATTTATATTAGACAAAATAGATTTCAAGAGCAAACCTATAAGAAACAAAGAAGGTCACTATAGAATGATAAAGGAGTCAATTCAGTAAGAAGATATAACAAATTTAAATATATATGCACCCAATACTGGATTACTCACACACTCACATATATAAAGCAAATATTATTAGAAATAGAGAGATAGGCCTCAATACAATAATAGCTGGAGACTTCAACACTCCACTTTCAGCATTGGAGAGATTTTCCAGATAGAGGTCGACAAAGAAACATCAGACTTAATCTGCACTATAGACCAAATTGATCTACTAGATATTTAAAAACATTGCATCCAAGAGCTGCAGAACATATATTCTTTCCCTCAGCACATAGATTATTCTCAAGGATAGACCATATATTAGGCCACAAAAATTCAAATATTCCAAAAATTGAAATAATATTAAGCATTTTCTCTGACCGCAATGGAATAAAGCCAGAAATTAATAACAAGAGGAATTTTGGAAACTATGCTATACTATAAAGAAATCAAGAAGAAAATTAAAACAATTCTTGAAACAAATGAAAATGGTAACACAGTATACCAAAACCTATGAGATACAGCAAAAGCAGTACTAAATGGGAAGTTTAAAGCTGTAAGTGCCACATCAAAAAAGACAAAAATCTTCAAGTAAACAATCTAACAATACATATTGAAGAACTAGAAAAGCAAGAGAAAACTAACACAAAATTAGTAAAAGAAAATGAATAATAAACATCAGAGCAGAGATAAGTGATATCGAAATAGAAAAATACAAAATAACAGAAAAAAGTTGGTTTTCTAAAAAGCTTAAGAAAATAGCAGAGAAGAATGAAATAAAAGCAGAAGTGTAAAAAGAGACATTACAAGATACTGCAGAATTCAATGGATCATTAGCGGAAACTATGAGCAACTATATGCTAAGAAATTGGAAAATCTAGAAGAAATGGACAAATTTTTAGGCATACACAATCTACCAAGTTGAACCAGGAAGAAATCCAAAACCTGAACAGAGCAATAGCAAATAACAAGATCAAAGCCATAATCAAAAGCCTTTCAGTAAGGAAAAGCCCAAGACCTGATGGTTTCACTGCTTAATTCTGCCAGACATTTAAAGAAAATTAAAGCCAATTCTACTCAAACTACTCTAAAAACTCTAAGATGAGAGAATACATCCAAACTCATTCTATGAGGTCAGTATTATCCTGATACCAAAACCAGGCAAAAATGCATAAAAAAAAAATTACAGGCCAATGTCTCTGATGAATATTGATGCAAAAATCCTCAACACAATACTAGCAAGCTGAATTCAACAATGCAATAGAAAGAAAGATCATTTATCATGACCAAGTAGGATTTTTCCCTGGGATGCAAGGATGGTCCAACATACACAAATCAATCAACGTGGTATACCTTGTCTGCAAAATGAAGGACAAAAATCATATAATCATTTCAACAGATGCTTAAAAAGCATTTAATAAACTGTAACATCTCTTCATGATAAAAACTTACAAAAAATTGAGGACAGAGGGAACATACCTCAACATAATAAAAGCCATATATGACAGACCCACAAGTAGTACCATACTGAATGGGGAAAATCTGAAACCCTTTCCTCTAGGATCTGGAATATGTCAAGGATACCACTCTCACCACTGTTAATCAACTTAGTACTGGAAATCCTGGCTAGAGCATTCATGTAAGTGAAGGATATAAAGGGCACCAAAATTGGAAAGGAAGAAGTCAAATTATCTTTGTCTACAGAAGATATGATTTTATATTTTGATAAAACCTAAGACTCCACCAAAAAACTATTAGAACTGATAACAAATTAAGGAAAGTTGCAGTATACAAAATCAACATACAAAAATAAGTAGCTTTTTAATATGCCAATAGTGAACAATATTAAAAAAAGTTAAAGTAACCCCATTTATAATAGCTGCACATAAAATTAAAAGTGTGGAAATTAACCAAAGAAGTGAATGATATCCATATGAAAACTAGAAAACTCTGATGAGAAAAATTGAAGAAGACAAAAAAAAAGTGGAAGAACATTCCATGTTTCTGTATTGGAATAATCAATATTAATAAAATGTCCACGCTATCCAAAGCAATCTACAGATTCAGTGCAATCCCTTTCTAAATACCAATGAAATTCTTCACAGAAATAGAAAAAATCCTAAAATTTATATGGAGCCAAAAAGCACGCAGAATAGACAAAGCTATGATAAGCAAAGAAGAAAACTAAAGCAATTACATTACCTGATTTGCATTTGCACTACAGAGTTGTAGAAACCAACAAAGCCTGACACTGGCATAAAAAAACAGACAGTTAGACCTGAATATGAAACAGAATAGAGAACCCAGAAACAAATCCACACACTTACAGTGAACTCATGTTCAACAAAGGCGACAAGAATGTACACTGGGAAAGTGACAGTCTCTTCAATAAAATGATGCTGGGGAAACTGGATCTCCATATGCAGAAGAATGAAACTAGACACTAGACACCTATCTCTCATTATATATGAAAATTAAATCAAAATGGATTAAAGACTGAAATCTAAAACCCCAAACAATGACACTACCACAAGAAAGCATTGAGAAAATCCCAGACATTGGTCTGGGCAAAAATTTCTTTAGCAATATCCAACAAACACAGGCAACCAACTCAAAAATGGACAAATGGGATCACAACAAGTTAGAAAGCTTCTGCACAGCAAAGTAAACAATCAACACAATGAACAGACAACCCACAGTATGGGAGAAAATATTTGCAAACTACCTATCTGACAAGTAATTAATCACCAGAATACATAAGAAACTCAAACATACATAAAAATATAAACAACTCTATAGGAAAAAAAGTCTAATAATCCAATCAAAAGACGGTCAAAATATTTGAATAAACATTTCTCAAAATAAGACATAAAAATGGCTCACAGATATATGAAAGAAGCTCAACATCACTGATCATCAGAGAAATACAGATCAAAAGTACAGTGAGATATTATCTCCCCTTAGTTAAAATGTCTTACATTAAATAGGCAACAACAAATGCTTGTGAGGATGTGAAGGGTAGAGAATCATTGCACACTGTTAGTACCATTAGTACATTCCCACCAACAACTATGGAGAACAGTTTGGTGGTTCCTGAAAAAAGAAAGTAAATCAATTTATCACAGAAATATCTGCACTTCTATGTTTGTTGCATCACTGTTTACAATAGCTAAGACTTGGAGGCAACCTAAATGTCCATCAATGGACAAATGGATAAAGAAAATAAGGTACATATCAACAATGGAGCACTATTCAGCCATAAAAAGAATGAGATCCAGTCCTTTGCAACAATATGAGTGGAACAGAAGATCATTATGTTAATTAAAATAAACCAGGCACAGAAAACTGAACATCGGATGTTCTCACTTATTTATGGGATCTAAAAATCAAAATAATTGAACTCATAGATACAGAGAGTAGAAGGATGGTTACCAGAGTTTGGGAAGGGTAGTGGGGGCTGGGAGGAAGGTGAGGATTATTAATAGGTTAAAAAAATAGATGAATGAATAAGTTCTATTATTTGATAGTACAAAAGGGTGACTATAGTCAATAATAACTGTACACTTTAACATAACTTAAGGAGTATAATTGAATTGGTTGAAACTCAATACATAAATCCTTGAGGGGGATGAATTTCTCATTCTCATGATGTGCGTATTTCACATTGCATGGTTATATCAAAACATCTCATGTACCTATAACTATATACAACTATTATATACCCTCAAAATAAAAAATATAAAAAGAAAATGTCCTTCAGTTTAGGATATTAGTCTTTGAAATTCTGTTCACAAATTGACTCGCTTCCTTTTTCTCTCTTTCTTCTTTGAAATTGTCTTTTAAAATTCTACCTCATAGACTAGTATTATTTTGTGTTTTCTCTCTTTTGTTTTTGTTTTGCTAAAGAGTAGTTCTCAAATTTCTCTTCCAAACTTTCTGGTGAAAAGTAAATTATTTTAATCATATTGTTAATTTGCCAAACTCTATTTTTGTTCTTGCTGCTACTTGAAAGAAATCCACTTTCTCTAGTCAGCTACATCAATAGCCACAGTTTGTCTATTTTTCAGTTTCCAGAATTGTGTTACTGCTTTTTCTTTTCTGTTCTCTTTACCATGAAGGGTTTAGCCAACTTAAATCTTATTTTTAAAGATAGACTTCACTTAAAGCAGTTATATGATCACAGAATAATTGATTAGAAAGTACACATATTCTCTATATGCTTGCTGTACCCACATATGCAAGCTTCCCCTACTATCGATATATCACATCACAGTGGTACATTTTTTATAATTGATAAACCAACATGAACAAATCTTAATCACCTCAAGTCCATAGTATATATTAAGGTTCATGCTTGATGCACATTCTGTGTTTTGACAAACATATAATGACACGTATATGTCATATAGAATAGTTTCACTGCCCCAAAATCCTGTGTTCCACTCACTCATTTTCCTCTTCACTGTAACTGCTGGAAGTCATTGCTTTTTTTTTTTTTAAATTGTACTTTAGATTCTGGGGTACATGTGCAGATCATGCAAGATTGTTGCATAGATACATCCATGGCAAGGTGGTTTGTTGCCACCATCCCCCATCACCTATACCTGACATTTCCTCCCCATGTTATCCCTCCCCAACCCTCCCTCACACTATCCCTCCCGTAGCCCTCTCCAACAGATCCCAGTGGGATGCTCCCCTCTTTGTGTCCAAGTGTTCTCATTGTTCAACACCCGCCTATGAGTGAGAACATGGGGTGTTTGATTTTCTGTTCTTGTGTCAGTTTGCTGAGAATGATGGTTTCCAGATTCATCCATGTCCCAACAAAGGACATAAACTCATCGTTTTTTATGGCTACATAGTATTCCATGGTGTATGTGTGCCACATTTTCCCTGTCCAGTCTATCTTCAATGGGCATTTGGGTTGGTTCCAGGTGTTTGCTATTGTAAACAGTGCCGCAATGAACATACTGTTGGAGGGCACTAGGGGAGGGACACCTGAGGGTAGGAAGTTGGGGGAGGGATAACATGGGGATAAATGCCAGATATAGATGATGGGGGGATGGAGGCAGCAAACCACATTGCCATGTATGTACCTATGCAACAATCCTGCATGTTTTGCACATGTACCCCAGAACCTAAAGTGCAATAAAATATATATATATTAAAAACAAGAATAATAAAAAAAAAACAAAACTGAATGCCTCTAACAGCACCCAGGTCACATTTTAAATGCTTTGCTGCTTAGAAATTTCTTCTGCCAGAAACCCTAAATCATCTCTTTTAAGTTCAAAGTTCCACAGATCTCTAGGGCACTGGCAAAATGCTGCTAGTCTCTTTGACAAAACATAACAACAGTACCTTTTCTCCAGTTCCCAACAAGTTCTTCATCTCCATCTGAGACCACCTCAGCCTGGATTTAATTGTCCATATCATTATCAGCATTTTTGTCAAAGATTTTTGTCAAAGCCATTCAACAAGTCTCTAGGGAGTTCCAAAACTTTCCATATTTTCCTGTCTTCTTCTGAGGCCTCCAGACTGTTCCAACTTTTGTCTGTTACCCAGTTCCAAGTTGCTTCCACATTTTTTGGGTATCTTTTCAGCAGTGCCCCACTCTACTGGTACTAATTCACTGTATTAGTCTGTTTTCACACTGCTGACACAGATATATCTGATACTGGACAATTTACAAAAAAGAGGTTTAATGGAGTCTTAGTTCCACATGGCTGGGGAGGTCTCACGATCATGGCGGAAAGTGAAAGGCACATCTCACATGGTGGCAGACAAGAGAAGAGAGCTTGTGCAGGGAAATTCTCCATTATAAAACCATCAGATCTGGTAAAACTTTTTCACTATCATGAGAATTACATGGTAAATACCCCGCTCCCATGATTCAGTTTCCTCCCAGTGGGTCTCTCCTACAACAAATGGGGATTGTGGGAGTTACAATTGAAGATGAGATTTGGGTGGAGACACAGCCAAACCATAGGAACACTATTTGTTTAAATGATTATATTTTTTCCATTGTATTGTTTCAGTTTTTAAAGAAATAATTTGACTATATTTAAGTGGGTCTATTTCTGGAATTTCTGTTTTACTTCATTGACCTATTTGTCTATTTTATTTTATCTTGTATCAATAATACAGTGTATTAATTAGTAGCTTTAAAGTAAGTCTGTAGGTGGGTAGTATCAGTCCTCTGACTTCAATTTTCTTCAATATTATGTTGGCTATTCTGAGTTTTTAGTCTCTCAATGTAAAAATTATTAATTTGTCAATATCCACAAAAATGATTTGCTAGAATTTTGATTGGGATTCCATGGAATTTATAGATGAAGTTGGGAAAGACTAACATGTTGACAGTATTGAAGCTTCCTATTTATGAACTGGAGTGTTTCTCCATTTCTTTAGTTTCTATTTAATTTATTTCATGAGAGTTTCATAGTTTTCTTCTTATAGATAAATAGATCTTGCATATATTTTGTCAGATTTACAACTAAGTATTTCAGTTTTGGGGTGTTGGTAAGTGGTCTCATGTTTTTAATTTCAAATTCCATTTGTTCAATACTGGTAGTTAGGAAAGCGATTTACTTTTGTATATTAACCTTGTATCCTGAAACTTTACTATAACTGCTTATTAGTTCCAGGCGTTTTTTTTTTTTTCTCTTTGGCCATTTCTTTCTGATTTTCTACACAGATAGTTATGCCATCTGAGAATAATGACAATTTTTTTCTTCTCAATCTATATAACAGATATTTTGTTTTCTTGTCTTATTGTACTAGCTGCTACTTTCAAGACAATATTCAAAAGGAGTGGTAAGAGAACATTCTTACATTTTTCTGGTCTTAATAGAAAAATTTGTTTAAGATTTTCATCATTAAGTAGGATATTTGGTGAGGTTTTCAATAGATATTCTTCATAAAGTTGAGAAAGTTCCCCTCTATTTCTACTTTTCTGAGAGTTTTTATCATAAATTGCTGCTGGGTTGTATCAAATGATTTTCCTGTGTCTATTGATATGAACATGTGCCTTTTCTTCCTTAGCTTGTTGATGTGATAGATTACATTACTTTCTTTTCGAATCTTGAACCAATCTTGCATTGCTGGGACAAGTCCCACTTGGTTGTGGCATATAATTCTCATAATGCATTGCTGAATTCAATTTTCTAATATCTTGTTGAGGATTTTTTATCTTTGTTCATGAGAGATATTGTTCTGTAGTTTTCTTTTTTGTAATATATTTGTTTGGTTTTGGTATTAGGGCCATACTGAACTCATAGAAGGAATTCTGAAGTATTTCCCCTGTGTCTATCTTCTGGAAGAGATTGTAGAGAGTTGTTATAATTTCTTACTTAAATACTTGGTAGAATTCACCACTAAATACATTTGGACCAATAAAACCATTATTTTAAATCCATTATACTTTTCTAGAATTCATGAGAGTGATATATTAAAAGCATTTGTTTGATCTACCATGTGTACAGAGAAATACAACAATTATGAAATAATTGATATAATGAGATTCATTTTTGCCAGAGTTATACATTTTGCCAATGGGAAAAACTAGAAGGAAAAGAGACAGGTGATTTGGAAATAAGAGGTTTGCTAATTCTCCAGGTGACAGATCATAAAAAATCTGAATCAAGGGTTAATTGTAGAGAGAATCAGGTCCTGATTGTGTTTCCTAAGCCAAGGAAGAATAAAGATTAAAAAATTTTTAGCCAGCCATACATTTGATTCATATAATTGACCATTGTTTTTAACCATACAATTCTTGTTGGAGTTTATTACTTTTAAATTGGAAATATGCCAAAGATACAGTAATAAGGTTTGTCAGGTGATTTTGAGAGCAATGGAGATTGGCATAGACCAAGTTTCAGAATAGCAATTGAAAATATGGTAGGCACTGCAGGATAATTTTGGCTGATATTCTAGTTGTTAATTACATTTGAGCAACTGCATGAAAATTTCCAGAGATGGCAAAGAGTGACTTTGAATGTGACTAGAAATTATCATAGGAACAAGTAGGGTTAGAAACTTTATTTGGACAGGATTATAGCTACTACCATTAACTTATTTTTACCTCCAGGGAAAAGAAGCCTGGGAAAAACATAGGCACATCTCATTTGTTAACTTTATTATAATTGTATTTAAATTGAATCATATAGTTAAATATTTTCACGTTAGAAAAAAATGGGAGGTCTCATTCAATAATGTTAATGATATACCGATCTGAGGGATATATTTTATTGTAAAAGGCCAAATGAGAAATGCAAAATGGAATTTTCTAATATTTGATAGCATGGTAGTATTTCAAATTGTAGATTAAATAGTTAACAGGTAAACTAACTGAGAAGAATAAAGTCATGGAAATAAAATAATTGTATTTAGAAATTTAAGATATTACACTATAGGAGAGATAATACTCAAAATTGATGTATTTTTTTAAACTACTTAATTCAAGATTACCATAACTCTGTTGTAATCAAGAAAATGTAGTATTAGCAAAAAATAAACACATTGATAGATTGAATATAAGAAAGAAAACTAGAAATGCAACTACCAACATCATTTTCCACAAATGGCACTGAGATAATTAGATACCGACATGCAAAAAAGAACTTCAGTTCATACTTTGAACTAAATTTGAAACTAAATTGGAATGAATCATATACATATATTTAAAACCTAAAACTGTAAAACTTCCAGGAAATATAAATGTTCATAGATTTTAGTTTCTTAGGCCACAAAAAGCATAATTCATAAAGAGAAAAATTTAATACAGTAGAAGTCATCAAAGTTTAAAAATTCTGGTCTTCAAAATAAACAACTTTTACCAAAGAAAAATAAATGATAAGCCACAGATAGGTAGACAATATTTGCAAAGTACAGAGGTGACAAAGAACTGGTAACCGAGTTATGGAAAGAACTTTCAAATCTCATTACAAAGAAAACAAATAATCCAATTAAATGGTGAAAGATTGTAACAGTATTTTACTGAAGTAGATATACAACTAGTAAATAAGCACATAAATGTCATAAGTCATTAAGGAAATGGAAATTAAAACTGCAATATATAGTACCAAACACCTATTAGCATGGATCAAATAAATAAAAACTGACACTAATAAATTCTTTTGAAGATGAAGAATAACAGTACTCTCAGATATTGCAGGTGGGAATGCAAAATGTTACATCTATATTGCAAATCAATTTGACAGAGCATCTCTTATAAACTTAAACATACATTCCCATCCTACCCAGAAATCCTCTCCTAGGTACTTAACCGAGAGCAATGAGGACACGTGTTCACGTAAAACGTGTATGCCCATATTTAGAGCTGCTCTGTTGATAATATCACATACTTAGAAATAACATGAACTGGTGGATTGTTAAGTGATATGGTTTAGATTTGTGTTCTCACCCAAATCTCATGTTGAACTGTAATACCCAGTGTTAAAGGTGGGGCCTGGTGGGAGGTGATTGCACTGTGGGGGCAGATCCCCCCATCCCATTTCTGCTCTTGTGATAGTAAGTACTCAGATCTGGTTGTTTAAAAGTGTGTAACACTGAGGGAATATATTCTTTTCCTGAGTCCACAAGGGTCCTACTTTCAAAGGCAAGAACTTCCCGGTGACATGCCTGACCTGCCTTATTCCATGTCTCCATCCAGGAACTTAGAGGTCTTTGTTTAACTTTTGAGAGTGTGGGAAGATAGAAAGATTAATTACTCTAGCGGAAGTTTAAAGGAACTTCTTTCATAGGACAAAAAACCTGAATGGGGCGTTAATTACTCCCAGGTTAAAATTCCCCTTCTCTCTCATCTGGGCGGACTCCACTTGTGGATCCCCTTCCATGACATCATTGGAGCTGCTGTCTATTTATTTCTCCGTTTTCTCTCTCTGCCTAAATAAATCACTTTCTGCAAAACTCTTTGGAGTTCGATATTTACTTAAAACTAGCACACCACACCTGGTGGGGTTCTCCCTCCCATTCTTGGGTGAGTGAGGGACCAAGGGCCTGGAAGAACACATCCTAGTGTGGGAGCTGAGCCTCCCCCATGCCATGGAACCTGGTCTCAGCACCTTCCCCATCTCTTTCTTCCTCCCTCTCTGGCCATGTAAGATGTGGCTGCTTCTCCTTCACTCTTTTGCCTAGCTTATTTCACTTAACAATGATCTCCAGTTCCATCCATGTTGTTGTAAATGACAAGATATCATATTTTCTTTTGGGTGATTAGTACTGCATTGTGTATATGTACCACATTTTCTTTATCCATTTATCTATTGATGAACACTGAATTTGCTTCCACATCTTGGCTATTGTGAATAGTGCCACAATAAACATGAGACTGCAGATATTTATTCAATACTCAATTTTTATTTGATTTTTGCAAATGGCAAATGATAGGGGTTTAATTTCATTCTTCTGTATATGGAGACCTAGTTTTCCCAGTACCATTTATTAAAGAGACTGTCCTTCCCCAGTGTCTGTTCCTGGCATCTTTGTTGAAAATGAGTTCACTGAAGATGCATGATGTTTCTGGGCCCTTTATTCTCTTCCATTGATCTATGTGTCTGTTTTAATGTCACTACCATGTTCTTTGATTACTATACCTCTGTAGTAGAATTTGAAGTCGTATAATATCATTCCTCCAGTTCTTTTTTTCTTTGCTCAGGATGTATTTGACTGTACTGAATGTTTTGTGGTTTCATGTAAGCTTCAGAATTGCTTTTTCTATTTTGCGAAAAATGTAATTGGCATTTTGATAGAGATTGCATTGAATCTATAGATTGCTTTGGGTAGTATGAATATTTTGACATAATTGATACTTCTAATCCATGAACATGGAATGTCTTTCAATTTTTTCTTGTCCATTTCAATTTCTTTCACTGATGTTTAAATATTTTTATTACAGAAATATTTTACTTCCTTTGTTAAATTAATTCCCAGGATTTTATTTTATTTGTAGCTATTGTAAATGGGATTAGTTTCTTGATATCTTGTTTCAATTGTTTGCTCTTGGGTTATAGAAATGCTACTGATTTTTGTATGTTTATTTTGTTTCCTGTAATTTTACTGAATTTGTTTTAAATTTGAATCATTTTTTTAAATATAAGATCATATTGTCTGTAAACAAGGATAATTTGACTTCTTTCATTCCAATTTTGATGCCCTTTATTTCTTTCTCTTGTCTGATTTCTCTAGGTAGGACTTCTAGTAATATGTTGAATAACAGTAATGAAAGTGAGCAACCTTATTGTATTCCAGATCTTAGAGGAAAGGCTTTTAGTTTCTCATCATTCAGTATAATATTAGCTGTGGGTATGTCGTATGTTGCTTTTATTATGTTGATCTATATGTGTATATATGTGTATATATGTAATATTATGTATATATAGTATTTTGTTCCTTCTATACCCAGTATTTTTTAGGGTTTTTATCATAAAGGGATATTGAATTTTATCAAATGATTTTTCAGCACCAATTGAAATGATCATATGGTTTTTACCCTTCACTCTGCCAAACATAATGTATCATATTGAGTGATTTGCATATGTTGAAAAATCCTTGCATCTCTGGGATAAATCTCACTTAGTCATCATGAATAATATTATTAGTGTGTTGTTTATGTCATTTGCTAGTATTTTGTGTAGGATTTTTACATCAATGCTTATCAGAGATTTTGGCTTGTAGTTTTTGTTTGTTTGTTTGTTTTTTAATGTGTCTTCGATTTTGGTATCAGGGTAATATTGGCCTCATAGAATGAGCTTGAAAGTATTCTCTCTGTGTTTATGGTTTGAGTAGAATTTGTATTAATCCACTGGTCATTTTGGAGCATATTCCTTAATTTCTATGCGTTTTATAGTTTTCAAATTTTCTCAAGTTATTGATTTCTAACTTTGTTATATTGTGGGCAGTGAAGATATTTGATAGTATATTTTTTAGTGTTTTAAAATGTGCTTTGTGACCTAACATATGGTTTATTCTTGAGTATGATCCATGTGCTGAGGAAAATAATATGTTTTCTAAAGCCATTGGATGAAATGCTTCATAAATAAATATTAGGTATGTTTGGTCTATAATATAGATTAAGTCTGATTTTGTTGTTGATTTTCTGTCTGGAAAAATTAGTCCAATGCTAAAAGTGGGGTGTTGGACTCTCTAGTTATTATTGTATTGTGGTCCATCTCTGATAATATTATTGTATTGTGGTCCATCTCTGATAATATTACTTTTTATGTCTTGGTCTGCCAGTGTTGAATGAATGCATATTTATAATTTTAATATCCTCTTGGTGAATGGACACCTTTATCATTATATAATGACCTTCTTTGTCTTTTGTTATAGTTTTATCTTGAAATATATTTTGTCTAAGTATACCTAATCCTGTTGTTTTTTGCTTTTTACTGGCATGGGATATTTTTTTCCATCTCTTTATTTTCAGTGTATATGCGTCTTTATAAGTAAAGTGTATTTCCTGTAGGCAACAGATTATCAAGTTCTTGTTTTTTTATTTTTATCTATTCAGTCACTCTTTGCCTTTTTATTGGAAAATTTAGTTTATTTCCAATAAATACAATTATCATTAAGTAAGGACTAACTCCTGTCATTTTCTCATTTGTTTGCTAGTGGTTTTGTGGTCTTCTCTTTCTTCTTTCCTTTCTTTCTGTCTTCCTTTTAATGAAGGTGTTTTACTCTGTTAGTATGATTTAATTTCTTGCTTTTTATTTATTGTGTGTCCATTGTGTGTTTTTTGATGTCAGATTACTCTGAGGCTTGCAAATAGTTTCCTATAACCCATTATTTTCAGCTGATAACAAACTTAACACTGCTTACGTAGGCTCACCAACTAAAAAACAAGCAAAATAAAATCTAATAAACTGTACACTTTGTTTCCACACTTTTAAACCTTTTGTTGTTTCTATATACATCTTATTGTATAGTCTACATCTTGAAAAGTTGTTGTAGTTATTAATTCTGATTGGTTAATGTTTTATACTTTCTACTTAAAAGCAGCTTACACACTAGAGTTATAATATTATTATATTTTATGTTTTTCTGTGTACTTACAATTACCAGTGAGTTTCATATCTTGAGGATTTCTTCTGGGACATTAACATCCTTTTCTTTCTGATTGGAGTACCCCTTTTAGCATATCTTGTAGGACAGATCTGGTATTAATGAAATCATTCAGCTTTTGTTTGTCTGGAAGAGTATCTCTCCTTCACAATTAAAATGCATTTTCACAAAATGTACTATTCTGTAGTAAAATATTTTTCTTTTCATCACTTTAAATATGTCATGCTGCTTTCTCCTGGGTCATAAGATATCCACCAAAAAGTCTTCTACCAGATATATTAGAGCTCAATTGTATATTATTGTTTTTCTTTTCTCTTGTTGCCTTCAGGATCCTTTCCTTATCCTTGACATTTGGGAGTTTGATTATTACATGGGTTGTGGTAGTTTTTTTTTTTTTTGGTTAAGTCACAGTGGTGTTCTATAGCCTTCTTGCCCTTGGATATTTATTTCTATTCCTAAATTTGGAAATGTCTCTGTTATTATTCCCTTGAATAAACTTTCTACTATTCCTTTCTTTACCTCCCCTTTAAGGCTTATAACTCTTAGTTTTGCCTTTTTAAGTATTTTTTTTATATCTTGTAGGTGTGTTTCATTTTTTAAAAAAATATTTTTCATTTTGTCTTCTCTTTTGAATATATATTTTCAAATAGCCTGTCACTCACTAATTCTTTCTTCTGTTTGAACAAATCTGCTGTTAAAAGACTCTTAATTTGCCAGGTACAGAGACTCATGCCTCTAAATCTGGTGACTCGGGTGGGTGAGGCAGGAGAGTTGCTTGAACCTGGGAGGTGGAGGTTGCAGTGATCCAAGATCATGCCAGCCTGGGTGATAAAGTGAGTGAGACTCTGTCTCAAAAACAAAACAAAACAACTCTGATGCAGTTCTTCAGTAGGTCAATTGCATTTTCAACTCCAGAATTTCTTCTTGATTCTATTTAAATATTTTAATCTCTTTATTAAATCTATCTGGTAAGATTCTGATTTTTTTATCTGCATTGTGTTGAATTTCTTTTAGTTTCCTCAAAATAGCTATTTTTAATTATATTTTAATTCTAAGGTCACTTATCTCTGTCTCTTGGAGATTTGTTCTTGGTATCTTATTTAGTTCCTTTGGTGAATTCATGTTTTCCTAGATGTTCTTCATGCTTTTGGATGTTGGTTGGTGTCTGGTCATTGAAGAGGTAGGTATTTATTGTAGTTATCACAGTCTGGGCTTTTTTGTACCCATCCTTCTTGGAAAGGTTTTCCAGGTATTCGAAGGCCTTGGGTGTTGTGATCTAAGTTTTGGTCACTGAAGCTGTATCTACATTAGAATTGACTCAAAGCTGAGTAATGCTGTAGTTGTTGCAGACTTGTACTGCATTGGTATTCTTGGATAAGATTCATTAGAATGCTCTGGATTACAGGCAGAGACTCTTGTTCTCTTCCTTTATCTTCTCTCAAACAAATTGAGTGTCTCTCTCTCTCTCTTTCTCTCTCCCTCTCTACTGAGTTGTCTGGAGCTGTGGGAGGGGTAACACATGAACGCCTTTGGCTACCACTAATAGGGCTGCACTGGGTCAGACCTGTAGCCAGGACCAGCACTGCCTCTTGCCCAAGGCCCATTGTAACCACTACTTGGCTACCACCTATGTTTGCCTAATGACCTAGGGCTCTACAATCAGCAGGTGGCAACACCAGCCAGTCTTGTGTCTTTTGCTTTAGGGTGGTGAGCAGCCCCTGGCCTTGGGTTTCTCAAGAGATGCTATCTTGGAGCTAGAGCTGGAGTCAGAAACCTTAGAAATCTACCTGGTGTTCTATTCTACTGTGGCTAAGCTACACACCAAACTCATAAGACAAAGTCCTTCCCAATCTATCCTCCCTTTTCTCCAGGCAGAGGAGTTTCTCCCCATGTTCACCACCACCACAGGCCCATGGGGAGTACTGCCAGAGTACCATGGATATTTATTTAAAGCACAGGGTTTTTCATGCTTATGATGAATTCTGCCAGTCCTGGGACTCACTTTTCAGGGCAGTGGATTCCCTTCTGGCCCAGGGTACATCCACAAATGCTGTCCAAGAGCAAAAACCTGGAATCAGGGACCCAAGAGCTCACTTGGTGCTCTTCCCACTGTGACTGAGCTGGTACCTAAGCAGCAAGACAAAGTCTCCTTCATTCTTCACTCTCTTTTCCTCATGCAGAAGAGATATCTCTCATTGCCACTACAGCTGTGAATATGCTGGGTCACACCTGAAACCAGTGTGTATCAGAGTTTCACCCAAGGCTCATGGTTGGTATTATTATTATTATTATTCAGTGCTCAAGGGCTCTTTAGTCAGCTAGGACTGGGTCCTTCCCTTCAAGGCAATGGGTTACCTTCTGTCTCAAGGTGTGTCTAGAAATGTCAACTTTACTAAGGCCTGGAATGGGGGTCTCCCGGCTCTGCTCAGTGCCCTGTCATACTGTGGCTGAGCTGGTATCCAACTTGCACAACAAAATCCTCTTTACTTTTTCCCCCTCCTCTTCTCAAATTGAATTAAAAGGTATTTTTTGGAACCGTGAGCTGTGCTGCTTGGGTTTGGGGTAGGGGTGGTGCCTTCCTTAGCTGCCAGGCTTGTGTTTCACTAGGTAACATACCCCTTAAGTCCACTGGCTTTAAGCCCAGCAGAGCACTAGAACTTGTCTAGGAGTTGCATTCCTTGTGTCCTAGACAGTCTTTCAAGTTTATTTAGGTCCCCAGAGCACTTTTTAGCCTGCCATGGCAAAGCTCACTGAAACTCAAGTTCTGACTGCTGGGATGGGTGACTCCCTTCTGACTAGGAGTTGTCAGAACACTCCCTTCATGAGTGATTGCGGATTTCTGCCTGATGTTGGCAGTCCTGAGTTCCAGTGCAAAGTCCCACAATCACTATGCTCTCTCTCCCAACAGGCAGACAGATTTTCTCTTTTTGCCAAGTGTCTGCTGCTGGGGGTGGCGGAGGGCTAACATTCTCATTTCTTTTCTTTTCTTTTTTTTTTTTTTTGCACTAATGCATCTACGATATACAAAGAATTAACTTCTATCCTATATGTCTGGAGTGGTATTAGTTATGTAACCATCTTGGGCTAATAGAAAAATTTGTTACCCAAGTCATTTTTTTCTTTTCTTTTTCTTTTTTTTTTAAGTGATAAATCTACTTTCTAAATTATTTCTTTTAACTAAATTATTAAGGTCCTAAATTCCTTAATAAAGTCCCCTGAGGTAATTTTTACAGAAAAATTATATTTTAATTTCTGAACAGTGAAAAGAGATTGGTTGGTTCTTTTTTTTTTTTTTTTTTTGTGTTCCCTGCCCTACTGGGGGAAGGATGGGCACTGAACAAGCAGTAATAATAAGGTAGGTTACTATGGAGCATATAATGGAGGAAGCTATCCAACTAGCCCACTATGAAATCCTTAACTCCAGTCCTCCATCTAAAACTAGTTAATAAATAAACATTTTCAATCAAAACCTAACATCTCCAAAACCAAACTCATTTACCCAAATTCATTTCCGCCAGCTATGTTTTTCTTTTTTTTTTTTTAAAGAGAAAAAGAGAAAGAAGGAAGAAAAAAAGAATGAAATAAAGAGAAAAAGAAGAAAGAAAAAAACAAAAGGGAGAGAGAACGGGAATCTTGCTCTATTGCCCAGGCTAGAATGCAGTCTAGAAATGGATATTAAAAGCTTTTTTTATACTAATAATTGTGTTATACAATGGAGACAGGAAGGAATAAGGGAGGAAAATAACAAACAAACAGCCAACCAATATTTCATTTAAACCTATGAAATGCTATGCAATTGCTAGGGAGTGATTTACTCCCAACCATGTGGTCACTTTTAGAATAAATGTGATGTGTTACTGAAAAAAAATGTATTTTTGTGGATTTGGAGTAGAGAGTTCTATAAATGTTTATTAAGTTTACTTGTTTGAGGTTTAAGTTCAAGTCCCGGGTATCCTTCTTAACCTTCTGTCTCATTAATTTGTCCAATATTGACAATGTAATGTTAAAGTCTCCCACTATTATTGTGTGGGAGTCCAAGTCTCTTTGTAAGTCACCAAGAAGTTGCCCTATGTATCTGGGTGCTCCTATATTGGGTGCGCATAGACTTAGGGTCGTTAGCTCTTCCCGTTACATTGATCCCTCTACCGTTATACAATGTCCTTCTTATCTCTTTCGGTTTCTATTACTTTAAAGTCTATATCTTCTCTAACAGAGAACAAACAGATGGTGAATATGTTTTCTAACAGAGTACAAATAGAGTGTTTGTATATGTTTGGAGGACTATTTTGTGAGTGTGTATGTTTTTTATGCCAGAGTGCAAGTGGAGGGTGTATATATTTTATGACACTGTACATAAGGAGGGTGTATGATTTTATAACAGAGTACAAATGAAGTGTATATATTTTTACAGCAGGAAAAAAAAAAAAAAGGGAGAGAGAGATCCAAGATGGCCGATTAGCAGCAGCTCAGGATTGTAGCTCCCACTGAAAGCGCAGAGAGTGAGTGGACGCCACATTTTCAGACGAATTTTCATTGCCTACGGACCAAGAGATTCTTGGCGGAGGAGCCCCACGGGTCGCCAGCGCGACCCTTTTGGAGGGCGCGGCCATCTTGCAGGCGCCCCGACGCGGCGGTTCTCAGTCCGGAGTATACGGGACTGAGGACTGAGTGCCCTTTTGGTTGGCGTTGGAGCTCCGGGAAAGCAGAGTCTCCCATTCAGCTGATTAAAAAGTGGACTGAAGTGGGGAACCAGACCGGGAGATTCCCGGGCAGAAAAGCGCCACGAATCTTAACGCCGCTGTTTCAGCCGGCGTAGTGGGTCACCGCAGGGGAAAGCTGGTCCCCCACAACAACAACAACAAAAAAACAGCAGTTGGAACTGCTGAGGATTGAGAGTTTCACAGCAAGTACAGCTGAACCCGGGAAGGTCCAGCTCTGTGGGGGGAGGGGCATCCGCCGAAGGAAAATTAAGAAATAGAAAAAAACTTTATAACCAACAAGCTGGACGTCCACTCAGAGACCTAATCTGAAAGTCAGCAATTACACAGACGACAGGGGGATAAATCCACAAAGATGGGAAGAAACCAGCGCAAAAAGGCTGAAAACACCCGAAATCAGAATGCCTCTCCTCCTACAGAGGATTGCAGTGCCTCATCACCAATTGAACAAGGCCTGATAGAAAATGAATGTGAGGAATCAACAGAATCAGGCTTCAGAAGGTGGATAATGAGAAACTTCTGTGAGCTAAAAGAACATGTTCTAGCCCAATGCAAGGAAACTAAGAACCTTGAAAAAGGTTTCACGAAAATGTTCCTGAGAATGGACAATTTAAAGAGGAATATAAGTGAATTAATGGAGCTGAAAAACACAATACGAGAACTTCACGAAGTATGCACAAGTTTTAACAGTCGAATTGATCAAGCAGAAGAAAGGATTTCAGAGGTCGAAGACCAACTTAATGAAATAAAACGAGAAGACAAGATTAGAGAAAAAAGGGTAAAAAGGAATGAGCAAAGTCTCCAAGAAATATGGGACTATGTGAAAAGACCTAATCTATGTTTGATAGGTGTACCTGAATGTGACGAAGAGAATGAATCCAAGCTGGAAAATATTTTTCAGGATATTATCCAGGAAAACTTTCCTAACCTAGCAAGGCAGACTAACATTCAAGTCCAGGAAATACAGAGAACACCACAAAGATATTCCTCAAAAAGAGCAACCCCAAGGCACATAATCATTAGATTCATCAGGGTTGAAACAAAGGAGAAAATACTACGGGCGGCCAGAGAGAAAGGTCAGGTTACCCACAAGAGGAAGCCTATCAGACTCACAGCGGATCTCTCAGCAGAAACCCTACAAGCCAGAAGAGAGTGGGGGCCAATATTCAACATCCTTAAAGAAAAGAACTTTCAAGCCAGAATTTCATATCCAGCCAAACTAAGTTTCATAAGTGAAGGAAAAATAAAATTTTTTGCAAACAAGCAAGTACTCAGAGATTTCATTACCACCAGGCCTGCTTTACAAGAGCTTCTGAAGGAGGCACTATGTATAGAGGGGGAACAACCAGTATCAGCCACTTCAAAGGACCCATCAGTAAGCTGCATCCAGATCCATCTTACATGCAAGGATATACAGAGACTCAAAACAAAGGGATGGAGGAAGATTTGCCAACCAAATGGAGAGCAAAAAAAAAAAAGCAGTAGTTGCAATTCTCATCTCTGATAAAATAGACTTTAACATTCTCATTTCAAGACTATCTTTCTTACCCTCTTCAGTGCATCTTTCAGTGATATAAAGTTAAAGTTAGGTACTGGCATCACTTAACTAATTTTTGGTTTCTATGAAGGTGCTTTTTTTGTTGTTGAATTTGGTGTTCCTGTAGGGAGGACAATCAGTGGAAGATTCTCTTCAGCCATCTTGCTCTACCTCCAAAATCCAACAATGCTTTCTTCTAAGTTTGTTCTATACTTCTAGTTATGTATTATAAATTGAGATACATAATATAAATTGAGATTATATAGTGAAGTTTACAGTGAAATATGTACACCTTACGTTGACAGTTTAATCAACTTTGACAAATTCTTACACATGTGTAACCCACAACACTATTATGTAGAATATTTTCATCACTCCATTAAGTTCCATTGTACCCCTTCTTAGTCAATCCCTACCCCCACATCCTGAGGCAAATATGGACTTTTATCACCATAGCTTAGTTTCGCTTGTTCTAGAACTTCATATAAATAGAATCTTATGATATCTAATATTTTGTGTCTGATTTCTTTAAGTAACCATAATAATTGTGAGATGCATTCACACTATTGGTGAGGAGTGTTCCGTATTATAACTGTTTGTTTAGACATTTTCTGTTTTTAAGCATTCTGAGTTTTGGTGATGAATTTCGCTATTGTAAATAGTTTTGTATGAACATCTTTTGTGGGCATCTTTTAATTTATCTTGCACACTTACATAAAAGTGGAATCACTAGGTCACAGAAGAGGTAAATATGCATTGTTATAAGAAATTATTAATTTTCCATGTTTATTTTTATATTACTCAACCACTACTAATGAGAAAAGCTCCAGTTGCTGTATATTCATATACATTCAAACAAAATAAAATAGTGAATAACAGGAAATGCTTACTAATAAAGTATATATTTTGATGAGAAACTTTTCATAGGATCAGTAGAAAAAGCACAGGTTCTTACTGAAGTATAAAGCCATTGAGAGGGCAAATTGAATCTATCTGCTATGAACAGCATTACAAATGTTATTACATGCCATGAAATATAACTTAGCCAAACACTTAAGGTAATATATTAAAGGGCAATTGATATTCAGGTTATAGCAAAAGACAGCAAGGACCCAAAGGAATGTTAAAGTAGCATGAATGACAAATACTCTGTTCTGTCCAAATAAAAATGAAAGAATAAAGTAACTCGAGGGTATTATGTGATCTGAAATAAAAAATAATTTTCTCAGAGGTTTCAAATCTTAGTGATACATATTTTAATTCATTCCATTATTTATTCCCATATCCCCTGAATTTGGTGCATTCATTTATTCAAGAAGTATTTATTGAAGAGCTACTGTGAACTTTGATTTTATCTAAGGATGAAGAAATGCTAAAGTAAAGACTCTGAGCTAAATCAGGAGACGATGCTATTTGCTTCATTCTGTTACTTCATTTGGTTTTTAAATTTTTTATTTTTTAAAAATGACATAAAATTGTGTATTTTTAGTGTGTACAACATGGTAATTTGAAATGTAGATACATTGTGGAATGGCTAAATCAAGCTAATTAACATATACTTTACCTAATATAGTTATCATTTTTGTGATGAAAACAGTTAAAATCTACTCCAGGATTTCTCAAGTATACAATATATTGTTATTAACTACAGTCATTTCCAAGCTTAATCTTAGAAGAAAAAGGAGAAAAAGAAAGAGAAGGAAGAAAGAGGAAGGAAAACAAGACAGAGCTAATTATTTGTGAGTCTACCAGAGAAACACAGTTAAGAACTATAGTTTCCAGCCTGGGTGCGGTGGCTCATGACTGTAATCCCAGCACTTTGGTAGGCCGAGGTGGGTGGTCACTTGAAGTTAGGAGTTCAAGGCCAGCCTGGACAACATGGTGAAACCCCGTCTCTACTAAAAATACAAAAAAAAAATTACTCAGGCACTCTCCAGACTGAGCAACAGAGTGAGACTCCAATAATAAAAAAAAAGAACTATAATTTTTAATCAATAATAAAAAAAAGAACTATAATTTTTAATCAATAATAAAAAAAAGAACTATAATTTTTAATCAAATGACTTGGCAACATAAGCTAAACAGTGGCTGTTTTATTTTATCAAATCTACTCTAAGGAAGGAATATTTCTTAGTTTGGGGATTTCACTGGCTCTGTTTATTCTATATGATACTTTTCTTTCATGTAGATCATAGTAGGTACTATATAAATCTATAGATGAGGCAGGTCCTGTTAAAAGACCCTGAAATATAAATGAAAGAATGATTTAAATTAGTGACAAAAGGGAAATATAATATGATATACTTCTCATTTCTTTACCACTTGGCTTCTAGACATTTTAATATTTTACAAGTATTTATTTGAGAGTAGGCTGATTAAATTATTTCTGAATTTATTATGTTTATGACGTTTAAAGCAGCAGTACCCAAATCCTGCACCACGGACTGGTACAGGTCTGTGGCCTATTAGTAACTGGGCTGCATAGCAGAAGGTGAGCAGTGGACAGACTGTGTTTTGTCTCCTTTCAGATCAGCGGCATTGAACTCTCATAAAAGTGTGAACCCTATTGTGAACTGTGCATGTGAGGGATCTAGGTTGTGCATTTTTTTATGAGAATCTAACTAATGCCTGATGATCTGAGGTGGAACAGTTTCATCCACAAACCACCACCCTCATTCGTTGAAATGTTGTCTTCCATGAAACCAGTCCCTGGTGCCCAAAGGTTGGGGACTACTATTTTAAAGAATAAATAATTGCATTGAGAAAGTTCTCCATTATTCTGAGTGATATTCCTCAATCTTAATTTATTAATAAGTTTCATTTTAGAGGTAGATGATGTGATGTCTCATCTTTAGATATGCTGTCATATTCCTAAAATATTTGCAAGAACTGACTTAAGTTTCCATTATATAATGTTGTACTTCCTATTACTATACAGGCCATAATTCCCGCTATTTAAAGTAGGAAAATGATTATTACCAATGTAATATTATTTTTAAAAGACATTAGACAGAAAAGATTCTCTCCCAGTTGAGTAGAAGTTCTTACTGCCCTCCTCTGCATGGTTTTTATTGTTTTTTTTCCTCAGAGAACATTCGCAAATCTCAGCATGGACTGTGAACCAGGCTTGCCTAAGTAGGGGAGTCTGCTGGGCTAAAGATAAGTCTCAGTGGAGCTTTTGATTGCTGCATTGGCTGGTGTGACAGTTTGGAACCTGGAAAGGCCTAAATATAGTGCTGCCAATTTTCTCCCACTGGACTTTAGATGAATGCTGAGGCAGTGAGGGGTTGAGATGGAAACATGCAATGAAGTTCTGTACAGTTGAACAGTGCTTAAAAGTCATAGTCCTGGCAGATGGAAGGATGTTTAATAACATCTGACAAGTTGTGCCCTTAAGATCTTTGAAAGCAGAGCAAAAATGAGGCAAATGTAAGCTGTAACCCATCCCTGGGAGGCTTACTTCTTGATTGGATGAAGGTGATCCATCCATCACTCTGGCTATCTGTAAAAGAAAAAAGGCTTGAAATCTCTGGAGGAAAGCACATCAAATTCAGCTTTTATGTTATTTTAGAAACAGTCTGTCATTTAGACAAAATTGGGTAGACATGTTAAGCAATAGTATGTGACCCAACGCACATATTATTGGAAAACAGAGTCAATAGAACCATATATTTACAAGATTCATATGTTAAATGAATGAAAATGGACTTTAATATTACTACTATAAACATGTAAGAGCACAAAGAGAAGCTTAATTATACTGCAGAAAAATTAATAAATTTACCAGAGAAATGATATGCATTAAAAAAGTACATAAATTAACATTGAAAAATCCAATATCTGTAAGGATTCACTGAATGTGTTCAGCATTAGAAACAAACAGCTAAAGAAAATCAATAGAACCTATTAAAACTAAAGCTTAGAGAAAAACAGTGAAAAAAATGACAAAGTAAAACAAAACAGCATGAAATACATAAAGAGACACTGTAAATAATTTCACCATATACATCTTGGAATCCCAGAAGAAAAGGAGAGAAAGAATATGTCAAGAAACTATGCTTCAAAAAATAAATATATATATATTTTTCAAAACTGATGAAGGTAATTAACTACACATAAAAGAATTGAATTTCATTTCAAAAAGAATTTTGAAATTAGTTTTTAATCAAAATCAAATGCTGAAGATGAAAGATCAAGAGAAAATTTGAAAAAAACAAAAACAAAAATACCGAAAACCAGTTGGGGGAAAAAAGATGAATTCTTTTCAAAAAGGCAACACTGAACCTGATGACAGACTTCCTAAGAGAATTATAAAAGCCAGAAAACAATAACATGACACCTTTCATGTCATGAGAGAAAATAAAAACCAAAGTGCAATATATTAAAGATTTCAAAAAAACACAAGTTGAGAGAAATTGTCACCAACAGGGAATACTACTTTAAACACTAAAAGATCTTTGACTAGAAGATTAATAAAGGTCCCAAGTGAAGGCAGGGGAGTTAAAGATTGTTGGGAAAAATAGCAGAGGAGAAAGGACTTACAGAGTGCCTACATAAATTGGTTATGAGTAACATATAAACAAGGAACAACAAACTGCGGAAGGCCGCAGGAGGCCTCTGAGGAGGAAGGCCTCTTCATGCCTCATGTTCCAGTGCAGGGTGACCTCAGCTCTGTTACCATAAACATTGTGCTCAAGGATGTAAAACCCCTTTGTAGTACTATGACATAGCCAGTCTTGTAGGCTCCTTGTAAGGCCCATGTTCCATCAGCTGTACATAGATAATAAGCTAAAGATAACCACATGTTCTTGTTTTGTGCAACTCCCAAACCACCACTGTTATCAATCCTTAGAATGACACACAAGTTCCGGCCACTGATTCACTTCCGGCTCACTGATTCATCCCACCATCACTCCACCCCTACCCTATAGATCATTGTCATTGTAATCAGTAAATAGTGTGGATGATCAGAGCTCAGGCCTTCACTATTTCCTCCAGCGTAATAAAGTGATGGCCCCCTGGTCCCACTTTTTCTCTTATCTGTCTTTTTCTCATTCCTTTGTCGCCGCTAAACTCGGGGTACCCACAGGTGATGTAGGGCTGGCTCCCTACATTCTGATGCCCAGTATGGGGCTCATGGATCCCTACATTTTGGCACACCAACATGTGGGGCTCATAGATTCCCTACAAAAGACAAAATAAATAACAACTAAAATTGAAAATTATGCCAGTTTCCAGAAATAGTGTCAATAATTATTAAAGGAACAATAGTGATGTTTTATGGATTATTTATTTTTAAAAAATTCTTCTCAAAATAATAATGATAATACATATTTTGTATGTATTTCTATGAGTTTTTGAAAATAGATTTATGTAACCATGACCACAAATAGTTTACAAAGCAATTTCCACCCAAGCATTCTTATGTAGTTTAGAATTCTTTGTATATTCAGGATTCAATCCTATTTTGAATATGTGGTTTCAAAATATTTTTTCTCAGTGAGTTGCTTCTCATCAAACAGGTGGAAGATACTTGACAAATTATATATAAGACCTACGTGCTGAAAAGCATAAACCATGCATGATGGTTAGTTTCATGTGTCAACTTGACTGGATGATGGGGTACACAGAGACTCAGTTAAAATGATTTCTGAGTCTATCTGTGAGGGTGTTCTAGATAAAATCAGTATTTGAATCCACAGATGGAGTAAAGCAGATTGCCCTCCCAAATATGGGTGGGCATAATCCAACTCACTGAGGGCCTGAACACAGCAAAAGTGCAGAGGAAGAGAGAATTTGCTCTTTCTGTTTGGCTACTTGAGTTGAAACTTTGGTTTCCTGATCTCAAACTGGAGTTTATGTTATTGGTGATTCTGGTTCTCAGGCCTTTGGCCTTGAACCAGGACTATACCTTAAGTTTTTCTTGGGATCCAGACTGCAGAAGGATAGCATTTCCTAGCCCTTCCATAATCATGGGAGCCATTTCCTTATAACTACACACACACATGTGCACACACCCACCCCCCCCCCCCATGCACACAGACATGCACACACACATATATGTCCGTATCCTACTGGTTCTTTTTTTTTTTTTTTTTTTTGAGACAGAGTCTCACTCTGTCGCCAGGCTGGAGTGCAATGGCGCAATCGCCGCTAACTGCAACCTCCGCCTCCTGGGTTCAAGTGATTCTTCCGCCTCAGCCTCCCGAATAGCTGAGGCCACAGGCACGTGCCACCACGCCCAGCTAATTTTTGTATTTTTAGTAGAGACGGGGTTTCACCATGTTGGCCAGGATAGTCTCTATCTCTTGACCTCATGATCCGCTGACCTTGGCCTGCCAAAGTGCTGGGATTACAGGCGTGAGCCACCGCGCCTGGCCCCTGCTGGTCCTATTTCTTTGGAAAACACTAACTAATGTACCATGTTTATAGGAATTAAAGAGACCTAAATTGAAAGATTTAATATGATCATGGATTGGATGGCTCAATATTGCTAAGCCATCAATCATTCCCAAAATTGATTCACAGATTTAAAATAATTCCAAATTTCCAGCATCTTTTTTTCTTAAAAAAAATGACATGCTGACTTAATTATTTACATTTGAAAATGTAGAATAACTAGCCAAAAGAAATTTTGAAAAAGAAGAACACAGTTGGAGGATTTCACTTTCTGAAAAAAGTCTTAGTAAAAAGCTGTTGCATTCAAGACAGTATGGTGTTGTCATAAATAAACACATAGAGCTCAATGAATTTCTCCAACATAGGGGATCTACAGGTATACTCATATCTCTATCTCTCTCTCTATCTACCTACCTACCTACCTACCTATCATCTATCTAATTGATTTTCAAAAATGCTGTCAAAGTAATTCAGTGTGGAAAGGGTAGTCTTTTCATCAAGTAGTGCTGAAACAATTAAATTTTAATTAAAAAATAAACCACACTGTCTTCCTCACACCAAATACAAAAAGAGACTTTTGTTTCTATTTGTATCTGTATATTTTTGAGATTGATCCATTTTGTGATGAGTCATTGCAACAGTTCACTCTCTTTAATTGCTGTGTAGTAGTCCATTTTAGTTATAACTGCTTATTCTTTTAATAGCTTTATTGAGAAAAAGTTCACATATCATTAAATTTACCCTTTTAAATTGCTAGATTAAAAGGGTTTTAGTATATCCTCAGAGTTGTGCAACTATCATCATTATTTAATTTTAAAACTTTTTCATTGCTTTTTCACTTCGTTTTTATTATACTCGGTGTAATAAAAATAGTTATATACTGAAATTTGGAGGTAAAACACAAACATTTAGAAGAAAAGAAAACATTTAGAATGATATAGGCAAATATTTCTTAGACAGGACACAGAAAAAAGTACTATCTATAGAAGAAAACAAAGTTTCCAAATCAAAATTTTTGTCTCTTCGAAAGGTATCATTAAGAAAATTTAAAAGCAAGTTATATATATTGAATAAAACTATACATATATGTTCTACAGTTTTATTTCATGAATATATAAAAAACTCTTACAACTCAATATGGAGACGACAATCCAGTGAAACTAATCAAGTATTTGAGTACATGTTTCACAAAGGAAGATGAACAATTAGCCAGTATTTAAATTACTAATATTTAATATCAGTATTTATCAAGGACATATTAATTAAATCTATGATGGGATTCTACTAAACAACTTCTATAATGGTTAATATTATTAGTACTGAGAAGACCAAATATTGAAGAGATTATGTTGCAGTTTTAATATGCACCAATTATAATATATAGCTCTCATATATTACTGGAGATATTGAAGAATCATACATCCAGTTTGGAAAACGTTCAGCAATTTTTAGGTGTACAAATTTACAAGTCATGTAACCCAGAAATTAATGTAAATGATATAAAAAAGGAAAGAATTTTCATAGCATTTTTCTTAATGGCCCCAAACTGGAAGCAAATGAATGCCATCAATGGGTGAATGAATAAGTAAACTGTGGTACATTTGTGTTACTTCATTTAGTTGCAATGTCTGGAATAGACAAATTCATAGAGACAGAAAGTAGGTGAGTGGTTTCCTGGGTGTTGGGGGGCAAGGTTATGGGGACTGATTGCGAAGGTATGGAATTTCTTCTTAGAGCAATAAAAAGTTTTAAAATTAGATAATGTTAATTGTTGTACAACTCTGAGAATATTTAGTAATTTAAAAGGGTGAATTTAATGCTATGTGAACTTTAGCACAATAAAGCTGTTAAAAGAACAAACATAATAATAAAATGGATTACTACATAGATATTAAAGAGAATGAACTGCTACAATGACTCATCACAAAATGCATCAGTCTTAAAAATATACTGACATAAATAGGAACAAAAGAGTGCATTCTGTTTTACTTCATTTACATATATTTAAGAAGATGTAACATATAGAGATAATGACAGAGGTCAGAATAAACAGGTTAGTCTACAGTAAGAATAACTGGAGGTATTCTGGAAAGTGGCATACATGGCAAAGTGTCATCTTAATGCATGCATGGAAAGGCATCATCTTAAGGAAATGTTCTATGTCTTCATCGGTCTGGTGATTATATAAATGTATATATTATATGTTAGCATCTCTGAGACATACAAAAAGGATTGGTTCACTTTATTCAACTTATTGTATATATAATATCTTATAAAAAGAGCTCAAGATATCTAATATATTATTGTCAGAATTTTATCAGAAACTATATAAAGTAGTTTATTTTTTGAGAACTCAAATGGTTATATGAAAATTACTCTTCTTTATTATTTCTGTACTTATCAATAATGACTTAACTGCAAATAATACAATGTCTCACTCTTTTGTCATCTCAGTCTTGATGGGGCTATGGGTAAGAAAAAGCTTCTTAGGCAAATATTAAACAGCTTCAGGTTTTAAGGATATAATTTGTTGCTCTGGTTAATACTCTTATGATGTCCCTATTTGTAATTCCAAAAGAGAAAAAAATAGAATGTTGAAATGATATGTAATAAATTATGCTTAGAATATTATAAATAAAAAATATTTTCCAAAATATCATTGGATGAAAATGCATGGAGATATGAATTTGCAGTAATACACACACACACACACACACACACACACACACACACACACTAATTAGTGATAGGTGGAATTTTTCAGAAATAATTTAAATGCTAATGTATCTGGTCAGATCTTTCAGCTGGGAAACAAGTGGGCCTGTTTTTGTTGTTTGCTCTCCCAGCTTCCAATATCTGTCTACCGAGAAAAATCATTTTATGAATTAATAAAAGCTTTCCAGAATGAAAATAGAGGGATATACAGCTTAATGGCTAGAATGTGTTGCCAGGATTTTGTGGTTTATACAATATTTTATGACTAGAACAATCCTCCAATGCACTGAACTTTAATGATGAAATGTCAGCTTCCTACTGAGCAGTTCAGGAGCCAGGCCCACACCTCCTTCCTTCTAGAAGAGTTGTCATTTATATCCACCTCCAGCAAGCAAAGTTGTGAAGATGGTATGATGACATTAAGCATTTTTCATCTTCCAAATAAAAATTTTAAAAAAATATTTGTAAATAAAACCTTTAAACATATTTAGCACTTCAGTTTTCTTCAACAATGAAGGAAAGAGTGGGGGAAGGTAAAAAAAAAAAAACATGATAAGAAAGATCCAGATGAACCTTTTGATTTTATCTTGAATTTGAGCCCTTTCAAAACAATGTGTTTACTGTTCCTGAAAAAACATCACAATTTTTTAAGTCATTACTTTTCATGTTGACCCATGAGTAATAGATGCAGTCCAATTCGGTGACTAAGGGAGATCAAATGTGGCTTGATATTAAAGTCAAACTACGAAGAAAAAGGGTTTCTATGTCACCATCTGAAAAATAATCTCTTTAAAGTTCTTAGTTTATCCATGAGGCACTACAATAATTAGTTTGACTAATGAGTGAACTGTTATTCTCAAGGGATTATGTCTATTAATATGAACTCTATGGCTTTTACCAAGTTAATCATTACTCCCTGTCCTGTGATATCCTTTCCTTTTCATTCACTTGTTCTTTTTTTTTTTTTTTTTTTTTGAGACGGAGTCTCCCTGTCTCACCCAGACTGGAGTACAGTGGCGTGATCTCGGCTCACTGCAGCCTTTCCCTCCTGAGTTCAAGTGATTCTCCTGCCTCAGCCTCCAGAGTAGCTGGGACTACAGGCATGTGCCACCACACCTGGCAAATTTTTGTATTTTTAGTAGAGATGGGGTTTCACCATCTTGGCCAGGCTGGTCTTGAGCTCTTTACCTCGTGGTCCACTGGCCTTGGCCTCCTGCTGGGATTACAGGCATGAGCCACCACGCCCAGCTATTCACTTGTTCTTAGAAACTATCTAATTTTGTGGAAAATAAAAACTCAGACAGGAAATACATCTTGAGAGAATCAGGACACATAGGACACCTGTCATTGGATTCTACTTTGTGAAACTACAGTGACTGGCCTTTTGATTCAGACCTAGATGTTAACTTAAACTATGTGCACTCTTACCAATTTTTAACATGTGCACTCTTACCAATTTTAAACCATGTGCACTCTTACCAATTTTTAACAAGTTCACTGATACTTTCTCTTGAAATTTCTTTTATGTGCTTATGCATAATATCTTATATGCCATTTCCAGTGTCATTTTTATTTAGAGGGAAGTGATAAAAGGAGTTGCAAAGTAATTGTTTGTATAATCATTCATTAATTTTACAAGTTATTTCCAATTTTATACATTTGTTCTTAAGTAGTGCATTTTGAAAAATTTATTTTAGGTTTAGGGGTACACATGAAGATTTGTTAAATAGGCAAAATTGTGCCGTGGGGCTTTGTTGTACATATTATTATATCAAACAAGTATTAAGCTCAGTACCCAATAGTTATCTTTTCTTCTCCTCTCTTCCTCCCACCCTCCCACCTCAAGTAGACCCCAGGGTCTATTGTTTTCTTCTTTGTGTTCATAAATTCTTAACCTTTATAAGCTCCCAATTATAACTGAGAACATTTGGTATTTAGTTTTCTGTTCCCACATTAGTTTGCTAAAGATGATAACCTCCTACTCCATGTTCCTGCAAAATACATAATCTTGTTCTTTCTTTATGGCTGCATAATATTGCGTGGTGTATAGGGACCACATTTGTTTTAATACAGTCTGCCACGGATGGGTTCCTTGTCTTTGCTATTGGGAACAGTGCTTCAATGAACGTTTGCATGCATGTGTCTTTATAGTAGAATGATTTCTATTCCTCTGGGTATATACACCCAGTAATGGGATTGCATGGTCAAATGGTAGTTCTGCTTTTAGCTCTTTGAGGAATTGCCGTACTGTTTTCTGCAATAGTTGAACACTCCCACCAACAGTGTTTAAGGGTTCCCTTTTTTCCACAACCTCATCAGCATCTGTTATTTTTTGACTTTTTACTAATGGCCATTCTGACTGGTGTAAGATGATATCTCATTGGATTTTCATTTGCATTTCTCTAATGAAAAATGATATTGAACTTATTTTTCATATGCTTGTTGAATGCATGTATGTCTTCTTTTGAGGAGTGTCTCTTCATGTCCTTTGCCCACTTTTTAATGGGGTTGTTTGATTTTCTTTGTAAATTTGTTTAAGTTTTTTATAGATGCTGGATATTAGACCTTTGCCCTATGCATAGTTTACAAACATTTTTTCCCATTATATAGGTTATCTGTTCACTTTGTTGATAGTTTCTTCTGCTGTGCAGAAGCTCCTTAATTTAATTAGATCCAATTTGTCAGTTTTTGCTTTTGTTGCAATTGCTTTTAGTGTCTTTATCATGAAGTCTTGCCCATTCCTATGTCCAGGATGGTAGGTTGTCTTCCAGGGTTTATGTAGTTTTTGGTTTTACATTTAAGTCTTTAATCCACATTGAGTTGATTTTTGTATGTGGTGTGAAGAAGGGATCCAGCTTCAATCTTCTGAATATGGCTAGCCAGTTATTCCAACACCATTTATGGAATAAAAAGTCTTTTTCTCATTGCTTATTTTTGTGAGCTTTGTCAAAGATCAGATGGTTGTAAATGTGTGGCTTTATTTCTAGGCTCTATATTCTATTCCATTGTTCTATGTGCCTGTTTTTGTACCAGTACCATGCTGTTTTGGTCACTGTAGCCTTGTAGTATAGTTTGAACACATGAAAAACAACATTCATCATGACCAAATGATATTGATCCTGGGGATGCAAAGACAGTTCAACATATGCAAATCACTCAGTGTGATGCATGATATCAAAGAATGAAGGAAACAAAATTTTAGGGTCATTGCCATTTCTGCTGAAAAAGCATTTGATAAAATTCAACATTTCTTCACGATGAAAACCTTCTAAAATTTTGGTACAGCAGGGAACATATTTCAACATATAGAAAGCATACATGACAGACACACAGTTGTAATAGTATCATACTGAACGAGGACTATCTGAAGGCTTTTCTTCTAAAATCTGGACCATGAAAGGGATGCCCACTTTCACCAGTGTTATTTAATGTGTTACTGGAAGTCCTAGCTAGAGTACTCAGACAATAGAAGGAAATAAAAGGCATCCAAATTGGAAAGGAAGAAGTTGAATTTTCCTGCTTTACAGATGATATAATCTTATATTGGGAAAATCTAAAGATGCCACCAAAATCTGTTAGAACTGATAAACTAATTCAGTAAAGTTGCAGAACAAAAAATTAACATACAAAAATCGGTAGCATTTCTATATGCTAACAGTGAAAAATCTGAAAAAGAAATCAAGAAAGTAATCCCATTTATAATAGCTACAAATAAAATAAAATAAAATAAAATAAAATACCAATACCTAGGAATTAACCAAGGAAGTGAAAGTTCTCTACAATGAAAATTATTAAAAAAAATTGTTACAAGAAAGTGAAGATGCTACAAAAACACAAAGATATTCTATGCTTAGGGATTGGAAGAATCAATATTTTTTAAATGTCCATACTATCTAGAGCAATATACAGATTTAATGCAATTCCTATCAAAATGCCTATGATGCCAATAAAATTCTTCACAGAAATAGAAAAGGCAATGACAAAATTTATATGGAATCATGAAAGATCCAGAGTAGCCAAAGCTATCCTAAATAAAAGACCAAAACTGCAGGTACCACATTTACCCTGATGGTATTGCTATATGCTGTATGACTATATCAAAATATGTCAATATATACCCCTCTATGTACCTACAAAATTTTCAAAAATCAACTTTGTCACTAGGAACTAGACCATGAAGGATAAACACACACACAGGAAAGAGAAGATCAAACATAGCATAAGAAAGTAGAGAAAGTAAGAAAAAGAATAAGAAGACAGTAAAGAGGAAAATGAAAAAATGCTTTCTAAAAATGAGCCTGCAGACACAATTCTTAAACATAAATAGGTACATAAAGATATTTAAAGCTAATATAATAAAAAAAATTAACAATAAAAAAATTTCATCCAGATGACCTTATGTTTTTAGAGCAGTCTGACAAAGATTAATATATATTTGGATTCAGCTAGAGAATTGAACACAAACATGTATTTTAGGTCAATAGTGAGTTTCCAAATAGGTTACAGTAAATTGAAGTTTTAACATATAAAATCACAAAGAACAGAATTCCAAAGACAACAAAATTTTGCCTTTAGAACATTATCTTCAGCTACTTCTTTCTGTTCCAGACATGACAAAAAAAAAGTTAATGAAACTATTTTCAATGTTGGAGAAATCACTAGCAGTGATGGAAATGCACTCTCTAGAAAGTCAGTGAAATATACAAGACTAAATCTCTAGTCTCTTCTTTGCTAAACTGCATAGAACAGGGCTCATTCAAGCTAATGTGGCATAAAGAAGTCCCCGTAAGTAAAACACTGTTTAAACATATTCCTGCTGGAATAAAGTCTCCTAACCTGAAGTTATTCCTAAAATCATCATCTTTTTAATCCTGTCTAATATCTGTTTATAATCTCCCACAACAATTGGTAAATTAGAATACCAAAGAATTAATCAAAGTTACAATGGGAATTTGAGTGTTTTGTACATTTTTGCATTTAATATTGTTTCATAGTAAATTGGCCAATAATAATTTTTTCACATATTTCCCTCTTCAAACTGTAAAAAAATATCACTCCTGCAAGAAAAATTCTGTACATGCATGATTACTTTTTATTTCCTCTATGAAATGATAATTTCTTCCTCCTTGATTATACCATGTGAACTATTTTGACAGAAGTGCCACCTTCATAATATTTAGCTTTAGAGTCATTTTAAAAAATCTGAATTATATTTATCAGAAGTTACAATGATTGCAGGGTATATTTTCTATCTTTGTAACAGAGCAGCCGGCTTTATGTATACTCTGCTGCTGGGTAAGTCTTCTTTTCTCCAAAATTATAAATACAAGATGTCAAAAGGTTTTCTTAAATATATAAATATAAATATATATTATATATGTATATGTGTATATGTATATACACACATACACACATATGTTTGTGTATGGTATATGTATATATACATATTTAATAAGCTTATATTCACTCAAAAACACATCAGTGTCAGGGTGAGAGATGCTTTCACAGTAAGTCAACGTGGAAGGACAGAAAAGGGCAGAATGAAAAAAAATTTAAAAAACCCATATCTATCAAAGAAACTGGAGGACATGAACCAGTTCCCTAAAATGATCAACTCTTAGAATTTTTAAAGTCTACATTATTCATATCTTCAAGTATGTTCTACATTTGTTCCCAGAAATTGTGACTAGCATTACAGTATGATATATAGACTAAAAGACGATAATGAAACTCTTGAGTGTAAATATATGCACTAAATTATAATAAAATTTATTCCGTAAACTTTTTCTGAGGAAGTTCATGGAATGTGGCTTGCAAAATTGTTCCTGCTCCTGGGTTAATGTTTACACCTTCTTCTTAGAGTCCCAAAGGGGTTAAATATTGATACCAAACAGCCAATATTTAATGATATATGTCTGTAGCTGGGTTTTCAATGTCCATGGAAAAATGCTTAATAGAATTCAGATAAAATTCTCAACACAGATATGTAGTCTATTAAATAATCAGTGGAAAAATCTTACCCAGAAAAGGAGAAAGATGAGTAGAATAAAGATCCCAAGCTATAGAACATTGTTTACAAATGTGGATATCCACAAACAAATTTTGCTATGTTCAAAGTTAGATTCAGGGAAGTAAATATAAGAGAACACATTTAAAGAAGAAAGTATACCTGCAAAATCAATCTCATTGATGGATTTACTAGTAATGAAAAGCATGTTTGAATACTAATACCAACATTTTTAAATATTAATTTCAGAATTTAGAAGTTTTACAGTTTTCTTTTTGGATTAAGAAATTCATCTATTCACTCAGATTAATCATCAACTTTTCAGACTTTTTTCCCCTAAGGCTAAAATATATAATTAATCACTACCTCTTTGCCATCAACATTATGAATTGTTCATATTTTAGTATAACCAATACCAGATTCTAATTGAATGACTTGCTTCTACTTTTTTTCTCTTCATATGCCTGTGAGCTAACTCTGCCAGTCTGTTTTGATTATCTTTGTATTCTTAGTAATATAGACTGATACATTAGAAAGTCAAATGTTTAAATTCATGAGCAAATCATATCAAAAAAGAAATAACATTCCCAGTGTGTTCTCCATAACTGGCACATTGGTAAAACAATTCCAGCATCTAGCACTCATTTTTTTTTTTTTTTAGGATTAGCTGGATTTTTAAAATGCACACATTATATTAATCAATTTGAGATGATATGTCCAAGATATAACTATTGCCTGTAAATCATCAGAATTAACAAGTGTGAAATTTCTTTCAGTTAATATCAGTTTAGAAAAAGCAACATCAAAAACTAAAACAAACCCAATCTGGGTCTATAAACTCAACCTGGGTCTTTTGGATTCCAAAATAGAATATATAATTTAAGCTTTTCCTAAAGTTTCCTTTGATAATTATATTTTTTAAAAATCTATTGGACTTGTTTTAATAAGGTTGTTATTATGGTCTAATTATGATAAGTATGTCTGTTTTATAAAAGAGAGCAAATGAAATCTGTATGTAAGACAAAAGAAACGTGGTATAGCAGGTGGATTTTTGTGTCTGGGAACAGATGATCAGAATCTCATATATGATTTGGGTAAATTGCTTAAGATTGATTAAATTTCATATCCTCATTTTAAGAAGTAGATTTAACAGTAAAAAGAATGTTATGAGGGAAAAACAAAAATATATATTAATTGTTAACTGGAAGGAGTCTAAACCTTCTATTTGTATTTTTCTATTCTACATAAAGCTTTAGCTTGGTATGTTAACAAACTAATGAAATCTATGTGTTACTTTGCCATCATAAATGAAAATACGTATATGTATGTATTGGTGTGGTAGCTTTTTTTCTGGATCCCTTTTAACAGTTCAACCAAGAAAGCCAAAGTCAAATTAGAGAGCTGAAATAAGATCAACTGATGGAAACACACATGTTGGGCATGGTGTGGAAGGCTCCTATTGGCATTCTACTTCCATTTCTTCTGTTAAATGAGAATTATTATGTTAAAAATAATAAAACACTTCTATATATGCAGCTTTTTGCCTTGAGGTCAAACATTCCACACCTATAGTCACCAAACAAATTTTCCAATTAGTTGAATACATGTTCACAGCTTTTTAAAAAATTAAACCAGATTCATTGAGGTGTATTTTAAGTGTACAGTTCTATTTACTACTTCATTTCTTTATATGTTACATTTATATATTTTTTTCCTCTACTGAATTTGGGTTTAGCGTTTTTTTTTACACTTTCCTAAAGTGATAGTTTATATCATTACTTTTTATATTATTTATTTTTAAAAGAGGCATATCTCAGAGATTTGCATGTTCAACTCCAGAGCACTACAGTAATGCAAATATCAAAATAAAAAGAGTCACACATATTTTTTGAATTTCCAGTGCACAAAAAAGTTATGTTTACACTATATTATAGTCTGTCGAGTGTGCAGTAGCATTATGTCTGACAAACAATGCTCTTACTTTCATTTAAACACACTTTATTGCTAAAAAATACTAACAATCATCTCAACTTTCAGAGAGTTGTACTTTTTTTTGCTTGTGGAGGGTCCTGACTCAATGTTGGTGGTTGGAGATTGCTTAGGGTGGTGGTTGCTGAAGGTTGGGGTAACTGTGGCAATTTCTTAAAATAAGATAAGAATGAACTCTGCTGTATCAATTAACTCTTCCTTTCACATAAAAATTCTCTGTAGCATGTGATGTTGTTGGATAGCATTTGACCTACAGTGGAACTTCTTTCAAAATTGAAATCAGTCCTCTAAAACCCTGCCACTGCTTTATAAACTTAGTTTATGTAATATCCTAAATTTTTGCTGTCATTTCAACAATTATCACAGCATCTTCACCAGAAGTAGATTTTATCTCAATAAGCCACTGTCTTGATTTTCTATAAAAAGCAACTTTTCATGCATTCAAATTTTACTGGAGATTGCAGCAATTCAGTCACATCTTCAGTCTCAACTTTTAATTCTAGTCCTCTTACTGTTTTCACCACATCTGAAGTTCTTTCTCTCCTAAAGTCTTGAACCCCCAAAGTCATTCATAACAGTTGGAATTCACTTCTTCCAAGCTCCTGATAATATTGATATTTGACCTCCTCCCATGAATCACAAATGTTCTTAATGGCTGCTGGGATGGCGAATCTTTTCCAGGTTTTCAATTTTCTTTGCCTGGATATATCAGAGAAATGTCATCTGTGGCAGCTGCAGCCTTAAAAAAAATGCATTTCTAAATAAGAAAACTTATAAGTCCAACCTCCCTGATCCATGGGCTGCAGAATGGATGTTGTATTAGTAGGCATAAAAATGACATGAATTTCCTTGTATATGTTTGAGTGGCTAGATGTATTGCCAATGAGCAATATTTTTTTCTAGGCTTTTTTTCAACTTTTATCTTAGGTTTATGGAGTACCTGTATAAGTTTGTTACATGTGTAAGTCACACGTCACTGAGGTTTGGTATAGGAATGATCCCATCATAAGGTAGTGAGCATAGTACCCAATAGGTAGTTTTTCAACCTCTTCCTCTCTCCATCTCTCCCCCTCTGGTGGTCCATAGTGTCTATTGTTCTCATCTTTATATCCATGTGTCGTTAATGCTTAGTTCCCACTTATAAGGGAGAATATGTGGTATTTGGTTTTCTATTTTGAATGGTATCATTTTGAAAGAAACCTGTTTTTCTAAGGATTAGCTCTCAACAGTGGGCTTAAACTATTCAGTAAGCCATGCTAAAAACAAATGTGTTGCCATACAGGCTTTGTTATCCCATTTGTAGAGGATAGGTGCAGTAGGTTTAGCAAAATTCTTAAGGATCCTAGGATTTTGGAATGATAAATGAACATTAACTTGTCTTTAAGGTCACCAGCTACCTGAGCCCCTAACAAGAGTCAGCCTATTCTTTGAAGCTTTGGAGCAAGGCATTGACTTCCCTTTTTATCTATGAAAGTCCTAGACAGCATATTATTCCAAAAGGGCTGTTTTATCTGCATGAAAAATCTGTTTAGATTTTAACCAATTATCTTTACTAGATTTGCATAACTTGCCACAGCTTCTCTATCAGCTGCTTTACCTTTCACCTTCATGTTATGAGATGGCTTTTTTCCTTAAACTTGTGAATCTGCTACCCTGCAACTTTTATTCAGCAGCTTCCTCACTTCTCTGAGACTTCATAGAATTGAAGAGGTAGGGCCTTGCCCTGGATCCGGATTTGGCTTAAGATAATGTGACGTCTGGTTTGATCTTCTGTGCTGACCACTCATCTTTCTCCATATCAGCAATAATGCTGTTTTTCTTTCTTATCCTTTGAGGAGACTTAGATTCCCCCATAATAATAGTGGGAGACCTTGACACCCCACTGACAATACTAGACAGATCATGGAGGAAGAAAATTAATACAGATATTCAGGACCTGAACTCAGCACTGGATCAAATAGAACTGGTAGACATCTACAGAACTCTTCAACCCAAAACAACAGAATATACATTCTTCTTGTCATCACATGGCACATAATCTAAAATCAATCACATAATTGGAAGTAAAACACCCCTCAGCAAATGCAAAAGAACTGAAATCATGAATAGTCTCTCAAAATACAGGGCAATCAAATTAGAAATCAAGACTAAGAAATTAACACAAAACAATACAATTACATGGAAATTGAATACCTGCTCCTGAATGACTTGTGAGTAAATAAAGAAATTAAAGCAGAAATAAAGTTTTTGAAACTAATGAGATTAAATATACAGCATACTGGAATCTCTGAGACACAGCTACAGCAGCGTTAAGAGGAATTATATTGTTTGATCTGGCATTTACAGCACTAAATGCCCAGATCAAAAAGTTAGAAAGATCTTTGTTTAACAATCTAACGTCACAACTAAAAGAACTAGAGAACCAAGAGCAAACCAGTTCCAAAGTTAGCAGAAGACAATAAATAACCGAAATAGAAACTGAACTGAAGGAAACTGAAACACTAAAAGCCATTCAAAAGATGAACTAATCCAGGCGCTAGTTTTTTGGGAAAAAAAAATAGATATGCCACGTAGACTGATAAAAAAGAAAATAGAGAAGATGCAAATAAACACAATCAGAAATGACAAGTGGAATATTACTACTGACCCTCAGAAATACAAATAACCATCAGAGAACCTTACAAACACCTCTATGAACATAAACTAGAAAATCTAGGAGAAATGAAAACACATCTGGACATATACACCCTCCCAAGACTGAACCAGGAAGAAACTGAATCCCTAGACAGACCAATAATGAACTCTGAAATTGAGTCAGTAATAAAATAGCATACAAAGAAAAAAAAAAAAAGGCCCAGACCAGATAGATTCACCGCTGAATTCTACCAGAAGTACAAGAAGGAGGTGGTACCATTCCTGCTGAAACTATTCCAAAAATTGAGGAGGAAGAATTCCTCTCTAACTCATTCTGTGAGGCCAAAATCATCCTGATACCAAAACCTGGCAAAGACACACAGAAAAAGAAAACTGTAGGCCGATATTTTTGATGAACATTGGTGAAAAATCCTCAACAAAATACTGGCACACCGAAACCAGCAACACATCAAAAAAAATCCACGACAATGAAGTAGGCTTTAGCCCTAGGATGCAAGTTTGGTTCCACATACACAAATCAATAAATGTGACTTATCACATAAGTAGAACTAAAGACAAAAACCACATGATTATGTCAATAGATGTAAAAATCACTTTTGATAAAATAAACACCTGAATGTTAAAATCTCTGAGTAGTCTAGGTATAGAAGAAACATACTTCAAAATAATAAGAGCTATCTATGACAGACCCCCAGACAACATCCTACTGAATGGGCAAAAGCTAGAAGCATTCTCCTTGAAAACCGGCACAAGACAAAGATGCCCTCTCTTATCACCCCTATTCAACATAGTATTGGAAGTCTTGGCCAGGGCAGTCAGGCAAGAGAAAGAAACAAAGGACATTCAAATAGGAAGAGAAGAAGTCAAACTATACTTGCTTGTAGATGACATGATCCTATAACAAGAAAACCCCAGAATTCCAGCACCCAGACTTCTTAAGCTGATAACTTCAGTAAAGTCTCAGGATTCAAAATCAATATGCAAAAATCACTATACTCCTATATAACAACAACAGTCAAGCTAAGAGCCAAATTACAAATCCAATTTCATTCACAATTGCCACAAAATAATTAAAATACCTAGGAATACAGCTAACCAGGGAGATGAAAGACCTCCACAAGGCGAACTACAAAACACTACTCAAAGAAATCAGAAATGACACAAACAAATGGAAATAACATTCTACGCTCAAGGATATTGTTTAATTACCTGTAAAAGACCCCACATCTTAATACTATTAAAATGGTAAAGTTTCCAGCACATAAAATTTTGGAGGACATATTCAAAACATAGCACATAATAATTGTAATGATGACAAATTATAATTGCTATTGAGGTCATCTGTTAATTTGATTTTGTTTTACATTTAGATCTTGATTGTGTTTGCAAATTATTTCCATGGATGAGTGTTTCAACCTGAGAGAACCAATTTTCTTTTTCACTTAGAAGCATATTTTTATTTGGAAAGAAAAAGACTATTATGCATGTTCTTGTTTAAAGTTGCATTGTGTTATTTCATAGCAAATAATCAAGGATTCTTTACCAGGGTATTCCTTACCACCAGCACTCCATGTCTGCTTTCTTAGTAAGCAAACTGTACTCATGCTTCACAGTCTAATAAAGAGCCATGCATCTGTGAAGTTATTTGTAGCTCTGTGTCAGGCACAACTGATGTTGTCTCATATGTGCTTCCAAGGCTGCTTGAGATATCAAATCAAACCACAAGAATCACAAATCTTGCCCTACCCAACCTGCTAATGACTCAAAGAATATAGGTAAAATTAGCCATAAATAAAACACTCATTTTCTTAAGGAGTATAAAACAGTCATCCATGGGTCTTTGGAAATACCCTTTCTCTTCTGCATCAAGTACACTTTGGTTTTTGAATAACAGACACGTCGAGAATTTGTGTAATGTATATAGAATCATTATTCTGACTTTTTGGTGTTTTTACTGTCAACTGCAGAGACAGAAAATTGCTTACATGACTAACCTCCTTCTTCAACCTGCTATGCCCGATATATTCATATTCCTGACTTATTTACAATAAATAATTTGGACACACTTGGTATGTTTTGCCCAAACCATTTTACATATAGAAACTTTCTGTTATATATGCCATTAGCATGTTTGCAAAGACTCTTTGGGGAGGACGTTCAGATCATTTATCAACTTGGACCTCCTTTGGGGTATAAGTTATACATCAACTTGCTATTAGCCTTTTTTTTTCTTTCCAGTTTGCACCATAGATTAGTGGTTGGGAGCATTGGTTTTGGTGTCAAATAGTGTTGTATAAAATATACACCATGATGACTCTTTAACAATTTTGAAGAAGCTTCTTAACCTCTCTGTGTTTCAGTTTCCTCATCTGTAAAACAGATAAAATATTTGTCTATATTAGACTTATTTTGATAATTAAATATGATAAAGTAAATAAATATCCAGTTTATGATTGCCTATTAATACAGCATAGATCACACTGAATTGTATATATTTATAAATATATCTCTTTCTATTTTCTCCTCAAGTTACTAGCAAATTTTACAAAAAGGAGAAACATAGCATCTTTTTGTCCCTTTTTCTGACTATTGGTGGGATGTCTTTTACAAAATAAGTTAGCTTAAAATCTAAGTGGAAGAAGGTGACACCTCTTGTCTGTTAAGCTTTAAGTTTTGCAACTCAAGAAACCCTTGATATTGTGAAATTGATAGATTTTTGCATACTATAAAGTACACTGTCCTATTATAAATGTTTAAAGTATTACATGATGACAAGTGTGCTTATTTCTTACATATATATTTCCCAATGCTTTTGTATTTTACAATATAGATTGCTCACACTGGAAATAGAGACATAAATTTACACCTTCTGTAGGTGATCATTCATCATCAATAACTAAGTGGTTTATTAACAAGAGCTATATAAATGCTTGTTATAAAGAATCAACTGGCAGTGAAATAAATCTATTTTACTCTTCATCAGATATGTTTACCAAAGTGCAGTAATTCTTTATTTTATACTTAATAATTTCCTGATATTCATTTGGCATATTTTTTAGTTCACTATTATATTTCTTTGAAATATATGACATTGAAACTTCAAAATCTAGGACAAAGAAATATTCAGTAGATTTGAAATATCCAGTATTTATCTGATCCATTCTGTATCTTTCTATTAAAAATATTTTTTAAAAATCAGAATTTCTGTCAAAGAAATACATTGGAAACCTGTTTCTGCTTAGGCATGACATAAAAGAAGACTCTTAGAATTTCGTTAAAAATTTAGCATCTCCCTACCAAAGTAATTACTCTTGCTAATATTACCAATGACTTATATAGAAACACATTGAACATTTCTCTATGTCTCTCTTATTTGACTTTTCTCCATCATTTCATACAGTTTTCCACTGAACAGTGGAAATTTATTTTGTCAGTTGAATCCAAACTGAAAAATAGTTCATTCTTATTGCTTGGCATGGAAGTCTCCACTTCATCATCAATTTCCTTCTTCTGTTTCTCCGATTGCTCATTTTTCAGTGTTCCAGAATCTTTCAGTTTCTTCTGTGCTTTAAATATTTGATTTTTCAAAGTTCTGTTTAGGCTTAAATTTCTTCCTGTTCTCCTTTTGCAGTCTCATCCCTGTCCATGGCTTTAATTACTACATATATGTCAATGATTTAAAAACATTTATAAGGAGATTTTTCCAGCCTGTCTCTGAGCTCACACACACACACACACACACACACACACACACACACACATAACACACATGTACACACACACTCTGTCTCTCACACACACACTCTTGATACCTATTGGTATTACCTGCTGCACATCTCCATTACATAAGTCACAAAACATTCAAATTCAACTTATATGAAACTGATCTTATCATCTCCTCTTCCTAAAGAGTCCTTCCATCTTAGTTTACTATCCTGATGGAAAGCCAAGTTATTTACATAGGTACTCAGACTATATCCTTTTTACCTTTCCTAAAACCTATCACCAAAATATTACCAAATCTTATTTTTCTATTTTTACTCTCTAATACCCTTTCCATCACTGTGTCTCATACCTTATGCTGGCCCTTGTCATTGGTATGATCAACATCTTCTATTTGGCCTTTTTGTATCCAGCCTAATTTTCCTCTTTACCATGCTACCAGATGGATGTTTCTAAAATACAAATGCATTTACACTATTATGTCTATATGTATATTTCAGTGTTTGTCACTTTCAGGATAAAATCTAACACCATTAGTCATCTTAGGTCAACTAGTACCAGCTCTTTAAGCAAACACCCCCAAGTTGATCTTACACATCTGCTGGCTGACTGCCTACCTAATGAATATATTCAGGTTGTCTTAGAATAATTTCTTACTAGGAAGCAACAACTTTTTTAACTTCATGATGCTATTTAAATCTATGAATTCTAAACAATAAAGTAAAAATTGAGATGAATTAATTTTAAAAAGTCAGAATTTTAATAATATGAGAAGCAACATAGAGTAGTGATTAAGGACACAGATGTTAATCAAACAGATAAGAAAATCTGATTTGGCCTTTACTTCTTGGGTTACCTTGGACAAGCTACCAGAACCCTTTACAACTCAGTTTTTACTTCTATAGAGTGGGTAAAAAATGTAGGCAAAATAATTCCCTTAAAAGAATTTGCTAACGGCCAATTCCTGAAAATAAAATTTTCCAAAGAGCAAATTTGTTAAAAGTAACTTGGGAAAGATCAACTGGCAAAAATTTCATTGCATGGAATTTTTTTCTTTTTATTGTACTTCAGGTTCTGGGGTACATGTGCAGATCATGCAGGATTGTTGCATAGGTACTTGTTTATCTATGTTTCTTTAATTTAAAATGGTTTAATGCCCCTTTCTATTTTTTCCAATATGAGGTGTTTAGTACTATCCTTAATTTTATTTCTCATAAGTAAAAAAAATACATCACAATTAACTTAAATTACCTGAGATAAACCAGATTTATTAAAATTCTATACCTCTATAAGAAAGCAGTTTAAATATGCCAACTAGAAGCATTTTACAGGTAAAAAGTAAACTTAAATGCCAATGAAATGGCAATATGAATATAATAGATTGTTTTATAATTCAAATTTGATATAATTTAATTACAAATAAAAAAATAAAAGAATAAACATCTGGTTAAAATCATAAAAATGACAAAGTTGGAAGATAAAGTTTGGCAAGACTAAATGACACAGAGAACTAAAAATGATTACTGACTAAAAATTCCCATAAAAATGATTTTTTTAAATGATGAAATATATTTATTATAAATAATATTCTTAAATGTTTAATGTCAGTATTCGAAAATATATTGCTCATAATTATATTTCATATATTGCTGTTGCATTTCTAGATTTTGTTAAAACCATTTTTAGTAAAGTAGCAAATATTTTAATTTAACAAATTTGGAAAATTGAGACTCTACAAACTAATCATTACCTAATTGGATCTTCAGCAAATTGGTCACTTGGCAAACCGAATATAGAAGAGTGTAATATCAGCAGCATGAGATAACTTAAAATCATAAATATAGTTCATGTGGTCACAAAAGGAAAAATGTGATCATGCATGCAAATTTTTGCCACATCATATATATCTGTCATTAGTAACCATTGATACAGATTTCTCCTAATTGATTTTCCATCATTATTTTTGTTAGCACAAGTAATTTTTATAATCTTACTTCTGCCTAACTTTGCAACTTCATTTGTTGCCATTTATTAAATTGTCTAAGCTGTCCAGAAGATAGTTATACTGGAGCAGATCTTGACTGGAATAGAACAACTTTATTGGACCTCCTTGTGCAAATATGTAAGGTACCTAGGGAAAACATCCATCCCACCCTGCAGGAGTATTACATTAGAATTTGTTCTGGTGTTCAGTAAAAACTTTCTGTCATGATATTCCTAGGGAAGAGGATAGGACATTTTGCATAAGAAGCCAATAACTTTTTGTGAAAGAAATAATCAAAACCAGATATCCAGTGCTTTATGTTGAAAAACAAAGGGTGCCCCTTGATAAGGCTTATTGGAATAAAAATGGGGAAATGGACACCAGTGGTCCCAACAAGAATTCAACAAGATGGAAGCTAAGTTTTGAACTGATAAACAGAACTCAACACATAGACAGAGGGATTGGATTGAAATGGAAGATTTGGGCACATCATATGTTAATGCTGCAGATTTAGCACCTGACAGAGTGACATGATTTAGAAATAGTGGCTGACCTTGTTGGAAAAGCAAACTAACATCTTGTACTAACCAACCCAATTGGTCTCTTTCATCACATAGCATTGTTAGAGCATTACAGAGAGAGTGGGATATTTCCCCCTGAAATGTTCAAAACAAGTAACAAAATAGGTGAAACATTGAGTCATTTTCTGTATGTTCACTAGGAGAAACAACTTTATCTCTGATTTTTGTAAAACTCTGACAATCACTGACAGATTTAATTTTATAAAACTACTATTGATTCATTATGAACAGATTATTAGTATCCTTGGTAAACTCATTTACTTTAAAGTACTAAGTGTGTGTGTTTGTGTATGTCTGTGCATGTGTGCGTAATTTGGTAATAACAGAGTTCTGAAATTTGTACTTCTTGCAATGAACATTTAAAAGTATTTTATTCCTGAATCATTTTTTATCTATGTTTTACAAATTACATTCCCATTGAGGCACGCAAATGGATCTAGCCTTTAATGATATTGCTTTGCTGCTGATGGTACCTCCCATTAGTTTCTTGCACCAAAATGCACTTTCTTCAGTTTACATAGTGGATTTCATCATTCTTCTAGAGAGGCTCCACTTTGTTTCTGATTCAGTTTCAGTTTCCAAACCAGGGGGTTTGCACCTCACTGACTGTTTTTGGATGATCTCTAGTTTTTCCCCAAGACTGCAAATTTAGTTTGGCTTTATTAGGCCACCATTTTAATTCCCACTTTTGGTTTTGGTGCTGTTGACTGTATAATCTAACCATCTTTACCTTTCAATGTTTGTGAGTTTCTTTTTTCCTGTTTGTCTTGAGCATTCTGATTTCTCCTAACCTTTGAGTCACATGGCTCTGTTTTCTCAAGTCATTGAAATATGGTTTAGTCAAGTGGAAAGACAAACTTCTGTCACTGCCTATAGCACTGCCTAGTTTCCTTCCAATTATCAATAAAATTTTATTAGCTTTCTTCTGTTTTACTGTGAGCTCAAGTAATTCACAACAATAAAACAAGACAAAAATAATTAACATTCACTAGAATAAAGAGAAGCCCTTAAATCATGAAGTTATCAGGATAAGTATGCCTTTGAGATGGTCTGTGTGTCTCTGCCCTTCTGTTCTGGAACTGATGTACCCAATCAGTCAATTTTACTGATACACAACAAATTGTGTTCTATATTTTTGTCAAACTATTGCTGAAATTTGAACAATAAGGCTACCAACTTCTGTGTACTTTTTGCTTAAAATGGAAAAAAAAATAATATTTTGCTCTTCTCAAAAAAGGAAGATAGTTTTCCTCTTTTTCATAACAATCTGTTTATATTTTTAGTTCTTTTTGTATCATATCTTGCTGATTTTTTTCTAGCTATTTTTTCTTTCATTTTTGGATAATTTATATTTATTGGCCAAAATTTTTAATAAATGTACTACCTTTAAGTACATCTAATTTAAAGATTCATATTTATTATTAACAGAGGAAAACTTTGTAACTTTAAAAAATTTTAGCTTTGAAAATGGAGATGTCTGATTTCTAACATAAGAATCTGCCTGGTTAAAATAACAATTGTATGGATCAGGCTGAATGTGTTTTGGAATAAGAACTTAAATGATACAAAATTGATTGCTTCTGGCCTGCCAAGAGCTTTATCACCTCTCAAGACAGTTGAAGGGCTTCTGAGCACATAAATTTTCCCCTTCTCCAAAGTAAATAGAAAATATCCATAGAAATAAATAAATATACCCAGTAAACATGTGAGGAAATGTTTTATGTGCTGAAAATAAGATGTAAATAAATTTAATTTTGAATCTTCAGCTTTATCTACAATGTGAATGAACAATTACTAAAGAAAACAACTACAGTATAATGCAGTATGGAGAAATTCAGTTCTAAACTTCCCCAGATGTCCACAGCTTACTCTAGATTTTAAGATTCATCCATCCTATGAATAGAAAATATTTTCTGAACAGATTACTGTAACTCTCTCTGTTGTTTTACTTATCTATTGCTACTTAGCAAATCACTCCGTAACTCTGCAGCTAAAAACACTAATGTATTATGTTTGTTGGGTCTGCATGTTCATTGGACTTGGCACGTGGTTCTAATTTTTGGTGTCTCAGGAAATTGAGGTCAGATAGTGGCTAGGGCTACAGATAGCAGAAGGTTCAACTGAATGGTTTTTCACATGGCTGGCAGATGATGCTTCTTGACATCTGGAAGTTCAGCTGGAGCTGTTGGCAGGAATATCTCCACTTGGCCTATCAAATAAATGGCTTGGGCTTCTTATAGTTTGGCAGCTTGGTTCTGAGAGAGGATATCTGAAAAGCAAGTGTTCCAAGAGACCCAGTGGAAGTTGGAAGGCTTATGACCCCGACATGGAAATCACACTGAGTCTCTCCCATCACATTCTGTTGGTCAAATCAACTGACAAGCTTAGCCCAGTTTCAAGGAGAGGGAAAATAGATTCTACTTCCCAATGCAGGTGTTACAAATCAGTTGTGGTCATGTATAATAAACCACAGTCTGCCACAGATTATTTGTATTCCTCATGCAAGAAATAGACACTTATCTCCTCTCACAGTCCCCAGAAGCTTCATCTATAATATCAAGACCAGACTTGAGGGCCAGCAGCTCATCATCTTAAGTCCAGATATGGATGCAATGCCTCAGGTAGGGTTCTTCAAGTGCAGATCCTTGAGCCAGATTGCTTTCCGTTATGAGTCATCCTTTCTATTTATAAGAAATGGTCGACTTTTTGCAGCTGTGTGTTGAAGGTTTAGGGACATGTTTTCATTGTGAACTGGCTCTGACTTTTTTCAGTCTAAGCTGACAGGCAGTGTTTCTATTGATAAAACACTCTTAAAAAGGTTGTGAGTTTCCCAAGGATCTTATTGGGATTCACTCTCTTGTATAAAAGCCATTGCCATAAATCTCTGAGACAGTTCTTCTGTATCTTGGGAGAGAGGGTGCTGTGAGATAATAGCCTTAAAAATTTTTGGAAGACCTTTGGTTTAGCCAAAGTTAAAGGGCCACACACTTAATAGAAGACTTTTATCTGGCTGAGAAGGAATAGAGGGTACACAAGAGTCTTAGAATTTTTTTGGTTTAATTGCCATAGTCTAAGAGTGGCATAAATCTTTCTAAAACCTGAACAAACTGTGTTACAGCTACAATTGGACCAGGGATTTATCCAAAACCACATTTTATTGGTGGCACCTTGGATTTGATTTTTGTCCTGTAAAACTTAAATTTTCCTAACATTTTGGTCTCTGGGTAGTCTTACCTATTACATGCAGCTAACTTCAAAGAAGTGGCACAAGCAGGGGACATCCCAAGAACAAATATTTCAAGAGACTTGGATAGAAACTGAAAAACATTTGGTGACTCATTCCAAGATTTCACAAAGCAAATTTGGCCTGCAAACTTTTTGGCCACATTTAAAGTAAAAGAAAACAGAGTAACAAATTTATGACCATTTCACTCTATCCCTTTTATAAAAATAAAACTAATGGTTATTATAGATTACAAAAGCTTTTAAATGTGTAAAAGCTCTGATTTTATTATAGAAAATGATATAATTATTTGATTACAGAAAAGTGCATATATAAATTTAAAATATAAAAATTTAAGAATTTTTAGGGAAGAAAAAACACCTCTTACTTTGAAAATTCTGTACTGTTATGAATGCCTTAGACAGTTGCGGAAGCAGTAACTCAAAGAGCAAATGGCAGTTTCGCTGAGAAATATGTAAATGAACACGGCTGTTAAGATAAGGAGTAAGTACATTCGAAGTGATATTAGGCCAGTAAGTGGATGATGAAAATGCAAACAGTGGTTTTTAATACAAAACAATAATGACAATAATATAAAAAGTTATAAATTCTATCTATCATCTGTCTTCTATGTTGATCTGTCTCTATATATCCTACTGTGTGTGATCACTTGAACAAATTAAATGAGTTTAACATTTTCTCTTAAAATCAAGTAGTTACGTTTTCCCTGACTGCATGAAATGTAAAAAAATATATATTATTTAGTATAATAGTATAATTTACAAAAGTAAATAGTATAATTTACAAATAAACTTTGGTTTATTTTCTAATGGAAAAAACTAATTTAAATTATCTCAGTTTCACCAGTGAAATTTTTGGTCAGGTTTTGGTGGTTGTGGTATGTTTTTTCTCCCACAAATGGTTTAAAGGTATAACAATGTAAAAATTAATATGAGCAAGTAAATTAAATAGTATTATTTGGTATCTTCAAAAAGCAGTAGCCTCTTAGGGACTTCAGGTATTGCTGAAAATTATGTGATTTACTTATTCCACTTAAAATATCTAAGTGAAATATTTATGAAAACTTACAATGTTAGTAGCAATCTGTGTGCTTTTTTTTCTGGTAATATGCATCAGATTAAATAGAGTAAATTATTAGATTAAATTATATATCTAAAAAGATACATAGGAGAAAATCTAAGTGACTTTAGGTTTTGCAATAAATTTTTTAAACAATACTAAAGGCATTGTCCAAGAAAAGGAAAACGATGTAACTATTAATATTAATAAATAATGTATTAATAATTATTAACTTGTAATTTATCAATTTATTATATAATAACTACAAAATTAAAATTGATCTTCAGCTGAGAATGCTATTAAGAGAATCAAAACAAATCACCAAAAAAAGTATTTGCAAACCATGTATCTTATAAAGGACTTTTATCTAAAATCTAAAATAAAAAAGTAGTCTTAAAGTCAACAATTTAAAAACAAAACATGGGGAGAAATGCCAGATATAGGTGATGGGGGAGGAAGGCAGCAAATCACACTGCCATGTGTGTACCTATGCAACAATCTTCCATGTTCTTCACATGTACCCCCAAACCTAAAATGCAATAAAAAAAAAAAAAAAAACTAAAAGCAATTGAGAATGGGCAAAAAGTCTTAACAGGTAGCCCACTAGAGAAAATATACAGAGGACAAATAAGCATATGAAAAAATGTTCAACACTACTGGTAATTAGGGAATTGCAAATCAAAACAAAAAGATACTCCTTACAACAAACTTTTTATTCTTCAAATTTTATTTTCAGTTCTCAGGTATATGTGCAGGATGTGAAAGTTTACTACATAGGTAAACTTGTGCCATGTTGGCTGCTGCACAGATCAACCACCTATCACCTAGGTATTAAGCTCAGCATCCATTAGCTCTTCTTACTAATACTCTTCCTCCCTCTTCCACTCTGACATTCCCCAATGCATGTTGTTCCCCCATGTGTGTCCATGTGTTCTCACTGTTCAGTTACCACTTATAAGTGAGAACATGTGGTGTTTGGCTTTCTGTTCCTGTGTTAATTTGCTGAGGATAATGGCTTCCACCTCCATCCATGTCCCTGCAAAGGACATGATCTCCTTCCTTTTTATGGCTGTGTGGTATTTCATGGCGTATATGTACCACATTTTCTTTATCCAGTTTATCATTGATAGACATTTGGATTGATTCCATAGCTTTGCTATTGTGAATAGTGCTGCAATGAACATATGCGTGCATGTATCTATAATAGAATGATTGGTATTCCTTTGGGTATATACCCAGTAATGAGATCATTGGGTCAAGTGGTATTTCTGCTTCTAGATCTTGGAGGAATCGCCATACTTTCTTCCACTCTGACTGAACTAATTTACACTTCCACCAACAGTGTAGAAGTGTTTCTTTTCACTTCAATCTCACCAGCATCTGTTGTTGCTGGACTTTTTAATAATTGCCATTCTGACTGGCATGAGATGGTATCTCATGGTGGTTTTGATTTGCATTGCTCTAATGATCAGTGATATTGAGCTTTTTTTTCATATGTTTGTTGGCCTCATGAATGTCTTCTTTTGAGACGTGCCTGTTTATGTTCTTTGCCTACTTTTAAATGGGGTTGTTTGTTTTTTGTGTGTGAATTTGTGTACATTTCTTGTATACTCTGGATATTGGCCCTTTGTAAGGTGGATAGGTTGCAAAAATTTTCTCCCACTCCATAGGTTATCTCTTCATTCTGATGATAGTTTCGTTTGCTACACAGAAGCTCTTTAGTTTAATTAAATCCCATTTGTCAATTTTTGCTTTTATTGCAATTGCCTTTGGCATTTTCATCATGAAATTTTTGCCTGTGGCTATATCCTGAATGGTGTTGCCTAGATTTTCTTCTAGGGTTTTTTTAAAAATAATTTTTTGTTTTACAGTTAAGTCTTTAATCCAATGTGACTTAATTTTTGTATACAGTGTAAGGAAGGGGTCCACTTTTAATTTTTTGCTTATAGCTAGCCATTTCTCCCAGCACCGTTTATTAAATAGGGACTCCTTTCCCCATTGCTTCTTTTTGATCAGGTTCTACAAACATTTTTAAATGGATAAAATTTAAAACAACAGCAACAACAATACCAAGTGCTGGCAAAAATGTGGAGCAATAGAATCTCTCAGTCATTGCTGTTAGGAATGCAAAATGGTAGGCACTTTATAAATTTCCTAAAATAGTCTTATCATATGACACAGCACTTGAGCTTCTATGTATTTACCCCGTTGATTTGAAAACTTAAATCCACACAAAATCCTGCATATAAGTATTTATGGCAGTCTTTTCCATAATGACCAAAAAAACTGTAAACAACCAAGATATCCTTCAATAGGTGACTGGATTAAAAAATAGTAATATCTGGAATACATTCATATGAGGTAATGTTATTCAGTGACAGAAAAAAAAATGAGTTACCAAGATACAGAAAAACGTGGAAGAACCCCAAATGCTTCTTGCCTCAAAAAAGGTCTGAAAACACTGTGTACTATATGCTCCCAGTTATATGAAATTCTGAAAAGACAAAACTATTAGGACAGTAAACAGTGAACAGTGGTTGCCAGGGGTTCAAATGAAGTGGAAGAAAATAAATAGGTGAAGAATGAGATTTTCCACAGAGTGAAACTATTCTGTATGGCACTAGACACATGGCATTCTGCATTTGTTAAACCCATTTGTTAGAGCACAAAGGTGAATCTTAATATATACAAGTTTTAAAACATAATTTAGGAGGTCAGCAGATTCCATGAAGGAATGCAGATTGTGATGAGTAAATCTATCTGTATCACAAGTGTATGTAACAACCTCATTGAATGGGATATGGGAAAGTGATGATCTAAGTCACTCTGGAAATGACTGGGGTCTGTAGGACTAAAGAGAAAGGAAATTGCACAAACCTTGTGTATTCTAGTTGACGACATTTTTTTCATGGTGTTAAAGGTTAATAGTTCTGATATTGCTACACATATATGGATATTGCTATTGAACAACTAAGTAAATGAATGGCAGATGGTTGCCTTCGGGTTTCTCACTGCTGGAGTGGGAATTCACAGATAAGCAAGGGGAACAATCTAGAGTGAACTGTGTGACAATAGATCAGAGTTGGAGCAGCTGTATGAACTCACATTTAGCTTAAGACAAATAAGTAAAATCACATACAGAAATACTTATAGACTTGTGCCTATACACAGATTTGTGAACACACAGATGTATCCTTGATTTGTCAGCTGAGAGAGCATACAATAAAACATATCTCATTATCAAGGAGCACACCTAGATCCTAGATCTATCTATCTAATACTGTTTTCCAATTAAAAGAACCAAAGCTCCTTGGAGAAACGACTACATCTAGGACTGGAACAGGAAATATACAAGATGAGTCTGAAGCATCTTGTAATTTGAGAAAATAAGGAGGTGCTAAAAAATCCAATATAATGGGAGCATGTAGGAATGATACAGGAGCCAACTAAAAGAGCTCCCAATGGTCAAAATTGGAACAATTAGAGCAACAAAATAAATGACCAAAGTAGGACTGGATTATAATCCAAAGCATAAAATACATATCTACTATTCTATACCTATACAAATAAATGAGAATAAATAAATATATGAATGAGGGAAAAGAAGTAAACTCCCATGCATAAGAATTTTTGATAATTTGAATGGATAGTCCACCCTCAAGGAAGGACAGCATAACTACCTACTTCATAATTGCAAGCTGCACATAGTTATTCCAAAGACTACAGCATGAAACGAGGAAAAAACAATAACTTCACAGTGGAGAAATCTGATAAACCCTAGCTTAGTTAGGTCGTCAAGGTCAACACCGATAGAGATAAGTCAGGTTGATAGAATGTATCTTTGATTTGATGTGATAAACACAGTGGCCTTTCTCTGTGTCATCTTCCTTTCAATAACTCATAATCACAATTTTAGCATAAGAAAAACATCAGACACATTCCAAAGTGGAGCATCTTACACAATACCTGACCTGTACTCTTCAAAACTGTTGAGGTCATAAAAATAAAGTCTAGAAACTACCACAGCAAAAAGGAGCCTAAGGAGACAAAATGGGCAAATATAATGTGGTGCTTTGGATGGAATCCTGGAGACACACAACACACACACACACATACACACACACACACATATACACACACACATATACACACACACAGAGAACTAGGTAAAAAGTAAGGAACTCTAAATAAATTACGGAGTATAGTAAATAACAGTATATCAATACTGCTTCATTAATCATCACAATTGTGTCATATCAATGTAAGATATTAAGGAGAAACTGGGTATGGGGTATTTGGGAACTCTCTGTACCACCCTCTCGACTTGTATATACATAAGAAAATGTCCCAAAAGGTAAAGTCTATTAATTTTTTTTAAAAGAACATGTATGCCTATGGAAGGATTTTCTTACTGGAGCTATGTGGATTTGCTAAGGTGCAGGCGGATGATAGTTCTCTTTTAACTACTTCCAGTTTTTCAGTGTCTTAATGGGAATAAAAGTTGCATACTTAGGTTCACTACACAAGGTATAACCATTTTAAAGAAACATGAATGTGTATATAAGATAATGGATATATTTAACTTGTTGAAATATTTTGTTCATAAAAATAAGATTTGCCTTAAAAAAGTCCTGTTGTGCCAGATTGTGAGTACATATATGCAAAATATATAATATATATAATACATATATAATAATTATAAATAATACATAGTATATATAATACATATATAATCACAAATCTGAAAGACAAATTTTAAAAGAAATGTATTAAATGTTGACAAAGTTGGGACAATTTTTATAGATTGTGAATAATGCAACATTTTACATGGGTTCTGTGCAAAAAAGTGAAATACATTTTTTTCATGCTTTTAAAAAGACAAATATATCTTTGATTGCATATCCTGCTCTTTACATGAAAATGCAACTGTGCTAGAGAGGATGTGGAGAAATAGGAACACTTTTACACTGTTGGTTGGAGTGTAAATTAGTTCAACCATTGTGGAAAACAATGTGGTGATTCCTCAAAGATCTAGAACTAGAAATATCATTTGACCCAGCAATCCTATTAGTGGGTATATACCCAAAGGATTATTAATCATTCTACTGTAAAGACACATGCACACACATGTTTATTGCAGCACTGTTCACAATAGAAAAGAGTTGGAACCAATCCAAATGCCATCAAAGATAGACTGAATAAAGAAAATGTGGCATATATATACCATGGAATACTCCGCAGCCATAAAAAAGGATGAGTTCATGTCCTTTACAGGGACATGGATGAAGATGGAAACCATCATTCTCAGCAAACTGACACAAGAACCGAAAACGAAACACAACATGTTCTCACTCATAAGTGGGTGTTGAACAATAAGAACACATGGACACAGGGAGGGCAACATCACACACCGGGGCCTGTTGGGCAGTGCAGGGACTAGAGGAGAGATAGCAGGAGGTGTGGGAATTGGGGAGGGCTAACATTAGGAGCAATAACTAATGTAGATGACTGGGGGATGGATGCAGCAAACCACTATGGCAAGTGTATACTTATGTAACAAACCTGCATGTTCTACACATGTACCCCAGAACTTAAGGTATAATAAAAAAATGCAAAAATAAAAAGATATTAGATGATTAGATGATTGAGGTTCCTAATATTGCCTAAATGCCCCAACTTTAAAGCCTTTTACTTTATGGACCTCATTTAAAAAATTTTTTTAATTATTAACAAATATTTTTCAAATTTGAAAAGTAAATTTTCTAATAATTATCATTTTCTTGAGTTCACTTTAAATATTGTCACTTTAAATCAAAATTGAAACCATTTACTCTCTTTACATAATAAAGATTATGATCTTATATTTTCTAAGACATCTTTTTAATATGGGCTTTCTTAAATTCAAATTTAAGAACTCATTTCTGAATAATAACACTGTTATATTTCTTTATTAGATTTCTTTATACCCAGAATGCCTTTGAGATTTCCTAGAAAAGTAATTGATGCCAATTTCTTTTCCTTCATATTATAACAGAAGGGATAAAAAAGTTTATGTATTCTTGATACTCTCTACATTTTTAATTAGCTTAAAATATAGAGACAACTGTACTGGTTTTAAAGTCTTCACTATGGAAAGTATTGACAAACCAAAAGGAGAAATTAAAATAGGTTCTCTAGGTTAAAAAACATACCAGTGATATGTTAAAAATATTTCAGGAGTTGTATCCCTTTTGAGATGGATAAAAACATAATCATGTTCATGTATGTAGAATGTCAATAACCGTCATCAGACTGATGTATAAAAGTATTTTGCAATCTCTTGTCAATTCATGACAAGCACAACAAATACTTTCTGAGATGAATTAGATGTCTCTGGATATTTGTCAATACTTCACTGTTCACAATATTTTCTTACTGTCAGGATTATTATTGATTTAAACTGAGCATTACCTCAGTAAAGTATTCCATTCTCCTTCATTCTGAAATTTCAGTATCTTGCATTAAATTTAACCAGCATCTTTTTTGTTTGTTTGTTTGTTTTATTTGAGACGGTGTCTTGCTCTGTCACCTAGGCTGGAGTGGAGTGGTACAATCTTGACATACTACAACCTCCGCCTCTGGGTTCAAGCAATTCTCCTGCCTCAGCCTCCTGAGTAGCTGCCATTACAGGCGCACACCACCACGCCCAGCTAATTTTTGTATTTTTAGTAGAGACAGGGTTTCACCATGTTGATCATGCTGGTCTCGAACTCCTGACCTCGTGATCCACCCGCCTCAGCCTCCCAAAGTGTTGGGATTACAGGCGCGAGCTATGGCGCCCAGCCCAGAATGTTGTAATCTGATTGTTAACAGGTGGTTTATTCATTTCCCTTACTCTGTTTACAGGCTGCTGTATAAGTATTCTGGAAAAAGGTCAAAAGAACAACTCAGTACATAACACTCAAAATTATTTTTTACAATTAATATTTCAGGGCATAGACATGGACAGGCTTTTCAAGTTCAAACTGATGTCATTATAAAGAGATCCTTTTCATCTTGTGAAACTGAGTTAAGTTTCACAACTCCTTGTGTCCCAAAGCTCTCAGAGATACAGGGAGGGGGAGCATCACACACTGGGGTCTGTTGCTGGGGGGGGAAGGAAGGGACAGCGGGGGGTGGGGAGGTCGGAGAGGGATAACATGGGGAGAAATGCCAGATGTAGGTGACAGGGGGATGGAGACAGCAAACCACATTGCCATGTGTGTACCTATGCATGATCTACACACGTAGCCCAGAACCTAAAGTACAATTTAAACAAAGAAAAAAAAAAGATTTCCAAAGCTCTCTTAGCCTAGTAGCTGACAACTTCATGTATAAACATTCTTAACTACACCAAGATAATCACAACAATAATTAATTTCTTAGGATCTCATAAAGTGGATTTATTATGGCCAAAGTTCCATTTTCTAACGGACATAGAGAAACATCCTTTTATTTTCTACTTTAGCTATAATAAATTTAACAGTTTATATTTGTATAAGCTTTAATGAAACACTATCTAAATAGTTTCTTATTCATGTTGGCCCTGCACAATCCAGAAAATATAGCATATAAAATTTCTTTAGTATAAGGTAATAAATCAATAGGAAAGGTTAAAGGTAATAGATCTACAAAGAGTAGAAATGTAGACATACAGATTGATAGATTTGCCTTGCCTACAAAATTACTCAGAACTATGGTTAAATACGGAACAAAGTATACTGACAAGGGTTTCCTTACTATTCATCACCATGTGGTTATCTACAAAGTTTATTAAGAAGTCTGCTTTAGTTAGGACTGTACTTCATTTGTGTATTTGATGCCTAAATGGTCTCTCACAAACTAACATAGTATGTATTCTATATCTAATGGAAATCTATCCTTATATGCTGTAACAAATGTTTCTTCCTCACAGGTCAAGAATATTCAAACATATGCTGATTTTTTTTTTTTTTTAAAGGTGGGGTTTCACCATGATGGCCAGGCTGGTCTTGAACTCCTGACCTCAGGTGATCCACCCACCTCGGCCTCCCAAAGTGGTAGGATTACAGGCCTGAGCCACTGCGCCCGGCCCAAACATATGCTGATTTTAAAAATAAATAATTAGTTAAATAAAAGGATATCCTTGGATTAATATGTCCTGCTGGCCACTCCAGTAGAAATGAATTATATCATTATTCATCTAGCCTCAAAGTAGTCAGGATGAGCTTATAAGGGCAATAAAACCTATTTCTGGCTATAGGTGTGATTGAATTGAGATTCTGTAATAGGTGCTTTGGAATGCAATACAGAAAGGGACATTCATTCTTAAGCTTTCGGATAATCAACTATTGTACTCAGTTTCGTTAACCATGACATGGCATGTTAATGTATTAATTAATGTACCTTGTAGCATTCATGGTAAAAGGAAAACACAAAGGATAAAATTTCTGACATTAAACAGAAAATTACTTAATATAATTAAATGCTGAAATCATGCTTTAGAGGAACCTAAATACAAGGAGAAAATGAAATAGCAAATTGACACTGTGCCTTGCTGCTTTAATTGGTAAACATGTACATCACATCCACCTGTCAAAAGCAAAAGCAAATAAATAAAATTTTGAAAATTACCTTTATGCCTTGAGATAAACAATTGTAAAAACAGCAACTAAACAAAAACAACAGATTTTCTCATACCTGGAAAAATAAAAGACTGGTACCCAGTATTTCAACTATCCAATGGTAGGTATTGCTGATATTTTTTGAAATGGTATATTATCTCCCTGAAACTTCTTTCCTCTATGGCTTTACGAGGCTCTTCTCTATTCATGTGAAATCTTTTCTCTCCTACAAAGAAGTTGGCACCTTCTCTTTAATGCTTCTCATGTATCTTGTGCTTGCCTTTATTAACATGATCAGCATTTGATGTAAACTCTAGCTTCTCAATTTCCCTCGTTTGATTATTAACTTCTTGAAAATTATACCTTATTAATGTGTGTGTCCAGTGAGTGATATCATATATGGCTCCCAATAGATGTTTGTTGAATTATCCATTGATAGATTTTTAAAAATAATTTATTTTATTTCTCCATTTTTTAGTATGTTTTATTTATATACAACATATGACAGCCACTGTCATCATCTAAGAGGTCTTTCTACTCACAGTGCTATTACATATACTTTTCTTAAATTGTTTTACTTGAACACTGAGAATGTTTTAAAATAAATTCATAAGATGAACTCTGTCACTGATGATAAATTATTGCTTTTTATTCAATTGAAAACATAATTGCATGATAAAATATAATGCTTTTTCAAGAGAGAATGCAAATTTCTATATAAGACTGTTTTTATTTTTAGATAAGGAGAACACTGGAATTTTATTTGCCTTAATTTGTTTAAGCTTGGATACATTTAATTATGCATCTGTGGTTTAATTATCACCAGGAAGTTAAAGAACTTGGAGTAGTATTGTCTTGCAACAACAGTATAATTGAGAAATGAATGCTAAAATACCCTAGAAAATCTTCACTGGGAGAAGTCCAGGATGTGCACTTAAAAATGACATAGATTGGGTTGAAGAACAACAAAAAGCAAAAAGCTTCAGTTGACTGCTAAGAAGTTGTTCTCTTCCAAAACCAGTGCTTTAGAGCAGTACTACTGAAATTATAGGAGACAAATTTCCAGTGTGTTGTACAACAGTGAATTATTTGTACAATTGCTTAAAAAAAATGAGCAAAACTTCAATTAATGCATATGTCCAGGTTTCCTGTAAAGTAAATGACATTTAGTTGCCTAATTAAATCTTCTACCTATTACTTATTAAGTGGGGTACAAAAACCGCACTGTATACTCTATGAGTATAGTAAGAGGAAGTGAAAGTGAATATAAGCTTGCTTTTCACTCTTCTGATAAAATATTATGCATACTAAATAATCTATACACTCTTTAATATTTGCTGTGTGTATGTCATTTCTTCCACCCAAACTGCCTCCTTCCCCCATTCTATTCCCCCTAGTATCTTTTTCTGCTCCAATGTCAATTAACAAAATCCTACTTTAACCCTCAAATTTTGGCTCAGACATTGGTAACTCAAGAGTACCATCAAACAATTCTATGATCTATATTCTGCTGCAAGATTATTATCCATTATGAGGGTTTTTTAATTCTCTTGTTCCTGTTCCTGTGGGATCTTGATCTCACTTGTTTCTCACTGTCAGGCTCTGGTATTTTCTTTCATACATCCAACACTGTCCCATATTCTTGATTTATACACACACACACACACACACACACACACACACACACACACCCCCCCCTTAGATTGATATATTATTAGACATTCCCCTACCTAATTTTTCTCACCTATTATGTACCAGAGCTTCAGTATGTTAATAGGTAGCCACTCTTTTTAATTTTATTTAATTTTATTAGTTTATTAATTTGAGACAGGGTCTCACCCTGTTCCCCAGGCGGCAGTGCAGTGGCATGATCATAGTTCAGTATAGCCTCCATCTCCTAGGCTCAAGTTATCCTCCCACCTCAGACTCTCAAGTAGCTGGGATCACAGATGTGCACCACTATACCTGGATGATTTTTGACTTTTTTTTTAAGGGATAGGGTCTCTTGATAGTTGCCCAAGCTCATCTGAAAGTCCTGTCCTCAAGCGGTTCTCCTGCCCTAGCCTCCCAGGTGTGAAGCATTGTGCCTGATCTGTGTAGCTGCTTTTACTTCCTCCTGCTACTTGCTAGCAATTAAAAAATGATTACATTCTTGTATTTTTGGTACCCAGAATGGAGGAAGTGTTTTATTCATGATGCATCTCAAACATCTTTCACAATGCCTGCCATGCAGGAGATCAAAAATCCTAGTTAAATAAATACATATGTGAGTCGCCAAATAATAGATTTTCATAGAAGCCACTTGTGGAAAATAAAAATTTAGTATTGTTCCTTCTATTATGTTTTCTTGACTATAAATAAATAATTATGCAAAGCATCAAGTTACTGGTATTTTTCTCACATTTAGTTTTAGTCTCCCAATGTACAAATTATCCTCTAGAAAAATACTGTAGCATTAGAAGTCTAAGAATGATTTAATAACCTTTATTATCAGTGATTTTTTACATTAATTCAATGATCTGCTTTGTAACACCTAGGCTGACTATAATTTTACACAGCTGGAAATTACTTTTTCCCCGTTGTACATTCAGTGAGCATCTGTCCAGCTTGTATCTTACAAGTTCATACCCATGGAGGTTTATCTGGACTCTAAGGATTCTACTCTTCAAAATGTCAGTGAGAAAACATAAATATTTAATGAAACAACAGGATCTGGATTATTTAAATTTAAGTTTAGAGGAAAAGTGCTGAAGGAGTTGTAACTGCAATCATGACTGATAAAATAGGTTGAAATGCACTATAAACTCTTTGAACATTTAATATTTTTAAAGAAAATCAGCCCAATGTTCTACAGAAAAGATCGTCACAGAACATAAACAGTGAGGCAAATTGTTTATTAAGTTATCTGCTGTCCCATCTGTAGCTGTCATATTTTATACCAGTGTGTCTTAACTCTTTGCTAGACTTTTGAGTCTACAGTTTTCAAGATTTATCATGATAATTATATAAAGAAACAGTAGAAGACTTCATTTTAATTCAAAATACATGAACAATCAATATCTATTTTCAAATATCTTTTAGCTCTGATGCTGACAGTTGACCCTGACAAAAAGAATGCAAAATGTTACGGGCTGAATTGTGCCATCTTCCTAATTCATATATTGAAATCTTAATGCCTAGTATCTCAGAATGTGGCTGAATTTTGGAATTAAGGTCTTTACAGATGTAATCAAGTTACAATGAATTCATTAGGGTGGTCCCTAATTCAATATGACTGGAGTCCTTACAAGAAGAGGAAATTTGAACAGAGACATGTGCAAAAGGAAGGCCATGTGAAGATACAGGAAGATGGGAATCTGCAAACCTCAGAGTAACTCTTCAGTAGAAACCAACCCTACTGACACTTTGATCTCAACGTTTTTGCCTCCAGAATCGTGAGAAAATAAATTCCTGATTGCTGTAAAAATAATTATTTAATCTACAAATTTAAAATTATGCAAGTGACATTTACCAATATAAATATGCAGTATGATTAGAAACCAATGACAAAAAGTAAAGTCTACTTAACTGGAAATAAGAATCTTTTAAAAAATAAATCTTGAGTCAAAGGAACTACACAAATCAAAATTATAGAATTTCTAGAAAGAAATGCTTAGAGAAACTATGTTAACACTTTTAGAAAATAAAGAAAATAAAAGCAATAAATATACAGTTTAAAAGTTAAGAAAATAAACACAAAATAAGAGTAATAAATACAATTAAAAAAAATCTATTATTTAAATATAATGACAAAATTGACAACCCAATAACTAGAAAACCAAGGGAAAGAAAAATGGAGGAAAAGATATTCAAAATAAAACGTGGTAAGAAGAAAATAACCAAGCCTCAGAGAGAGAGGTTTTTAATGTTCATAACAAACCACTTTTCCAACTGTGTGCCAGAGAAGTTTGAAGCCTAAAGGAAATGGATAATTTTCTAGGAAAAATATAAGTTACCAAAACTGATCTCAGCATGGAACTGTAAACAGCCCAGTTTTTACAGGGATATCATTAAAGACCTGCCCCAGATAAACACTTGGCTTAAGTGAGGATTCAAAGACCAGATAATCCCAGGGTTACCCAAACTGCCTTAGTGAATAGGAAAAAAAAAAAAAGGAAAACTTCTGAATTCCTTTTATGCAATAAGCTCTCCCAGTCATTTCCATGTTCTCAGACCTGTTTCTGCCCTTTTATGATCTAGTCTGTAGGGGATGGGAAGGGCCCCACAAGCTCTGATTCCCAGACACCCATACCAAATAAATGATCTCCAGCTGGGTTCGGCAACTGAAGTGCGCTCATGCGAGATTTGACAGGATGAGGAGGGAAGAACTGATTCTATTCCTCTTCTCTTTGGCATAGTATTTCTGGCTGCACAAATAGGAGCAGCAACAATAGTGTTTGGGGTGTTCAGAGTGACAGCTGCAGCCACAAACAGGAACATGGGCCTGGGAATGCAGACCCTCTTCCCCCTCCTGCTCAAGCAGTGTGGTTCCCAGCAAAGGTAGCTCTGGCCTAAACATGGAACTAACAGGCTCCCTATTAGGAGGATTTGACTTGCAGCAAAAGCCACTTTATAAGTGTGCCACAGCGATCTTGGGCTTGCCGCATCACTGTTTACTGATTTGCAGCAATTTAATTTTTAATAATGTTATTTTCACTTCTCTCCTCTAACCTTTTCAAATTGTATAACTAATTTATCCATAAATTGCTTCTGTTTGGAATACCTACTGTGGTGTCTGATTTCCAGACAGAACATAACAGATGCAGAGGCATGATATTAATATTTAAATCCAATAATGATTTCACGTAAAGGATAACTACAGATCAACCTCATCTGCACAAATACTGTTGAAGATATTTGAAATAAATTAATATTAACCAATAGAGGTAATAGCACATTAAAATTAATGAATAATGACTAAGATTTATTGCAGTAATCCAGAGATGGAACAAAATTAGAAAATCAACTAATATAATTCATGTTATTGAATAGCTATAATGAGAAAAAAATTATATGATTTCTGTGAAAAATTTTATACAAAATTAAATATCTTTTCAAAGGTAAATTCTAATTCACACAAAACTAAGTAAAAACACTCAAGAGAAGAGAAATTGATTGGATATTTCTTACATGCAAATAACTCATATATTAAATAATAAAATGTTGCACCAGTGTCTATTAAATTCAGAGAAAAGGGAAATGAGGCTCATTATTACTATGGTTTTAAACATTGTGTTGAAATATTGAAAAATAAAATCAGACCAGAATAAAATGATTAGAGACATAAGATTTAGAAAGCATAGAGTTAAAATCATCTCTGTTTGCAGATGCTGTGATAATATATCTGCAAAACTACAGAAAATCAAAGAAAAGGAGATGGTGGAAGGGGAGAGAGAAAGATATCGAGAGAGAGATTGAATAAAGATGAAATAATTGAATAAGTAACCAGATATAGATATAAAATTAATATTTTAAGAGTAAAGTTTCTTGTGATGGTTAATTTTTTAAAATTCTTTGAAGATAGATTTTTTAAATTATACTTTAAGTTCTGGGGTACATGTGTAGAATGTGCCAGTTTGTTACATAGGTATACACATGCCATTGTGGTTTGCTGCATCCATCACTCTGTCATCTACATTAGGTATTTCTTCTAATGTTATCCCTCCCCTATCCCCCCCACCTTCTGCTATCCTCCCCTAGCCCTTCATAAATGGTGTTAGGAAAACTGGCTAGCCATGTGCAGAAAGCTGAAACTGGATCCCTTCCTTATACCTTATAAAAAAATTAACTCCAGATGGGTTAAAGATTGAAACATAAGACCTAACACCATAAAAACCCTAGAAGAAAACCTAGGCAATACCATTCAGGACATAGGCATAGGCAAGGACTTCATGACTAAAACACCAAAAGCAATGGCAACAAAAGCCAAAATAGAAAAATGGGATCCAATTAAACTAAAGAGCTTCTGCACAGCAAAAGAAACTATCATTACAGTGAACTGGCAAGCAACAAAATAGGAAAAAATTTTTGCAATCTACCCATCTGACAAATGGCTAATACCCAGAATCTACAAAGAACTTAAACGAATTTACAAGAAAAAAAACAACCCCATCAAAAAGTGGGAAAAGGATATGAACAGACACTTCTCAAAAGAAGACATTTATGTAGTCAACAAACATATGAACAAAAGCTCATCATCACTGGTCATAAGAGAAATGCAAATCAAAACCACATTGAGATACCATCTTATACCAGTTAGAATGGCGATCATTGAAAAATCAGGAGACAACAGATGCTGGAGAGGATATGGAGAAATAGGAATGCTTTTACATTGTCCGGGGGAGTGTAAATTAGTGATGGTTAATTTTATGTGTCAGCTTGATAGCCAGGCCAGTGTCCAATATTTGGTCAAACACTATTCTAGATGTTTCTGTGGAGGTATTTTTAGATGAGATTAACATTTAAATCAGTAGACTTTCAGTAAAGCAGGTTACCCACTATAATCTTGGTGGGCTTCATCCAATCAGTCACAGGTTTTAACAGAAAAAAAAATGACCTCTCCAGAGAAGAGGAAAATGTCAAAAGTCTGCCTTTGGTCTTGAGTGTAATACCAGATCTTCCCTGGGTCTCCAGCCTGTTTGTCTACTTTGCAGATTTTGAACTTATCAGCCTCTCCCATCATATGATCTATTCTTAAAATGGGTCTCTCCTACCACCCCACCACTCCCACCCACACACCTACCATTTGTGTCTTTCTGGAGAACTCCCACTAACACTGTAATTTATGGAAGGACTCATTGTAACTGTAAGGTACTATCTGTACGTAATAGTCCTATGAATAAATGTTATCAGGAAATGTACAAAACCTGACTGAGGAAAACTATCAAACATCCCAAAAGGAAAGAAAGAAAGCCCACATAGTAAGATAAGATGATACATCACGGAGATGTTAATTTACCCCAAGTCAATATAAATTTAATATAATTTTAATATGTTATTTCATCTTTTGTTGGGGTAGCTTCCACAAAAATCGTTCTCAAAATGGTCATTTCTAAATCAACTTTAAAAACTATAGTCCTCAACATATAATGGGGTTATGTTTAATAAGCTTGGCATATAACTCTAAAAAGGAAAACATATGTAATAGAAAAAATGGGTGAATTTCAATATAAATTGGGAATCTATAAACCTATCTCACTATGACTCAAAATCCAGAAGCAATAAAGAATATTGATAAATTTGACAATATAGAATAAAATGTATTTGCATAATAAATGCATACATATGTATTTGGTAGAAATGACCCTCTTGGGCATTAGACCAATGACTAGGTTTAAGTCACAGCATAATCAAGCTAAGGAGATTTTGGCTATGAAAAGAAAGGAAACAGAAGTACCACCTAACAAGGGGACAACTTGTGCCCCATTCCCTCATCTTTTTCCCTATTAATCTGCAACTAAAAACTTATAAAACTGAATGTTTCATCCATTGAGGCCTTGTGACTCTCTGTCTGACATTTTCATTCTAAAGTAGGTCAACTTGGAGTCAACGCCTGATAAAGCAGGGTGGGCCCAACAGGCCTTGCTGGGCAAATGGAAATGATATTTCCAAGAACACAGCCAGTCTAGCTCTATTAGAACTTTTGATTCTTAAACTTTTCCCTGCAGGGAATCATTATCCCTCCCTTCAACACCTAACACAAAGTTACTGGCTCCTGGCACTGTGGATTTATAGAGGTTTCCCTGAATGCATGAGAATGGTTCATTCATGGTTAAGGTGACAGCAAAGACAGCTGCTATCCAGGGCCGATGACAACTCAGGAAGTTTGACTTGAGTAAGATAGTCAAACTAAGGGCCGAATTGCCATAGACAGTGCTCCTAAGGGCCAGGATTGCTATACTTTTTTTTTTTAATCAACTTCTAGGCTGTTGCTAATGGCCCAACCATCTGGCCTGCCGCTTGCTTGAAAGACTGCAAATGATCAGGTTAAAGAGAGCCTCTTTGAGATGTGAACTGTCGCAACAAATTGAAATAGTAATCAGTCTGAGCTACTTATGTAGATGCTCAGGTAAGAGTCTTAGTGGAATTAGGATGCTGATGAAGAATGCACTGTCTAGCAACCCCATGGCCACCTGGACTTTCATTGCACCAGGCGTGGCAACACATCTTCCATCACAGACTGGCCATATAGCAAAGGACTATGCATTTGTTATGAAGAGGCTACCACTGTATACTAGGCAAGTGACTCCCGTCTAAAGTTGGCCCTATTTGTCTTGCAGTGAAGGAAGCCATATTGCATGGGATGTTGACTTTAATGTGCTCCAAGAATATTGACTATATTTGAACTTTTACCCCTGTTGAAACTACCAATGGTACCTCACAGCTGTTGACACACTTTTAGAATATGATGTTGTCGTATTTTTGCACTGCTATAAAGAAATACCTGAGACTGGGTAACTTATAAAGAAAAGAGGTTGGCTCATGGTTCTGCAGGCTGTACAGAAAACATGGCTGTGGAGGTCTCAGGAAACTTACAATCATCGCAGAAGGTGAAAGGGAAGCAGGCACCTCTTACATGGCCAGAGCAGGATGAAGCAAGAGAAGGGGTTTGGGGTGCAGAGCATGCTACACACTTTTAAACAAGAGCTCCTGTGAACTCATGAGAATAGCAAGGTGGATCTCCACCCCAGTGATTCACTCATTTCCCACCAAGTTCCTCCTTCAACACTGGGGACTACAATTTGACGTGAGATTTGGGCTGGGAATATAGACCCAAATCATATCAGATGTTATTTCAATCTGATGGGAATCCTATGGTCACACTCTGGTGGCCCATCAAACTAAAGTTTTCCATGTTTTCAGGGTTTTGGGCCATTTTCACTCTGACATTGTTACATCTTTTGTTGAGTAGGCCACTTATAATGGACTAATAGTCAACATACTTGACAAGCAATCCACATTCCTTATTCTGCAGACATCTAGCACTATTGAGAAGCAGAATTAAGTCTCAAAATTCAAATCAAGAGGATATCTGACTCTACCTCTCCCTCTCTCTCTGTTCCATGAGCCTTAGGCAGTTTGATCATTGATTGTAGCCATCCCAAACAGGATTCTTTTCTTATATATTATTCCCCAGTTACTGATCAAATGAAAGAATTGAAGGATTATGTAGACTGATTTTGAAAATTTGGATTGCACCTTGACCATTTCTGGACATGATGATTTTTTTTTACTATATCAGCAAATACAGGCCAGTGTAATCTGTATACCATGTGGCATCCTACCCGAAATGGGAGCTAGAAAGCTGGGGCAAACTTAATTTTGGTTTAGCTACCTGGATTCTTTCTCGGATTGACATGATCCTAGATCAAAAAGATAATGACAACTTGTGAGTACACTGGTAACCAAGAACCATATAGTGACCCATGTAGGCCAAGGCAGAATATATAATGAGTCTCTCTGTACTTTGTATAAAACTGGCCTTGTTCCTCTTGCACTTGACCTGCCAGATGAAAGGTCTGGGCATAAGTAGGAGGTAATTGAAAACCAGTGAAGCTGTAGCTACTAGAATGAGACACACTTGTTTTGTGAATTTGAAAGAACAGTAACAACCCCAGAACCTAAGGGAAAACCCCCACCTTAGACCCTGAGAGGTTCAAGAAGTGGAAAACAATTAATGTTCTTTGTCCTTTAGATCCCAAACCACAGCCTGGCAAAGCAATCATTAAGCAGTAGTTGTGACTTGTAACTCACCTGCTTCTGGGTTATGAAAACAGAAGTAAAGTCATGTGGATGAGATATTCTAATACCTCAGAAGTCATCAATGAATGGTAGCTCCTTATGTGGAGCTCCACCTCCCTGCTCCATACATGTAGAAGCACATGGGCCAGCACTATATTGCTTCAGGCCAATGGATACAAATTTATATTCTTTTTCTAATACCTGAGTGGCCTCAGCTTGTGCGATGGCAAGAAAGGGTGCAACTATTTGGTCATGACTCAAGTGATTTAACCAAATAAATGTAATGATGATTTAACCAAATCAATGTAATAAACCCTGAACTGGAATGACCTGTGTCGTTTTAGATTATATGTTTATATGTTAAAGAGAGCTGGCCGTGAAGCATCTTCATTAGGGATGGGATTGCTTTCTGGCAACTCAGTGGCCAGTAATTACTGGCAAAAACCCCAATTCAGAAAGTCCATCTAGGTTGTGAATTGAAATAAATAAAGGACTGGGTTTAGGCTATATCCTTGCTGCTTGAAGTAAGACCTACTGGCCCCATCTAAGACTTATTTACATTTGGTTGAGTCTGTGATTCTGGGAGGCCTAGTTTCAGTCAATAATACAGATTGGGGTTATCTTAAGGCTTGGATTCCGGTTAATAGTAGTGTTAATTAAAAATTTCATAAAAATTAAACTCATTTGTTCTCAGCCTCTGCTGATAAGATTATTCCAAATGGCCAACCAATTGGTGTACTCATGAGAAAATTTGACTTCAGCCAAGAACTTGTTAGAAGGAGGAGTAGATTGGTGAGAGAGGCAATTGACCATACCCTGAGTATCCATCCCTGTACTTTCTTGCTAGAATCCTGAGAAAAGAAGGTCCTGACTACTCTTTAATGGGCTATTTCTCAGGGTTTGCAGCAAGGAATACTAAGAAATGAAGTAATATGTCTCTTTAGTACAAAGAAAAGAATTGTGTAACATCCATGTCGATCATGTCATGCCACACCTGTGGGACTTGGGGGGGGACAAGGGAAACTGACATGTAAGTGTTGATGCTCATGTTGCTCACTTCACTATGAGCAGTAAAGTTCCTTGTTTCTGTCCCAGAAGACTCATGTCTTCCTCCAGCAGCAATGAAAGGGTAATGGACTAAGTTAATAGCTTGTGAGACAAAGTTAAATCCGAGATCTGACAATAATGTTGACCTTTTAACTGATAGAATTTTTTTTCTTGGTCAGCTCCCCCAACCTCCTTGGTTTGGAAATTTTTTACTCTATTTCTCACTTCTATTTCACTATAATAGAATTTTAATTCTACTAGATGGTAATTTGTATGAATTTTGTTATGGTTTCCCATGTAAATTCAATCCCAGACTCTGAGCACAGCTTTTTGGCTACAAATTCTCTGTGGAAAGCATTATCATTATATTTTTTCCACCATGAGCTGGCCAAACCAAATGGATTCCCTGATGAGTTCTCTTTCTAACCGATGGACTTTTTTCCAGTCTACCTTTTCAATTAGGATACAGTCTCTTTAGATTCTTGGCTTTATGATAGTCACACTTTCAGCTTTCAATTTTTCATGGTCCCAAGCCTTGTTCTCTTATTCCCCTATGTTTGATTGTTAACCAACAAAGCCCTGGGGTCCTAATACTGGCATTTATTTTCAGTGCAGTTCTGGCTTCTGTGTTCACTTGTCACTTCTTTTCAGATAGTTGTTTATCCTTTGGCCTTCATGAAATTCTCTTGCTTTTGCTGTGAGCTCAAAAATGAATGAAAAATTCATATATTATGTAGATCCTGTGTCTTTTTTCAGAAAAAGCATTTGAAAATATTGAAGCCATCATATTGTTTTTTGCTAAGATTTATATTCTAATAGCAAACAATTCAGTCTCCTTTATTTATAAAATTAGTTAATTAATAAATTTATATAATTTGACAAACATTATATTTTAATTTTGAAAATATTGATTTTAAAACCTGTTTAGAATAAGTGTGGAATAGTTGTCTATTATCTTTTGTGTGTTATAGAAACAGCAAGAATATTGGAGTTGGAGAGGATGTCTTCATAATTTTTGACAAGTTTCTTATTTTCTATTTTTACATTTCTTCATATAAAATGGAAAATAAATTATATCTCAAAGTCTAGAAGTAATTAAATGAGATGATATGTTTAAAAATTTAGTAAAATACAAGGTGATATAATGCCTTTCCATTGTTTTTCTGGTTTCTGGTAATAATACCTGTGTTTCCATCTGGGAAACTACTCTCCCACCGTTACTCACAATGTTAGTTGGATCATCATTCAAAGTGTTAATTTCAGGCCGCTCTAAGCCTGACTTGCTTACCTTATAAATTTGAATCTTGAGCCAAGTAATTTGAAGATAGGGCTTATTCATTCTAAGAGCAGCATTCTGGAGATGTTTTTTCATTTGTTGTTGTTACTTAACTTCTCATCTCTGTCATTATGAAATCTTGATTTACCGGAATTTTCTTTCTTCTATGAGCCACCCCATAGTTTTCCAATAAATTCTAATATTGGTCATGTTAGTTAGAGTCAGTCCAGTTCTCTTTCAGTCAAATATTTCTAATGAATAAATTTGAATTTAACAATAATCTTTAGTTATAGCTGTTAAATTAACAAATATTTGTTGAATATGCATCAAGGACTTTATAAAACACTCAACACACTCAAAAGTTTGCTAGTCTAGTTTTTTCAACCCCTTTTTATATACCTTTCCAATAACTTTCTGTGCCTTCCCTTTCAAGTGCTCATTTAAATTTCATACTTTCCAAAATTGGTCAGCTACCTGAAAATCAGAATTCACAGAGGATGATCAGATTTTCTTTCTCTTTAGACCCCACACATGGCTATCTATTGTTTTATGCCTACACTCCTGCTTTTCTCTATTTTATTTTCTGAAACCCCTCTGCAGATGTAGAATGTTTGCCTTCCATAATATTAGCAAGCTTAAATTAAAATTTTAAGAGTGTTGAAAGGATGAATGGTAGAGTAAAATATACAGGTCCACACAATTTTCATGTGCCTTTATCGTAAATGACAGATTATTTAAAAAATCAGGCATGAAAGATTTGCTTCCTTTGAATCCATCTTTTTTGCAAGATATGTCGTCTTTTTCTCTTTTCTTTCACCTCTCTGGAATTGTAGCATCTGGCTAGAGGAGTACACACTGAAAAGTTTTGTTATTTCTGGGATGAAGTTCAGAGGAAATGAAGCAAAGTTTCTTTCTCAGACAAGCTCTGCTCCCAAGGAATCAATGGTGCAATTTCTTTGTTTTTATTAGCTTGTTCCTGTAGTATGTTAGTATTCTAATTTCTCTGGTACCCATTAGTATTCTCAGTGGTTGAACTGGAAATACAAACACAAGGTCTCAATGTATAGCTTGACTCTGATTCAGGCCTGAAGTTAAAAGGGTAAAATGCTGTCCTGAAGTCTTCCATGTAGCCAGCTCACCTCACAAAGATGGAAGACTTAGAGAAATATGCCACTGACAATAATATTTGAAGAATCAATTTGTTGGCAGTGACCTCTGTGCAAATATGTCTTATCAAATGAGGATGATTTGTAGTTCTAACTATTCGCAAATATGTCAACACTAAGCAGTCTTGATAGACTCCAACATCCTGACCCTGTATGATAGCCACCAGATGTCCAGGTCTCAGATTTAAAAAATGAAATCTATTTCTTTTCTACGTAATTCCAGTCATAGGGTTGTTCTCCCTCTCCCTAATATTATAATGTCAATATGTTTTTGGGTAAAAAATAGCTCTTATTGAAATGTGTACCACATGGAAAATTAATTTTATATGTTTTTAGCTTATCCCACATTAAAAAAATAAAAATGATGTTTGCCATATTTAAATTGTAATTACCTGGAAAAAGCATGTTTTATAAATTTGTACCCGTAAACCTCAAGATGCCTTTAGAAGCAGCAGGAATGATTACTAAAGAAATGGAAGAAAGAGAAGCGTTCCCACTACCCTTAGTAGGCTGTCTTCAAAGGTTTCTGAATATATTGCTATTATTTATTGTCTCAATTAACTTGCATATTTTTTTCTTTGTAGAATTAGGTTTATTTTTCCAGATCTTCAAAATGATGCCATTACAAGGGAGTGAATTTTTTTTTCACTTATTCTTGGCAAGACTTTAATATTCTCTCTGTGAAGTAATCTCTGAAGAGTTAAAAACAACATTTAAAAGTCACTTCTATTGTCAGTTTAGACTAGTGAGAAGCATTGAAATATGATTTCCAAAAGGTGCAAGAGGTGAAATGGAGTTACTTTATTATTTTTGTAATGGCCAGTAGGATTTCAAATTTCAACTTTTGCTTTCTGAATTTATCGTTTGGCATGTCAGATAAAAATCATGTAGTCCATTATTTTCTAACCATAAGTCTTTTACATGTAATAAATAACATGTTTGAGACAGACTTTAATTCTGTTGTGTGAGGTTGTCTAATAATGCTTATAAATAAATTTGTAAAACCAGATAACATTTATAAAAATGTTTATTAAAGAGCATTTTGGCAGAGAGGCTTGTTTAATGAGCAAAGGATTTGAACAGAGCTGAACCTATATCTCATATATTGTAACAGAGTGTTATTTATCACTGAGTGCTGGATAGACAATAAAAACGACATAGTCTCTGCCCATTGAGAGGAAAGGTATTATCAGTTTTAATAACTTTAGCTTCTTTCAAACAACCACTGGAAATAGAGCAGAAATTGCCTATTCTTCAACATCAAAGGTTATGTAGTATAGAGTGATTTGCAGAAATGTATTTTGGAGGATTCATTATTGTACCATTTGACAAAAAGCCACATATGGGCAAAAGAATTCAATGGCATGTGGGATTTTCAAGCTGACTTTGCCTTGTCCTCTTACTCCTTCTTCTTTTCTTCTTCTCTTTAAATTTTATAACACTATAGTTTTTCTTCTGATTTTCCACTTTAATCACTCTAATTGTCATCATCCTCATTATCATGATTTTCAAATTTGATGTTGAACGCACTAATCCACATATTAAAAAGCTAGTGATTAATAATTAGTTTATATAATCTAAATTAAATATAAACTTAAATTGCAATTTTATAAGAGGAAAATTAAGGTAGGCAAATGCTTTTATTTTCCCTAAATAAATATGTTGCATTAGGCAGAAAGATAATTTTATTTTATTTAGAATTTTTGTTTCAGCTGCCATCTCCTGACCAAGTTATCTTTTTCTCTCAGCCATCTCCTTACCTTAATCGAGCTAGTTTTCCCCTTTGTGAAAGTGTGGAATTACAGCTCCCTCCCAAAGTGGGGATTTTTTTTCTTCCTCTCAGGCTCCATGGCCCACTGTGCCAGCAAGTGGAGAGGGTGGAAGGAAGCATTATCCTTATATCTTCATTTAGAATCTTATTTTTCCATTAAGATTATCTGTTATTTTCATTTACCGACCACCAAGTCCCTTCTACTTATTAATTTTGGTTACCTTATTCAGTGTTTTTATTATTCTACCCAAATCTTGGGATACTTTTGAAATGCTAGAATGTATTCTTTAATTAATTTAAAGGTACTTTGAACCTCTTTCTATTTTCTGGTTTCAATGTTGCCTTTTCACTAGTAGGCCTAGGTAACTACCTTATTGAAATTGTCACCTGTCTTCTCTATTTCTATCCTCAGTCCCCTTTACCATGCTCATTTAAAAAAAATAAAATATTTATCTTCTCAACATAACATGTGATACACAGTTTTATTTAACAAAAACTTACATGATGCTTAATATATGCTAGACACTATAACTGATTCTTTGTAAATATTATATCATTTAATTTTCCTAATAACCTTATGAAGTAGATACTGTTACCTCTGTTTTATGAATAAGGAAACAGGCAACAAGGGTTAGGAAACTTGTAAAAGTCCCAGAGCTAGGAAGTTGATGGGCTGTGACATGAACCCAGGCAATATGGCCCCAAAGTTCATCTTCTAAACCCTTTAGCATGCTCCTCTTTTTATTTGTTACATCTATGTTTGCCTTTCCCTTGAGGGCAGGTATTTTTGTTTGTTTAGTTTATGGATGCATCTAAGATACCAAGAGTGGTGTCTGGGGCCTATTAGGTGTTTAGTTAATACTTGATCTATGATTGTGTGCCAGGTAATGTAGCAGATTACAAAAGCGGCAGCTTTCCTAGGTCAGGAGAGGGGAATGAAATCAATGTTAAATGAGTAATCTGAGAAACAAATGCCTATGTGCAAACACTGACAAGTACTATGAAGGAAAACATAGAGTGCCGTGAAAGGGTTTAACATGGACATAATTCATGTAGGATCTAAAAATGTCTTGATTCAAAAAATGAAATCAAGACTTGAAGGATTGAATAGAATTTATCCACATAAATTGGAAAATTTCTTATCAACACAAAAAATACAATAAAATTTTAAATGAATGTCTTCAAAATACGGAGGAAAAGAACTGTCAATCCCAATTTAAAAACCTTTGAATTTATCATTCAAGAATGAGGCAACATAAAGATGTTTTAAAATATGCAATGACTGAGAAAGTTTATTGCTTAACGATTTTTATATGAAAAAGTATAAAATGAACAATTTACATACTATGAGGGAAGAAGAATAGGATTTTTAAAACTAAGTACAAAAATGGAAGTTAAAATAGGGCATCCATTTGTAATAGAAACAAAGGCAACAGATTAAAGTGACCTACTCAAAGACTAAAATTGCCGCAAAAGGGCATGAAGAAAGCTTACATGCCTAAGACGAAAGAAGCTAAAATGAAAACACTACACATTATACGGTTTCAACTGTATAGTATTCTTGAAAAGGGAAAACTATGCAGAGAGCAAGAAAGTTATCAATTACCAGGTACTGGGAAGGATGGAGGAAAGATTGAATAGGTTTAAGAGAGGGGATATTTTAGGGCAGTGAAACTAGTTTATATGATACTATAATGGTGGATACATATCATTATACATTTGTCAAAACCCTAGAATGTAGAACACTAAGAATTAACCCTAATGTAAATGTTAATATTAACATATCCATATGCCTTAATCCATTTTATGCTGCTATAACAGAATACAATGGACAAGATAATTTAGTTAAAAAAAGAAAATTATTTTTCACATTTATTTAAGCTGGGAAGTCCAAAAGCATGGCACCAGTGTCTGGTGAGGATCATCCATGGCAGAAGAACCAGAAGGCAGAATGGAGAACCTGAGAAAGAGAGAGGGAAGTGGGGGGTGAACTCATCTTTTTAATTAGGAACCCACTCCCAAGATAACTAACCAACTTGGTACTAATGTATTCATGAGGCAGAGCCCTCATGACCTAATCATCTCTTAAAGACTTCATCTCCCAATGTCATTATTATGGCAATGAAGTTTTCAACACATAACTTTTGGGGAACGTATTCAAACCATAGCATCATATTGCTTATCAGTCATAACAAATGTACCAAACTATTGCAAGGTGTTAACAGTAAGAAAAACTATGATGGGTGTGATGGTTAATATTAAGTGTCAACTTGATTGGATTGAAGGCTGCAAAGTATTGTTTCTGGGTGTATCTGGGTATTTCTGGGTATTGCCAGAACAGATTAACATTTGAGTCAGTGGACTGGGAGAGGAAGACCCACCCTTAGGAAGACTCACCCACAGTGTAGTTGGGCAGCCTCCCATCGGCTGCCTGCACACCTAGAAATAGCAGGCAGAAGAAAGTGGAAGAAGCAGACTTGCTGAGTCTTACAACCTTCATCTTTCTCTCATGCTGGATTCTTCTTTCCCTCAAAGATCAGGTCCTGAGTTCTTTGGCTTGTGGACTCTTGGACTTATACCAGTAGGTGCGCGGGGCTCTCAGGCCTTTGGCTGCAGACTGAAGACTGCACTATTGGCTCCCCTACTTTTGAGGTTTTGAGACTGAGCCGCTGCTGGCTTCCTTGCTCCTCAGCTTGCAGATGGCCTATTGTGGCACTTCACCTTGTGATCCTGTGAGTCAATTATCCTTAATAAACTCCCTTTCATAAATACATATATCCTATTAGTTCTGTCCCTCTAGAGAACCCAGACTAATACAGTGGGTGTGGTCAGCAAGCAGGATGGCTTGAGGGAGTATATGGGAACTCTGTGAACTTTTTGCTCATTTTGTCTGTAAATCCATGGCTGCCAGAAAAAGTCTAATTCACTTTTAATAGGCTTCAATTATTTAAATGAATTGAAAAGTAAACACAATTGAACCTTATTCTAATCATATTCTGTTTTAAAAAGTGAAAGTTAAACATTACAGTAAAAAATTGGAATACAAGGATAATGAGTAAAATGTATACCAGGAAAACTCTAAGCAAACAAATCAGTTATATGACCAAAATGATTTTAAAGACAAGAATATTAATAAGTATTATGCGCAAGGTTATTAGTAAAATAAAGAACATAAAATTATCAAAGACAGTATGCAAATGTAGAATCTGTATTTATCTAATGACAGAGCTTCAACATGTCATTTATCTAATGACAGAGCAAATGACAGAAATGCAAAGAGAAATAGAAAAAGCCACATACTTTGTATTTCTTTATCTATTTAAACTAGATAAATGGTAATGTGACAGAATTTTTGAACAATAAAATGGGCAAATATGATATAACCGACATAAATAAAATGCTATACTCAAAACAGAGGCTGCATTCATTTGCAGCTGAACTGTCCTAGGCCAAAACAGGAAGTCTCAACAAATTCAAAAGAATTTTTTTCTTATATGTCGTAAGTTCTCTCTATTAATCTGTAAAATTAGAAATAAACAACAAAACAGTGGAAAAGTTAATACATCATTTATGAATATACCGATGTAATTCTAAATAATTCATAATTAACAGGAAACAATGGAGATTTTATAATAATTGAACTTTGCATACTAAAGAAATGAATATATATCAAAAAAATTACAAAATAGCTAAAATGGGAATTATAGAGATGTATATTTTAAATAGATGTATTTCTTTTTATTTAGTAAAAGATTGGAAGCAAGTACTAAACAAATGTACTTGTATGTCACATTTCTAGCAATAAATTGTAAATAAGATTAAAATGTCAGTTTTCCAGAGAATAATATATTCATATTCTGCAATTCTAATTTAAATTTCAGTGCTTTTAGATTTGGAATCTTAATTTTCGTATATAAAAAATGTCTGAGACTTCCCACATAATTTAAAAAAAAGCAAAATAATGAAAGTGCTTGTCATATCTGGTATTGACATATTATGATAAAAATTATATAATATAAACAGAGGACTAGGTGTATATCATTGGACTAGAGTCCTTGAAAATAGATACAGGTGTGTAAAAGCAATTGGATAAATGTTGTATTTTAATTTACTGGGAAAAATGGTGATGTAGAAGTATACCCCTATCGTAAGACACTTAATAAGTTCAATATGGATTATAAATATCAATCATAAACTATAAAACAATAAAAACAATACAATTTAGGATAGTTTATATTTTTCCTGTAGTTAGTAAAAATTGTTTTGATCAAGACAAGATACACAAAAATTGTGGAAAAATAAATATATTTGGATTTTTAAAATTATACTTTTTATAGCATTAGCAATCTTCAAATTAGATGGCAAAAACATTGCCTACACATGAGAGACAAAGATGCCATTAAAATAGAAAAAGTAAATTTTAATGGCAAAATGATATTAAAAGTAATGGCAAAAACTGAAATTACTTTTTTTTTTTTAGAGATGGAGTTTTGCTTTTCTTGGTCAGGCTGGAGTGCTGTGGCGCAGTCTTGGCTCCTTGCAACCTCCATCCCCCAAGGTTCAAGTGATTCTCCTGCCTCACCCTCCCACGTAGCTGGGATTATAGGCATGCATCATCACATCCAGCTAATTTTGTATTTTTAGTAGAGATGGGGATTCTCCATGTTGGTCAGGCTGGTCTCGATCTCCGGACCTCAGGTGATTTGCCTGCCTTGGCCTCCGAAAGTGCTGGGATTACAAGCGTGAGCCACCTCACCTGGCCAGAAAACTACAATTTTACACCAACCTAGTAACTTTCCAATATCCACTCTTCAGCTGTCCAAGAGGCAGTTGTGTGTCAACTTCTTTCCTCTAGCATAGATCCAGTAGCCTCAGAGAGAGTAGCTTCTCTCATGTTCAATTCTTTATTGTTCTGTGAGTCATTCTGGATGGCCCATCCAAGGACCTAATTCTTTAGAAAATTCAGTAACATTTAATCACCTTATTCCTTTTCTGATTAAAATGCCCAGAGTAAGTTAATCTCTTTTGCACAAACTGATGTCTGAACACAGGGTAGAGATTTTTGGCAGAAAAAACCCAACAGATGTCCACACTAAGCCACTACTTGCCTGAGAAGCATCCATATCCCTTCATTTACCCATACATATAATTTCAAAGATTCTAACGATCATAGATGAAGGAATTTTAAAGAGAATGATGCCTGTGCTATATACTGGCTGTGAGAACCTAAGGTACTTAAATCTAAAATAAACAGAAATAATTGTTGTATTTCTTTCTACAAATTAATCCAAATTTCAAGGTTATATATAAAATTAGGCTATATTTATAACATTTTCTGGGAGCAGCTACTTATTTTATGTCCTACTTTTAGGACATAAAAGAAATGAAGAAATGTTGATTGTAGGTAATCATGCAAAAGACAGAATGTATGTTTGTGTATATGTCTGTGTGAAGGTTTAAGTTATGCTTGCATGTCCATGACTTTCTATGAAGAGTGCAATTTGCTAGACTTTAAATTTCATTACTGGACATGTTACTTGATTATAGGACACTAAATCTGTTAGAATAAATATTCTGGCTTCTCTCATTTTGAAGGCATTTGCAGATTTAATAACTGAGCCAACTGAATGCATTTTTAACTTTAATTTCTACCTAGAAAATGTACTAAATAACATTTATTGACATAAGTACAATAGTTACTAAAATGTCAATCAGGTTATTCAAATTATACCCAAAAGCAGCTGATGTAGCACGTAAATTTTCTCTATGTTATGAAAAACAACAACTGTTAATCAGATCAATAGCCTGGGTTTAGAGCCACAAAATGTACCTGAGAAAAGCTGCTTGGGCCATTTCCAGATAATTGTTTAAATCAAACTAGTTATGGTGAATTGTTTAAGTCAAACTAGTTAAGGTGAATCAATCAATTCTAAGGAAATTGGTTCTAAGGATCAATTTCTAATCACTGTCTAAAACAACAGGCTCCCATTTCCTCCTCTAGGATATATGAACAGAGAATGAGTTATACATATTATTAACAATAAGAACTTTGGAAAGGCCTTTGGTATAAGAATCTGTATTTTCATATTAGACATGATGAAATTCATGTCCAAAAATTTAAGAAAAAAGTTCACTCATAATCTGTATATTTTTTTAAGATCTACCGATATGAGAAAGAAATACTTTTTTAAAATTTATTTTTACTATAGTGATGAATTCTGCTTGGAAAATGAAGAAAAGTTTCGACAGCACTATCTCTGTAACATAACCCACAGTTCTCAATTTCTGTTCTTTCATATCTGCATACAAGTATGTTGTATTCCCTTGAAATCCGAAATGAATTCCTCTGATTCTCTAGTTTTTTAATTTTCATTTTATTTTTTATTCTGGGTAGTATTATAGGAAAAGCTCAAAATTTAAATATTTATAGGGACAGTTATATAATTCATATACCACAAAGTTCACCCTTTTACAGAGTACAATTTAGTGGGTTTTAAGTAGATTTACAAAGTTGCATCAATCACCATAATCTAATTCCAGAACATTTCTTCACCTGTCCCAAAATATCCTATACCCATTAGCAGTTACTCCATATTTCACCCTTCTCCAGCTCTGGCAATCACTGATCTACCTTCTGTCTCTAGGTTTGCCTATTCTGGACATTTCATATAAGTAGAATCATACAATATGTGGCCTTTTGTAACTGAATTCTTTCCTCAGCACAATGTTTCCAGGTTCATTCATGCTGTGGCTTCAATCAATACTTTGTTTGTTTGTTTGTTTGGTTTTTTTGAGATAGAGTTTTGTTCTTGTTGCCCAGGCTGGAGTGCAATGGCCTAATCTTGGCTCACCACAACCTCCGCCTCCTGGGTTCAAGCAATTCTCCTGCCTCAGCCTCCCGAATAGCTGGGATTACAGGCATGTGCCACCACTCCTGGCTAATTTTGTGTTTTTAGTAGGGATGGGGTTTCTCCATGTTTTTCAGGCTGGTCTCGAACTCCTGACCTCAGGTGATCTGCCCGCCTTGGCCTTCCAAAGGCTGGGATTACAGGCATGAGCTGCTGCTCCCAGTCCATTTCTTTTTATGGTTGAATAAGATTCCATTTTATAAATAATAACACCTTATTATTATTCTGGTTAGTTTATCTTATACCTCTTCATCTCATTATTTTTCTGATTTTTGTTATTTCCACAAATTTATCTCATATTTTACACACTTCATGGATAATCAGCATGCTTATGGCAATTTCTGGTCAATACTGTTTTGTTTGTTTGTTTTTTGTCTTCATAGACCACAATCACATGGATTTAATCATTACCAACATGGAAAATGTCACTGAATTTGGTAGAAAATTCTATTTTTATATTCCTTTTCAGAATTTTCTTATTTATTTTAGTATATTCTGCAAAGTTTGGACCAATTTTTGGATTCTTTTCCTTCTCCATTGCCTTTTTTGTTGTTGTTGGCCTTGTTGATGATCAGATAGATGTAGGTGTGTAGCTTTGAAATTTCAGTTGAAGTTTTATTATATTTATAGATCAGTTTCAGAAAAGTACTATGTTTACAACATTACATTTCTAACATTTATAATCTGTTAACATCATTTACCTCTCCAAATTCTTCTTTTCTTACTTCAGTTACATTTCTGAAATGGTATTTTGCACTTCTCTTCAGTTATCCACCATTCAGACTGCTATAATAGAGCATCACAGACCAGATGGCTTAAGTAACAAATGCTTTTTTTCATATTTCTGGAGTCTGTTAGTCTTGAGATCTGGAGGCCAGTATGGTTCAGGGACTGATGATGGCACTCTTTCTGATTTCCAGATAGCTGCCTTTTCACAGTATCCTCACAGGGTGTAGCAGGTCGAGAGGAGGGGGAGAGAGAGTGAGCCTGCAGTCTTCCTAGTGTCTCTACTTTTAGAGGTACTAATCCTATCGTAAGGGATTCACCCTTATGACCTAATAATACTTCCCAAAGACCAAGTCTTCAAATATCATCACTTTCAGAATGAGGGTTTCAATAATGAATTTTGGGGGATCACAAACATTAAATTCATAGTATTTACCAATTATTTATAATTGCTATGCTATTGTAAATATCTCTTATGTCTGACTTAAGTTTTCAAATTAGATATTTCTCAAGTTAGAAACTATACCTCCTGTGATGTCCAGATGCTTCAGCCCGTTTACTATGATGTTTGCTCAGTCCCAGGCTTATAAATGCTTGGCTGCTATGGGGTCACCCCTGGGACTTTTAGAGAGCTATTCCTCCTCTTCTTATGGAGAGCTTACATTGTCTGTGAGTTTTACCCCTACTCTCATTAATGTATGTAGATTATAGCCAATAGAGTCTAGAGTAAATTATAGATTTTGTATATGGTGAAAGTTTGGTGTATATGGTGAAATCTATTGGTGTATATGGTGAAATCTATTGGCTATAGATTGTAGCCAATATAGTCTAGAGTAAAAGTTCACAACCAAATGATACCAACCCTGAGATATACTTTAAAATCTGGAGCTCATTGTGGGACTAGGTTGAAGTTGTGACCTCTCATGTTTTCATGCACCTACTGACTTTTTCCGCTTTCCTGACCTGATTCTATCATTTGCTTTCTCATATCTTACAGAATAGTTCCTTGAAAAATCACTTGTGCCTGAATCTTTATATCAGCATCTTATTCTACAAGGGAGGGGTGTTGATTTTTTAATATTCATCTTGTATCCATTAGCAATGTGGAGAATCTTCCTAGTTTTAATAGGTAGTCTGTAGGTTCTTTTAGATTACCAGAGAGAATTAAAAATTATAAGAGGCTGGTCCAGGTGTGCTTGCTCACACCCGTAATCTCAGCACTTCAGGAGGCCAAGGCAGGAAGATTACTTGAAGCCAAGATTTCAACCAGCCTTGGCAATGAGGTGAGACCCTCATCTATACAAAAAATAAGAAAATTATCTGGGTATTTAGGCATGCACCTGTAATCTCAGTTACAGAAGAGGCTGAGGCAAAAGGATAGTTTGAGCCCAGGAGTTAGATGTTGCAGCACTGAATCTTCATCATGCCACTGCACCTCAGAGCCTGGGTAATGGAGTAAGACCCTGCCTCTACAAAAAGAAAAGAACAAAAACAAGACGTAAGCAAGATGAATCCCAAGGAAACAAACACCACGTAGTTACATGTGTACATTTTTTAGACTTTAGTAGGTGGCTATTGTTCTATATCCTTGTAATAGAATCCCAGTTTATTTTAGTGATTTTTTTTCACTGACTCATTCATTCAAAGACATAGATGTGCTGTGTGTTAATCTTGTTATCATTCTGCTCATAAACCTGGCAGTACATGTATCAGCAAAATTGAGGTCAACTCAGTAAATCATCCTGGCTCTAGTACTGCCTTGCAACATATTTTTCCTAGCCTGCAGTACTTATTTTCCTAAAGTGGATCAATTGTGGGGAACATCCCACCAGGCAGTTGAGTTTCAGGGCAATGCATATATTCTTATGCAGCTTTCTTTGCTAAGCACTGTTTGTTTTCCTCATTTCTGGACCTGACCAGGGAGTGTTGCTGAAAACAACAAATACAATAGGGTTGGGTTTCCTAAATTGAAACTTCTGCCTGAGATGATTATTCAGCACAAAGTTAGGAGGAAACAAGTGTGAAGGCAACACTCTCTTTCCCAACCTTTTCCTGTTCAGAACCACCATTTCTCCAATTACATCCCTGAGTGTTTATCATAATTTACCCTCGTGATTAAATGTGACTTTACAGTGAATTGGATCTGTCTGTTTTATGGCGTGATTTGACAACATCAAGAAAATTGCCTGTATCTTATCTTTAGTTTAAAAAATTTTGGGGGGGAGGATGGTTAAAAGTTTGTACTATACCTTGGTAATTGATTTGATGTATAGATTTTACAAAACTAACGATAGGATGGGAATAGTTACAGCATTTTTATAGCCATAGTGAATGATTTGGAAGGAGTGGGTGTCACATGGATAAGGCAATTGATTGTGGCAGAATAAGGTATTAATCTTCAATGGGGAAACATATATTTGTAAACCCTAAAAATCAGGCATTTAATCCTATAAGTTTTTCTTAATAGTGGATGAAGCATGGCTGTATGGATATGTTAGATTATATTGTGGTGACCAATGACTCTGTAATTTCAATGGCTTACAAAACCAACTTTAGTTTTTATTCATTCTACATGTTTATAATATGTAGGGTTGCTACAGAAAATATTCGACATCAAATCAATCTTAAATATCAGATAGATAAATATATGTCTTTTCAGTGTAACTATGTTCCTTGTAATATTTAGGAATTACTTATACTAAAAAAAATATTTATTTGCTGGACATGGTGGCTGAAACCTCTAATTCCAGCACTTTGAGAAGCCTAGGCAGGCAGATCACCTGAGGTCAGGACTTTGAGACCAACCTGGCCAGCATGGTGAAACTTTATCTCTAATGAAAATACAAAAATTAGCAGGGTGCACGCCTGTAATCCCAGCTACTCTGGAGGCTGAGACAGGAGAATCACATGAACCCAGGAGGCAGAGGTTGCAGTGAGCCAAGATCGTGCCGTTGCACTCCAGCCTGGGTGCCAAAGCAAGACCCTGTCTCAAAAAAAAAAAAAAGAAAGAAAGAAAGAAAGAAAAAGAAAAAAAATTATTGCTTCTATGAAATTCAGATTTAATGGGTATGCTATATTTTTATTTCCTGTATCTGAAAACCCTAACTAAAATCCATCTGGGAGCACGATTATCACTGGCAGTCAAGGACCAGGTTGATAAAATCTCCATCTCATCACATGTATCACAATTGTAGAGACAGGAAATGGAGGAAGAATGTGTCCTCTGTTTCTGTGGGGGAGGGAATTGCAATTTCAGCTTTGGACATGTTGCTCAGAGGTTTCAATGAAATATCCAAGAGGAGATATACTAAGAAGCAGCTTGATATACCCATCTGTAATTCTGAAGAAAAAAAAAATATGTATGATTTAATTTGGGAGGAATCTGAAATACCTGGATTTTGAATTAGGGCAGAGGTAGAAAGCAACATTTACGCTACTTTTAAATTGCATCCTTCAATCCATTTTTTATCTGCATTGCACCTTTGGTCACTTATGCCATTTTTCATTTGGTTATTTTGTTTAATGTATCAAACTCTCTATCTTCCTATTTATTTAAATTTAATAATAATTTTGCAATTATTTAATACATTAATTTTTTGTTCCTATGGATCCTTCCTAAGTATTGATGTGTTTGGTGGGAAAAGATTTAGAGATTTTTGCATTCTCTGGCCAGACGCTATGTGATATTTTCTAACTCTCAGGTTATTCCTCTGTAATGGGATTTGAGTAAGAAAGGGAAGGTATGACATAGTAATGACTGCCCATAAAGGAAACAAGAGATGAAAAATGCAGATCATGAGGAGTGGGGTGGGTGGATCAAAGAATGACATTTTTCAAGGTGTGAACATTTTGAGCACATTCAAATACTGATGGCAATGATATAATAGAGAGAAACGGCAGATACAGAAATGAAAAAAGCAACTAATACTGTAAATATCCTGTTAATATGGTATGGTTTGACTCCAGAGAATGGGTAAAGGTATCACTTTTTAGGGGAAGGAAAGAGAAGTTTGTAAATGTTGGGGCGATGCAGGTGGGATAATTTCTGTTATTCTGCAAGTGGCAGTGGGAAAGAGGGGGAAGATAAGTCTGGGGTTTGAGAAAAATGGAAAAAGTTAGCAGTATATGTTACAGTACTTACAAAGTAAATTGATGACCAAAGGTAGTAAGATTGTCAGGTGATGCTAATATGGAAGCATAGTCACTCTCAGCTAAATTAATGAAAAGTCAAACTATATCAGTAGTACAGTAGCAGAAAAAAGATTTTTTGAAAGATCTTGGCAATAGCAGAATTTCACCCTCCAGCCATCTTCCTGAATAATATTTTGTTCCCATTCAGCCAGTTGTATCTGTTTTTCTGTCCCTCTGAATTCAGGCCACCCTACCCTGGGGATTAATAACTTTGACTTTAGATGCCTGCAAAGAATTCTGGCTCACAGAAACTTCAAGCCACTCAGGAACCTCTAGCTTCGCATTACTGGCACTGGTGATCAGGACTCCAGGTCAAAGTTACGCATTCTTATTGTGTCAACTGTTTATCATTGAGTCCAGCCCCACATTGTCCACAATGGGATAACAATGTGGGGCTTAGGGTTCTTACCTGGATTTTCTGTCTTGCTTTCTGTCTTCTCTAATTTAACATTTGCTATACTAGACCTCGAAGGCATGCTTACTTCTTTCTCGCTTCCCTAAACTCTCAACTTTCCTGTTTTAAAATGCATACTTATAGGGGTCTATGTTTATGCATTCCTTTTTCAAAATTCAATTTTGGCTTGATTTAATGATGCGATTTTACTATGTTTCCCGTGACAGGGTCTCATCAGGCCACTACTGGATCAATAAAATAAAAAAACAAACAAGTGTGATTTGTAAGTATACTGTCTTTTCTCTATAAAGTAGCATGCAATGATTATCTGAAAGGAAGAAAGCTGAAGAGAGGTTTGAGACTGTGTTAATTTACATTTAATTTTAGCCTCAGAGACTCTTAAAGGCAGTGGTTATGTCTGCATGTGAATAGGGATATTTAATCAGTCCAGGCTGTCAGGTTGATAGTAGTGCTTATCAAGAAATTAGAGAAAAATGTGCTCCCCAGTCCATCCTCCTGCCATATAAGGAGCAACAAATCAGATATGGAAAGTCAAACACTATGATTAAAAAGCTCATCTTCCCTAGGGAGTCTTTCATATATATATATTTAATATTCAGCTTGGGTGTGCTACTGTGCAGGCAGCTTTTTCTGTGTCTTAGCAGTTTTAATTGCAATACCTCTTCCATTGAAAAGGCAGAGGTTTTTTTTTTTTTTTTTTTTTTTTTTTAAATTCCTTTTAAGTAATACTACTGCTTAGTAATATTTTAAAACTACTGAAGAGCAGAGAAGTGTTGGAGGAAAATTTTGGTGATTTTTCAAACAAGTGTCTTTTACTAGGCATGTGGTGAAGTATCACCTAAAATACATATAAAATGTTGATATTTTGCAATGCTACCATATATGAATATTCTCCTTTCAAAATGAATTTTGCTATTAAAGGTATAGCTATGAGCAGTAACAATTGGGATTTACAGTACTTTACAAGGATAGGTATTTTCAGATTCTCTGAATAGTAGAAAAGCAGTTTTTACTTGCCCTGGCTCTGTGATTTTTGTGTGTTAGTTTTGTTTATTTTGAGACGGAGTTTCAGCCTGGGCGCAGGCTGGAGTGCAATGGTGCGATCTTGGCTCACTGCAACCTTTGCCTCCCAGGTTCAAGCAATTCTCCTGCCTCAGCCTCTTGTGTAGCTGGGATTACAGACGCCCACCACCACACCCAGCTAACTTTTGTACTTTTTTAGTGGAGACGGGGTTGCATCATGTTGGCCAGGCTGGTCTCCCATCTCAGGTGATCCATCTGCCTCGGCCTCCCAAAGTGCTGGGATTATAGGCATGAGCCACCGTGCCCAGCTGGCTCCATGATTTTGATAGCATCAAGCTGCATCTGAGCCTGGCTTTTTTGTGAGGATTCTGGGGACTCCATGAGTAAGCCTCAGAGTCTTTTTGTGACAGTCTCCCAAGTCATAAACTATAGATAAAACCTGGCTGTATCAATTAACCCTATGTATTTGAGCACTCTATCTATCTATCTATCAAGATAAATTTATTTTAAGACTTTGGCTTGGCAAGTCCAAAATTTGCAGAACAGGCTGTCAGGCTAGATATACTGGTAAAAGTTGATATTGCATTCTTGACTTGAAATTACACAGGGAATCAGTCTGGAAACTCAGAATTTCTAAGCTACAGTTTTGAAGAGAATTTCTTCTTCAGAAAACCTGCTCTTAAGACGATAAACTAATTAGATGGAACTAAATGAGTTCCATCTGCGTTATAAAGGGTAACCAGCTTATCGAAAGTCTTCTAATTTAAATATTAATCCCATCTAAAAACTACCTTAATAGTAACACCTAGACTGATGTTCAACCAAAGAATTGGACACAGAGTCTAGCCAAGTTGACATCTAAAATTAACTATCACTAGAACATTTTACTTTGCAACCTCCTACCAACCAAATCTTGAAATAATGGGAAATATTTATGGACAAATATATAAGAAATAGAGATGTCCAGGAGAAAAAGGATAACGTTGTGATCAGCTTCTTTTTTATTTATATTTTTAAATAAAGGACTCTAGATGTCTCTTCTAAACTGTTGAAGATGGTGTGCACCATGTACTTATTGATCCACAGAAAAGGAAAATTAATTTATAAAAATCAGAAAAAGATCTTCATAAAAATCAAGTCAAATATCAGATACAAAGATGATGAGATCTATGTGATGATATGTACATGATTACATTACATAGATTATATTGCCCTTCTTGCTGGAATTCCTCACTCCCTTGCTGGCTTTGGGGGAAGTAATCAGTTTTGTTAAAGAATCCCATGTGGCAAAAACCTAAGGCAGCCTTTAGACAGCCAGCAAGAAAATAAAACCACTAGTCTTAAAGCTATGGTGAAGTAAATTCTGTAACAAACTGAATGAGCTTGGACTTAAATATTTCCCCAGTCAAGCATTCTGCTAAGACACTCAAACCCAGGCTCACACCTTAATTAAAACCTTTGGGAGGACACTTCTAAGCTGTGCCAAGATTGGTGACTCAGAGAAAATGTGAAAAAATAAATGTGTGGTTTTAAGTTACATTTGCAGTAATATTGTTACATAGCAGCAATTGATAACTAACACAATTCAGGTAAGATGCTGATCCAGTATTCTGTGATTGTCCATCTGCAATCAAACTCTCCTTTTAAGGAAAATTTAAAAGTGTGGTTTTTTTTTTCAATCCAAACAAAGTGAAACAAATCAGAAATGGAAATTTATCTGGAAAATGTCCAAATATTTGGAAGTGAATTAACATACTCATAATTAACCTTAAGTCAAAATTTAAGAAAATTCACAAGAGACATTAGAGAGCATTTTTAAATAAATGGCAGTGAAATGCAGCATATCAAAATTTGGAGTATAAACTCTTATTCGATGGACATTTATAGCATTAAGTACTTATTTAAAAAAGAAAACTTTGAAAAAATAAAACTATTTTTAAGTAGTTGGAAAAGTAGTAGTCAGATATCTATGCCTACCTACTTTTCTTTTTAATTATCTATACTGCTTACCTATGTACCCACCTGCTGATTTTCATCCTATTGTTTCTGAGCAAAGGCCTAAACTATTGAAAGAATATTGAGAACAATAGCTATCCCAGTCCATTTCCTCTGATTTTTCTTTTGTAAGATGCATGTGGCATACTTTGTCTTCAAAAGAATGAGTGGTATTTGTTTAATTTCAATGCAGCTGAATTTTATTCCTGAATTCCAAGGGGACAAAATATCAGAGAATGTTATTTCATGATTAGCTTCTCCTGTAATCCCTCTAGTAAGCTTTACTGTAGCAAGTAAATCATGTAAACATTCCGTAGCTGGCAGGCATTCACTCTTCTTCCTCGTGCTTCTAATTTATTGAACTGTGTCTTCTTCAGCAGCTCCTTATGAAAGCTACAGCATAAATCAAAGCTGCCCTGTCAGAGACTCATGCCAGCAGAATTTGTTCAGCATTGTTATCAACTCTTGTTTTATGGAAGATTAGAGATAATGTTTTTCAGAGCTCTGTGATACTGTAATTTAAACGAATATAAAAATTATAACTGTCTCTAGTCTTCGATCATTTCTTTAACAATCCTAGTTAAAAAAAATTGTTATGGCCTATGTATCTAAGCTACATATCAGAGCTGTTGTCAGGCACATTTGGAAGTTTAGTAGATATTTTTAAACAACTTAATATTGGTTTATTTAAGTTACTGTTTACTGTTTTCAAACCTTGAAGCAGTTTAATCATGCTAATCTTCTGGACTATCTGAGTAGCTTCTAATATAGTGATCAGAAAATTATTTGGCTCATATATTTAAAACTGTGGCCACACTGGCTATAACAGTTACAGGGACAGTTATTCTGAACTTTATGAGAGATAATGGTGCCTTCACAAAGGTAAGGCATAATTGTTGTCAGGAACATAATTGAATGAATCCCTACATATGGCATATATTAATATTTGATATTGGTATTAAAATCAATGGATAAAGTAAAAATATATTGCTACGAATTGCTCTGTCACCCAGGCTGGAGTACAATGGCGCAATTTCAGCTCATTGCAACCCCCGCCTCCCGGGTTCAAATGATTCTCCTGCCTCAGCCTCCTGAGTAGCTAGGATTAAAGGCGGGTGCCACCATGCGCAGCTAATTTTTGTATTTTTAGTAGAGACGGGGTTTCACTGTATTGGTCAAGCTAGTCTTGAACTCCTGACCTTGTGATCCACCTGCCTTGGCCTTCCAAAGTGCTGTGATTACAGTCGTGAGCCACTGAGCCCAGCCTGCTATGAAGATTTTTTAAATGTGCTTAGAATCCAGATAAAGTTAATAGTTATAGTGAAGGAAATAAGAATAATTAGAAGCTCTGGAAGAAAATCATAGCAAAGTTTGCAAAACATAGTAAGTGGTAAAAAAAAAAAAAAAAACCTCACAGAAAAAAAGAACTTATAAGTTAGAAATGACACAGAGTTTCTTGTTCAATGCTCATTAAATTTTTTCTTCATCATTAATTATAAACTAAGGTCAGAAAAAAATTAAAGTAGTAGAAAACATCATAAATCTAGAGAATAAGGAGTTTTCTCATATACAAAATGCTAGAAAACATTCGGGAGTTTGAGATCAGCCCCAGATACAAAGCGAGACACTTTTCTACAAAAAACAAAAAGAAAGAAAAAGATTAAAAAACAAAATTAGCTGGGCATGGTGGCATGCACCTGTAGTCCTGCTACTCTGGAGGCTGATGTGGGAGGGTCACTGGAGCCAAGGAGGTTGAGACTAGAGTAAGCCTATAACTGTACCACTGCACTCCAGCCTGGGCCACAGAGTGAGACCCTGTCGCAAAATATTAAATACATACATACGTGTATACATAAAGTCCACTGGAATGTTACCTACATTGTGATGTAATTATTAAACTCTTGACAGTGGGTTATTTCCCAAAAGCCTAGTAACAGATAATGATGAGTGGTGTAAGTGAAAGTTAAACTAACTGTTCTTGAGTGCTTCTATATGTAAGACATCATGACTGCCATTTGCACTTAGTAGTTCATTTAAAATATGTTCATTTGTTTATTTGATTCTCTTAGAGAACTTAATAGGTGGCTAATATTATGCTTATTTCATGAATGAGAAACTGTGAGGATGTGCAGGAGATTAGGGAAATCTTCAAGGTCTCATAGCTTGTCAAGAAATCTGATTTCTTTTTTTTTAATTTATTTTTATTTCAATAGCTTTTGAGGTACAAGTGGTTTTTCGTTACATGGATGAATTACGTAGCAGTGAACTCTGAGATTTTAGTGCACCTGTCACTAGAGTAATGTACATTGCCACCAATACATTGTAGTTTTTTATCCCACACCCCTTCCCACTCTTCTCCTTCATAGTTTCCAAAGTCCATTATATCACTCTATAAGCTTTTGTGTACTCATAGCTTAGCTCCCACTTATAAGTGAGAACATGTGGTATTTGGTTTTCCATTCCTCATGTTTCAGCTTTTTCACTCCTGTAGTTTCGTGAGGGGAGAGGGTGTGGCACCCAGTGCCTTCTTCTCTCACATTGTTAGGGTGAGTGGGAACGAGTGTTACAGTTCTTTTACTCTCACCACTCATAGCTCAACAATCAGGAGTGTACAGCTGTTTCACTACCATAGTTCAGCAAGTTCCAAGTTTTTGTCCCATGACTGAGAAATGCAGACACCAGAGAATGATTGAGGTAGAGTAGAATTTTATTGATTGACAGAAAGAAAGCTCTCAGCTGTGAGAGGGGGACCTGAAGGTGGGTAGTCATTTATGAGGCTGAGTCCAGGGTTTTTATGGGCTTAGGATGGGAGAGTGTGTGCTGATTGGTCCACGGGTGGTTTGTAAAAAGCACCATTTGATTGGCTAAAAGGTATCATTAAGAAAGAACCAATCGAGAGAGAGAGTAAGACAAGGAAAGAAGTTCACACTCTCATGGTGGACTCATCCAGAACTGGCAGCTCAGTTTTCAGGCTTTAAACTGTCCTTGGCTTGAAAATTGGGTTTCACAAGGGATCTTTCCTTGTCTGCTTAGGAATTTGTCTATCTCCAGTTGCTATTGCTGAGTTATTTCACTTAGAATCATTGCCTCCAGCACCATCCAAGTTGCTGCAAAGGACATTATTTTGTTCCTTCTTATGGCTGAGTAATATTATATCGTGTATGTATACCACATTTTCTTTAACTACTCATTGGTCAATGGGCACTTAGGTTTGTTTCATATCTTTGCAATTGTGAATTGGGCTGCAATAAACATATGTGTGCATGTGCCTTTTTCATGTAATGACTAATTCTCCTTTGGGTAAATATAATACCTTAATTAAAAAATACTTAGGGCAATGATCATCTAAGGCTTCAGTGAATTATAAACTTGTGGCTGGTGGAGGGCCTTGCCTCAGTATTGATGACTGCTGACTGACCTGGATGTTGTCTGCTGAAAGTTAGGGTGGCTGTGGCAGTTTTTAACAATGACAGCAACAATGAAGTCTGTCACATCGACTGACTCTTCCTATCATGAGAAATCTCTGTAGCATGTATTACTGTTTGATAGCATTTGAACTACAGGAGAACTTCTTGCAAAATTGGAGTCAGTCCACAAGAACAGAAAATCAAACACCGCATGTTCTCACTCATAGGCGGGTGTTGAACAATGCGAACACATGGACACAGGGGAGGGGAGTATCACACACTGGGGTCTGTGGGGGGAAAAAGGGGAGGGATAGTGGGGGGTGGGGAGTTGGGGAGGGATAGCATGGGGAGAAATGCCAGATATAGGTGATGGGGAGGAAGGCAGCAAATCACACTGCCATGTGTGTACCTATGCAACAATCTTCCATGTTCTTCACATGTACCCCCAAACCTAAAATGCAATAAAAAAAAAAAAAAAAACCTTTGGAAAAAAAAAAAAATTGGAGTCAGTCTTCCAAACCCTGCCTCTGCTTTTTCAACTTAGTTTATATAATTTATTAAAACTTTTGTTGTCATTTCAACAATGTTCACAGAATTTTCAGCAGGAGTAGATTCCATCTCAGGAAACCACTTTCTTTGCTCATCCATAAGAAGCATTTTCTCATTTGCTTAAGTTTTATCATGAGATTACAGCAATTCAGTTACATCTTCAGCCTCCACTTCTACTACTAGTTCTCCTGATATTTTCACCACATCTGCAGTCACTTCCTCTATGGAGGTCTTGAATCATTCAAAGTCATCCATGAGGATTGTAATCAACTTCTCCAAATTACTGTTAATGTTGATATTTTGACCCTCACCCATGAATCATGAATATTTTTAATAACATGTAGAATGGTAAGTCCTTTCCAGAAAGTTTTCAATTTGCTTTATCCAGATCTATCAAGGGATTCACCATCTATGGCATTTACAGCCTTACAAAATATACTTTTTAAAACACAACTCAAAAGTTGAAATTACTCTTTCACTCATGGGCTACAAAACAGATGTTGCATCAGCAGGCATACAAACAACATGTTCATGTGTCAGAGCTCTTGGTTGAGTAGGTGCATTGTCCATGAGCAGTACTATTTTGAAAGGCATCTTTATTTCTGAGCAGTAGGTCTCAACAGTGGGCTTAAAATACTTAGTACACCATGCTGCAAACAGATGTGCTGTCTTTCAGGATTTGTTCTTTCATTTATGGAGAATACATATGGTAGATTTTGCATAATTCTTAAAGCCCCTAACGTTTTCAAAATGGTAAATGAATATTGGCTTTAAGTTAAAGCCACTAGCTGCATTGGCCCCTAAAAGAGAGACAGCCTGTCCTTTGAAGCTTTAAAGCTAGGCATTGACTTCTCTCTAGCTATAAGAGTCTTAGACAACAACTTCTTCCAGTAGAAAGCTGTTTAGTCTACATAGAAAGTCTGTTGTTTAGTGTTGTTACAGTTATCTCAGGTAGACCTTCTGGATAACTGCAGTTTCTACATCAGCACTTGCTGCTTCACTTCACTTTTTTATGTTATAGAGATGACTTCTTCCCTTAAACCTCATGAACTTATCTCTGCTAGCATCAGACATTTCTTCTCCCACTTCTTTACCTTACTCAGTCTTCATCAAGTTGAAGAGTGTTAGGGCCTTGCTCTGGATTAGGCATTGGCTTAAGGGAATGTCATGGCTGGTTTGATCTTCCGTAAAGACAACTGAAACTTTCTTCATATAAACTATAAGGCTGTTTTGTTCATGCATTCACTGAAGTAGCACTTTTAATATCTTTTAAGAGAATTTTCCTTTGCCTTCGACTTGGCTACTTGGCTCAAGAGGTCCAGCTTTCAGCCTATCTTAGCCTTTGACATATCTTCCTCACTGAGCTTAGTAGTCATTCTGGCTTTTGATTTAATGTAAGATATGTGTCACTCTTTTTCCACTTGAACACTTAGAGGCCATTGTAGGGTTATTCACTGACCTAATTTCAATATTGGTGTGTCTCGGCTAAATGGAAGGTTCAAGGAAAGGGAGAGAGACAAAAGAAAGGTGTGATCAGTGGAGCAGGCCAGAACACAATTTATTAACCAAGTTCATCATCATATACAGATGCAGTTACAATGATAATAGTAACATCAAATAGTATCACCATAACTGATATAATGATATTGAACGGTTTAAAAAATTATGAGAATTTGTAACACGAGAATATGAAGTGAGCACGTGATGTTGGAAAAATGGTGCCAGCAGACTTGCTCAAAGCAGGGTAGCCATAAGCCTTCACTTTGTAAAACACACAGTAATTGCAAAGTGCCCTAAAGAGAAGCACAATAAAATGACATTTACTTGTGTAATGCTTGATGACAGATAGCTTTCTTGGAAGATTATTTCAGATCCTGTCAGTTTCTTTCAATATTCTCATTTCTACTAAATTTGAAAAATCTAACCCACATTGAAGAATATTAAGAAAATAGCAGAGATTATGTTATAGTTGTCTGGATTTCTGTGCAGACTATGGACTCCAAAACTATGGGAAGCTTGCTGAGTGCAGTCCTTTCCTAATTGTTGCTAATGGATGAAAGTATTATTCTCAAAAACTAGAAGGTTGTTTAACATGGAAGATAACCATTAGTAAATGTTCTCTTTAAATATGCTGAGCTATGGAAAATATTTCATCACATTTTAGAAGCAGTATTTCCATGTAGACTTCAACTGTGCCATAAAATAGTTGACTGATGTTTCTTGCATGAAGGAAGGAGAAAATCACTTATTTGAAAATACAACATTTTCCTAAACATTTTATTGACTATAGCATACATAAAGAAAATTGCTCAAATTATAAATGTGCAGTGTGATAAATTTTTAACAAGTGAACATACCCATAAAACCAGCACACAAAACAGTAACAAAACATTACTGTTCCCTAAAGCCTGGTTTTGTGAACCTTTCTTTCCCAAAGATATACACTATCCTGCATTCTAACACTATAGACTTCTGTTGCCTAAATTAAAAGAATTCTGTAGATGATTTGTTGTATATGGTTTCTTATATTAGTGAGAGCCATCTAAGTTGTTCTATGTAGGTACAGTTTATTCCTTTTCAACTGATCATGGTAATACATTGTATGGATAAAGTACTATTTATTCTACTGATGTAGGAAATAGTGAGTTGTTCCAGGTTTTTCTTACTACAGATAATACTGCCAGAGCATGTATTTTGGTGCAGATTATACTCATTTCAGTTTGTTTCTGTATAAGAAAAAATTTGAGTGGTGAATTATGCATTTATTTCACTTTTATAGTTTTTCAAAAAAGGTTGTAGCAATTTAAATTCCTAGAGTGGTGTATGAGAGTACCAATTACTTTATTTTCTCACAAGACATTTTTATCTGCCCATTCTGGAGGATATACAAAAGTCTATTGATGATTTTAATTTGTAATTACCTTATATATTTACTCATTAATTTGGAATATTTTCATATATGTATTTTGTTTTTTAGTGGGATGCATGCCCACTAAAAGCTGCTTCTTTTTTTGTGTGTGTTTGTTTTTTTCTTGAGATGGAGTCTTGCTCAGTCACCCAGGCTAGAGGGCAGTGACATGATCTCGGCTCACTGCAACCTTTGCCACCTGGGTTCAAGCTATTCTTCTCTCTCAGACTCACAGGTAGTTGGGATTACAGGCGTTAGCCAACATGCCTGGCACATTTTTTGTGTTTTTAGTAGAGATGGGTTTCGCCATGTTGGCCAGGCTGGTCTTGAACTAGTGACCTCAAGTAATCTGCCTGCCTTGGCTCCCCAAGGTGCTGGGATTACAGACATGAGTACCTGGCCTAAAATCTGATTCTTTTGCCTGATGTCTACCAGGTTTCTGTCCTTTTCCTTTAGATTTTTAGAGTCTTACATATTCAAGATATGAATCCTTTGTTAGATGACTATTGAAAATATCTTTTCCTCTTTGGCTTTGTTTTAACCCTAGCAATGTTTTTGAAATTAAGCCTTTTGTTTAAAAAAAAATCAGTTTGCAGAAAAATTTTAAAGACATTGTAGAGAGTTCTCATATATTGCTTATCGTCTCTATTTTCTCTAATGTTAGCATCTCACATTACTATGGTATATTTGTTGAAAGTAAGAAGCCAACACTGGTAAATTGTTATTAACTAAGCTTCAGACTTTATTTGAATTTCACTAGTTTTTTCCATTAGTGTCCTGTTTCTCTTCCAGGATCCAATCCAGGCTACCATATTGCATTTAATTGTCATGTCTCCTGGTTTCCTCAGGTCTATGACAATTTCTTTCCCTGTTTTTCAAGACCTTAACAGTTTTGAGTACTGGTCAGGTATTTCCTAGCATGACTTTCAAACTGGATATGTCTGTTTTTGTTTTTGTTTTTTCATAATCAGACCTAAGTATGTTTCTTTTTGAAAGAACACCACAGAGATAAAGTATCCTTCTCATCACATCACACCAGGGAGAGGTACAAATAACTACATTATATTACTGGTGATAGTAACTATAATATTGTCTTTTGATGAACTTAAGTCTTAATATTAATGCAATCTAGTTCAGCAAGCTTGTCTTTTAAAAAAAATTACATACCAAAAGAAAATAAAGACTTGCTTCTATATTTTAATCCAGAAGTAGTATTGTTTTACATTTCAAATTTAGATATATAATCCACCTTGTCTCTATTATTAGAGATAAGGTTTCAAGATTATTTTTCCACATGAATGTTACATTTAATCCAACGCCAATTAAAAAGGTAATTATTTTCATATTGTTGCTGCCATATGCACCAATGTATTCCTAAGTCACATGACTGTCTGTGTTTGGATCTGTGGTTATACTCTTTATTATCACTCACTGGTATAGTTATCCGTGCTTGCACCAAAACCACTTTTAATTACAGTTGCTTTAAGTAAGTTATGACATCTGGTGATATAGCTGCCTTTATATTTTTAATAGACTTTATTTTTTAGAGAGCTTTTAGATTCACAACAAAATTGAGAAAAAAGTACAGGTCTCCCATATACCATCTTCCACGACAGATGCACTGACACCCTCATTATCAGTATCCCCCACCAGAGTGGTACATTTGTTGCAACTGATGAAATTCCTTCTTGTGTAGTCTATTGGTTTAACAGCACGTATCCAATAGTATCATGCTGAGAATTTTCACTGCCCTAAACAATCTCAGTGTTCTGCCTTATCATCCCTCCCGGCTCCCTAACCCTAACAACCACTGATCTTTCTACTGTCTCCATAGTTTTGCCTTTTATAGATGTCATACTGTTGGATTGTACAGCATGTAGCCTTTTCAGATTGGCTTCTTTCACTGAGCAATAAGCATTTAAGTTTGCTTCATGTCTTTTCATGGTTTGACAGCTCATTGATTTTTAGCACTGAATAATATTCCATTGGCTGGATGTACCACAGTTTATTTATACATTCACCTACTGAAAAACACCTTGGTTGCTTTCAAGTTTCGGCAATTATAAATAAAACTGCAGGGTTAATTTGTATACACAAATTTTCAACTTTTTGGCTAAATACCAAGGAGCATGACTGCTCGATTGTATGGTCAAAGTATTTTTATTAATACTTTTCTAAGAAGCTGCCAAACCACCTTTCAATGTGGCTATACTATTTTGCATTTCCAACAGCAAATGGATGAGAGCTCCTGTTGTTCCACATCCTTGCCAGTATTTGGTATTGTCAATGTTACTCATTTTGGCTATTCTAATAGGCATGTGGTGCTATCTTGTTTTAATTGGCATTTCCATGATGACATGCGACATGCAGCATCTTTTATTACACACACACACATACACACACACATGTCTTCTGTGATGAGGTGTCTGTTAAGATCTTTGGTCCATTTTTAACAGTTATTTTTGCCATAATTTTCAATTTTGAAAAATCCAATCCCTTATCACCTGTCTTTTGCAATATTTTCTTTTACTCTGTGACTTTTCATTCTCTTGACAATGACTTTCGTAAAGCAGAAATACTTTATTTTAATTAAGTCCAGCTTTTAAATTCTTTTCATTGAATGTGCTTTTGCTGTTACATCTAAAAAGTTACTGCCAAGTTCATGGTCATCTAGATTTTCTCTCTCTTTTTTTTTTAAGGTTGTATAGTTTTATGTGTTTCATTTAGGCCTTTGATCCATTTGAGGTGTTTATTTTTGTGAAGGGAGTAAAGTCTGTGTCTATGTTTATTTTCTTTTTTTTTTCATGTGGATATCTGGTAGTTTTAGCAACATTTGTTGAAAAGAATATCTTTTCTCCATTGTATTGCCTTTACTCCTTTGTCAAATACCATTTGACTATATGTAGGTGGGTCTACTTCTCAGTCTCATTTCTGTTGTATTTATTTATTCATCTTACTCTTTTACCAATAACATACTGTCTTCATTATTGTGGCTTTATAGTACATGTATTCCTCAACTTACAATGTGGTTACATCCCAATAAACAAACAGTTTTAAGTTGAAAGTGCATTTAATGCCTCAGTAAATTGATTATAAAGTTGTAAAATGGACCACCCTAAGTTCAGATGCTCCTCCATTTAATATGCTGTTATGTTCCAATAAGTCAATCATAAAATAAAAATATCACAAGTCAAATCATCATAAGTTAGGAACTGCCTGTAAATCTTGAAACTGGGTAATGTCAGTCCTCCAACTTTATTCCTTCAATATTGTGTTGGCTATTGTGGGACTTCTGCTTCTCCATGTAAATTATAGAATTAGTTTGTTGAGGCCAGACATGGTGGCTCACACCTATAATCCCAGCACTTTGGGAGACTAAGGCAGGTGATCACTTGAGGTCAGGAGTTTGAGACCAGCTTGGCCAATGTGGTAAAACCCTGTCTCTAATAAAATAATCATCATCATCATAATAATTAGCCGGGTGCAGTGGCACACACCTATAGTACCAGTTACTTGGGAGGCTGAGGAATGAGACTTGGTTAAGCCTGGGAGGTCTGGGAGGTGGAGGTTGTAGTGAACTGAGATCGTACCACCGCACCACCGTACTGGATGACAGAGTGAGCCTCTGTCTAGAAAAAGAATATATTGATATCCAGATAATAACTTGCTGAGATTTTGATGGAGATTGCCTTGAATTCATAGATCAAGTTGGCAGAAACTGACATCATGACTATGTTCAGTCTTCCTATCCATGAACATAAAATATCTCTCCATTTATTTAGTTTCCTGATTTCTTTCATCAACATTTTATAGTTTTCCTTATATAGAACCTTGTATATATTTTTTAATATTTATACTTAGGTATTTTATTTTAGGCATTATTTTGGAAAGAGCACTTGTTTTTAATTTCAAATATGCTTGTTCATCACTGCTCTATAGGAAAGCAATGCACTTTTTTGTCTTAAGCTTGTATTCTGCAATCCTGCTGTAACTACTTAGTCCCAGGAGGGTTTCTGCCCATCCTTTGGGTTTTCTACATAGACAATAATGTTGTCTGTAAACAAAGACAGTATTATTTATTTCTTCTCAATCTATATACCTTTTATTTTTCCCCAGTTATATTTTAATAGCTAAGAATGTCTTTACTTTTTCAAGTTTACCTTCACTGATTTAACTAAATACATTTCTATATAAATTTTAGACACAGCTTGTCAATTTCTAAAAAAAAAAAAAAATGACATAAATTTGTGGAGAAATGCTATATATACAATTTTTATATTTCTATTTTGTGAACAAAGTGATCTCATTTCTATAGATCTATTATGACACATATTTCTATAGATTTATTCCTAAGTACCTTATATGATTAATGTTAAATAATATCATTTACAAGAGTTAATTTTCTGTACTTTTTAGTGTTCTGTAAAAATACAATTGACTTTTGTATTTTTTACATTTTATTTGTTAACCCTGCTAAATTCATTTATTAAATCTAAAGGCTTGTATATAGGTATAATTTTATGTTTTACATACACAATTATGTTATTTGTAAAAAAGAAAATTTGGTTTTCCTCTCAATTCCTACCTTATACTTACTTTATTTTATTTGTTACCTGTTTATGCTGGCTGAGACCTCTCTTGTGATGATAAACCAAAAATGTTAATATTTGGCATTCTTGCTTCTTTTTTTAAAAAATTATGATTGATCTATTTTATCATTAGGCACTGTTGTTAACCTTTTACTGAACCTAATTTATACATTAAACTTTATGATCGATAATTCAGGAAAGTCCTAGGTTATTTTTGATCTTAGATGGAACACTTTTAGTACTTGTATTAGTCTGCTCTCGCATTGCTGTAAAGAAATATCTGAGATGGGGTAATTTATAAAGAAAAGAAGTTTAATTGAATCACTGTTCTGCAGGCTGTACAGGAGGCATGGCACTGGCATCTGCTTCTCAGGAGGCCTCCAATAGCATACAGTCATAAAGGAAGGGGAAGCAGAAGCTTGCACATCAAATGGCAAAAGCAGGATCAAGCAAGAGTAGTGGGAGCTGCCACACACTTTTAAAGAACGATATCTCATGAGAACTCACTCACTATTATGAGGACCATTCCAAGAGGATGGTACTAAACCATTCTTGAGAAATCCACCCCCATGATCTAATCTCCTCTCACCATGCCCTACCTCCAACATGAAGTGTTGTAATTCAACATGAGATTTGGGTGGGGACACATATCCAAACCATATCAGCACTTAATTATATATAATATGTGGCATAGAATTTTGTAGAAACATCATCAGTTTAACAATAATTATGAAAGTTTTGTTTAATTCCTACTTTGCTTCTATTTTTTATTACAGTAGTTAAATGCTATTAAATACTGTCTCTGAATATCTCACAATAATTTTCCACCTTTATTGTGAGATTATGGTGAATCACATTAAGTAATCTTCAAATGTTGAACAACCATTTCAATCATGGTACAAGACTAACTTGTTTGTGATATGTTCATTTTCCTTTTTGTATGTCACTGGACACAGTTTACCAATTTTGCATTTACGTACCTGATGTAGTTTGGTCTGTCATTTTTCTTTTTCAGACTGTTTTTCCATGTTTTAATGTCATAGTTATGTTAACTCATTTAAAAAATTGTAGGAATATTTTACGTTCTTCTATTCTTTAGAAGTGTTTGTGTAAGATGTCTTGGAATTTGGAATAATTAAGTAGTAAGTCATTTGGTCCTGGACTTTTCTTGGAGTTGTTTTAAATAATTAATGACTATAGAGTTATCATTAGAAACTATATGCCAAAACAAAGGAGTACATAATTTTTCAAAGGCAACTTCAGAAATAAAAATAAAAGTAAAATAAAATAATTGGCCTACTAAGAATTCCATATCCACCCAAAATTTCTTTCTAAAGATGATATTGATATGTTAAAAGAATCAAAATACAGGAAAAATTTTCACCAGAAACAAAAACCTACCTCTGCATTAAATGTTAAAGAAAGTTCTTAATGAAGAAGGAAAGTGACACCAGGTGGAAACCTGGAGATTTTATACAAATAGAGATATAGAAAAATAGACAATAGATATAGATACATAATTATTAAGAATGAGAAAAGTAATAAATGTATGAAGCAATAGCCTTTTTCTTATTTACCATTTTAAATGTATGATCAACAATGTATTATAGGATTATAAATATTTAGAAGTAAAATAACAGAGAGAGAAACAGAGGTATGCTATTACAAGGTTCTGAAATTTGCATGTAGTAGCATTATATTTTTCAAAGCAGAATATGGTAACTATACACATTGTAATCCCAGCACTAAAAATAAATCAAAAAAATATAGTACACAAATCAATGGTGCAGTCAAAATTTTTGTGAAATCACAGAATTACACAATAATGGGGTATGGTACCCCCACAACTTAAGAGACCTACTATCCTAATTTTGTTATTATTCCCTTGCTTTTTCATATATTGATTTTTGCCTGTTGTGGGATTTTTTTGAATTATACTGTATCCTTTCACTGTGAGTACTGATTTTATTCAAATGAGGCTTGTATTTGTAATTTTAGGTCATTCATTTTATTCATCTATAGTATACTGAATACATAAATAATGTACAGTTTATTTATGAATTACACTGTCAATGAGAATTTAGATATCTTTGCTTTGTTTTGTTTTGCTCTTTTGAATAAGCCTCAAGTCTCCAGTCAACATTCTTGTGTCTCCTTTCATATACACTCAAGAGTTTCTTGGGATTTTAAACCTAAGGTGAAATTTATATGTCTCTTAGTATGCCCATGTTCAATATTATTAGGTAATTTCAAATTCTTTCTAAAGTATCACATGGCTTTTTATTTATTTCTTTTTTTAAAGACAGAGTTTTGCTCTGTCACCAGGCTGGAGTGTAATGTTATGATCATAGTTCACTGCAGCCTTGAACTCCCGGGCTCAAGCAGTCCTCTTCCCTAGCTCTTATTACAGGTGTGTGCTGCCATGAATAGTTAATTTTTTCTATTTTTGTGTAGAGACAAGATCTTACTGTGTTGCCAAGGCTGGTCTTGAACTAGTGGTCTCAAGAAATCTTCCAACCTCGGGCTTCCAAAATGCTGAGATTACAGGCATGAGCCACTGTGCCCAGCTAATGCTATGTTTTCAAACTCTTATTCTTCCCAATATTGTAAGAAATTATGTTTTGTTTTAAATTTGTATTTTATGATTACTGGTAGGGTGAAGTGTATTGATTTAAACATTGATTAACATCTGATTCCCCAACAAATGACTAAGGAGTTTTTGTCATTTGGTAACTATTTTAGATATTACTTCAGATAATTATGATCAAAACAAAAAGTACATGTGGTCTGATATTTTAAATAATATAATTACAGACAAGGAGAAAATTTATAAGGTCTTCATCAAGACTTATGCATCACATGTCTCGTGTCTTATTCCTAACGTTATCATCACACATATTAGGGGATGGGCCTTTACAATCCATTTATATCTGTTTTAAAAACTCCTAAACATAAATACAATGTTCTTCGTTGCCGTCTGTATTAGTTTGTTCTCACACTGCTATAAAGAACTACCTGCAAATGGCTAAGTTATGAAGAAAAGAGATTTAATTGACTCACAGTTCCATAGGCTGTACAGGAAGCGTGGATAGGAGACCTCAGGAAACACAATCATGGTGGAAGGTGAAGGGAAAGCAAGCACATCTTACCATGGCAGAGCAGAAGAGAGAGAGAGGAGGAAGAAAGCCATACATTTTTAAACTGTCAGATCTCATGAGAACTCACTCACTGTCATGAGAACCGCAAGGGGCAGATCCACCCCAATGGTCCAACCACCTCCCACTAGGCTCCTTCCCTGACACATGAGGATTACAGTTCAACCTGAGATTTGGGTGGGGACACGGAGCCAAACCATATCATACTCCTAAAAGTTTCAGTAACAAATTTGATGTATTTCTGTTTTTACTTGGAAAAAGAGAAAAGACAGTGGATTAACAAACATTACCTACTAGTTTTCTTTGGCTTCATAACATGTGAAGCAGATTGAAACAACACAGATTCATTCTCTTCCAGTTTCAGTAGATCTGAAACTCAGTATAGGATCACTGGGTTCTCTGTTCAAGGTCTCACCAGACTAAATATGTGGTGTAGTGGTTTCTTCCTCAAACTCCACTTTCTTATATTTTATACATGGTCTCTTTGATCTTCCAACATCATTGGCATATCAAGTCTTTCTTGTGTTTTTAACTCCCCTCCACACTAGCTGAAAAAGTTCTCTGTCTTAAAATTTCAGGTGATTATATTAAATTCACCTAAATAGTCTATTTTTGGCTATTTAATGTAATGTGATTATGAAGGTTACACAAGGTGGTTCTGCTCACTATTAATCTGGTTAATCTAATTAATCTGGTTCTGCCAGATTAATTATCTGATTAATACCATTCATGGATGTGAAAACATTATGTTGAGAAAAATGTCTATGCATATATGAATTGGGAAGGAACCTACCTACATAATTAAATATATGGTACAGAAAAGGCAACTTGTTCACAAAGTAAACTTCCTTACTTCCCCACCCCATCTGACCTAATATAATCCATGAATTCTCTCCACTTGGCCTCTAGGACATTTATTTATTCACTTGTTTATCAAGTATAAATCACACTGCATATCATAAATAGTATCAGTAAGAAAACTAATATCATTTTAAAGGTTGCACTGGGAAACACTTAGCTAGCTGTCTAAGCTATCCAGGTCTGTTAGCTGGATTAACGTACTTGAAGTATGACCTTATCATATTTCAATTATAGTTTCAATTTCCACCTAGCATGCAACATGGAAAGCTTCAGTACAAACCAAAGTTAAATTTTCTGCATCGAAAACCACAGTCCTCAGTAATTAGTAACCTTATGCAACCAAAGATAACTCCAAGTATGGATTTCTTGCTGGGTGGAAGTTGTATGTTCTTGAATGTAATGGAGGAGTGGCAAAATAAGGTGTTTGAGATTAAATCTGTTACTTCACGTTTCTCTCATGTGACAGCTCTACTTCTAATAATTTATAAACACAAGCATTCTTACTGATTAACAAGTGTGAGAAATTAAGAATTTTAAAACTGAAAACTGAGAACTTGGGTAGTTCTATAAGGTTCTTTAAAAACAAGACTTAACTACTACATTTTTATGCAAAGTATTTAATAACTTTTAATTTATAGTTCATACATTTTAGTTTCTAATTACTTAGCCTTTTCATGCTTGGGATAAACCTCAATTAAGTGTTAATAAATATCAGTTTACTAATATAAGTTTAGTTATGAAGAATTCATGCATGAATACCACAAATGGACTTTAATTTATTTTTATTACATAATTTTAAAATTATTTCAAGCTTACATGTAGCCTGTAAAAATCATTTTAAAAATTCACATGCCAGCTACTCGGGAGGCTGAGGCGGAGACCGTTTGAACCCGGGAGGCGGAGGTTGCAGTGAGAGATTGCGCCACTGCACCCCAGCCTGGCGACAGAGTGAGACTCCGTCTCAAAAAAAAAAAAAAAAAAAAATTCACATGGGTTAGGAAATGTAAATATATTTATAACGGCAATTACGATTTAATTTTTTTTATATTTTATTTCTTGAAGGACTTAGGTTTGAGACAGTAAGTTCTCCTAATGTTGCAAATATGACTTCCAAGTTACTTTTTCTTGCTAGATTAATAAAATTTGTTTATGTTTGTGTGACAAAGAATCATTTACTCATAAGAATATGAAAACATAAACCATAGACTGGGAGAAATTACTTGCAAGTCATATGTCTAATAAAGCACTTATATCTTGAACATACAAAAACTCCTGTAACTATAATTCAATATGAACAAGAAAATTCATTTAAAAAAACACATTTAAAGAGAAACTTCTTCAAAGAGGATATAAAATGGGCAGTAAGCACATGGAGAGATGCTCAATTAATTAGTTGTTTGAGGGATACAAATTAGGTTGGAAAAGCAATTGAGGTTTTTGTGTTGTTGAAATTTGTTGTTTGATATTGGAATACATTATTAAATAAATGTGGTTATGTTATACATCATTTCAGTGTACATTTCTCACTTTATTTTTTTTGCAAATGAATTCTTGCTGTTTATTTTACATTTATTTTAGACTTTGGAAATAATGCTAGACAAAAAGCAGATTTAAGCAATTTTCTTATTTGAGTTCAAAATGGGTTGTAAGGCAGCAGAGACAACTCACAACATTGAGAACGCATTTGCCCAGGAAATGCTAATAATGTACAGTGCAGTGGTGGTTCAAGAAGGTTTGCATAGGAGATGACAGCCTTGAAGATGAGAAGCACAATTGTCAGCCATCAGAAGTTGACCATAACCAACTGAGAACAATCACTGAAGTTGATCCTCTCACAACTGCATGAAAAGTTGCTGAAGAACTCAACATCAATCATTCTACGGTTGTTTGGCAATTCAAGCAAATTGGAAAGGTGAAAAGCTCGATAAGTGGATGCCTCAGGAACTCACTGAAAATCAAAAAAATCCTCATTTTGAAATGTCTTCCTCACTTATTCTACACAACAATGATGAAGCATTTCTCAATTGTGACGTGTAATGAAAAGTGGATGTTATATGACAACCAGGACAACCGGGGATCACCAGTACAGAGGTTGGACCAAGAGGAAGCCCCGAAGCAATTCCCAAAGCCAAATTTGCACCCCAAAAAAGGTCATAGTCACTGATGGTCTGCTGCTGGTCTGATCCACTACAGCTTTCTGAATCCCAGTGAAACCATAGCATCTGAGAAGTTTGTTCAGCACAGTGAGATGCACAGAAAACTGCAACACCTGCACCCGCCACTGGTCAACAGAAGGGGCCAATTCTTTTCCACGACAGTGCCTGACCGCATAGAATACAACCAAGACTTCAAAAGTTGAACAAATTAGGCTACAAACTTTTGCCTCATCTGCTGTATTCACCTGACCTCTCGCCAACCGACTACTACTTCTTCAAGCATCTGGGCAATTTTTGCAGGGTAAACGCTTCCACAATCAGCAGCATGCAGAAAAAGCTCTCCAAGAGTTTGTCAAATGCTGAAGCACAGATTTTTACACTACAAAAATAAACAAATTTATTTTTGTTGGCAAAAAATGTGTTGATTATAATGGTTCTTATTTTGATTAATAAAAATATGCTTGAGCCTAATTATAATGATTTAAAATTCACAGTCTCAAATTAAAAATTCCCTGCTACTTTCCACCCGCTTTGATGTCTATAATCAAAAAAATAGACAATGAGAAGTGTTGGTGAGGATGCGGGGGAGATTGGAGCCCTTTAATGTTGCTACTCATTATGTAAATTGATGCAACCATTTCAGAAAATACTTTGGCAGCTACGTAAAAAGTTGAAAATGTACCATACAGTCTACCAATTCCACTCTTGGGCATTTAAAAAATATACATATCTAATTAAATATATATATTATAAATTATAAAAAATATATAAATATATAATACAAAGTATATAATATATAATATATAATAAAATATATAAATATATAAAATATATATTTTTATGCAATTTTATAATATATATTATAAAATATATATTATATATAAATATAAAATAAAAATTTAAAATATATATTATGAAATGTAGATTATATATAATTTTATTTTTTTCTAGATGTTGAACAATTTCATTTTTATATTTATCTCTGTGATCCATTTTTTAAAAAAATTACACTTTAATTTCTGGGATACATGTGCAGAATGTGCAGGTTTGTTACATAGGTATACATATGCTATGGTGGTTTGCTGCACCTACCAACCTGTCATCTACATTAGATACTTCTCCTAATGCTATCCCTCTCCTATCCCCCCAAGTCCTTGACAGGCCTTGATGTGTGATGTTCCTTTCCCTGTGTCCATGTGTTCTCATTGTTCAACTCCCACTTATGAGTGAGAGCATGTTGTGTGTTTTTTTTAATGCATCTCTACTGTTGTATTAAAAAGCTAGTTCTTTACTTGTAATAAGTGCAACTTATAGATGGAAATTATACTTTATTATAGAAAGTTACTTTTTAAAATATTGAATCAATTTCTCTCATGTTCAGTTGGGAAACTGGTGCTTCAGATTTTCCATATTTTGGGTCTTTGGTTAAATCTTCTTATTTGGCAAACCTATAGGATCTAATCAGTAAAAACAATTTCCTCAAACACCAGCAGCACAAGATGACAAAGATGTGAACTACACTTTCTTTAAATATAATTTAATTATTTTTTTAATGAGGAACAAAGTCTTTTGCTCTGTATTTTGGGTGATTAGCTGAAAAAAACCACTGGTTGCCATGCCCATTAGATATTCTTTTGACGTTCTAGTCCCAGAGATCATGTGTGTATGTATGTGGCATACAAATAAGAGTTATTAATCATGCTAGAATCTGATATAGGTGATAATATTTCTTTTCATACATAGTACATAGCATATTATATTATAAAAATATGTCTTACAATTTAAGTCAAACAGAATTCTGGAGACAGGTAACTTTGCTAAGCTCACAGTCTTTTTTTAATTTAAAAAATGTTCATTCTATGAACATTTTAAAAACTAACTTTCACAATGAACTTTTTAATAGCTTTCTTTAGGTTCCATATTGTATTTTTATAACCATTTTATTTACTTGCATACTATAATATAATATCATCAGAAATTTAAATTTCAGGTCCATGAACCTAAATAATTTGTAAAAGTTTAACAACAAATTTAATTTTCTATGTACAACAAATCTATTAGGATCAAGAAGACAAGTTGTAATTTGTATTTACAAATCCAGTTACCTTTCTGAGAAAACAAAAATAAAAATTCATGCAACAGCTCTTATTAAGCAACAGTCTTTGGGCATCATCTATGTGCCAATCCCATTCCTGCATATTGGGGTTACAATTATTTCCCTTGTTTCAGTCCACCTGGACATAAGAGGATTCAAGTAATTGTATTTAATGTGCAACCTTCAACTTCCAGCTGGCTTTTTACGTTTTTCAATCAAACTTTGTTTTCTCTTGATATTCTAGATAGCGTTACTTGTCAGAAATTTAAACAGTATACACTTGGGAACATACAAAAGGTCATTTAATTTAATTCTTTATAACGAGTTAATCAGCAACATTTGTGCTTGCTGGTTATAGTGCCAATTCTAAAATATATTACATTTTACATTCAAGAATACAAATCTCTTACTACCCTTATACTGTAAAATGTATTCTAGATTGTAATAATTAGATAAAGCTAATACTTAAAATTAAAAGGCAATGACAGCAGGAAAGTGCAAACTGACTATGTAAAGAGTATTGAAAATACTTATTGGAGTAAAGCTCTTAAATAAATTATGAGCTAGAAATTTATTAAGCTTTTTGAAAACATAATTACATTTTCATCTTACTATAGTTTGGTTTCCTCCTAAAACAGCTTTGGACACAAATAGGTCTGAATAAAACAAAGTCTTCATAATCAAACCTGTAACAGTTATATTTATGTATGGGACAATGACTTGGTTTCATGGAACACTGAATAAATAAATAATGTTTACCTTTCAATTCACAAAGAACTAAACATAGTGAAAACATATATAATATTTAATTAAGCTGAAAGAAAGCTTTACCAACATAACTTGCTTTTCTCCCTTTACTCAATGCATAATATTTTCTAATCAAACCATAAAGTAAAGTTTCTTCACTTTATCAAGGACCTTGTTCAGTTGTTTAGTTTATTTTCATTTCTGCTTTTATTGCTTGGCCTTAGGCCATTTCTAAAATGCTTTTTTAAATTAATAAAAAATTGTCTTTCTATCTTATAGTTTTTCATTCTAGTTGCTTTTTTGGATTGCTCTTTAACCAGGTATAATGTATTATCCCAGTCTATAGAATTTTTTTTCTAGTTTGCGCTGTTGAGAGTTGTGAAATTCATTGTAGTAGCAATTACACCAGTCACAAGGTCCTGAAACTTCAGAAAATGTCAGAAAACCTAATTAGTCTGATTTAGGGGCTCCTTAAAAGAAACCACCTTATTTGGCTTAAAATTTTCTGAAGATATGAAGAGTTGACAATAGGCAAAGAGACAGTGTGAAAAATGTGCAGACCCTATATGGAGATGCACCCAATAGCAACCCAGTAAGATTTCCATGTGTTCTGTGGTGTCAACTGATCAGAAATCAATCAAAATGTGTGAGAAAATATTTACAAAATCACATTTTGACAAACATTATTATCCATTAATCTATTTATGTGTTTTTCTTGAGAACAATAGATCAGAAAAATAAGAGATGTGGGAATATTCTTACTCAGAATACCTTTTCCCCAAACTGGAACAATTTAAAGTTTTCCCTCCTTTGTTTTCTTCAAATAATTTGCAAATAACTATAATTGTTACAAATACTACATTACATCAAAATAGGAGTATATTTGATGGAAAAATCTATTTCTATTTATTATAGATTTGTTACGGCCCTGGAGGAAGTTATCACCTCATGTCAAGTTTTTCTCTTCCCACTACTTGCTCCTTTTCTTGGTAAGAGGAATGAATGAGTTATCTGCTTGCCAATGAGTGGAGGCCAACATCCCCTGAGCCAGGCAAATAGGGGATACATAACTTATTGAGCACTATAAAACGTAGATAACATAGTCTATAGGTGCTGTGTCTCTCTTTTCCTCTTCCTTGTTTAATGGATTGGAAGAAGGGATCAGACTGGCCCTTGATTTCCTCTATTGGTTAGTAAATAGGCATGCTTTGGCAAGCCATTTTTTTCTCCCCAGGTTCTCTGGTTATACTAAATTGATGAATCAGTGTTTAGTAGATCCCTGGACTAAGTTTGGCTATAAGCAAGACAGCTTTGCTAGTATTAAAGATGATAAAATATTTTGATCCAATGTTAATACTTTGTTCTCAATTATTTACAAATGCTAAGTGTATAAATAAGACAATTAAACAGACAATTAAGAAAACTTTTGCCAGAACATTCCATATCATTCTAGATACTTGACTAAGAATATTTAATAAAAATTTTCAAAAAAGTAGATGTACTGATGGGTTATATTTTATAGCCTGACATAAATTATGCATTTTTTCAAAATTTAGTAGAGTTCATTCTGAGCCTCAGTTAGTGTTCAAAATATTTGGCTGCAGATCAACATTTCCCATATGTCATATGTTGTGCAGTGCTCAAACTTACCTCCCTCCACAACCCCCAACCAGAACGATAAAGTGGAAAAATATACTAATACATTTGTGGAGTACAGTGAACAAAGTATAGTCATATTTAAATATTTTTACAACTTTGATAAGTCAGAAATAATTTCAAAATAAAATGTTTTAAAAAATACATATATTTTGGATTCATAGCAGCCATGATGACTTTACCTGATACCTGCTACACTGATGTTTTCAAGATGAGAAGAGATAATTACAATTTTTAAAGTTGAACTAAAAAATTTTAAAAATTTTAAATAAAGATTAAAAATACACAAAACCAAAAAACAAGAAAATATAATTACAAATATTTCTTATTAAATACAAACAACAATAATTTATATTTTCAAGATTTCTAGTATATTGTTGGAGGTTATTTGGAGAGCTTTGTGATTCAAATAACTTTGAATGAAAAATTAGTTGTTTTGGTGAATTCGCATTTTGAATAATTTAATATTTACATTCTCTTAGAGAAGTCATTATTTTATAAGGTGAGATTCTGTGTTTCACTTTTTGAATTGGAATATTTGAGTAGATATAAAGTTATGTGGAATCACACAAGACCATATGACAAAACAACTATTACCAGAAGTTGTTGTGCAAACCAACAATTGAGTTGATATATTTTATTTAAAATATCCTATTTTCTATATCATGATGTGGTAGATAAACTGAATAATTATGGAAGTCCAAAAACCAAAGCTTAATGCCTTCATACAGTCAGCAGCAATTTATTATGAATCCAGTATCTGTCAGCTCTGATGCTGTTATTTGTGATGTGACTACCCTCCTAGAATGGAAATTTGAAAGATGAATTACAAAATGTCTGAAAGAAAGTAAAATCAATAGAGAAGGCTTTTGCTTTTGGGTTCATTGTTTTTAATCGGAGTCAATTATCTTATAGTGCTCTTTTTGCCATTTATCTCTTCTCATTTTGAAAATATCAGTGTAGCAGGTGAACTCACCATGGTTGCTATGAATCGAAAATGTATGTATTGTTTAAACATTTTATTTTGAAATGATTCTGACTTCTTTTTTGGTTCATTGCTTGTTTTTAATCAGTCAGTTATCTTATAGTGCTCTTTTGCCCTAGAGGGGTAGTGTCATTTGATTATGTTACAATAAACCATGACATCTCATAGTCTTTTTGTTTATATGCCCAATGATAGGGTTGGATTAAGCTATCAGTTATTCTTCACTTATGTAACTTACTGATTTTCTGAATGTTCTGCGGAACTAAACTGAAAATAGCATGTTTGTGTTCTTTCAAATAAAGTATATTCCACGTAAATATCCCTAATTTTTAAAATGTTTGGCATTTTCTAGGATAATATCCAAGGCATAGTTTCTCCAAGCCCTCTGGTGTTTGCAATTTTATAATCTTGCAATAAGTATAATATATAACATAGATATTTAAAATGAAATAAATGGAAAAATATTGGATACTTTCACTACATAAATAATTCTTGTTTCAGAAATAATGAGACAGTACCGATAGTAATCTCCTGTGAATTTTTTTATTTTTTATTTTTTATTTTTTTATTGCATTTTAGGTTTGGGGGTACATGTGAAGAACATGGAAGATTGTTGCATAGGTACACACATGGCAGTGTGATTTGCTGCCTTCCTCCCCCATCACCTATATCTGGCATTTCTCCCCATGCTATCCCTCCCCAACTCCCCCACCCCCCACTATCCCTCCCCTTTCTCCCCCCGACAGACCCCAGTGTGTGATACTCCCCTCCCTGTGTCCATGTGTTCGCATTGTTCAACACCCGCCTATGAGTGAGAACATGCGGTGTTTGATTTTCTGTTCTTGTGTCAGTTTGCTGAGAATGATGGTTTCCAGGTTCATCCATGTCCCTACAAAGGACACGAACTCATCGTTTTTGATGGCTGCATAATATTCCATGGTGTATATGTGCCACATTTTCCCTGTCCAGTCTATCATCGATGGGCATTTGGGTTGGTTCCAGGTCTTTGCTGTTGTAAACTGTGCTGCAATGAACATTCATGTGCATGTGTCCTTATAGTAGAACGATTTATAGTCTTTTGGATATATACCCAGTAATGGGATTGCTGGATCAAATGGAATTTCTATTTCTAGGTCCTTGAGGAATCGCCACACTGTCTTCCACAATGGTTGAACTAATTTACACTCCCACCAACAGTGTAAAAGCATTCCTATTTCTCCGCATCCTCTCCAGCATCTGTTGTCTCCAGATTTTTTAATGATCGCCATTCTAACTGGCGTGAGATGGTATCTCAATGTAGTTTTGGTTTGCATTTCTCTAATGACCAGTGATGATGAGCATTTTTTCATATGTTTGTTGGCTTCATGTATGTCTTCTTTTGTAAAGTGTCTGTTCATATCCTTCGCCCACTTGTGAATGGGCTTGTTTGTTTTTTTCTTGTAAATCTGTTTCAGTTCTTTGTAGATTCTGGTTATCAGCCCTTTGTCAGATGGGTAGACTGCAAACATTTTTTCCCATTCTGTTGGTTGCCGATTCACTCTAATGACTGTTTCTTTTGCTGTGCAGAAGCTGTGGAGTTTGATTAGGTCCCATTTGTCTATTTTGGCTTTTGTTGCCACTGCTTTTGGTGTTTTGGTCATGAAGTCCTTGTCTACGCCTATGTCCTGAATGGTTTTGCCTAGATTTTCTTCTAGAGTTTTTATGGTGTTAGGTCTTATGTTTAAGTCTTTAATCCATCTGGAGTTAATTTTGGTGTAAGGTGTCAGGAAGGGGTCCCTTCTGCTTTCTGCACATGGCTAGCCAGTTTTCCCAACACCATTTATTAAACAGGGACTCGCTTCCACATTGTTTGTTTTTGTCAGGTTTGTCAACGATCGGGTGGTTGTAGATGTGTTGTGTTGCGTCGGAGGCCTCTGTTCTGTTCCATTGGTCTATATCTCTGTTTTGGTACCAGTACCATGCTGTTTTGATTACTGTAGCTCTGTAGTATAGTTTGAAGTCCGGGAGTGTGATGCCTCCAGCTTTGTTCTTTTTGCTTAGAATTGACTTGGCTATGCAGGCTCTCTTTTGGTTCCATATGAAGTTTAAGGTGGTTTTTTCCAGTTCTTCGAAGAAGGTCATTGGTAGCTTGATAGGGATAGCGTTGAATCTGTAAATTACTTTGGGCAGTATGGCCATTTTGACAATATTGATTCTTCCTAGCCATGAACATGGAATATTTCTCCAACTGTTTGTGTCCTCTCTTATTTCATTGAGCAGTGGTTTGTAGTTCTCCTTGAAGAGGTCCTTTACGTTCCTTGTTAGTTGTATTCCTAGGTATTTTATTCTCTTTGTAGCGATTGTGAATGGCAGTTGGTTCTTGATTTGGCTGTCTTTAAGTCTGTTATTGGTGTATAGGAATGCTTGTGATTTTTGCACATTGATTTTATATCCTGAGACTTTGCTGAAGTTGCTTATCAGTTTCAGGAGATTTTGGGCTGAGACGATGGGGTCTTCTAGATATACAATCATATCGTCTGCAAATAGAGACGATTTGACTTCCTCCTTTCCTATTTGAATACCCTTTATTTCTTTTTCTTGCCTGATTGCTCTGGCTAGAACTTCCAGTACTATATTGAATAGGAGTGGTGAGAGAGGACATCCTTGTCTAGTGCCAGATTTCAAAGGGAATGCTTCTAGTTTTTGCCCATTCAGTATGATATTGGCTGTGGGTTTGTCGTAAATAGCTTTTATCATTTTGAGATACGTTCCATCAATACCTAGTTTATTGAGAGTTTTTAGCATAAAGGGCTGTTGAATTTTGTCAAAGGCCTTCTCTGCATCAATTGAGATTATCATGTGGTTTTTGTCTTTGGTTCTGTTTATGTGGTGGATTATGTTTATAGATTTGTGTATGTTGAACCAGCCTTGCATCCCCAGGATGAAGCCTACTTGATCATGGTGGATAACTGTGAATTTTTTAGTTGAATTACTGACTTACCAGTGTGTGATATGTCTAGTTAATATTATAAATTTGTCTAATGTTTATAATGAGTATTATATATGAGTATTTGACACAACTGTATCTTCATTGTTTTCCTTGTTAAACAGAAATACACACACAATTCAGAATATGTGCTATTATGAAATCATTGATTTCTAGATGAAGTTAAAATAATTTATTACATTCTGCTTTCACAGTTATTTGAGTTATGAGTACATAAATGTCATTCAGATTAGAAGACATTTTGGATAAAAATTTCTTTCTTAGAAGTTACGAGCATGCTTTATATGATGCAGATAAAGTATTTAACATAGTATCTATAACAGATAAAGTACTCAATAAGTAGGTCAATATTTATTATTTCTATCTTATTATAAGTGAAACTTTAAATATTAGACTGTCTTCAGGAAAATCTTACATTTTCTCAACTCTCATTTCTATATTTATCTACCTTTCTCTACTATGAATGTACAAGCATTCTTGTACATTCATAGAAGAGAAAGGTAGATAAATGTTAAGTAGTCAATGAATATAGTTATAATTTAAATCCCACAGTCTAAACTTTACGTTAACATTTTGCATGAAGAAATAAATGCTTATCCTCAAAAGGAAACACTAGACATCCTCTGTTTGAGAAGTAAACATATAGATTTTAAAATATTAATTAACACACTGTTTTCTGAGCAGCTTTAGGTTTACAGTAACATTGGACAGCAAGTGCAGAGTTCCTATATACTTCCTTCTTCATCATCCCTGCCCAGTTTCCTCTATTATTAACCCTCTTCCCTTTTAGAAAAAAAAAGTGCATCTTGCTGCCAGTGCTCATTTAATTTTACGTAAACACACTCTTTAAGACTGAAGTAAATCTGACTGATTTTCAATGTGAAACTAAAATATAAAAACTATTTTTGGAGTAATTTTTGAACAGAACTAACATCAAAATTGTCTGAATCATCAGAAGTGTCTATTTCAGAAAAATTGAATTAGTCAAATGAATCTTCAGCCAACAACTCTTGGAGAATGATGTGAACATCAAGGGTAGAAATGCTGTGTTTTCTAGGATGTGACATTTTCCACAATCAAGAATTATTATATTTTGTAAATAGAAACATACTACTAAAAACCAAATGCAATAAGTAGAATGATATCTTTTGTTTTCAAAGTGTCTATAATAGAGGGATGTGAAATAATAACAAAAGTGAGATATTGCGTGAATATTTCTTGGAGTAAACATTGCAGCTGCAAGCGCCCTGGCAGTTATTCTCAGGGCAAATGGGAAAAGGGTTAACACCTTGCATTGGTGTGGTACATTTTTATAATTGATGGTCCAATATTAATGTATTATTATTAACTAAAGTTCATAGTTTATATTAAGTTTCACTCATTATGCTGCATGGTTTTTGGGTTTTGACTAATTCATAGTATCATGTATTCACCATTACAGTATCCAAACAAAAGGTTTTGCTGCCCTATATATTCAGATTTTTATTCAGTTCTTAGTGCCTTATTCTGTAAAATCAACTGGGTCTTACTGTTGGTCCAAAAAATATGTCTTTTTCATTTTTGAAATCCTCAAATAGGTAGAACTTCTGTCTACTGAGGCTCATCCATACTCACTATAGTTACATGACAGGAGCATATACCTGTAATTTTTCATAGTATTACACTGAAAGGTTTATAGGTATATAGATCAGTAAAAATGTGTGTAAAAAAAGGAGATATTGTGCTTCTGAATATTAAGGAAACACTAATAACCAAAGTTAGATTAAACAATGAATTTCATTAAAACAATTTCAGAAAATCATTAACACTTTCCTTATAACCATAAAAACATTATCTACTATTTATTAAAGAATTAATATTTTTCAGTGACTCTGGTAAGTATTATATACATAATTTCTAAAACTCTCACAATCCTGGAGCATGGGTTTCCAAAATTTAAGGATTAGAAGATACTTTTTTTCGATTATAGTGCTCATAAAAGTTAAATATTTCATCCAAAGACAGAAAAACCAAAAAATTAAACTGAAATATATCTGATTCTAAGGCCTCTGAACTTTGCATTACATCATGCAACCTGGGAAAAACATGTTTATATAAATGGAGAGGTGAAAAAGAAGAGGTGGAAGAGGAAAAGGAGAAGAAGAAGGGAGAGAGCAATAAAATATAGAGGAAAAATCAAAAGAAGAAGAAAAGGACAAAGAAGAGAAAAAGAGGAGGAAGAGGAAGGAGAGAAAGAAGTCCCATATACACACTGATTATACCTATATTTCAGAAAAAAACCTTTAACTTTGTCTGAATTTATAAAAATATATCTAAATCCATAACATTATTTATAAGTATGCTGCTCATTTGCGTTGGCTGTAAAAATTATCCCTGAGTACCTATGCAGTCTGTTGAGTTTCCTGCAACATAGTGTAAGTAGACTGCATGACAAACCAGAAGTCAGCAATTCCTCTCAGAAATACTGGCTTTTAGTTTTTATTTTTTAAAGAGGTGGAGGGAGAGGAGATGGAGGAGAGACAGGGAGAGAGAGAGGGGATCTTTAAAATATGAAATGGCATTTTCACATTTTGTAAAATGTTAGGCCCTAATCCTTCCTTTTCCCTCCCTTACTGAGCCCTCTTGTGGTAAGTATCTGTAAGTTATACCTTTGGGACAGCTTTTTAAAGGCTTTCAAATATTTGTTTTCTGCATGCGTCACACTGTATTTTATAATTTAAATTATCTTTTTTTTTTCCTTGAAATGGAGTCTCGCTGTGTCGCCCAGCCTGGAGTGCAGTGGTGTGTTCTCTGCTCACTGCAACCTCCGCCTCCCGGGCTCAAGCAATTCTCCTGCCTAAGGCTCCTAAGTAGCTGAGATTACAGGCTTGCACCACTACACCCGGCTCACTTTTGTATTTTTAGTAGAGACAGGGTTTCGCCCTGTTGGCCAGGCTGGTCTCAAACTCCTGACCTCAGGAGATTTGCCAGCCTCGGCCTCCCAAAGTGCTAGCACTACAGGCATGAGCCACTGCGCCCGGCCTTATCTTTTACATATATAAATATACCTGGCATGGAGGAAGGCAGCAAATCACACTGTCATGTGTGTACCTATGCAACAATCTTCCATGTTCTTCACATGTACCCCCAAACCTAAATGCAATAAAAAATTATATATATATGTGATGCTTCTCTTGTTGAAATTCACATACATGCATCTGTGTATATGTATACATACACACACACATATATACACACAATTTTAATTTAGTATTAACTATGAAAAGAAAAATACCTTTGAAAAGTGTTAAGGACATACGAGAGTCAGCTAAAATACAAGTGTAAATGAGGTATGTTTGGCCAGAATTTATAGCAGGATAATATTTTCTTTAAGGTTGTATTTTTTGTGTTGTTATCAGTGGTTTCTTAACAGACATCAAAAGCATCACAGCCAGCTTCATGGTGTAATTTATAGAATGGCCTGGGGAAATCTTCCTCTTAGCAAACATAAAGACTGAAAGAACCACCACAGAAAACGAGAAAAAAAATAGGTTGTTAAGTATGTCCTTTGCTAACAAGTAGATCTAATATCTTTGAAAGTTCCTTGACTCCTTTTCCTTCTTCCCTTTCCATTTCTCCTGATGGGTTCCATTTCCAATGCAACTTGCTTATAAATGCCAATATCTTTAATTTTATTACTCATTGCTAAAGATTTTAAATTATTCTCCTGAAATATTTTAAAACTGAAAAACTATGATCTCTAGGGGAAGAATTTTGCTACTCAAGAAGCTGGTACAATTCGTGCATTTATCAAATGTATTTTAGTTAAGAATTTGGCACTGTCCACGGTCTTCCTATAAGGCATACTATATGAGAATGAAAAAGTGATAGAAATTGTTCCACAAGAAGGCAGAGAAATATGAAATAGAATAGAAAAATGAAATACTAAAGTTTATTGCACAAAGTAAGTTTAAATATTGTTTTCTGGGATTTTATTTTAACTGTGTCTATCTGGGTGCATATGCACGTATTATGGGTCACAATAAAAAAAAATTACTGCAGGTCATTTTGAAAATATACCCTAAGTACATAATAATACTGCTCCACATCAGCCAAAAAGCAGAGTAGTGACTTAAATGGCTAACATTAGTAGTCAAGATTAGAATGGCTCAAAGACATGGTATAGCAGCTGACAATTATCAAACTCTTCAGGATTATTCAAAATCTGTAGTTTCCCTTTGAATATGAAATGCATCCTTGTTTGATAGTGCATGTCTTTCCTGTTGGTGGCACTGTGCACATAGGAGTTATGAAAACTTATGGGAAAGACCTCTTCATTTATAGCTATAAATTCACCATTTGAATGATTCCTGTCTTTTTAAAAATTCCAGAGCAGCACTTTACACTTCTCAGAACCATGATATTTCAGTATTTTCTAAAATATATTTCTGTGTTATCCCTTACCTAATACTCATTGGAATATGGAGATTCTTATGAATTCAGCTGAACTACATGTATAAACTACTGAAACTTGTTTGCCTAACTTATCGAATTTTTGGTGAAAAATAGTCATTGTTCTATATTTTAGGCTTCCATGACATGGTCTATAATAACAGTTTAAAAATGGCAAAAATCCTTAAAATCAGTGAAGAAACATCAACTTTGTGATCCACTTATGTGCTTCATCAATTTCTTGCTATTGTTTTATACTCTTTTTTTTATAACAAGGCAACTATACACTGAGAAAGAATTGGAAGCTGTCAAGAAAATATTAAAAGATGCTTTCTAGAATCTCCATTAAGGTCTGTGAAAGAATATGTAGCCCTCCAGTTAGATTTAACAGGGTACAATGAATTGAATCTGGTACAGCTAATTCAGAAAATGGTGAAATACCGGGATTCAAGCAAAAAAGATATAAGCATTTATATAATATGAGTGGTGGCCTTAAGCAGACACTACCCCAAAACGAAGTTTATGTTTGTTTATTCAGTACTCATTACAAATGATGTTGGTTACGACTTTCTGCTGTTGGATTTTAAAACAATAATACAAATATCTGCACAAAATATCAATAATGTATTAGTTACATGAACTGAAGAGCAAATTAGCAGATTTAAGAGAGTATCAGATTCTTTAATCTATGTGTGAGCATTGCAATTTATCTCCTGTATAGAACGATTTTTTATTATTCTTTCCTTAATCATTTCAATCTATATTAAAAAAACATTTAAAAATTTTCTTTGGCTTTTAGCAAAATCAATTGGCTCACATGAACAATATTTTTCAACAACTGAGTTACTTTAAATGCAAAGAAAAGAAAATCCCACTTAAAATCTGCTCATTTCGGCAAGGCAAATGAGCAGCACAGATAAAATCTAAAGCAGGTGCCAAAAAAAAAAAAAGAAAAAAAAACAGATTTTACTGTGTTCTACCAAAGCTCTTCTTCACAGTTCTTTGAAATAATTAAACCCCTATTCTTGCTGATATCAAGATCACCAAATTAAAAATAATCAATACTTAGTGGCATATTTATATTTAATTATGCATTATTCTATTTTCTAGAGTGTAATTGTTATGGACGGAATGGTTATGTTTCCCCAAAATTTATATATTGAAATCTAATCTCTAATGTGATAGTATTTGGAGGTGATGAGGTAATTAGGTCATGAGGATGGAGCTTTTGTGAATGAGTTCCCTTAGTCCAGAAAGCTCTCTCTCTCTCCAGATTGTGAGGACAGAGTAGGCAGTCTACGATCTGGAAGACGGTCTTCACCAGAATCAACCAGACTGATACCCTAATCTTGAACTTCCATCCTCTGGAATTGTGAGAAATACATTTCTATTGTTTATAAGCCACTCATTCTATGATACTTTGTTAAAGCAGCCCAAACTGATGAAGATAGTGATATTTAGATATAATCTATCTGGAATTATATTCAGTATTTTTTATATCACATAAAACAATGTTGATTCTTAAGGACACAATAATTAATTCAAACAAACAATCAATAAGTGGATAAAAATGTATATAAGCATGATTTTGAATAGACCACCAATAAAATCGCTACAGAAATACAGGGTAGATTATGTTTGATTTTAATACACTTTCCAATTTATGTTAAGGTATCTACTGTTTTGTTCAATTATCTACTGTTTTGTTCAAAAAAATTATATTTCATAAAATTTTATTGAATTCTTGTCATCTTTAACTGTCATCCTGAAGACAAATCTCTCTAGTTATTTAATGAGACCCATGTTTAGTGTTCTTTAATGCTTCATTTTTTACAATTAATAGACATTTTTAAGCAGTTTATTTAACAGAAAGTGCAGAGTTCTATATATCCCCTGATCTGCATATGCATAGTCTCTCCCACCATCAACATCCCACAGCAGAGAGATACATTTGCTACAGTTGATGAACCTACATTGACACATTGACACTCCTGGCATCTATAGTTTACATTAGGGTTCACTCTTGCTGGTATACATTCCGTGGGTTCAGATAAATGTGTAATGACATGTATACATCATTATAGTATCATATGGAATATTTTTACTACCCTAAAATACTTTGTGTTCTGTTTCTTATCATTCCCTCCCTCCTAGCTCTTGGGAACTACTGATATTTTTATTGTTTCCATAGTTTTAACTTTTCCAGAATGTTATATATTTGGAATCATACGGTATTGTAGCCTTTTAAGACTGGTCTCTTTTACTTAGTAATATACATTTAAGTTTCCTCTGTGTCTTTGTGTGGCTTGATAGTTCATACTTTTCAATGCTGAATAATATTCAATTTTCTGGATATACCACAGTTTATCTATTCACTTGCTTATTAAAAGACATCATCCATTAGAATATGTGAGTGTATGTACTTTATGGTAGACAGGTTTATCTTCTCTTGGGTATATACCCAATAATGGGATTGCTTGGTCAAATGATAGTTCTGTTTTAAGTTCTTTGAGAAATTTCCAAACTGCTTTCCTCAGTGGCTAAACTAACTTACATTCTCACCAACAATGTATAAGCATTCCATTTTTCTCTCCAGCCTTTCTGGTATGTTTTTTGACTTTTCAATAAAAGACATTCTGATTGGTGTAAAATTATATCTCATTGTTATTTTGATTTTCACTTCTCTGGTGATTGGTGATGAACATTTTTTTATATATTTCTTGGCCACTTGTATGTCATCTTTTGGGAAGTGTCAGTTCATGTGTTTTGCAAATTTTATAATGGAATTATTTGTTGAATTAAATTTCTGATAGATTCTGAATCTGAGACCTTATTCAGCTGCACAATTTGCAAATGTTTTTTCCTATTCTGTAGGTTGTCTGTTTACTTTGTTGATAAGTTTCTTTTTCCTTTTCTTTTTTTTTTTTTCACTGCAGAACCATTTTATTTTAATTAGGACCCACTTGTCAATTTTTGTTTTTATTGTGAATGCTTTTAAAAACTTAGTCATAAATTATCTCCCAAGGCTGATATCTAGAGTGGTGTTTCCTAGATTTTCCTCTAGGAGTCTTATAGTTTGAGGTCTTAAATTTACATCTCCAATTCATCTTGAATTCAATTGGTATGTGCTGAAAGGTAGGGGTCCAGCTTCATTCTTATGGATATAACCAGTTAGCCGTCTCAGCACCATTTATTGAACAGGGAGTCCTCACCGCATTGCTTGTTTTTATTGACTCTGTTGAAGATCAGATTGTTGTACATGTATAGCTTTACTTCTTGGTTCTCTATTCCGTTCCATTGGTCTATGTGTCTGTTTTTGTACCAGTATCATACTCTATTGAGTAATGTAGACTTATAGTATAAAGTCGGGTAATGCAATACTTCCAATTTTGTTCTTTTTGCTTAGAATTACTTTGGTGATTTGGGCTCTTTTTTTGCTCCCATATGCATTTTAGAATAGTATTTTCTAATTCTTTGAACAATGACACTGGTAGTTGATAGAAATAGCACTGAATCTGAAGAATGCTTTGGGCAGTATGGCCATTTCAACAGTACTGATTTTTCTAATCCATGAGCAAGGAATGATTTTTTGTTTGCTTGTATCATCTATGATTTCTTCAGTGTTTTGCAGTTCTTCTTGTAGAGATCTTTCACTTCCATGATTAGATGTAATCCTAGGTATCTTTTTGTGTTTATGGCTATGGTAAGTGAAATTGCATTCTTAATTTGGCTTCCATCTTGAACTCTTTTGATGTATAAAATTGCTTCTAATAGTGTACATTGATTTTGTGTCCTGAAATTTTACTGAAGTCATTTATCAGTTCCAGGATACTTTTGAAGGAGTTTTTAGGGTTTTTCTAGACATAGAATAATAACATCAGCAAAGGTGATAATTTGACTTATTTTCCTATTTGATGCATTTTATTTCTTCTTGTCTTATTGCATTGACTATGACTTCCAGTATTGTGGTAAACAGGAGTGGTAAGAGTGGGCATTCTTGTCTTGTTCCAGGTCTCAAGGGGAATGGTTCAAGATTTATTCCATTCAGTATGATGTTGATTGTGGGTTTGTCATAGATGGCTGTTATTGTTTTGAGGTATGTTCCTAATGCCTAGTTTTTGGAGGATTTTTATCATGAAAGTATGCTGGATTTTATCAGAAGCTCTCTCTGTGTTGATATGATCATTTGGTTTTTGATTGATATGATCATTTGTTTTTTGTTTCTCATTCTTTTTGTGTGGTGAATCACATTCATTGATTTGCATATATTGAATCAACCATGCATTCTGGAAATGAAGCCTATTTGATTGTGGTAGATTAATTTTTTGATATGGTGCTGGATTGGGTTTGCTAGTATTTTGTGGAGTATTTTTACATCTATGTTCATCAGGGATATTGGCCTGTAGTTTTCTTTTTTTGTTTTGTCTTTGCAAGATTTTGGTATGAGGGTGATGCCAGCTTCATAGAATGAAGTAAGAAGGAGTCTTTCCTCCTGGTTATTTGGAATAGTTTTAGTAGAATTGATATTAGCTCTTCTTTATAAATCTGGTAGAATTCAGCTGTGAATCCATCTGATCCAGGACTGGTTTTGGTTGGCAAGTTTTTAACTAATGATTTAATTTTAGAACTTGATATGAGTATGCTCAGGGTATCAGTTTATCCTGGTTTAATTTTGAGAGGTTGTGTTTTTGCAGGCATTTATCCATTTCCTCTAGATTTTCTAATTTGTATGCATGGATATGTTGATGGTTGTCTTTGAGAATCTTTTACATTTCTGTGGGATAAGTTATAATGTTACCTTTGTAGTGGTCTATAAATCTTGTTTATCCTCTTGAGGGGAATGTGTTCTTTTCCGGGTCCATGAGGGGGCATAGTTTTAAGAGCAAGAATTTTCCAGCACCATGCCCGCCTCCCATCTCTCTCCATCCAGGAGATTTAACAGTTTATGTTTGAATTTCAGGGGTGCAGGAAGAAACTGAAAGTCAATCACTCCAGCGGAAGTTCTAAGGAACTCCTTTCATTGGCCCAGGGTCTTGGAGAAGGTGGGGGCTCCTCCTAGGATAAAAGTCCTCGTCCATACACCTGGCCGAATTTCCCCTCTGGAATCCCCTTCCACACTCTTCATGGAAATCTTTCTCTTCTTTTCCTTTTCTTCTCTTTCTCTACCTAAATAAAATCATCTTTCTGCAACACTTCTTGGGTTTGATACTTACTTTTACGAGCATACAGCACACCTGCAGTGGTTCCACCGCTTATTCTTAAGAAATCGGAGACCGAGAACCCACAGCATTCTCTTGGGGGAGCCATGCCTCACCAGCACCCAATCAAAATCCTGGTTACTCTCAAAAACAAACTTTTGCTTCACTGATACTTTGTATGGACCTTTGGGGTCCCAATTTTGTTCAATTCTGCTGTAGTTTTACTTATTTATTTTCTTCTGCTAATTTTTAGGTCAGCTTATTCTTGTTTTTCTAGTTCCTCAAATGATGTCCGCTCATTTGAGATCTGTCATTTTGCAGTAAGTGTTTACTACTATAAACTTTCCTCTTAACACTCCTTTTTTGCATCTCACAAATTTTGGTATGTTGGTCTCTTTATTAAATTCAAAAAATTTCTTATTTCTGCCTTAATTTCATTATTTACCCAAAAGTTATTCAGGGGAAACTTGTTTAATTTCCATGTAATTGTGTGGTTGGAGGATATCTTCTTTGTGTTGATTTATATTTTTATTACACTGTGATCTGAGGATACAGTTGGTATTATTTTGAAAATTTTTAATTTATTGTGACTTGCCTTATGTCTGAGTATGTGGTTGATCTGATTTATGTTTCATTTGCAGATGAGAAGAATGTATATTTTGTGGCTCATAAGTGGAATATTTGGTAGATGTCTATTAGATCCTGTTGGTCAAGGGTCTAATTTAAGTCCATAATTTCTTTGTTAGTTTTCTGCCTCAGTGTTCTGTCTAATCCTGTCAGTGGAATGTTGAAGTATCCTACTATCATTGTATAGCTGCCTAGGTCTTTTCAAAGGTCTGGGTTTTTTTTCTGAACTTGGCATTCAAATGTTGGGTGCATATATATTTAGGCTAGTTATGTTTTCTTGTTGAATTTACTCTTTTGCCATTATTTAATGCTCTTCTTTGCCCTTTTATACTGTTATTGGTTTAAAGTCCACTTTTTTCTAAAATGAGGATTGCATCCTCTTCTTTTATCTGTTTTCTATTTGCTTAGTAGATTTTTTTCCATCCCTTTATTTTGGGCCTATGGATGTCATTGCATGTGAAATGAGTCTCTTGAAGGCAGCAGAAAAATGGTCATTTTTAAAATACAACGTGTGCCTTTTAAGTGGAGTTTTAAATACTGACATGTGAGATTGTGATCCTATTTTGAACATGTTAGCTGATTATAGTTTCTATTGTGTGGTTGCTTTATAGGCTATGTAACTAAAGTATGTTTTTGTGGTAGCAGGTATCATTCTTTCATTTCCATATGTAGAACTCTTTTAAGTAAGAATTCTTGTAATGGTGGCTAAATGGTAACAAATTCCCTTAGCACTTTCTTGTTTGGAAAATATTTTATTTTATTTTTTCACTTATAAAGCTTCATTTGTCAGAGTATGAAATTCTTGTTTGGAATTTCTCTTCTTTAAGAATGCTGAAAGTAGGTCCCCAATCTGTCCTGGCCTGTTAGGTTTCTGGTGAGAAGTCCATTGTTAGCCTGATGAGGATCTCTGTATGTGATCTTACCTTTTTCTCTGGCTGCTTTTAAGAATTTTTCTTTAGTGTTGACCTTAGACAGTCTAGTGACCCTATGTCTTGGTGATGTTTGTTTTGCATGGTATCTTACAGATGTTCTGTGGATTCCCTTTATCTGAGTATCTACCTCTGGCAGCATTAGGGAAATTTTCTTGAATTAGTCCCTCCAATGTGTTTTCCAGGTTGTTTAATTTCCATGTAATTGTGTGGTTGGAGGATATCTTCTTTGTGTTGATTTACATTTTTACTGCACTGTGATCTGAGAATACAGTTGGTATTATTTTGATAATTTTTGAATTTATTATGAGTCCTTCTGTCTTTGGAATGCCACTCCCTTGCAGGTTGTTCACTTCACATAATCACATATTCCTAGAGGACTTTTTACTAAAACATATTTTTTTGTTTATTTGTTTTTTGTTTGTTTGTTTTCAATCTGACTGAGTTCATTCAAAAGACTGCTATTCAAGCTCTGAAATATTTTTTCTACTTTGTCCAGGCTATGGTTAAAGCTTTCAATTTTATTTTGAAATTCTTTGTGTTTTTCAATTCTAGACTCTCTGATTGATTTCTTTTTATGATGTTTATTGTTTATCCCTTCCTCCATTTCCCAAATTGCTTTAGAAGTTTCATTTTGTTGATTTACAGCCTTGTCTTGGGTCTTGTTGAGCTTTCTTGCAATCCATGCTTTGAATATTTTTGTTGTTGTGGTTGAGACAGAGTCTTGCTCTGTCAACCAGACTGGAGTGCAGAGGCACGATCTCAGCTCACTGCAGCCTCTGCCTCCCGAGTTCAAGCGATTCTCATGCTTCAGACTTCCAAGTAGCTGGGACTACAGGCATGTGTCACCACATCCAGCTAATGTTTTGTATTTCTTTATTTAGTAGGGATGGGATTTCACCATGTTGGTCAGGCTGGTCTCGAACTCCTGGCCTCAAGTGATCCACCCACCTCAGCCTCCCCAAAATTCTGGGATTACAAACATGAGCACCCAGCCTATGCTTTGAATTATTTATCTGGCTTTTCTGAGTTTTCATTTTGGTTTTGGACTACTACTGCAGAGTGAGTGTGATTCTTTGTGTCACTACATTTAGATTTTTTTATGGTGTCAGGATTTGTGCACTGGTTCCTTCTCATCTGGAGATATTGGCACTTCTAACTTTTGTAAAATTTTCTTGTGGATAAGATATTTCTTGTTCTTTTTTTCCCTATAATATTATTGCCTTTTGCTCCTTTTTCTTCTCTTCTCTTCTCCCTAGGGGATGTGACTATATGGATTATTTAGTAAGGCCTTTTGGCTTTGCTTCTATAGCCCTATGCACTTCTTTTGGAAGGATTTATATTAGTCTGTGTGGTTCGACCTACACACCAGTAGACAGTGCTTATGGGTAAGAATCAGCTTTGGTTAGCCTGGCTGGGCATATACTTGATTTTTAATTACTGGGAGAATCTCTCTGTTGCCTCAGGCAATGGGCTGATCTATAGGGTGCATAGTAGTCTGGGCTCCCTGCTTAGACTCTGGCAGCAGGCCATATAGGTTGGGCCAGACCGGGAAAGTTTCCCTATAGGTGCCCTAATGGCAGGCATAAGAACCAGCACTGAGGGATCATCCAGTGAGAAACCACCAAGTGCCCAGAGATGTGCTTAGCCTAGCAACTGGGAAACCTCCTTGGCTCTGTGTCCCCTACATTGGGGGTTGGTGACCTAAACTCCTAATCCATGGAAGTAGGTGCTCCAGATGCCTGGAGATCCACCTGGACATGCAGCATAGGGGGCTCTGCTGAACCATAATGTCTACACAGAAAAGTGAGGTGGCTCAGGCTGCTAATCAAGGTGGATGGGTGCTATGACTACCTGAAAATATGTCTGGAAATGTGACAGAGAGGGCCCCATTGTACCACAGTCTTTTCACAAGTAAGGTGGAGCAGCTCAGGTTGCTGATACAGGCAAGCAGGTGCTCTGAATGTCTGTAGGTCAGCCTGAACATGGAGCAGAAAAGTTGTCACTGCACTGAGAGCTCTGAACATGAATGATAGGGCAGCTTAGGCTGCTGGTTCAGGTGAGTGGGTGCTCCAGCTACCTGGGCATGGAACAGAGAGGTACCTCCTGCACCAAGATCTTTGCACAGGAGAGGTGGAACAACTCAGTGTGCTGAACCAGGCAAGCAGGTGTTGCAAATGACTGGAGATCTGCCTGGATGTGGAGAAGAAAGATCAATTCTGCTCCCAGACCTCTGCCCAGGAAGGGTGGGGAGGCACCAGCTGCTGATCTAGATGAGTAGATGCTCTGAATGCTTGGAGATCTTCCTGGGCCTAGAGTAGAAAGGCCTCACTTACAACATAATCTATGCCCAAGAAGGGTGAGGGCTGCTAAGACTGCTGGCCCAGGGAAACATGTTCCCCAAATGCCTGGGTTTCTGCTTGAGGATGGAGTGGAGAGGCCCTGCTGCACCAGACTCAGGGGGAGTAGGCTGGAGCATCCAATAAAGACATGCACAGACTAGTTCCATGTTGCCAAGCTGGCCCTGCTTGCAAGTCTCATTGCCCAGGAAAAAGCACAGCTGCAGCAGTCCTCCTCTTGCCCCAGGCCTGTGACAGAGAAAATATAATTCTAGTGCATACCGTTGAGGCACTTTCCACAATTTTGGCTGTGGAGGGCCCTGCTCTGCTGTAGAGCAAGTGCTTTAGTTTTTGGAAAGAGACTAAAATGTCTGTGTGACCATGCTTCTAGGTCGCCAAAGAATGACTGACTTTACATGTGTCTAGATTAAAAATGCCATCCTGCTCTCAGTCCTAAGTCTGAAAAAATGCCTGCAGATTTTCCCACTTTGTTTGCCCCTCAGTACCTCCAAGCCACTTCTCACATTAGCTCCAACACTTGGAAGAAAAAAAGTGTTGTCTCTTGGACTGTGTTGCTTGAATTCCTAGTGGAAAGGTGAGTCACAGAGGGAGACTCTCTGCCTCTCTCATATAATGGGACTTCACTCACTTTTATCAGTCAGAGGCCATCATGGATGGGGCTGTTGGCCCATGTTCACCTGGCGATATGGGATGTCCTTCAGGATTCTGGTGGATTCCCATTTTCCTTCTTGAATTAAAGCTCATAGAGTTTATCTTTCTGCACTATCCTGGTATTTCCAAGTGGCTGAGTCATGTTAAAAGCCTCCAATTCACCATCTCAAAAAAATAAAATACTATCCTGACTTTTAGAACAATGGCAAAATACCAAGAGGTATAGTGTATGATTATCAGTACAAACAAAATCAGTCTCAAACTGTCAATTTTGTGGTCCTGCATTATTAAACCCTTGCTTTGGTTCCCCAGTTCCTTCTGCCCAACTCTAGTTGTAATTATTCTATTTGGCATCCTCCATTCTAACTCCTAGCTCACACCTGGTTAAAATTCAGATTAATGATGTAATAATTTTCCCCTTGGCCTATCTGAAGACATTTTTCTTCTTTAACTGTATTAAGGGTAGTATACATGAGGCTATTCATACTTTTAGGTACTATTGTTCTTCTAAATAGTATTGAAACTGTTAGGATAGATGGAAAAGTAGAGTTTCCAGGAAGTCTACTAACCAGCAAAGGCTATGAAAAACAAAACACACACACACACACACACACACACACACACACACACACATGCACACGCACACACAGAGAGACAGAGAGAGGGAGAGAGAGAGAGAAGAGTTATTCTGATACAGAAAAAGTCAATAAGTGAGATAGTTTTATGTTATTAATAGCATTCACTATGATAATGTTTATTCAGTTATTCATCCCACATATATTTAGACATGTTGAATAAATGCGAAAAAAAAATAAATGGTCCATGTGCTTTGGACTTTAAATTCTATAGGAAAATAAAGACATTGCATTAGTAATTACAAATGAGGTAAAGATGAAAAATGAAAGAAATAGTTAAGAAATTTATAGTAGAAAACATAACCAGTGTGATCAGAAATAGACTCACTGAAAAACTGACAGCATTTGTGAAGGCCTGGAGGCAGGAGAGAATGTATCCTTTTTCACAAATTAAAGGATGTCCATTGTGTCTTCAGCATCACTTGTGAGTGAGAACTTGACATAAGATTGGACTGGATAAGAAGTCTGAGAATATGCTATATATTATGGAAGGCTTTATAAGCCAAATGTAGGGATTTTACTTGGGATCTAGGTATAACTAGAAACCATATGAAGGTTATTATTGAAGGAAGTAACATGATCAAGTCTGAGCTAATTTTGGCAGCACTTTGGAGAAAAGAGACAGAAATTTTAATTAAGAAATTAAGAAATCAAGACAGATTGGAGTGTTTATAACAAATGTAGTGGCAATAGAGCTGCTTAGAAATACAGAGGAGACTGGGTAATCATTCAGGAAGGGAAGACAACAGTATTTGGGGACCAGGTGTGTTTAAAGAGGGAGAGATAGCAATAACAACAGCAAAAAAAACATGGGACAATCAATGTGGAGTTGCTTAACTTTAAAAATACAGGATATGTTAAATTTGACTTTCAGAAAAACAATGAATAATTTTTAGCATATGTATGACTTTTGTACTGTTTAAGATTTACCAATATAAAAGTATTTACTGTTCCCCTGAAATTCAAATTTAACTGGACATTCTGTTTTATTTGGCAACCCACTATCTGTGGAACTAGAAATTTGTAAAAAGGTGAATATTTGGTTTCATATACTAACTTTGTTACTAGAAAAGTTTAGTGGGAGGCGCCAGTATGACATTCAAGAGGAAATCAGAGTAGGTTTTTTAGATGTATGGGTCTAGATTTCAGGTGAAAAGATTCTGCTGTGATAATTCTCTTGCTATACCAAATAAATCCTAAGAGAATAGAAAAAGATAATATTTTTTCTTGTATAGTATATGGAGAGACAACAAGATAATATGGGAGATAAACAAAATTTAAAGGCTGAATAGAAGAATCATTCAATATTCAAGAATTTAGCAGCCTTGGACAAACAGGATAATCAGAAGACCTGGTAATGTGGAAATCTGGAGAAACAAGTTATTTGAGAAGCAGAGATTGTTACAAGAGTCAAAAGCTCTCCTATGTTTTTCATTGAGCTATTATCACTTCTGTAGGTCTTTCTTTATCCCAGTGTGCAGTAGGTGTTTCTAGCTCCCTTGCTGTAGCCTTATCATTTCATACAAAATTGTTGGATTCCCAACTGCCAGTGTTTGTATCTCTTTGCCTATGAGCAAAGTCTATGTAACCCCCCAGAGACCACTTGGCTCAGGCCCACAAAGGGAAAAAGTGCTGAGGAAGAACGGCTTCCCCTTACCCCACTATGGGAGTAGCTCCCATCCAATGATTGCTGGGAGTTGGTTTGTAAATACCCCAACGCTGTCATTACTTCTGAAACCCGTATTCTTCATTGACTCTCAAAGTTCTCCAGTTCTAATTAGGTTTCAAGTATTCCCAAGGATAACTTGCTTGATAAGATATTTAATTCGTCTTTTTTCCTTTTCTATGTCACTTCTCACTCCTTAGCAAATATTTTCGGAGATCTGCAGCCACACAAATTAGTCCTTTACTTGGTATCTGAATCTGGTGAAACCCAAGCTAAGATGCAGTACATTGACAGAAATTTGTTTTTCTTTCTTCAGTCAAAATCACAGGGATAATTTGAAAATGTTAAAATTTATCAGGCCCTGAAAGGTTCTAAGAAATTCTGTACATAAAATTTCCTGTATTTCCCATCTGTGCAGGCTTCCCCCAAAACACCGAGACACTGAGAATACTCCCTAGCACCCAGCAACCCATCTGTAGTAGAGCTGTTGGGGGTTCTTCCCAAGCAAAAGTGGAAAAGAAAATTACAGGTACAATCTAGGTAAATGTCAAGGCTTGATTTGATAGCCTTCGGGAAAAGTTTGAAAGCACTTTCATGCAACAGAGTTCTGATCCTTTCCCCAGAGCAGGAAATGAGAAATACAATCTCAACAATATTTTGCCGTTTTTCAAGGTTGTTGAGTGGGGCTACTCTAAAATGAAGAGGTGGCCAGGCACACTGGCTCACACATGTAATCCCAGCACTCTGAGAGGCCAAGGAGGGTGGATCACCAGAGGATAGGAGTTCAAGAACAGCTTGACCAACATGGTGAAACCCCATCGCTACTAAAGATACAAATTTAGCTGGGCATGGTGGCACATGTCTGTAATCCCAGCTACTTGGGAGGCTGAAGCAGGAGAATTGCTTGAACCTGAGAGGCAAAGGTTGCAGTGAGCCAAGATCATGCCATTGTACTCCAGCCTGGGCAACAAGAGCGAAACTCCATCTCAAATAAATAAATAAATAAATAGGCATAGATGCCTAAGAGTTTACAGACTTGATAGCTCCATTATTTGAATGAATATGTCGCCCTAAAAATCAATAGAACAGAGTGTTCTGATAAGAATGAACTGCTAAATTCTGAGATATACTGCTGAGAGATTAAGAAAGTCAAAATATGTGCTTCAGATTTGGCTATAGGAACACCGTAACATATTCAGAGAGTCAAGGCAAAAATAATCTAAATATTTCCAGAAAGAAAAGTAGACAACCTAGAAAAGGACAAGAATCCACTGGAATCTAATTATACATCAGCAATATTAGATGCTAGAATAGAGTGGATGTTGTAACACAGTTTTAGAGATTCTAAGGGGAAATGATTTTTAAGCTTAAATTATGTTAATCAGGCTTTCGGTTAGTATTTCTCAGACATCTAGAGGCTCAAAGTTGTGGAATTTACCTTTATAGGGATGCCACTTAAATAAGTATGGGAATAAAACAAGGTGAATATCAAAAGTTCAGTAAATAAAAATCTCAAGATAATACTCTGCAATTGACCTAGAAAATAAGAGGTACAACTTAGGACAGAAAATCAGTGGATTTCTAAAAATATATATTTAAGAAGATAGTAAGGAATTTTCATCCACAAAAAAATGAGCGAGCACTAGAGATTACTGGTGATGTAGAGAATGAGGTTAATAACATTTTTCAATATTAAAACAAAATACTAAGTAATCTTTGTAATTTGGAGGAGGGACTTCAAAAAAATCATAGTGCAAATGTAAAATAAAATAAATGTTTAAGTAACATATAAGTAAAAAATTTTTCTTTGATGAAGTAAATGTCGCATTGTTTGAAAATTAGTAAAAGAAGAGAGCTCTGTAATCAACACTATTTCTATAATTATAATAATGTAAATATCACTCATTTTTTTTCATCTTTTAGGTTTAACCTATCAATAGAGCACAGAATAATTGATTATGGTCATAAAATATAAATATGAATCTTAAAAAGCAAATCTAAAACATAACTAAAACAAACAAGATGAAATTCTGCAGGAAAGGTAGAAAGAAAGGTGAAGATACTGTGATCTTTGTTTAAAATCAGACTAGAAGAGCAATATTTATTTTGGTTTTATTTTTTTGAGGAAAAAAGCATGGTAGTTACCAATATGCATAGCCAAGCAGAGAAGGCCTGAATGAAAATATAGGAGAAAGCAAAACTACCTAAGAGCAACCTCTTTGATAAAGTAGAAACAATGAAATTTGGAGCATTTAAAATCTTTCATTAACATCATAAAAGTCAGACACACACTATTATTAAAAGAACTCATTTCCTTAAACTCAGTTTGATTACCCTAGGTGAGAATAACTTTTTTTCCAAAGAGGATCATAGTATACAAATAATACTGCTATTTCCCAGTTTATCATTTTTTTTTTGATTTATGGTAAACTTGTGAGAACATAAAAACATATATCTGAGAAAGTGTTCCAGTCTGTCTTCGTTGAAATCTCAGACAGCTTAATCAAGAAGTACTTTTATGAAATTTTCCAAGAATTGTATGTTTCTAATTAAGAAATTACCATCTTTGAGTCATTAGGAGAAACAGACTTTCCTTGACTATATAGATTCTGATTTTCTGTCATTATATAGAAATAGAGTTTTTCTGAGACTAAATTAAATCTCCTTTCAGTTCTTCTAGAAAGCTTATCATTAGATTACATTTGGGTTCAGACACAATCATATGATGGTAAAGACCATGATGGGAATAGTGTGACTTCAGAAGTAGTTTACAGTAACAAAATTGTCATCTATTTGTCTTACAGCAGTGAGTGATTTCCTAACAAAGAAGCGATTATCCAGTCTGCAATATATTTAATATATGTTTCCTTATTGATAACATTATTATGTTATTATTCTTTCTCCTTTGTATAAACAGAAAGAGACTTGACTTTAGCTAATTTATTTTATATTATTTGTATTTCAAAGAAAAACTTGTACTATCTCAACTAAAGAGAATTAATGCATAATGGCTATTTTAAAGCAATTTATAAGCTTAATTGAGAAATAAGTGAATGTAGTACAATTTAAGAATGAATAAATATATATCACACAATTGAAAGAATTAATGTTAATAGTATTGCATATGTGAATTTTCTGGGTTTTGAATGGATACAACTAAAATTATTATTGTGTTTTTTTTAATCATTATAGGCTTGTATACTACTATAAGTCAAAGCATATCAATGTGTCAGGGTTGCACAAGCTCTAAGTATTGAAAGAGGTTTCTGTGTGACTAGTCTATAAAAGCTATATAGGTTCCATATTCATATACATAGGATCATAGATGTTGACTGAGGTGGAAGGAACTACTCACAGGCAACATAACAACAAGTAGAAAGTTTACTACTAATTGGGCATAGAAATTTTTATTTTGAGTGGATGGAAAAGGAAACTATTCTAGAGAAAGGAAATTACAGATAAAGCTTACTGATCTTAAATAGTTGCCCTTCTATTAGATGCAAATTGTAGATGTAAATTACGTATTTACCTAATGGTGCAATAAGAGCATTCTGCATCAATAGGTAACAAAAATATTGGATGCATTATGCTTTGAAAAAATAATTTGATGTATGTGACTGTGATGTATAAAAGAGTAGAAATAAAATTTTATATATACTGATATGATTAATATCATTATGCTACAACCCAGAGCTACCTTACCCCTCAAAGAGTCTTATTATGAGCATACCTCATTATATTTCATTTTACTTTACTGTACTTTACAGATACGGTGGCTTTTACAAATTGAAAGTTTGTACTAACCTCGCATCCATCAAGTCTAATTGTGCATTTTTTCAACATAATGTGCTCACTTCATGTTTCTGGGGATATTGTAGTAATTCTCACAACATCTCAAGTTTTAAAATTATAATTGTATCTGTTATGGTGATCTTTGATGTTACTATATTAATTGGGGGGGGGCACCACAAATTACTCCCATATAAGACAGCAAACATAATTGATAGATGTGTGTGTTTTGATTGTTCCATCAACAAGATTCTCGCCATCTCTCCCCATCTCTTTGGGCCTCCCTATTCCCTGGAACAGCAGTATTTAAATTTGATTAATTAAAAACCCCACAATGGCCTCTAAGTGTTCAAGTGGAGAAAAAAAAAAAGAGTCATGTCTCTCTCACTGGAAATCAAAAGCTAGAAACGACTAAGCTTAGTGAGGAAGGCATGTTGAAAGTTGAGATGGGCTAAGAGCATAGCCTCTTATGCCAAATAGCCAAGTTGTGAATGCAGAGAAAAACTTATTGAAGAAAATTAAAAGTACTACTCCAGTGAACATGTGAGTGATAAGAATGCAAAACATCCTTATTGCCAAAATGCAGAAAGTATTAGTGGTCTGAATAGAAGATCAAACAAGCCACAACATTGTTTTAATCCAAAGCTTAATTCAGAGAAACATTCTAATTTTCTTCAGTTCTACAAGGCTAGGAGAGATGAAGAAGCTGCAGAAGGAAAGTTTGAAACTAGCAGAGGTTTAGTCATGAGGTTTGATGAGAAAAGCTCTTTGTATAACATAAAAATGCAAGATAAAGCAGCAAGGGCTGACCTCGAAGCTGCAGCCAGTTACCTAGAAGATCTAGCTGAGATGATTGATGAATGTGGCTACACTAAACAACAATTTTTCCTGTACACATAATAGCCTTTTACTGAAAGAGGATGCCAATGCTGACTTCAGAGCTTTAAAGGATAGGATAAATATCTTGTTAGGGGCCAATACAGGTGGTGACATTAAGTTGAAGCCAATGGTCATTTACCATTTTGAAAATCCTAGGGCCCTTAAGAATTATGATCAAGCTACCATGCCTTGCTGTGTAAATGGAAGAACAAAACCTGCATGACAGCACATCTGTTTACAGCATGGTTTATTGAGTGTTGTAAGCCCACTCATGAAACCTACTGCTCAGGAAAAAGGATTCCTTTCAAAATATTACTGCTCATTGAAAATGTACCTCATTACCCAAGAGTTCTGATAGAGATGTGCAAGGATATTAATGTTGTTTTCATGCCTACTAACACAATATTCATTCTGCAGCCCATGGATCAGGGAGTAATTTTGACTTTCAAGTGTTATAATTTAAGAAATACTTTTCATGAGGCTATAGGTACCACAGATAGTGATTCTTCTGATGGGGCTGGATACAGTAACTTATAAACTTCCTGGAAAGAATTCACCATCTAGATGCTACTGAAGACACTCATGATTCATGGGTGGAGGTCAAAATATCCATGTTAACAATGGTTTGGAAGAAGTCAGTTACAGCCCTCATGGATGACTTTCAGGGATTTGAGACTGCAGTGGAGGAAGTAACTGCAGATGTGGTGGAAATAGCAAGAGAACTAGAATTAGAAGCAGAGACTGAAGATGTGACTGAATTGCTGTAATCTCATGATAAAACAAACACATGAGAAATAGTTTCTCAGGGATGAGTAAAGAAAGTGATTTCTCGTGATGGAGTTTACTCCTGCAATAGACCCAGTAAACATTCTTGAAGTGACAACAAAGGGTTTATAATATTACATTAACAAAGTTGATAAAGCAGAGGCAGAGTTTGGAAGATTGACACTAATTTTGAAAGAAGTTCTATCTACTGTGGGCAAAATGCTGTTAAGCAGCATCACATGCTACAGATAAATCTTTCACAAATGGAAGAGTCAATTGATGTGGCAAACTTTATCGTTGTCTTAACAAATTGCCACAGGGACCCCAACCTTCAGCAACCACCACCCAGATCAGTCAGCAGCCATCAACATTGAGGCAAGACCGGCAACCAACAAAAAGATCATGTCTCGTGAAAGACTTCAACAATTATTAGCATTTTTAACAATAAAGTGTTTTTAAATGAAGGTATGTACATTATTTCATTGGACATAATACTATCATATACTTAGACCATATAATAGTGTAAACATAACTTTTATATGGACTCCAAGACAAAAAAAATGTGTGACTCACTTAATTGCACTATTTATTTTATTGTGATTGCCTCAAACCAAACCTTCAATATCTCCAATGTATAACTATATTTTAAATCACTCCACTTTTTAATCAAGATATTTTAAAAAGATAACACACATACAGAAAAGTAAAAAATATGCATGAAACTTGATTAGTTATCACAATAAAAGTTGTGCAACTTTCACATATGATACAAACAAGAACATTATGAGCACTCAAGAGTTAGTTTTATGTTGTTCCCCAATCACTAAATCTTCCACATCCAAAATCCAATTATTCTGACCTCTGACAAAATATAAGATTGCCTATCATTGTACTTCACATTAATGAAATTATATAGGAATATTTTTGTGCTTGGATTTATTTCTTATCTTTTGGGTGAGACTCACATAGCATTACATGCTATAATTGTGGACTTTTTCTTGTTATATAGTATTCTGTAATTGAACATCCCCTCCAAAACTCATGTTTAAATATAATTGACATTGTGATGGTTTTAAGAGGTTAAACTTGAAGAGGTAATTAGGTTATCAGAGCTTTGCTCTCATGAATGGAATAATGTTATTATTACAAGAGCAGGTTAGTTATTGTTAGTTCCCTTGTTCTTTCTGTCTCAAATGCTAGCTTGAGATATGATGTCTTCATTAGAGGATGGCCCTCATCAGATACTATTGACATCCTCTTAGACTTTCCAGCCCCCAGAACCATTAGCCAAGTAAACGTCTACTCTTTATACATTACTCAGTCTGTGGTATCTTGTTATAGAAGCAGGAAATGAACTAAGACATATTCCATAGTATAAATATAACACAGTTCATTTTTCTTTTCTCATAGACTTTTGGGTTGCTTCCACCATAGAGATATTATGAATACTGCTGCTATAAATATGCTTGTACATGTCTTTTGGTACATATGTACACACATTTCTGTTGGATATAACTCAGCAATGGTAATTGCTTGCTAGAATACTCAACTTTAGTAAAAAAAATGTCAAAATTTGTTCCAAAGTGATTTAACTACATGCTATCATCAGAAAAATATGAGAGTATTTGTTTCTCTACATGCTAACAATGATTTGCATTGCCAATCTATTTAATATTTGACATTCTAGAGAGTAGTGGTGGCTTAATATGGTTTAATTTTAAATAACTAAACAGGGGGTGAGTACCTTTTCAGACCATTTACCTAATGTCTTTTGTGAACTGCTTACTCAATTTTATGTATATATTACTATGAGATAATTTGTCTTACATTGTTTATTTTTAGGAAGTTTTAAAAATATATGTACTAGATGCAAGTTGTAAATCTGATTCTATTACTTACCTCTTTATATTGTTAACTGGGATTTTGAGAACAAGATTCCTTAAATTTTATATATTAAATATCACCAATATTTTCTGTGTATGTGTGTGTGTGTCTCTCTGTGTGTATTTTACCTTTAAATATGTAATCTAATTAGAGGCTATTTTTGTCCTTTATGTGAGAGAAGAATCAAGTTGCAATTTTTTTTTAATAATGCAAGACTCAGAAATATTTTTCTGAAAAGGATTACATTATATTTACATCACTGTGACTTGTGGTGGATACCAAGCAGTGGTGAGAAGCAACGAAAGCAACACATGTAGTCTCTGTTGCAACTAATCAACTCTTCCAATGTAGTGTGAAAGGAGTCATAGATAATACGTAAACAAATTAACAAAAAAATTGCTGAGTTTTGTTAAAACTACAGTTATTGAAATTTTAGTGTTATATAATTTGCACGTGCAATGAAATATTTTTCTTTTTATTTATTTATTTCTTTCTTAAATGTCTGATAGTGTTCTCAAGTGACGCTATCCTCCCAGGAGACTTTGTTACAGAGACATGTTTAATTATGAAGTCAAATTATTTCATAGAAATGACACAATTCAGATTATTTTTTTTCATTCTCATTTGGGAATTTATCATTATTTTTATAAATTTAATAATCTTATTACATATAATAAAATTATAAATATGTTTCTTGTTCATTTCAACAGTTGTCAAATGTATTATCATAAAACTTTTCATATACATAAGGAAATATTAATTTTCTTATTAATATTTAATTTTCTGTAAGATCTGTAGTTATAACACATCCTTCATTCCTGGTTTTAGTTTACCTCTTCTTTTTCAAGTGATCAATTTTATTAATTAAAAAACCCTTTTATGTTTCTGTTTTTTTATTTTTCATTTTCCCTTTTGTTGAGTTGTGTTTTTGTCTTTATTATTTCTTTCTGTCCTTTGCTTTGGTTTTAATTTTCCATTTTTCTAGTTTCTGTTTTAAGATGAAGCTTATATTATTGATTTTAGGCTTTCTTTAATAAAATTTTTATAACTTAAAGGTGTAAATTAATTTATAGCTGTTTTGAAGAATCTAATCAATTTGCGTAATTGTGTATTTATTTTTATTCAGTTCAAAATATTTTAAAATTTGCCTGCTAATCTACCTTTGACTCAAATGTTATTTAGAGATGTGTTTGTGGATTTTTCAGATATCATCCTGTTTTGTATTTCTAATTACCTAAAAAGTTTTATTTTTCAAGCACATACTTTGTTTTAATTTAGCCTTTTCAATTTTTTAAAGATCTAGAATGTAATTCTATTGATAGATGTTCAACATGTATTTAAAAATATCCTGGTTTTTGCTGTAGGAAGTGTAGCATTCTGTATGTGTCAATTGTATATTCCAAGTCTCCTATAAGTGGTTTTCTATCTATTTGTTCTACCACTTACTTTCATCAAAGTGTTAAAACCCTTAACTGTAATTGTGATTTTATTTATTTCTCCTTTCTGGTCTGTCAGTTTCTGCCCCATATATTTAAAATTCTGTTAGAAGCATACACACTTAGACTTGGTATGAATTCTTGATAAATTCCTCTTTCATTAATAAATAGTCCTTTTATCACTCATGATATTGCTTGTTTTGAAGTTTACTATGTCTCATTAATATATCCAAATGAAAGTCTTAATCTTCATGTTTATATATTTTTTCAGTTCATTTTATTTCAACCTAGTTATGTATTTATCACCTCACCTGCACCTTTCAAGTCCTTGATGGTAGCACTAATCTCTACAATTCCTCCAGGAATGCAATATTGTTTTTTATTTACTATTTTCAAGGTAGAAGCAGCTCTAATGGCTTCCATTTGGCCTTTCCCCACCACAATAGCCCTCACCCTACTACTCATGGAACAAATGTGGGGGTTCTGTCATCTGCTAAGTATGTCTATGCACTCGGGAAATGACTACAGGATGAGTCCGGGGACCCACTAGACCCACTGTAAGTTGGACCTGAGCTAAAACTCCATTAATTACCTGACCTCCATAAGCCCCTACTTTAATTGGAGAATGAAATGACGTTTTGGGTCCCATAGAATCAACATCACGTCACAGCCAGTATCCAGTAGTCCCTGAAATATCTGATCATTTCCTTTCCCCAGTGCACGGTTACTCTAGTAAAAGGCCAGAGGTCTCCTTGGGGAAGGATGGGAGAAAGATAAATTGTCGGCAATGTAGTGGGGTCCTTCCTCAAGGGGACTCAGCCTCCCCCTTTTTTCAAGGGTTTCTGGGTCTATAAAGTGACTAAAGTCTGTAAATTGATTGAAGGGCTGTGATTCTCTGTTTTTATAATTCAAATTAATCTTTTGTTCATTTGACCTAGAAGTTTTCTGCTTGCATAAATTAAGTAGAAATACAGTAGGATTTCTATCAATTTTACTTCTAGGAAATACTATGATTAATTACCCAATGCCAGAGCTCAACATGAGTCAGACTATTTTAATTGCTGCTTTGCCTCTGCTGTTTATTTCGGTAGCTACGCCCACCTTGCCTTTGATGGTTGAGTGCTGCCACTTGGCCCCTGCCAACTTGAGATCCAATTATTCCCATTGTATTTAAATTTTGTAGTTTCATGACTGTGGTTCTCACTGTTAGATCTGACATACAGAGAAGAGCAATTATAGGAGTCTTCAAAGATGCAGGTGCTGTCCTCACAAATCTATTTCACAAAACATTGGTCCAGGCTATATCTTCTGGACCTTCCACTTGGGATGAGTAGGTCTAAAGTGAATAATCCACTCCACCATCCAAATCTGCCTAAGTCTTTGAATTCCTTCCTCTACATTAAACCAAAGGAGATCAGGCATTTCCAACTTGGTCACAGTGGGCCATCTTTTAATCCATATTTCAGCTAATCAAGCAAATAAACTATTAGAACCATTTTTAACTCACCTGGCTGCAATATTAAATGCAGAGTCCCTACTTATTGGGCCCAATTCAATAGATTCAGCCTGACCCAACTCTATTTTCCTTCCACCATTATCCTACACCCTGAATATCCACTCCCATGCCAGTTCTCCAGATTTCTGCTTATATGAATTAGAAAAGCAGTTCTTTTTGAATGTAGTGCACCTTCTCATGGGTCACACTGTCAACCTCATCTCTAGGGGACTGCTGGCACTTTAGTTATAGGTTTAGAAGCAATCACAGGTGTTGGGTGTGGCTCCTTAGGAGAAACAACATTATCTTGCCTGGCAACTGCCTCAGGGAGGCCATCACTGTTGCCTCAGGCAGTGCAGGGTTTTTCTCCTCAGAGAAAGGTGGAAAGGCTGATGGCAGCATGGGTCAGGGAGGGGATGCTGCCACTACTGGGGATGCAGAAGTTGTTTCTTCTGCCAAAAATGTTCATCAGAGTTTACAAACTCAGTGTGTCTAGCTTCATCAGGGTCCTCCCACATGTCCCCATTTTAAGTTGCAAGGTCCCATTATTTTCCAATCAATGCCCTCACTTTAATAGTAGACACCTGGTGAGGCTGTGCATGCACCTTTCATTGCAGGTCAGCCACTTGCATGATAAGAGCTTGTGTCTGTTTTCCCACAATTTCAGCTCTTTCTCTACAGGAGACAAGACTCTTGCTCAAAGCAATCTTAGCAGATTTGAGGTGCAGTATCTGCTTCTGAAGCCAGGAGATAGAATCCCTGAGTTCATCATTTTCTTTCATCACTTTGTCCACTGAACTTAGGAGCAACCAACCAACTTCATTATGTTCCTTGGTTCTCCACATATGGTCAAAGGTATTATGTATGGAATTACTAAACTCCTGGCCTCTCATGAGCAGTGAATTAGGAGTGTCAAGTGCATTTCTTCTGCATAACCCTCAAAACAGATCATGCCAAAGACGATCATTGTTCTCCATACTATTAGAAGTAGAGCCCTTAGCATTTTTGTGTTTAACTGTATTAAGCAGCCAACTCCAGAAACCTCAAGCCAACAAAAGAACTCCATCCTTAATATTCTGTTCCTCTAGAACCACTCCAGGTACCAAAAATCTATATTAGTCAGTGTTTTCTAGAGGGATAGAATTAATGAAATATATATAATATGATATATATAATACAATGTATATTATATGTGGAATATAATATATAATATATATAATTAATTGAATGTATATTCCCCTATGTGAATATATATATTCACATATATATATATTTATATATTCCATTCCCCTGTGTATATATATGAGATAGTTTATTGAGTATTAATTCACATAATCACAAGGCCCCACAATAGGCTGTCTGCAGGCTGAGGAGCAAGGAGAGCCAGTCTGAGTTCCAAAACTGAAGAACGTGTAGTCCAATGTTCAAGGTTAAGTCCTGCTCCTTAAAAGTGTTGATCATCATTAAGTTTTAAATTGATTTTAAGTCATCAAAGTGTCAATGTAGCATGAGGTCTGAATTTAAGATTCAATATTTGTGCTGCTTTGATATTTGTTAAAAATCAAAAGGACTTCCAATGGCCTTACTGAAAGTCATTGTACAAGATCTGCTTCCATGGATAAGGTTTTCTAGTCAAACAACCCTTCTTATGATAGAGGCCAGGCATAGTTCTTGTTTATCCTTTAGCAAGCTACAGTTCCCTGTCATTCCACAAAATATTCAAATAAATCTATTACATCTTCCTATGAGAACCAGAGGTCATCTCATCCTCCTGTTACTACAAAGCCTGCCTCTGATATCCTCTGCTCATTTATTCTGTGCCTCAGTGTAACCCCTGTGTGACCCTGCACTGCATGGTATGTTCCACCACCAGGCTATGAGTATATGTGAATAATAAATTGTTGTTCTGTCCAATGTTGGTGTATCATTTGCTTAGCCATCTCAAAAATCCTAAGATGGGAATACTTCCTTAACCAATGTGGTGAAGAGTAGGAAATCCAAGCAAGGTCTATAAACTACATCCCTTTATTTTCTTCTCCCACCCCAACCCCAGGGGAAAACTATGTCTTTTGCCAACACAGAGGTTTATTATAAGTTGAATTGTGTCACTCCTCCCACTCCCAAAATATGTTGAAGTCCTAACCTTCACTACCTCAGACTGTGATCTTATCTGAAAATAATGTCCTTTCACATGTATGAAGTTACGATGAGGACTTGCTACTGTGGGGTAAAAGAAGACAGCTCTCTGAAGACCCAGAGACACACAGAGAGAATACTATGTGAAAATGAAGGCAGAGACTAGAGTTGTATCATTGCAAGCCAAACAATGCTGCAGATTGCTGGCAAACCACCAGCAGCTAGGAAGAGGCAAGAAAAGATTACCCTATAGGTTTTAGAGGAAGCATGTCTCTGTCACTTTGATTTCTTGCTTCTAGCCTCCAGAACTGTGAGACAATACATTTCTCTCATTTAAAGCCATCCAGTTTGTAATACTTTGTTATGACAACCCTAGAAAACGAATACACTTGGTTTTGCCATGAATCTGGAACACTCTAGACATTTCTTAATGAATATGAAAACGTTGTCCTTGCATTATATGGTCAGTTAGTTAATATGTACTAGTCTACCTATTTATATAGATGTTGTGTTTATTTATTGTTTGTATTTATATCTTTTTTAGCTTGATAAATATTTGAAGATAGTAAAAATTTGATGCTTGTTTTTTTTTGCCTTAAAGTAGTATTTTAAACTCTAGATCATCTGAAACTACTTCCTGAATTTTGATTTTTAACAGTTAACTATTAGTTTAGGCCATTTATTTTCATAATTTAAAAAAATGTTGACTCTTACATATCTAAGAAAAATATGATATTTTCTTCTCATAAATCAAATAGCACAAATTTTTTAACTCTTTCAGAGATATGTGTATTTTTTTTTTTACTTTTCTGGCATTCATTATTATAAATAAATCTGAGGTCAACAGATTTATATGTAACCATTAATATTCTCTAAATTAAAGCTTATAAATATTCACATTTAGGAATTAATACTGAAAATGATTATTTCTATTAAATATTGTTACTTATATGGATTTATTTTATTTTCCAGAAATAACAATAATCCATAGTTTGAATTTATATTACCTTTCATAACATGAATAATTTTCTTCCATTTTATCTTGTTTTGATCTTGTTTTATAATCTGGAAGGGCTTCCTGAATTTGGCCTTTTACATAATAATGACATTCTTGATTATACATTTATGAATCTAATATGACTTGAAGCATCTCATTGTTTTTTCTTTCTTTCTTATCATTGCTTTGTTCATAAAATATTTTTATTCTTCACTGCTGCTTCCAATGCAGTTATCTTTTTAATGTCTGCTTGAATGTTTTATTCCATTGTGTTTCTGTCTTTTAACTTCAGTTTTATAGATTTCAAGCCTTCTTGAATTCTATTATGAATTTAGAACAAGTATTTCCTGTGTATGTCTAATATTATTTTCAAAACTACATTGTTCCTCTTCAACACCAAGGCCGTTTTCTCATTTTTTTTTGAACTTGTTTATCCTTGAATAATAAGATGTTTGTTCAGGCTGATATATGTCTGTATACTCTTTACTCCTCAATGTTAGTTATTGTTTACCTTTTATCTCCTCAGTGTTAGATATTGTTGAGTTTATATTCATGTGGAAAGAACTACTCAACACAATTCTAGTGATAATTTGTTCTTATATTGGAAATATGCTTTTCTTGGTGAATACTTTCGTTCTCATAAGTGGACTGTTTTTCTCTCAAAAGAAAAGAAAATTGAGTGGGGCATTATTTACTTAAATCAGGTTGACTATTCTAATGCAGAATTATGTTTATATTTATTTTAACTTATTTTGCAATATATACAGTTAAGTACTGAACCATATACCAATTCCATTCTCTTTCTGTCTTCTCTTCCAAGTATGTAAACAATTTTAGGCATCATTCTATTATAAAGTTTTAAATAAAATTTATTTCTAATTACATAGCTGAAAAACAAAAGCTTTAGCATTCTGTAAATTATCTCAAATATAAAAACATCAATCACAAATTTATTTAACAAAATTCTTCTAAAATTTGATAAAACCATACATTTTAAGGCCAAACCATAAGTTTTAATATCAAAATTCTTTAAATATTTTAAAAATATGAAAAATATATAAATCATTGCAATGATAAAACATTATTTTATTCAAACATATGTTTTTAAATATAAGCATCATGAATTTAATTCTTTTTTTTTTATTAAATCCATACTGTTTCTTTTAACCTCCTGGGATTAATGTCATCAAATCTAAAAGAAAAATAAATACGATTTTAGGCTAGTAGAATTTGCAGAGTTTTATTTCAAGTCATAAGGCTTGTTTACACCCCCTATGTGATTTGAATCAAAGGCAACAATCAGGTTGACATCATGTATTACATTAATATGAAATCCTTCACTTGGTTTAATTTCTTACAATCTTGTTCCTGAAATTTGTTTGCTCAGATTGAACATGGTCCTGTTGTTATCCCATATAGGCCTGTTCTATTAGCCTTATTGAAACCCCATATATATGGAGATAGTTAATTGACACTAAATCAGTCATATTGTACAACCAGGAAAAGGTATAAATGATTATGTTCTATGGTTCTAGTTTACACAGAATATCACAATTCTTGGTATAACTCACTTTGCAACTGATATCATATCCAAATATATAAAGTACCTCACCCATTTATTTTAGTACCTACTTACATTGTATTTCTAGAAATGGTATTTCCAAAATATACAATATATACCCCATGTTCTGACTCTATAAAATTAGTAAGTGCCACTGTGTTTAATTATGGTATAAAGAATTTTAACCAGAATATTAGATATCTAGCCTCAGATTGTATAAACATATAGGTGATTTTTTAAAAAAAATTTCTAGTTTAAAGATAATATTTAAGAAAAAAAGTTGATTAGGCTCTAAGATTCTTAGTGCATAATAAATATACATGTTCTACTGAAGTGAATAGTTAATTTTCACAAAATTATGGTGTTGCTATAATATAAAAATACTTTCATTATCCCTGTTAGGGATATTCATGAAAACACAATGATAATATAAGCGAAGGCCTGCTAATTAACTACATATTATTGATATTCAGGGAATTACATATTAATAAAGATCAAAAATTCAGTATTTCATTTCTGAATATTTTCCTGCCTAGATGAATCAGAGACTACTAAAATTCTCATATTGGAATTCTGCTTTTCTTGGGGAATACTTCCCCTCCTCATAGGTGGACTGTTTTTCTTTCAAAAGAAAAGAAAAGAAAGCCTGGAGAAGCATTATTTACCTACTTAACACAAGTTCTCCATTTTAACACATAAACATGTTTATATTTATATTACTTTATTTTGGAATATATGTAATGAAGACTGAATCATTTCTCAGTTTCACTCACTTTCTGTCCCCTTTTCCAAGTATTTTAGGTATTCACCTTTATGTATTTGCTAAAGAACATAGCTCAGTAAATTTTAGCTGAACAATGTTAGTACTTGTCAGGAAAATGTTAAAATTTTAAATTAAAATTAGATTTGACTAAAATGTGTATTTCATATTTCCTATTAGTCGTGTGGTAACTTATATAGCTCTTAAGTATGTAAAATAGCAAACAAATTCATTTTGTCAACAGTTTTACCATAACAATACTAAGTTAATGACTGACCAGAGAGTATGTAGTGAGTCCTAAAATTCTTTAATATGAATACTCCTGTGACCATAGAGAGAGACATCATGCTCTTCTAAGCTTAAGCTACTTCCCAGGACTCACGTGCTGTGTTAACACACATGCATGTGTGTGTGCACACACAAACACCACACCTCCAAACTTTCCCTTCAAAATAGCATAAAATTCACTAAAAGTTTTGCCTAATGTTAATTTAAATATAGTTTCTCCCTGATTTGTTAAATTAAAAATATCCTACTTTGTATATATTATTTCCACTTGCACTGCTTTCTCAGTGCAGATAGAATAAACAAGCAAACAAAATGGAAACCAAAAACTGAAAAAATCGTGTCAACACGGTGTTCAGTAAAGCTATTGTGACAAACTTAAAGGACACTTAGAGTTTATTAATAGATCAAGGTCTGAAGTAACATAGGTACCTCAGGGTCTTAATTTTGTGGTGATTGTGGGTAACTGCATAGTGCTTCTAGACTTTCTACTGAAAATATATTTACATTTTGACAAGCCTCCTAAAGAAATTTTAAATATTTACTTTTATTTTTATCATCAGATTCTCAACTACTTATAGTTTGACTTCAATGAATAAATGATAACACTATTTCATGCTTAAGGGAATCTCACAGAGATTCTGAGATTCTTTCTAAACCTTATTTTCTTTGTGAACTCACAGAGATTCTGAGATTCTTTCTAAACCTTATTTTCTTCTAAAACAAGTGTTTTAGTTGAGTAAATCTTCGTAAAACTGAACTACAAATGTGTTTGTTAGTTATATTGGCATCTGTTAGACTGTGAATATTAAAAATAAAACAGTCAGCACCAGGGATTCTTGAATAAAATATATATAGATTAGGTTGATTTGTTTTAACTGATTTTTCCCATATGAAAAAGAAAAGCATTTTCAACAAAACCCCAAGAAACAAAATGTTCCTTCAAACTGATCAGGCGATCAAGTAGCAGCTATTGAACTGACCATGAGAGATTCCTTTTAGCCCTAGGAGAGTGAAATATATAAACTGAAATGAATTTTCAAGATGAACAAATGCAAACAGCACAACTATCAGAGCATTTCAGACCTGAACTGGTAAAGGAACTAGCAACTGCTTATTTGTTGTTCATTTTTTATTCCATTTAAAATCAACCCCAAGTGGAAATGTCAGGAAAATAGAAGGTTCAGTAACTTATATTTACTATGCTGTTAAATTTATGCAATATCAAATTATATTTAAAAAATAGTTCTAATGATAAGCAGAAGATGATTCCATTTTTGTTTAAAAAACATTTTTGTTTTCTGAATGACATATGGTTTACAACAGTCATTAAAGCAAGTATTTACAAGGCAAGTAAATTTTTCTCTCTAGTGCATTTGGTAATGTTTATGATTTGCTAATACGAATGCCAAACAATGATGTGTTTTAGAATACATTGCTTAATGACTTAAATTTAAAATTCTCACAGTTAAATTTTGTATACTCTGTCCTCGTTACTTTTGGCATGCACTTTACAGAAAAAGAAATGATCGGATCACTCTCCAATTGAGAAAAGAAGAAAGCTATCTGTTTCTGACTAAGAAAACCAAACAAATAAATAAAATAATAAAACCATAACAGTAACATCCACAACAACAAAAACCCACATGACATAAAGAGTATATTAAGCATAAAATCTCAAATTAAACTTTTAATAGGTATTGATTAACATTATTTTTGTGAATTTGGACTAAAATATAAAAATTGAAAAATGGAACATTTTTACCCAGTGTGTTTTATTTTATTGACTACATGAAGACATTGCAGTTACATAATTTCTTACAAACACAATTTAGTGTGTGTTTAAAATTTCAGTTTAATTTTAAAAATCTTGGCATTAAAAACATCTTTTACTTTAACCTATCTATGTCTTTATACATAAAGAGAGTTTCTTTTAGACTCTCTTTATACATGAAGAGCATTTCTTTATTTGAGTCTGGCTTTTTTCAAATCTGATAATATCTGTCTTTTAACTGGTGTCTTTATATCATTAACATTTAAAGTGATCATTGATGTGGTTAAATTAAAGTTTACAATATTGCTTGCTTTTTTGTATTTATCCTATTGGCACTTATTTTCTTTTTTCTGGATTTGTTTTTTCTATAGATACAGTCATACAATATGTGATCATTTTTGAGTATCTTCTTTCACTTCTTACAATTTTATCAAGTTCATCCATGATGTAGCATGTATAACATCTCATTCTTTTTCATTATAGAACAGTATTCCATTGTACAGATATACCATATTTTATATATCCGTTTATCAGTTGATGGGCATTTGGATTGTTCCAATATTTTTGCTATTGTAAAAAAATCCGGCTGTGCATAATCACATATTTTTGTATGGACATATAGGTCTTTTCTCTTGAATATATTTCTCTGGAATTTCTGCATTATATAATCACTGTATCCTTTACTTTTTGAGAAACTGTCAATATGTCTTTCAAAGGGGCTGCATCCTTTTACATTCCACAAGAACGTATGAAGTTTTGTCATATATCATATGTGTAATTCCCCCACATACTTGTTGTATTAGTCTATTCTCATGCTGCTAATAAAGACATACCTGAGACTGGGTAATTTATAAAAGAAAGAGGTTTAATTCACTAACAGCTCAGCATGGCTAGGGAAGCCTCAGGAAACTTACAATCATGGTGGAAGGGGAAGCAAACATGGTCTTCTTCACATGGTGGCAGCAAGGAAAAGTGACAAGCAAAAGAGGGGAAAAGCCCCTTATGAAACCAATACATCTCATGAGAACTCACTCACTATCATGAGAATAGCATGAGGGTAACTACCGCAGTGATTAAATTACCTTCTACCAGATCCCTTCCATGACATATGGGATTATAGGAACTACAATATGAGATTTGAGTGGGAACACAACCAAACCATATTATTCCATCCCTGGTCTGTCCTAAAACTCATGTCCTGACATTTCAAAACACAGTCATGCAATCCAACAGTCCTCCAAAGTCTGAACTCATTCTAGCATTAACTTAAAAGTCCAAATTCAAAGTCTCATCTGATACAAGGCAATTCTGAAATCCAATACAGCAGTCATTAAGCCTTAAAGTTCCAAAGTGACCTCCATTGACCCCATGTCTCACATCCAGGTCATGCTGATGCAAGAGGTGGTCTCCCACGACATTGGGCAGCTCCGCCCTGTGGTTTTGCAGGATACAGCCCCGCTCATGTCTGCTTTTAGAGGTTGGCATTGAGTGTCTGCAGCTTTTCCAGGTGCATGCTGCAAGATGTCAGTGGATGTATCATTCTGGGATCAGGACAATGGTGATCCTCTTCTCACAGTTCCACTAGGCAGTGCCTTAGTAGAGACTCTGCGTGGAGGTTACAACCCCACATTTCTCTTCTGCACTGCCATAACAGAGTTTATCCATGAGGGGGTCTGCCCCTGTAGCACACCTCTGCCAGGACACCAGACATTTCCATATATCCTCTGAAATCTAGGAGGAGGTTCCCAAACCTCAATCCCTGTATTCTGTGCACCTATAGGACCAACACCACGTGGAAACTGCAAAGCCTAGTGGTTTGCACCCCTGGAAGCCATGATCCTAACTGTCCCTTGGCCCCTTTTAGCCATGGCTGGAGCAGTTGGAATGCAGGACACCAGGTCCCTAGGTTGCAAACTGTAAAGTGGCCCAGGACACAGCCCAGGAAACCATTTTTCCCTCCTAGCTCTCTGGGCCTGTGTTGGTGGGGGGGCTGCCGTGAAGGTCTCTGACATACCCTGAAGACATTTTCCCTGTTGTCTCAGCAATTAACATTAGGCTTTTTGTTACTTATGCAAATTTCAGCAGCTGGCTTGAATTTCTCCTAAGAAGATAAATTTTTCTTTCCTATTGCATCTTCAGGCTGCGAATTTTCCAAATTTGTATACTCTGTCACCTCTTGAATGCTTTGTTGCTTAGAAATTTCTTCTGCCAGATACCCTAAATTATCTCTCTCAAGTTCAAAGTTCCACAGATTCTAGGGCAGAAGCAAGATGCCACCAGTCTCCTTGCTAAGCATAACAACAGTCACCTTTGCTGCAGTTCCCAACAATTTCCTCATCTCCATCTGAGACCACCTTAGCCTGGACCTTACTGTCCTTCTCACTCTCAGCATTTTGTTCAGAGCCATTCAACAAGTCTCTAGAAAGTTTCAAACTTTCCCACATCTTCCTGTCTTTTTCTGACCTTCCAAACTCTTTCAATCTCTCTGTGTTCCTCAGTTCCAAAGTCACTTCCAAATTTTTTGGTTATCTTTTCAGTAGTGCCTTACTCCTCATAGCAGCTTACTGTATGAGTTCATTTTCATGCTGCTAATAAAGACATACCTGAGACTGGGTAATTTATAAAGGAAAGAGGTTTAATTGACTCACAGTTCAGCTTGGCTGGGTCTCAGGAAACTTACAATAACGGTGGAAGGGGAAGCAAATACATCTTTCTTCACATGGCAGCAGCAATGAAAAATACCAAGCAAAAGAGGGAAAGCTCCTTATACAAAACCATCAGATCTCATGAGCACTCACTCACGTTCATGAGAACAGCATGAGGGTAACAAGTCCCATGATTAAATTACCCCCTGTGGGTCACTCCAATAACACATGGGGATTATGGGAACTACAAATAAAAATGAGGTTTTTTGTGGGGACGCAGCCAAACCACATCACTCGTCAACACTTGTTATTATTTATCTTTTTTTATTATAACTGTCCTAGTGGGTGTAAAATGGCACCTTATTGTCATTTTGCTTTATAACTTTCTAATGTCTAGAGATGTTGAGCATTCTTACTGTGCTTGTTGAACATTTGTATATCTTCTTTTGAGAAATGTTTATTCAAATCCATTGCCCATTTTTCATAGGGTTATTGGATTATTGCTGAGTTGTAAGAGGTCTTCATTCTGGAAACAAATCTCTTATCATATATTTAATTGTCAAATGTTTTCCTTCATCCTTGGGTTGACTTTTTACTTTATCCTATTTTCAAAAGTTTTAAAATTTAATGAAATCCAAAAATCTTTTACTTCTCATTTCTTGTGCTTTCGTTTCATATTCAAGAAACAATTGCCTAATCCAAGGTCACAGAGATTTACTTCTGAGATGTTGATCACCACCTTTGAAGGTCTGTGCTGCAGACTCTGACTCAGTGATGGATGAATAAATGCACTCACACACAGTACAGTAATTTGAATGGGCTAGGGATGATGGTCACCTGCTTTCAGAGGGTGATTGCAGCTAACCGACCACTATTCCCTGTTCTTCCTCACATTTATTCAGTATAGATTTAATAACAGAGGTTCTAAGTCAACATGCTTGTGGATAATTAACATGGTTAAAAGAGTGGTTTTATGAATGATAAAAGGTTTTGGTTGGTTGGGGAGCAGAAAAAACACCATTAACAGGTAATTCCCTTTTGACCTCCCCCCTCACCAGAGGACCATCTGGCACAAAGATTACATGAGTAAACAGAGTTGAGACAATGGGATGTGGGGTAAACAGACATAACTGGGGAAGCTTTTATTATTCTAATCATCACTCTATTACTTAATGCTCTAATGTAAGAACTGGCTGCCTTCAGCCTGTCTTATTAAAACCTTTTGGCCTTCCAAAAGGTTTGAGACTATAATCTATAACTTCTCTAGTGTTTCCCTTAATGTTTTGCCAGCCACCCTGAGTGAATCCCAACATACTTCTATGTTTTTTCTAAGAGGTTTATGGTTTTAGCGGTAGCTCATGCCTGTAATCCCAGAACTTTGAGAGACTGAAGCAGGAATATTGCTTGAGCCCAGGAGTTTAAGGCCAACCTGAGCAAAATAGGGAGACTCAATGGCTACAAAAAATAAAAATAATAATAATAATTAGTTGGATGTGGTGGCATATGTCTTTGATCCTAGCTACTAAAGAGGCTGAGTTAGGAGGACGGCATGAGCTCAGGAGGTCAAGGCGGCAGTGAGCTGTGGTCACACCAGTGCACTCCAGCCTGAGTGGCAGATTACTTTTATCAAAAAAGAAAAGAAAAAGAAGAAAAATAAGTAAACAAATATATATAAATACAAACATAATATATATATAGTTTTAGCTCTTACATTTAGTTCTGTGATCCATATTGAGTTAATTTCTGCACATGAAGTGTGTAAGGGTCCACAATGTGGGTATTGTTTTGTCTGTGTTTTATTTATTGAAAAGGCTCTTTTTCCCCATTGAGTTGTCTCAGGACCCTTGTCAAAATTAACCATAAACATGTCTTTTTTCCTCCACTTTCAATCATTTTATTAACCTATGCATCTAGCCTTATGACAGAACCATGCCCACTCAATTACTGTAGCTTTGTAAAGATTTCAATGATAATTTTTTTATGGAAATAAATCATCTTATATTTCAGATGATTGTCTCTTAATTAACCTATTCCATGACTCTATATTACTTGTAATACAAGTGGTATAATTTATTTTGATTCCTTCTTTTCTTTATACACTAAGAATATGAAGCCTAATTTTGTCACCCACATTAAACAATTTTGCAGGAAATTTAGATGTTTAAATTTGCTGTTAAGGTGACCTTTAGACACTTTCAAGTCTATGGATATTTTACTACTCTATATTCAAAAAATTTGACATGTAAATTTAATGCATATGTTTTGTGTTTGTTCTTTGAAAATACAAGATTTTATTCTTTGACAATATGATTTAATAGGATTTAATTTAAATTAATTTGATAATTCTGTAAATGAACGTAACACTTTTTTGATATTCATTAATCTAAAGAATGAACAGCACAGAAATGAACACACTATAGGTTTTAAAGGTGTTCATTATTTTCTTCATGAAGCAGGAGAGGAACAATTGCTTATTGATTAGATGAGATTTTTTTCTGGAAAATTCTTATCAATTATGGAGTCTGCTAACCTCTGCAACTGGTGTTTCCATTAATCCATCTAATCAAATCAACAAGCATTGACTAAGCATTGTCCTAGATATGGAATACGTAGCCAATATGTCTAGCTGGAAAGGATTTATAGACTGGTGTAGACATAAATAATTAAACAGGAACTGTTTATGGTAATAAGTACTGAGATATAGACAAGCAAGAAGATGAGGCTCCCATACCAGATGGGACAGTTAGTAAAGGCAGGAAGAAGTAAAGTTTAAATAAATTCAGGAAAGAAAGTAGAGCTAGCATGACAAAACCTTCTGGAGAGTACTACTGTTGCCAAGTAAACTTTAAAATTTCTATCTTGATCAGTAAAAATAATTTGTTTCTAGTCCTAAAATTATATTTTAATACTACCTAAGAACACAGTTGTACTTGAGAAGATAGAAAGTTATGAATAAAGTAGAAATATTAAGTTGAAGACTTTTTAGATGTTAAGACCCTGTGAATATTAACCGAAGATTTGTTGAAGAGAACAATAAGGAATTCAATAAGTTGCAAGTTCTCTACCGAGTGACATTACATTGAAAAGTGTGGGAGAGTCATTCTCATAAAACATCACTACTGCTATTTAATATTCTACTGAAATTCTGACCTGTTTTTGGAGAAATGGAATTAGATGGTTGCTAGTCACTCAAAGATTTGAGAAGAAAGTCTATGGACCTTCACATGTCTATGAACTACCTCTTGTAGAACAGGGTATACACTGCTTATATTCGCAACTCTTCTGCTCTCTGAATTCATGACCTCTATTCTAAAAACTACTTCAATCTATCTCTGCAAAATTTCAGTCCAACTTAACACTTCTCCTTATGTTATGAAACAAAAATCTGTTATGTATTTTTAGAAGAAAATTATGACCATAAAAATCAAATATTTTTATATGTAATTGTTTTGTATCTACTCATAAGATGTTTATCTAAGGTCTGTATTTGCCCAGTTTGTGTACACAGCCTTGTAATCCACTCTTTCACTATTTTATTGTCATGAGGAACGGAATTAAAGAGTGAAGAGACCAGAAAAAAAATTGATACCAGAACAAAATTAACCACTTTGCCACCTAATAAGAGAGTATAATTTCCTCTACAAAATGAGGTTCCACTGTTATTAGGAGATAAACAAGATGATTGAACTTAATTCTGTATTTATTTGCTTATAAAGTCAACTGCCTCAGAGAAAATCAGAAAACATGTTGCTTCAAAAATAAATGGAATTTGACTTAAATATAATGTTTCAGTGAAGTTAGCAAACACTAAATAGCAACAGTGAAGAAAAAGACAGTGAAATGTTTAAGAGGAAATAATCTGCCATTGTCTATTTCTGTATCTGAATGTTATCTGCTCCAGGTATCAAGGAGAGACTGTCAATCAGCTCTATTGCTGTAATGAAAGAGTAGATGGTACAGTTTAATTTTATTATGGAAATTGATTTGCATCTCTTATATTTCTTGATTGAAATCTTTCCAGGTAATAGCATTGAAGAATACTCATAAAACTGCCATGACTGGGGTAATAACTACTATTATGATCAAATTTAATAAAAAAAACTTGCCTGCAATATGGGAACTATGAATAATTCATGTAAACTGTTGCTTAAAATGTGATAGAGAGGAAAAGACTTGTAGAAAAAATCTTAATGTATCCAGACAGGGATCATAATTGGTTTTTGCAAATAATGAATACTTCATGTACGAGCCACGACTAACAAGGATAAAGGGAAGATTCCACACAGAAGAAACAATTCCACATATTTGATTTTTGCAGCATAAGTGGGATAGATGGCTTTTTATTAAAGAACTGTCAGGAAATACATATCCAAAGTTTATATTTCAGAACATCACAATGCTTCTTTTAAATAGACAAATATAAGAGAAATATTTAAAACAAGTCTGTATTCATACACTTGTGAATGGTCTATGAAAAAAAATTGACATCAGGTCTCAAGTTTAGTATTTTTATATCTTTATTTTTTAACAGTCTCAGAGGCCTAGAAATTCAACTTACTCCTAAAGATTTTGCACACATTCGATATCAGAACAAAAGCATTTTAAAAAGCTTTGTTTTTATTTATTCAGTATATCAAATTTTTGCAAGTGTGGTTATATCTATAGCTATGATCAAATATTTTTTGTTTGAGTTTTATTTCAATTTAATTTTGTTTATTTTAACTCTGTTAATCTCTTTGCTTCCTGCTTTTGTTGGCTACCATCTGGTGGAAAAAAATTTTGATAGAGAATAAGGTTAAAATATATGCAATAAGACAAAGATTTAAATTTTAAATATGTTTGTCACATAATACTGTTGATATGGGTAGCAAGCTTGATACTAAAATCTTTTTCTTATCAAACCAAGTTCCATTATGATTATGCTATTCAGCTCTTAAGCAATATGAGAATATGTTTAATTGTTTATATATAAAATAGCTATCATACTATAAGATATTCAAAGAATTTAGGGGTCAGTTTGCTTTAATTTTTTCACTGTCTGGTTGCCCTAGACACACTTGTTTTATATATATTGTTTCACCATAATTATTAACAGGGCCTTCTTTCACTTTCAAACTATACAAAATTAGAAAATAAATTATATAAACAGCATTAGTGTGGGGCTCATGGATACATTATGCATTAAATATTTTTAATTCTTTTAATTCAGCATTTGTAGTTTTTCCCCATTAATGTTAGATAATTTGGCATAGATTTACATAGAAATCTTTTTGAAGATAACAACAACAAAACAAACATTTAATTGTGAATTAAAATGTAGTAGTTAATGAGTTACTTCAATTCTAATTATTTTGGAAGTATATTGAGTAGTTCATTGCTTATAAAAATGGCAAATTTTTCTTACATGGTTAAGAAGTACAATGTGGAGTATAAACAAGTATTATTCAGTGATTTAACTCATGATGTCTCAGTATTGATCTCCTTGCACTTTTCAGTAAATGGGCTGACAAAATAATTTGGTTGCGGGTTGCAGGTATAATGCATTACTATATATAATACAACCTACAGTTAATTTAGAGTAAAAAGAAAATTAATGACATATATCCGTATATAAGTGATATAACACATGGGTAAAATAATTATATTATAATGTTGAACACTAATTTATTCTTGTCATTCATGCCCACAGTGCTTCTTAAGATACAACCCTTAAAAAAAGGGTTTATAGTCCTCAAAATTTATTTGTATTTGTACTTTGAAAAAGTTATACATTTTAATCTTTTAAAATATTTTAAAATGCTATTATAAATATGTAATTTTATTTGATAACATACCTTAATGATCCCAGGCTTCACATAGCCAAACTTACTGATTGAAATCAACAAAGGTCATATTTTAATGTCATGTACTTGTTTATTTTGTAATTTACAGTAAATATCTTCAAATTTAATATGCCAAAAGAAAGGAACAAACCACAGTATTAAAATTTGTTGCAGCTAGATTTGAGCATTCAAGTATAATTAATCACAAATATGTTGTTCAAATTAGATTAAAAATGTTCAATTTCTCTTTGAATTATTACCCTTGGTTGTTAAAAATGGAATTAATGTTAGAATAGTTGATAGTTTTAAAATTATTTTGAATTTTAAAGTTTTTAAATCAGGACTCTTCCAAAGGGAAAGATAAAAATAAAACTACAAGGCTACAGTAATCAAAACAGCATGGTACTGGTACCAAAACAGAGATACAGACCAATGGAACAGAACAGAGGCCTTGGAGGCAACACAACACATCTACAACCATCCGATCTTTGACAAACCTGACAAAAACAAGCAATGGGGAAAGGATTCCCTGTTTAATAAATGGTGTTGGGAAAACTGGCTAGCCATGTGCAGAAAGCAGAAACTGGATCCCTTCCTGACACCTTTCACTAAAATTAACTCCAGATGGATTAAAGACTTAAACATAAGACCTACCACCATAAAAACTCTAGAAGAAAATCTAGGCAAAACCATTCAGGACATAGGCGTAGGCAAGGGCTTCATGATCAAAACACCAAAAGCATTGGCAACAAAAGCCAAAATAGACAAATGTGACCTAATCAAACTCTACAGCTTCTGCACGGCAAAAGAAACAGTCATTAGAGTGAATCGGCAACCAACAGAATGGGAAAAAATTTTTCCAGTCTACCCATCTGGCAAAGGGCTGATATCCAGAATCTACAAAGAACTAAAACAGATTTACAAGAAAAAACAAACCCATTCAAAAGTGGGCGAAGGATACGAAGAGACACTTTACAAATGAAGACTTACATGAGGCCAACAAACATATGAAAAAATGCTCATCATCACTGGTCATTAGGGAAATGAAAATCAAAACTACATTGAGATACCATCTCACGCCAGTTAGAATGGCGATCGTTAAAAAATCTGGAGACAACAGATGCTGGAGAGGATGTGGAGAAATAGGAAAGATTTTACACTGTTGGTTGGAGTGTAAATTAATTCAACCATTGTGGAAGACAATGTGGCGATTCCTCAAGGACCTAGAAATAGAAATTCCATTTGACCCAGCAATCCCATTACTGGGTATATATCCAAAAGATTGTACATCGTTCTACTGTAAGGACACATGCACACGAATGTTCATTGCAGCACTGTTTACAATAGCAGAAACCTGGAACCAATCCAAATGCCCATCGATGATTGACTGGACAGGGAAAATGTGGCACATATACACCATGGAATATTATGCAGCCATCAAAAACGATGAGTTCATGTCCTTTGTAGGGACATGGATGAACCTGGAAACCATCATTCTCAGCAAACTGACACAAGAACAGAAAATCAAACACCGCATGTTCTCACTCATAGGTGGGTGTTGAACAATAGGGAGGGGAGCATCACACACTGGGGTCTGTCGAGGGGGAAATAGGGGAGGGACAGTAGAGCGTGGGGAGTTGGGGGAGAGATAGCATGGGGAGAAATGCCAGATATAGGTGATGGGGGAGGAAGGCAGCAAATCACACTGCCATGTGTGTACCTATGCAGCAATTTTGCATGTTCTTCACATGTACCCCAAAACCTAAAATGCAATAAAAATAAATAAAACTATCTGTTCCCTTAAAAAATACAGATCAATTTAAAGAGGTCAAATAATAAAGATAAAATGTATTCCTTTATTTACATGCATTATATAATTTCTTCCATATAAGTAAATTCTAAGAATATATATATACATATATGAAATTATATACATAAGTAAAATACACACACATATTGTGTACTATATATGTTTCCTTTGAAATATGCATTCAAGAACTCTCATATTACATGTTCCTTGTAGCATATCAACTCCTATTTGCAACAGAGTTTATATACCTACTAGTAGGAGATACTGGAAACTTATAGTTGACACAATACAATTAATATATTAAAAATTATTTATAAAACCCATAACTCAACTCCATATACAGTGTATTAAAAAGAAAAATCCACATGGTTGTATTCATAATTGAGCTACCCAAAAGCCTTTAGACCGACATTTATAAATAAATTTTCCTATAAATTCTCAAATGATTGTTCAGATAATTCAGTCTTTATCAATATATAAATTGATGGACAAATTAAAGCATAAAAGAGAAACAATGACTATGGTTAAAATATTAAATATTGGCACACAGACATATAGAGTTTTATTGGTTTTCTAGGAGATGCTAGAAAAATAATTTATTATTGTGTAAGGTGTTAAAAAAAGAATCAAGCATTTATCCCGTTTCATATATATTTTGTGGTAATCAAAGACTTCATAAGAGAAAATTTCTTTTATGGAAATATTCCAACCAATAAATCAATTAGAGTATCAGAATTGGAATATTACTATTTTGCAACTTTAAACTAATTAATGTATTTAGATAATTATCATCAATAACTTCAAATAAAGTAAAAACACAAGCAGGACTTATGGCCTCCTAATGGAAGTATCTAGAATCTATTGAGTCTATTATATAAATTCTTTTTAAATTTAAAACTAAATTTCTTGATTTAACAATCAATTCACAGAGAATAATGAGAAACATATTAAAAGACACCCAGGCTAGGCACAGTGGTTCACGCCTGTAATCCCAGCATTTTGGGAAGCCAAGGCAGGCGGATCATTTGAGGTCAAGAGTTTGAGACCAAGCTGACCATCACAGTGAAACCTGGTCTCTTCTAAAAACACAAAAAGCCAGGCATAGTGGCACACGCCTGTAATTTCAGCTACTCCAGACACTGAGGCAGGAGAATTGTTGGAACCCTGGAGGCGGAGGTTGTAATGAACTGAGATTGCAAGATCCCATCACTGCACTCCAGCCTGGGCAACAGAGTGAGACTCTGTTTCCAAAAAAAAAAAACCACAGAGAAGCAATCAGAAAAATTCAGACTGTGTGAAACTATTAGGGACAAATAACTTGACTTATTTACTTTCAGCAAAATCTCAAGGGGTAAGAAAAAAAGTTCAAAAGGAGGAAAAGATAGAGAATTTAAGAGACTCAGTGGTTAATTCCAGTGCATCAATCTTATCTTAATCCTTATTCAAATAAATCAGCTATGCAACTTCATGAGAAAACTAGAGAAATCTGAAAACTCACTAGATATTTGAGTGCATTAGTGATATTTAAGCCATTAGTGTTAACCCTTCAAGGTAGTTTATGATATTATGATTATGTTTTTGAAAGATTGCTTGTATTTAAGGATGCATAAGAAATAACACAGAAGAATAATATATTATATGGGTTTAGTTCCTTGATGTCAGACAGTGTTAAGTGATAAGGATTCAGATAAGACAACATTGGTTATAAACTTTTATTCATTGGAAGAATATGAGGAATGGATATGTGGTACATGGTTATTATTATTTGCTCTATGCACACACATGTATCTGTATACATGTACAGTCATATATGTGTGATTATGTGTATATCATTCATGCCCACATATATTTACTTCCATGTATGTATATATCTTTCACGGGTGTCCTTAGTGCACTCACACTCCTTTTAGCTTCTTTCTTGAATGATTTTCTCTAATGTATAATATATGTTTTGCACCAGACTTAGTAATTTTCTCTATTGAGATAGGGATGCAACATGATGGATAATAATCTTTTAATGTTTTAAATATTACATGAAAAGAAGGAATTTATAAATTCAAACACTTGAAAAGAAGGAATTTATAAAAATTCCTTGATAAACAATGATTCATATAATTCTGTCTAATGGTTTATGTATGAAACCTTTGAATGACAAAATATTTCATTGACTGGATCTCTAATATTTGCATAGAACACTCGGCTTAGTTGTTTCAGGGCTCCAATTATATCCTTTTTATTCCTCAGAAATTACATTTTAAATCCTTAAGATGATGCAGTTCAGTGCATTACAATGTTGGATTTTGCAAGTCTGTTTATTCCTTGAATTATTACAGTAAGCTAATGACGGGAGCAGCTAACCATCAGAAGCCAGAGAAACTCAATTGCTGGGCAAGTCACATTGATGTATTAGTTCATCTATAGTGACATTTAAAATGATAGAATTCTTCTCTGATGAAAGAACTACTGGATATTAGACCTAAAAGCACTTTCTTTATCTACTTATTTCAGTGTGATATACATATCTTTAGTTCAAGTTCAAGATGAAATTATGCATCAGATAAAATACAGAGCAATAATGAAAGTTGTGTGAAGCATCTCTTTGACTAGGCTCCCTTATAAACTTTAGTATGTTAATCATTTATGCATAGAATGTGTGCTGCAATAAACAGGCTTGTATAATCAGTTTCTATGTCAACCAAGAAGCCGGCAGATTATAGTGATTCATAAAAGATGGTTTCCCAGGTTGTGACTAATTTATTAGACCTAATTATTATGTTTAAATGACTGGCAATAGAAGCTGAAAAATAAGTGATAGAAGCTCACCACTTAAAATATTCTTATACTTCAAAGGCTATTTTGATGTTATAATAATCCTTATGAAAATAATTGAGGAAAGTAAAATTGAAGAGTGAATCCAAAGTACATATTAAGCTAATGAAATTAGAAAAAAATAACAAATATGATTTAAGCTTAAGGGACCAAACTGGTTTTTATCTGATATTGGGGAGTAGAAAAATATTTACTCACAAAACTATATTGAAAAATGATCTCAGTACATTTAAGAAAACACAAGAGCTTGAAATAAGTAACTCATATTACAATAGTATTTGTTATTTCCTCAAAACATATATCATTCCTGTTCTAAATTGCTGTTTTTAAGAAAAAAAATGGTAGTGACAAGGAAGTGTATAACAATAGTTCTTCATCCACCATGAACTGAGTTCTAAAAGATCTATGTAACTTCCTGTTTTTGAGATTATAGATTGGGTTGAAGAATGGCTATAAAATGTGGTAAAAAGCGAGCCAAGAAAGTGATCAGTTTTCTAACAAAGATTGGTATGGCCTAAAAGCACAAGCATGTTCAGTATAACTAATATTGGGAAAACACTAGTCGTAAAAACTCAAGGAAACAGAATTGCATCTTACAGCCTCAAGTATGACTATATCCAATGGCCTTAAATGTTGTTTTTATCAAGTGAGACTTGCTGATCCAAGGATGATTAAGTTGCCTTTATAAAATTCAAATTAGTTAATGAGGATGCTCTGGACAACACTGCCTGACCATCTTCCATGGCATAGATCTTATCCATGAGATGTGACCTCCATTATCAATTTAAAAAATGGCAGACCATACTGAAGCTGATGTTGATGTTGTGACTACCAATGATTATTTGCTTCATCTGTTCAGTGCTGGTTTTACTAAGAATCGCAACAATCAAATTTAGAAGTTCTCTTATGCTCAGCATCAACAGGTTCATCGAATCTAGAAGAAGATGATAGAAGCCATGATCCAAGAGGAGCAGACGAGTGCCTTGATAAAAGTGGTCAATAAATTGCAGAAAGCAGAGGAAAATACATAGAAAGGTTTGCAATCTATTTATTCTCTCCATGATGTCTCCAATAGAATAGTAATAATGCTGAGGAAGCTTAAGTTCAAGAATTGGGAAAACTCTTGAAGCCTTATAGAAAAGTAGTTTTGAAATGCTTCTGAGAATGAGACAGGTCCTAAAAAGTTGAATGACCTGAAGAATTTGAGCCATCAGTCCAAGGGTCTGCTTAAAATTCAGATTTTTAATGGAGACAAACGAGTTTTTGTTAAAACAAACAAACAAAAAACAGTATAGATCCCGTTGGGAAAAAGACTTGAACTTACTTAAGAGCACACATTCTTTTAAAATAATATTTAGAAAATGAGAATTGTCACTTTCAAATTATTATAAAATCCAGATTTAAACAAATAAAAAGTTTTGACTTAACTTTCCAATTCCTCTAGTAAATTTTATAAGCAAAACATTTTTATTTTAATTGTATTTATATAGGTTAAAAAATTCCTCACTATTGAGTGAGACTGTCTCCTATACTGAAACCTAAGTATTCTACAGTCTCTCATCTGCTTATTTGATAAAGTTTTCCAAAGCTTTAACATAAAAATGCCCTTTCCTGGGAGTCGTTCTCTACCACAGCAATGCTTCTGCTCATTCCTCATCAAACAAGGACACTTTTTCAAGAGTTTTGAAGAAAAATCATTAGACATCCATGTTACAGTCCTGATTTGTCTCTCTCTGACTTATTTTTGTTTTCTAATATTTAAAAATCTGTAAAGGGCACTCAATTTTCTTTACAATTAATGATGCAAAAAAGACTGCAATGACATGGCTAAATTCCCAGGACCATCATCAGCTCTTTATGGATAGATTAAATGACCAGTATTATTGTTTACAAACATGTCTTGACCTTGATAGAGCTTATGTTGAGAAATACAGTTAATATTATAAATTTTTATTGTCTAATTCCATTTTTCCATGAACTTTTTGAAGTCCTCTCATATTTCTAGGAAACTTATTCTGTTCCAGTTGTCAATATAATCATGCCATTCTTCAGTTTGAGCTTTTCCCTATACAACTTAGAATCAGATTGTCAATTTCCATGACATGTCCTTTGACATTTGTATTAGAATTAAATTTTGCATACAGCCCTACTCAGTAAAAATTGACATTTTTGTGATCTATCACTACATTCATTTACTGACTTTAAAGTCTTTCAGTATAATGCTGTAAACTTTTTACTCAGAGTTTTGTAACAACTTGTGTTGGATTTATTCCTGATTATTTAATAATTTAATCTTATTAATGACACATATTATAAAATTATATTTTTTGTTTATTGCTGGTTTGCAAGAATGCAATTGGTCTTATAAAATTTTGTATCTGCAATCCTAAAATTGTTGAACTGTATGTTAACTAAAGTTTTCTGGAATTTTCTAGGTAAACAGTTATATAACCCATAAATAACTTCATTGATTATGGTGATAGTGGGCAACCTTCTTTTTCTTCCGGAAGAAATTAAAATAATTTTCTGCGGAAAAAAGCAACCCCTCACTGCTGTTCCCCGTATACACAGCCTCTGGCAACCACCATTCTGTTCTCTGTTTCTATGAGTTTGAATATTTTAAATACCTCCTGTAAGTGGAATCATGTATTTGTCATTCTGTGACTAGCTTATTTTACTTAATATTCTCCATGTTCATCCATGTTGTCATAAATGGCAGGAGTTTCTTCTTCTTTACTAGTGAATAATATTCTATCATATGTATATACTGTACTGTATTTTCTTTATCCATTCATCCATTGATGAGCAGTTAGGTTGTTTCCACAACTTACGTATTGTGAATAATGTTGTAATAAATGTGGGAGTGTAGACATCTTTTTTAGATCCTCATCTTGGTTCTTTGGGATATACACTCAGAAGCAGAATTGCTGGATAACATGATAGTCTGTTTTAATTTTTTGAGGAACTTCAATACTCTTTTCCATCATGGTTGCACTGATTTACATTTCAAGCAAAAGTTTACGAGGGCTCCAATTCATCTGAATCATTGCCAACGCCTATGCATTGTTTTGTTTTCTTTGATAGTAGTCTTTTTATGAGGTGGGGGGTGATATCTCATCATGGTTTTGATTTGCATTTTCCTAATGATTAGTGATGTTGAGCATCTTTTCACATACCTGTTGGCCATTTCTATGTCTTCTTTTGGAAATTCCCTATCAATTCATTTGCCCATTGCTTTGCTGTTGTTTTTCTTATGTATTTTTGATAGCAACCCCTTTTTGGGTATAGAGTTTGGAAATATTTTGTCCCATGTCATTGGTTGCCTCTTTATTTCATGATTGCTTCTTTAGCTGTGCAGAAACTTTTAGTTTGATGTAGTTTCACTTTTTTTTTTTGCTTTTGTTGCCTATGCTTTTGGTGTCTTATTAAAGAAATCATTGCTACAACCAATGTTATGAAGATTTTTGCCTATGTTTTCTTCTAGAAATTTTACAATTTTACATCTTACATTTAAATCTTTAATCTATTTTGAGTTTATTTTTATGTATGGTATAAAAGGGGTCCAGTTTTATTCTTTTGTGTGTGGTTTTGCAGTTTTCCCAGCACCATTTGCTGAAGAGACTATCATTTCCCCACTGCATATTCTTGATCAATTAACTTATATGTTGATCAAGTTTATTTCTGGGTTCTCTCTATTCCATTGGTCTCTTTATCAGTTTGAATGTTTGTACCTGCTGTTTTGATTAGTAGATCTTTATAGTAGGTTTTAGATCTGATAGTGTGATCCTTCCAGCTTTGTTCTATCTCAAGATTGCCTTGGCTATTCGAGTTTTTTGTGGTTTCATGAGAATTTTAGAATTGATTTTTTCCTATTTCTGCAAAATTGCTATTGGGATTTGGATGGGTATTGGACTGGAGCTGTAGATTACTATAAATATATGGATATTTAAAAAATATTGTCATCCAAAACATTAGTATGAAATGCCTATTTATGCATGTCTTTTTTAGTTTCTTTCATCAATATTTTGTGATTTACAATGTCCAAGTCTTTTACTTCATGGTTAAAATTTATTATGAAATATTTTATTGTGTTGATGCTTTTATACATGTGATTATTAATTTTCTATAGGTAGGATAGTTTGTTATTTATAAAAACAGAACAGATTTTTTGCATGTTGAGTTTATGTCCTATATCTTTACTGTATTAATTAGTTCTAACAGGGTGTGCTGGGGTCTGTGTGGGTTTAGGGTCATTAGTGCTTTTTATACATAAGATTATGTCATCTGTGAACAGGTCATTAGTGCTTTTTATACATAAGATTATGTCATCTGTGAACACAGGTAATTGATGACCATTTTACCACTTCTTTTCCCAGCTGGATGTATTTTTTTTTTCTTTTTCTGTTTTGCCTGATACTCTGGCTAGGACTTTCAAACACTTTATTGAAATTTTATATACTTTTAGTGGGCATTTTAAAATTATTCCTAATCTTAGTGAAAAAGCTTTCAGTTTTTCACTTTTGAGTATGTTACCTGTGGTTTTTACATTATATGGCCTTTATTCTGCTGAGGTGCATTCCTTCTATACCTACTTTGTAGAGAGTTTCAGTCATGAAAGGGTGCTGAATATTTTCAAATGCATTTTCTCTATAGAGCTGATGATGTGATTTCCATCTTTCATTCTGTTAATGTGGCATATCACATTAATTGATTTGTGCCTATTGAATGACCATTAAATATCTTGGATAAGTCCCACTTGGTCATGGTCTGTAATTCTTTTAATGTGCTTTTTATTTCCATTTGCTAGTATTTTGTTGAGGATTTTCTTATCTATGTTCATTAGGAATATTGACCTATGGTTTTTATTACTTGTAGTATCTTTAGTATCTGTATAATTCTACTTATTAAATAAAGTTGAAAGTGTTCCTTCTTCCTAAACTTTTCAGAAGAATTTAAAAGAACTGGTGTTAATTCATCTTTAAATAAATGTTTGGTAGAATTCAATGGTGCAGATATCTTAGCCCTGAACTTTTCTTTCTTGGGAATTTTTTGATTACTGAGTCAATCTATTTGTTATTGTTCTGTTTAGATTTTCTGTTTCTTCATAATTCAGTCTTGGTAGGTTATAAGTGTCTAAGCATTTATTAATTTTTTCTAGGTTATCAAATTCATTTACATATAGTTGTTCCTACTTGTCTTGTGATCTTTTTTATTTCTGTGTCATCGGTTGTAATATCTCCTCCTTCATTTCTGATTTTCAGTTTTCACTTTTTTCTTAGTTACGTTACCAAAGATTGTCAATTTTATTTATCTTTTCATAAAACTAACTCCTAGTCTCATTGAATTTTTATTGATTTTCTATTTCCTGTTTTACTTATTTCTAATCTAATCTTTATTATTTCCTTCCTTCTAACTTTGGGCTAAGTTTATTCTTCTTTCTCTAGTTTCTTGAAGTATAAAGTTAGGTTATTTACATCATCTCCTTCTTTTTTGTTGTAGATGTTTATCACTATAAACTTCCCTCTTAGTACAGCATTTGCTGCATCCAAGATGTTTTTGTATGTAATCTTGTAATTTTCATTTTCTTGAGATATTTTCTCATTTCTTTTTTGATTTCTTCTTTTACTCAGTGGTTGTTTAAAATTGTGTTATTGAATTTTTATATACTTTTGAATTTTCCAGTTTTCCTGCTGTTACTGATTTTTTTTTTTTTTTTCCATAAAGCTTTGTGCTACCCTGACTATCTTTGAGTCTCCACCAGTGCAATGGTGGTAGCTAACTCCCTTCTCATGGCAAGCTCTGAATAAAGTCTCTGCTCTCATTTGATTTGTTTTGCTTATTTCCATATAATTTTTATTGGAAAGTTCATCTCTTCCAGGGATTTTAATTTCTCAGAACAGCTTATGATATTAATTTATGAGGTTTAAATTTTAATTTATCTGATTTTTTTTAAGTTATTGAAACAGAAATACCAGTAGGCCATGAACGTCTAAGTTATTTCTAGAAAAAGATGTCTAGATCAAATGTTCTTAAAGTTTGGGAGAGTTCAAGTGTTATATATTGGCCACTTGCTTTATCTACATGAAGCCCAACTACCATTGCAGAAAGAAAAATTATTATATGGGCACAGAATAATGTCCTTGATTTACACCTTCAATTTAATTGCTTAGCCACAAAGTATCCTGGGAATTATGTTTGGTTGGTTTAGAGCACCAGTCAACAGGTAAGGCTCTCAGGCAAAATCCACATAGCCACCTGCTTTTGTAAATATAGTTTTACTGGAACACAGTCATAGTCTCTCTTTACATACTATCTATGGCTTTTATACCGCTACAATAGCAGAGTGGAATAGCTGCAACTGAAAATGTTTGAATTACAAAGCCTAAAATATTTACACTCTGGCCCTTAATAGGAAAAATAATTGATGACTCTTAGTTTAGAGTGGATATGTCAGATATTGTGTTTTTCAGGTCTAGAATTTTTGTTGAATTTAACAAATAATTTTAGTATTTCTTCTCATTGAGTTCATGCTTTTCGTTAAATATTTGAACATATTTATAACAGTTTTTCCAATGTTCTTGACTACTAATTTAATTTCCTCTGTCATTTCTGGTTTTATTCACTTTGGCTAAGTTTTCTCCTGGTCATGAGTCACATTTTTCTGTCTATCTAGTGAGTTTTAATTGGATACTGATTATTGTAAGCATTATGTTGTTGAAAGTCTGGGTTTTGTTATTTTCCTTTGAAATGTGTAAGGATTTGTTCTAGTAGGCAATTTTGGGGGGAGGGGACAACTCCAAATTAGGTTATATTTTTAGGTACTTGGGTCTGGAATTTCAATGTAGGAGTTTTGGGGGAAAGACAAATTCAACCTGTATTATAGGAACAATTGGTCAAAGGACCCACAGGCCCAAAATTCCTATTTTTCATATATCCAGATGTCTGTTTGAAGCCTCTAACAGGTAGATTTAGAACAAGAACTGAATAAGATTGATTTGCATATAGCAGAAAACACAAAATGATAGTAGTTTTAAAAAAAATTTAAGTTCACTTTTCTTCCCTGTGAGGGAAGCCCAAGGCTGGTCTGGAGTCTTTATAGATACCAGGGACCCATTTTCTCCTACTGTTCTATCATCAACAATGCCACTTCACATTTCAAGAGGTCTACTAAGTCTGTAACAGTCATGTATATATTATCTGGCTGCTTCCTAGGTAAGTCAAGTTTCTTTAAACATTCTCTTAGGAGTCCTACAAAACACTTCTACTTATATTTAATTGACCAGAATTTGATCAAATGAATACTGCTAGCAGGGGAAACAGCATACAAAACATTGTATGTCCGTAGGGTATGCTACTTCTCCAAACAAAATCGTTTGCTTTTAAGGAAAAATTTTTATGTGGGGGATAATTATATATCTCTGCCATATTTGCCAAGGATTGATGGCTGATTTATGAAGAATGGACAAGCAAGGCCCTTTCAACAGATTTGAAGTCAAGTAAAATATACTATTACATTAGAGAAAACAGAGAATTTCCCACGTTATTCAGAGATTAGTCTTTGTGGCAATTAGTGATGCTGGGAAGAGTTGCATCAGCTCCACTTACCAATGTGAAAACATATATCTTTGAATTCAACTTACCACTGGAACTCTAGATGTGTTTGGAATGATTCTGTTTCTACAATTTAGTAGTCAGCAGGATAGGAATAGAAAGGTCTTTAAAATAATATACAAATCTATATTATCTATGATGCTGCTGTGAGGACATAAATTAAGACTAACGGTATAGGCCATGCTCCATATATATAGGTTCTGATGTGTTAAATTAGACTTCTGTACAGTCAGACTAATAAAAATTGTTACTACAAGTCACCAGTTATCAAGTCTACCAAGCATTGTGCTAATTATCTATTATCTAATTATTACTTTTATTAACTCTTTATGGTAATTGTTACATCCTCATTTTACTAAGTAATACATTGAGATCTCAAGAAATAATTTAATTTTAATGGTGGCACAATTATTTAGTGACAAACTTGGGATTCATAGTCACATTTATGTGACATCAAAGCCATTATGACATAATGAACTCTAATTATATAAGAAAGTAGGTAATTGAAAGACATTCTCTTGAAAATCAGACAATTAGAGCTAAATCAGGTTTCTTGAGAGACACATGTCATGGTTTTCAGTCTGTTCATGACATATTTGAAAAAGGCAATCAAGTAAAATAGAAATGTGTATCTTAGAGAAGTTTGTAAGGGAAAATAAACTGTCTTAATCATTTAATATTCTACAGTATTGAGGAAGCAATACTCTTTATTCTGTATAAGCTCAAGAAAGAATAGAATTATGAAAAACAAGGCCAGTGGATTGTGTTTTAAGGAATTTTTTGTTGTTTATCTGAGCTATCCATTGATACAACTAATAAAATCCTGAAATGTGACTTTCTAATGTCAACAAAAAGTATTTAAGCAGAGTTTTTGAGGTTTCTCTGTCATCTGAGTGGTTGGCCTAGATTCATTTGAGTATTCCTACAGTGGATTGAATTGTGTCCCCCAAAATGTACATTGAAGACCTAGCCACCTTTATCTATGAATGTGCCATAAGTGAAAACAGGGTCTTTCAGACATAAGTTAATATTGAAATCATACTAGGTTAGGATGAGCTTTAAATTCAATGACTGGTGTTTCAATAAGAGAGAATTTTTTACTGTGTTTGTTAGCCACTTATATGTGTTCTTTTGAGAAGTGTCTCTTCATGTCCTTTGCCCACTTTGTTTATTTGTTTGTTTGAGACAGAGTCTCATTCTGGTTGCCCTGGCTGGAGTGTGATGGTGTGATACTGGCTCACTGCAGCTTCGACCTTCTTACTTTGCCCACTTTTTAATGGGGTTGATTTTTGCTTTAATGGAGTTGATTTATTTAAGTTCTATATAGATTCTGGATATTAGACATTTGTTAGATGCATCCTTTTGTGGCTATTTTCTCCCATTCTGTAGGTTGTCTGTTTACTCTGTTGAAAATTTCTCTTGTTGTTCAGAAGCTCTTTAGCTTATTTAGGTCCCACTTGTCAACTTTCGCTTTTGTTGCAATTGCTTTCTTGGGACTTAGCCATAAATTCTTTGCCAAGACCAGTGTCAAGAAGGACATTTGTATAGTTTGAGGATTTAAAACTTTAATACTTCTCAAGTTAATTTTTAGGAAGGGGTCCAGTTTCATTCTTCTGCATATGGTTAGCCAGTTATCCCAGCACCACTAATCATCAGAGAAATGCAAATCAAAACAACAATGGGATACAACCATACACCAGTCAGAATGCCTATTATTAAAAAGACAAAAAATAACTCATGCTGGTCAGGCTGCAGAGAAAAGAGTAAACATACACTGTTGGTGGGAATAAAAATTAGTTCAGTTTTATTTTTCAAAGAATTTAAAATAGAACTCCTATTTGAGCCAGCAATCCTATTGCTGGGTATATAACCAAAAGAAAATAAATCATTCTACCAAGAAGACACATGCGTGCAAATGATCATCATAGCACTATTCACAATAGCAAAGACATGGAGTCAGTCTAAGAGGTGTCTATCAGTGGTGGATTGAATAAAGAAAATGTGGTACATGTATGCCATGGAATACTACACAGCCATAAAACAGAAGAAAATTATGTTCTTTGAAGTGATGTGGGTGCAGCTGGAGGCCATTATCCTAAGCAAATTAACACAGGAACAGAAAACCAAAAATCACATGTTCCCACTTGTAAGTGGAAGCTAAGCATTAAATACTCATGGACATAAACATCAGAACAATGGACACTGGGGACTACTAGGGGGAGAGGAACAGAGGTGGATTTGGGTTGAAAAACTACCTACTGGGTACTATGCTTTCTACCTGGGTAATGGGATCACCCATACCCCAAACCTCAGCATCACGCATTATACCCATGTAACAAACCTGCACTTGCACCCCATGCATCTAAAACAAAAGTTGAAATTACCTTTTTAAAAAAGGAGAGAGAAATTTGGAGACAGATACACACACACAAGAATGTTGGCCATGGGGAAACAGAGACAGAACTTGGAGTGATGCAGCATGTTAGGGAACGCTAGGATTTCCAGTGATTACCAGACCTGGGAGGAATCAAAAAAGAATTCATTCCCAGAGTCACCAGATGGCCCCTGGTGCTGATGAAACCTTGATTTCAGACTTCTGTTCTCCAGAGATGTGAGAGATAAATTTCTCTTGATTTAGATCATCTGGTTTGTACCACTCTGTCATGGAAGCACTGGGAAGTTAACACGGTGCCTTTCAAACCTGAAAATGTATAGTTGGCTCCAAGGAGAAAAGGCCTCAGCAAAGAGAGTCCTGAAATAGGGAAGATTCCAAGCAGGTAGCCATCTTAGGTTGGTCCATAAAAGAAAAGTGTTCTTTTACCTTATGCAGAGAGAAAAAATGAACGAGGCCAATTAAAGAGAGAGAAATCATGTGAACCAATGCCCAAAGGTTAGAATAGAATATATGATAGGAACAAGAAGGACTTAGGAGATCAGTCTAACTAAGAGCTGGGAGAGCTAATTTGACATTACTGTTTAATAAGCCTGAAGTGATTAATTATGGAAATCACAGATGGCATGCAGTTCATTATGGGGAATTCAAAGTTTGGGGGGGTTTGGGAGACTGAATAAAGGATTAGAACAAGAAGTATGTACAGAAAGTAGGATGCAGGATTAGTTTTGAATCACATGGAGAATTGGCTAAGGAGCAATAACTTAAGGTTATTGTATTGAACGATATTCTGGAAGTGTTCAGGAGGGGGCAAAATAACAAATTATTGACAAAGAGAAAAACATTGAAGTAGAGAGAGAGAGACAACAAAGATGACTGCATGTTTTGATTCATTAGGGCAAGGGAAACAGTACAATTTCTGTTTAAATCTATTGTCTCTATAAAGGGGTTAGGAACTAAATATTCTAGGCTTTCTAGGATATGGGGTCTCTGTCATAACTAATTAACTCTGCCATTGAATACAATGGCATAGAAATCTGATTTTTAGCTTTAATTTTTTTGGGGGGGCCACCTAATAATCTGCCACTTCTTGATAGAAGCGGATTTTACAGATCCCCATTTGATATCCAGAAATCTTGAAATAAACAATATTATTACAATTTGTAATGTCCACTTGCCATTGTTTCAAGTATTTCAAATATTTTTCATGTTGAAATTAAATGTAATACATCTCACTCTATTATTAAATTATTTAGGCAATTGATAAAATAATAGTTTGAAAAATAGCCAGGTATTAATGCAGATAGAAGAAGAGTATTTCCTTCTGAATATTTTTTTTCAAAAGGAAACCTAACAGTTTTCATAGTAGAAAATATCAAGCTGTACAAGTCAGAGTGAATACATCTGTTCTTTCCTTTTGGTAATAGGATTGCATTTTTAACACCTTTTTTGTGATTCAATGTCATCTCATTGCAGATGATTGCTTGTAAGCAAGCACTTCTGATTTCATCTAAATCATTTCTAATGTAGGGCATCATGAAGGACTCAATTAAGGATGGAAATGCGCCATTCTATTTTTACATGTTCTACACAAAATTTAAACATAAATTCATAACTGCCTACAAGGTCCATAGCGTAAAAGCATCTTTGTACACTTGACATTTTGTCCAGAATAACATACAATGTCTATCACTGCCTACGATTACTGAGACTTATGTATAGAATTCAATTCCTGATACTCCTTTTATTTATGCACATTGTTAGAAGATTACTTCCCCAGGGATGAAGAAATAGATGTTCCTTATTCCCAAGCATTCTTTAAACAAATAAATCTTCATAGACCTTTTTATTTATTTATTTATTTAGATTTTTTGTGAATTAATAGAAAAAATTCATTTTTACTTTTTCCATAGGTTATTGGGGCACAGATGGTGTTTGGTTACATGAGTAAGTTCTTTGGCAGTGATTTGTGAGATTTTGGTGCACCCATCACCCAAGCAGTATATATTACACTGCACCCTATATGTAGTCTTTTATCCATCACCCTCCTCCCATCCTCCCTGCCAAGTCCCCAATGTCCATTGTATCATTCTTATGTCTTTGCGTCTTCATACCTTAGCTCCCACATATCAGTGAGAACATACGATGTTTGGTTTTCCATTCCTGAGTTACCTCACTTAGAATAATAGTCTCCAGTCTCACCCAGGTCACCGCAAATGCTGTTAATTCATTCCTTTTTATGTCTGAGTAGTAGTCCATCATATCTATCTATCTATAGATAGATAGATAGATAGTAGATAGATAGATAGATAGATCACAGTTTCTTTATGCACTCATTGATTGATGGGCGCATCTGAGTTGGTTTCACAATTTTGCGATTGCAAATTGTGTTGCTATAATCATGCATGTGCAAGTATCTTTTTTGTATAATGACTTCTTTTCCTCTGGGTAGATATCCAGTAGTGGGATTGCTATATCAAATGGTAGTTCTACTTTTAGTACTTTAAGTGTTCTCTACACTGTTTTCCGTAGTGGCTGTACTAGTTTACATTCCTACCAGCAGTGTAGAAGTGTTCCCTGATACCCGCATCCATGCCAACATCTATTGATTTTTGATTTTTTGATTATGGCCATTCTTGCAGGATTATGGTGGTATCACATTGTAATTTTAATTTGCATTTCGCTGATCATTAGTGATGTTGAGCATTTTTTCATATGTTTGTTGGCCATTTGTATATCTTGTTTTGAGAATTGTCTATTCATGTCCTTAGCACACTTTTTGATGGGATTTTTTGTTTTTTTCTTACTGATTTGAGTTCAGTGTAGATTCTGGATATTAGTCCTCTATCAGGTATATAGATACCTCCATGGGTAGTCTGTTTGCTCTGCGGTCTGTTCTTTTTCTGTGCAAAAGCTCTTTAGTTTAATTAAGTCCTAGCTATTTATCTTTGTTTTTATTGCATTTGCCTTTAGGTTCTAAGTCATGAAATCCTTGCCTAAGCCAACATCTAGAAGGGTTTTTCCGATGTTATCTTCTAGAATTTTTATGGTTTCAGGTCTTAGATTTAAGTCCTTCATCCATCTTGAGTTGATTTTTGTGTAAGGTGAGTGATGAGGATCCAGTTTCATTCTTCTACTTGTGGCTAGCCAATTATCCCAGCACCATTTGTTTAAAGGGTGTCCTTCCCCCACTTTATGTTTTTGTTTGCTTTGTGTAAGATCAGTTAGCTATAAGTATTTGGGTTTATTTCTCAGTTCTCTATTCTGTTCCATTGGTCTATGTGCTTATTTTTATACCAGTACCATGCTGTTTGGGTGACTATGGCCTTATAGTATAGTTTGAAATCAGGTAGTGTGATGCTTTTAGATTTTGTTCTTTTGCTTAGTCTTGCTTTGTCTGTGTGGGCTTTTTTTGTTGTTGTTGTTCCATATGAATTTTAGAATTGCTTTTTCTGGATCTGTGAAGAATAATGATGGTATTTTGATGGGGACTGTGTTGAGTCTGCAGATTGCTTTTGGCAGTATGGTCATTTTCACAATATTAATTCTACCCATCCATGAGCATGGAATGTATTTCCATTCATTTCTGTCCTCTATGATTTCTTTCAGCAGTGTTTTATAGTTTTCCTTGTAGAAGTCTTTCACCTCCTTGGTTAAGTGTATTCCTAGGTATTGTATTGTATTGTATTGTATTGTATTGCTGCTTTGTAAAAGGAGTTGAGTTCTGAATGGGGAAAAGTTGAAAGCATTCCATCTGAGAAATGGAACAAGACAAGGATGCCCATCCTACCACTTTTTTAAACATAGTACTGGAAGTCCTAGCCAGACTAATCAGACAAGAGAAAGAAATAAAGTGTATCCAAATAGGTAAAGTGGAAGTCAAATGTAACTGTTTACTGACAATATGATGGTGTGATTGTTTACCTCAGAAACGCTAAAGACTGCTCCAGAAAGCTCCTAGAACTGATAAAAGAATCCAGCAAAGTTTCCGTATACAAGATTAATGTACACAAATCAGTAGCTCTTCTATACACAAATAGCAACCATGTGGAGAATCAAATCAAGAACTAAACCCCATTTTTTTCTTTAATCTTATGGAAAAGACTTTATTCTTTGATAACTGAAAATCAAGTGAATATGAAGAGTCCGGATAGTTTTGTGAAACACAGGCTATAAACTATCTGAAGTATTTATATTTAATTTTACAAAACCTTTTTCTAGGCTAGTAACAAGAGACTGAATAGTGTTATGAGGAAAGAGATGTGTCTACATCTTTTACGTCATTGTAAATACTTGACAAAACATTTGTAAACTTCATTAATTTATGTCAAATTTGTAGCAAAGCTTTAACTGGATTAGTGTACACTTCAACTTGAAGTTGAATTCAAGTGTATCATATTGATGCTTTTGGCAAGAAATAACAATGCTAATGAAGTTTGGAATGGAAGAATTTCACTGTATTTGCTTTTGTAAAATGTGAGGATTAAAAATGTGAAAAAGATTTTGAGGAGTAAGTGATGAATATGAATTATTTGAGTTATTGTAGCATTAGGAAGTAATTAGATAAAACAATCATCTTTGGGTTAAATATTATCTTTATTCCTCAGGTTGAAAAAGTTTATATTTAAAGTTCTATGCACATTTTACTTAAAATAGCAGATTTTTTACTTAGTCACTTTCTTCAAGTATTCTATTGTTCTTTATAAATGTAACCAGAAATATAATTCTACTTATATAAAAAGAAAGATTCTAGACCTTCAATAGCAAGGCAAAATTAAACAATGGGTATATGTATTGTTTCACAAAATGTAATTAAATTTTTGGCATGTGAGTGTATTAGTTCCCTGATGCAAATAATTTTCTTGTAAATTGTACATTTGCCATGTATGCAGTTGAGGTCATGGTATATTCTACTGAAAGCAAAAGGGATTTTCTAGATCTGTTTTTTTAATAGTCAATTGGAACTACAAAACTTTAAATTCTCAAACCAAGAATCATTCCAAAGCTGTAATTACTAATTAAAAAGTAATGAAATCAATTTGCAATTTTAGCCTAGAGCTTCACATGAAGATATTTGGTAAATAATCCAGGTCATCATTCTTTTTTAATTCTACTAAGCATTAGGCATTAATTAATTAACCAATTAATCAAATATTTATGGAGTCTTTTTCATGTACTGTAAATTGCCTTGGAGATAGAAAAGATGAATAAGAAGCATCCATGATTCCAAGGAGTATGTGGCCTATACACAGATGTAGAGTTGGGTAATTACAGAGCACAGTAGTACAGTAGTGCATGCAGTGAAAGAAAGTGAAGAGAACATTGGCCCTTGGAAAAAGAGTTCAGAAGACAGTTCAAATGATTTCCATTTCACCATTTTATTAATTATCTTTTCATGGAACAAACAGACTTCTTTGTTTCCTGTAACACAGCACTCTCAACTGTCAGATTTACCGTAATCTATTCCAAGTTCTGCTCTGAGCCCCATGGTCCTGTTTTTCTGGCAATTTACAATTAGATGAGAGAAACAAGGAATGCAAGGGAGCATAATTTGCAGGGCCCCTCTTTTAGTCTGCTAAGACAGGTTGCTACAACAAAATTCCATAGACTGCGTGGCTTAATTAATAGATCTTTACTTCTCGAAGTTCTGGAGTCTGGGAAGTCCAAGATCATGATGCCAGCAGATCTGGTCAGGGGTCTCTTCCTAGTTTGCAGCTGTCTTCTCCTTACATCCTCACATGGAGAGACCTCATGTCTCTTTCTTGGCTTATAAGGACATTAATTCCACCTTAAGGGCCCTGCCCTCATGACATAATCTAACACTAATTACCTTCCAAGGCCCTGCTTCCAAAAACCATAATAGTGGGGATTAGAGCTTAAACAATTTGGAAGGACACATTCAGTCCACAGCAGCTCCTCACTCGCTCATACGTATTCCATGGGCCTAGCACTTTGTAAAGCAATTTTCTTAAGGAGAACCTACAAACTACATATGATTCCAATTACACAAAACCTGTATTCATCCTTATGATCTGGTTCATAGGCATATATTTTATATTTCCTATGGTTTAAATATTGTTTCTAATATGTGAACTATGTAATACATATTTAGTGAAACCTGAGATTTCCACAGGTAATATTTTAACCTAGCCCACACCATAGGAAAAAAGTATGATATACAGCGGTAGCTCAGAAAAGAGGGAGAGAGAGAGATTTGTACAAAACTCTTTTTTTTAAGATGGTCAAAGTACAGAAAGAAGTACCATTAAATTCCCTAAAATGGGGAACGAACTAGTATTTTTTCTTTGCCATTCTCACTTTTAGAGGGTATATGTAAAGACACAATACCCCAAAGTTGTGGAGTAGGTAAATTTTGAAGTCCATTCTATTTATATTTTTCCTTACATGCACTTCCATGATAGCTGTCTAATGAATCCAACATTAAAACACCATTAATTAGAAAAATAAGTGATAGGCAACAGAAACATGTACATCATTTTAAACATATTGGAAAGCCACCCATAATCAATTATGTATTAGTAGGACAAGAATCGGCAGTCATTTCTAAATAATGTTGTTGCATTAAGTTTATCTAATAGTGGCACTTTACCTTAATCAGACCTAAATTAGATCATTAATTAATTAAAATCAATACTAATTAAATACTCCTGATTTTTATTTGTATCATGAGTTCAAAATTCCCAACGAAATTCTGTTTGAAGATTGGATACATTTAAGGATTCCTGCTTTTTAATTTCACTGCAATGGAGAGAGCTCATTGTAAAAGGAAAGATTTTATAAGATGGTGCCATCATAGTTCACTGGTGGCAATGTTGTTTGAATTATGGATCAGAATGACAATCTAACTGGTAAAACTTCATATTATGATCAGTGAGGGGTGCAGATTGAGGCTTGCCTTTCCTATTCAGGGAATATACAATTTCTAGAATATTCGAGCTGCAAATGTCCTTAGACTCTCTGAATGGAATACCTACATTTTGCAAGCCAGTGTACTAAGCCCCCCTAAATACTGTAGTTTTCCTAAGACCAAAGACTTTGCAGTTGAGATACAGCAAAAAAAAAAAAAAACAAAAAAAAAAACACATAATTTCTTACTTCCAACTTATGTTTTTAGTAATGTATCATTCATCCCCTTACACTATCACATTAAATTGGCTTAGAAGTCACTCTTATTTGTCAACACAGCCAAGCAAGCTCCTCCTTGGATATTGGATTTTAACATTGGCTAATGTAGAGGCATGATGGTTTTATTTCCTACAGAGGACTGTGAAAGTTGTTAATGTCTACAAAATCTAGATGAGGCCTTGATTCTACCTTGAGCCACTAATCTTTTCTCCTACTAACACCTATAAGAAGGTTTAGAACTCCCTAAAACAGCATGCTTTGCAGAGATGTCTTGTTAAGTTGCCAGGCAACAGATATGTTAACTTTTAGGTCCTAAATCTGGGGGGAGAAGACATTCAATGTGGGGGAAAAAAATGAACACCCAGGAAAAAGAAAGCAGTAACTGCAGTTGGAAGAAAAAGGAAAATTTACTATTTATTGAAAATGCCTTGGGTATTAATAGGTTTTATAATATTTTTTAAATAATACTGTAAATATTACCTAATCCTATATGTGTTTAATGATATAGTTTTACCATATTTTTACAGTTTTTCCTTTACATGAAGTACAGGAATTTTTTCATAAAACAGTAAATATACTTAATTACCTTTTCTCAGCATTGTAAAATATACTAGTTTTAGACAGATATAATTAATTTCAGTGACATTATAAAGAAAACATCTGTGAGGAACAATCATATTGTGACAAAGAATGAAAGGGTTAAATATCCCTTAATTTCTTGAACTTGGCAAACCTCCCAAAGCTTTTGCTCAGTTTATGTTATCTGCCAGGTGGATGCAAATTCACTCTACAAAAAGAAATTAATTTATTAAGGTATGATGAACCTTTTCTCTTCTCTATTCTGGAAACTGAATATTCGTCACATAACAAGTGCTGCTAATTAGCCGATTATTCCATTTACTGGCAAATAATGAACTTGAGATTCCCATCAAATAAAGCAAGAGTTGAAAAATAATCAAATTTTTGTTTAGTTACTCCTTCTCAGACAAATTTTTAAATCTTCAAAGCTTACAATGTATTTCACTGTAATAAATCCTTATTAATTATAGGATTTAATCTTAATCTCCAGGAAATGGAAATTTTAGGTTAATAATTGATCTATGTAACAAAATATCTGATCTTTGTAAGTCTATGTATTTGGCTGAATTTAATAGTTTGATGAAATTAACAATGTGAACATCTCCTCAATTTTTATATAAGTTGGGTGTTTCATTTTGGGAGCTATTTTAACAGAGTTCGTTTTAGAAATTTTAATTATTTATATTGGTATTTACCAATGAGGCTACTGAACTATTTTAAAAGTCTAATTGATAAAGTGATTTACAAATCAAAAATATTTTGCATGTGTTGTAATCATTTTTTACATTATCACATGAGTTTCCCGTGTTAAATATTTCTGTCCAAAGAGAGTGAAATGATTGTCACCAGAGAGACCAGATCTGACCATTCTTTGTAGAAAGGCAAACTTGCACCGTGCACACCCTTATCCCCACCCTGGTTCTACACAGAGGCTAGGTTAGGGCTCCTTACTGAAAATAGGTGGATGAAGTACAAATCTGGATGCCAAATGGTGAGAGCATTGGTTTCATTACTCCCCCTGGGTCCAGGCTTTTATAGGCAAGAAACTGGGTAATATGAAAGATTCTGTGAAGAAACTGATTGGCCTAAAGAAAAGTTTTACCAATTCCCCCCATTTTGAAATGTGAGAATAAAGCAGTCAACCTCCCATGGAATTGTCCTTGAGGGAAGCCCACCAATAAAAACAAGACACCACAAGCTTTCAATCACCAATTTAGTGTCTGTAAACAGATAGTGAAGGATCACAGCAAACTGAGGAAATAATCTAAGATAATATCTGAATAAAATCAACAGAGAATAAGAAGCATATGGAGAGGAAACAGAAACAATGACAAAAATAGAGCTATACTGAATCATAGTGGGAGAAGGAGATATTGTATGTGTTTTGGATTAGGGGGAGGGAGGAAGATATTTAAGAGGGGATCTAGTTCTGAGAATGTTAAATTCCAGTTTTCCACAGTAGAATGCAAATAGTCGATATTTAAAATTTAAAAATAAGAAAGAAGTGTTAAGGTTATATTTGAAGAAAACGTAGAGTACATGGGAGGTTATATCATAATTCCTTTCCCTTCCAGGGAAGGCAGGGACTAGGGGGAAAAAGACGTTACATTTAGCTTTCTAAGTGTCCCTGGAGATCACTGAGCAGCACAGATGGAAGAAACTCTGGATTAGAAAAAGCAATCAATTAGAGAAAGAATGAAATCTAAAGACAGATAATCCTATCATGTGGAGGAAGACATTATCCATCAAGGTTGCTGTCTGGAGATATGTATAGAGGTGCTTCTGTGAGATTCTGATGGCTGGTAACATTCAGTTCACAACATGTCAAGGATTCTGGCTCTGTGACTCTGCCAAAGACAATCTGGGTGGTCTGCATCTAGTTAAATTGAGCTCCTCATTTGTACACTCCAGGTCTAGCAACACCCCCCACCCCCAGAATATAGACTGGGCACTCGGAATACTCTCTGGGAAGCATCACCTGCCCATGCCTAAATACATCACTAATGAGAGGAATGAAATCACTGCCATAGGTTTAGGCAGGTCAACATTTATTCATTGTGCTGGAAGCAAAATTGTCTTTTTTAGGAACATGGTGTTTCATGCAAGGGAGGAGGGACAATGCGACCGCTTTATAGGGGGTCAGCCAATATTATATCTATGAGTAGTTATAAATTTGTCTTCTATTTCAAGTATTAATAGCTCTTATTTAATTTTTCTGATTGTATAAAACTGGGCTAAGAAGTTTAGGACAATATTACAAAATGGTAGAGATATTATGGTGTTTCTGCTTCTTACCTCTGCACATCAGGTGCCTGTGTAAGGTTTCCATTTAAAACAAAATTTAAATTTGTTGGTCTTAATAAGAAGTTTTTATTTTTAAAATTAAGTATGAATGTTAAATTTTATTTTTTATAACATAATTTTTCAAGTTTTCTACTCTACATAGTATTTGTTTCTGTGCTGTTAGATAGAAAAATTAATAGATATATTTCATGAGAAACAGTCTATTATTTGTTGGATGATTATGTATTAATCATGGTATATTCTATAAATGCACCTCAATTACTAATATTTTATATTTAGAATTTAGAGTTTACATTAAAATTAAGAATTTGTAGTTTTTTTCTTTTAAAGTGCACTAGTTTATAGTTTTTACTATCGAAATTATCCTATTATCCTAGTTTTATGAAAAGAATTATTTCTCTGTCTGAAAAAGTTTAAATGACAAAAGAGTTATTAATACCTTCAAAGCTGAAACACCTTGCCAGTGACACAGTATGGGCCTGAGACCTTTGGAAAGTATTTCTTTGAAAATTTCAACAATTGCTTTCACAGTTATTGTTCTGCTTATGTTAGCTAAATTTTATTGAATTATGCTTTGTATGCTTTCCTAAAAAGCTATTTTATCTAGATTTTAATGTATTGTTGTAAAGTTATATCATATAGCCAATAATTATTTCATTTTTTCCCTGTATGTTGATCATGTGCTTGTTCTCATTTCTAAATTTGTATATTTATATACTAATTTTTACTTAGGATAGCTAGAGAAATATAGTTTAGTCGATTGTATTTCTCAGCCATTGTTTTTTGTTCTTATTTTTCTAAAAATGAGAGTTCAAAAACTTTCAAAAACTATGACATTTCTATAAAATTGTCTTTGTGGTTTTTATACTTTAAAAAAATACCTTTGAGGTTATGATAAAGGAACAGCTAAAAAACCATGCCATAACACATTTAAGGATATGGTCTGTGGATTTAGACTGTCTGAATTCAAATCCAAGGCCTTCTACTTACCTGCTCTGGAACTTTGAAGAAGTTACTTCATTGCTTCTGTTTTCCTTTTTAAAATTCTGAAATGGCTTTTTTTTGAGACAGTCTCCCTCCATTGCCAGGCTGGAGTGCTGTGGCCCCACCTCACTGCAACTTCCGTTTTCCGGTTTCAAGCAATTCTCCATCTCAGTCTCCCGAGTAGTTGGGACTACAGGCACGCACCACCACACCCAGCTAATTTTTTGTACTTTTAGTAGGGACGGGGTTTCACCATGTTGGCCAGGATGGTCTCGATCTCTTGACCTCATGATCTGCCCGCCTCGGCCTCCCAAAGTGCTGGGATTACAGGCGCGAGCCACTGCACCCGGCCTCTGAAATGGCTTTTATAGTAGCATCCAACTTTTAGGGTTGGCTTGGGAGAAATTAATACATATAAAGAACTTTAAATGGTACTGCCACGTGTGATTTTAAAAATATTTAAAAACTCAAGACAGTTTAGCTTACATGAATATTGCAGACTTCATCAACATAGTGATCCTCTTTGTCCTATATACTAATTTATTTTTTATCTTTAGAACACGTTGTTCCTAATACTTACATCTTTTGTTTTTTGTTAACACCGTTTAATTACTTACTCATCCTTCAGGGTTAGCCCAACGAAATGGGAACCTGGCCATCTGCTGGTCCTGGGCTGCTACTGCTAGAATTCAAATAGGATTTCCTGATAAGTAAAGCTAAAGAAAGACTATGACTGTGAGCTTTGTTTATACATACTTGACTAGAATAAGTGAGAGAAGCCACACAGCAAGAAAAGCTGAGTGGTTCCTCAAGAGCACAGGCTCAACGTTTTCCACATAAGTACTATACTTCCTCTTTGGGACATTTCTTCTCTGTCTGTGCCACAGCTCCTCAGGAGACTTCATCATCTATTGCCCCACCACTAATTACTTTTTATTCCTCCAGAGAAACAGAAGATATGGCAGCCTGAAAATTCTGACAAGAGTTGGTGTTGAATTCTTGAGTCTGAAAGCATTTTGGAGGAAGGATTCATTCCTTTTTGGGGACTGTATTCTTTTATCTAAAAGTCTTCAGCTGGTTGGATAAAGCCCGTCCACATTATGGTGAGTAATCTGCTTTATGCAAAATCAACTTATTATAAATGTTAATTACATCTATAACAAAGTAGCTTTATAGCAACTTATTGATTGGTGTTTGACCAATCAACTGGGCACCATATCATAGTTAAATGGACACATCAAAGTAACCAGCACCGATGAGATTTTCGTTATTACAGTGCCATTGCCCTCAGATGTGGAGTTTACTGCTAGGACTATTTGGGGTGGACTTTGTGTACTGGGCCTGTGATAAGACCTTTAACTCTATCTGATCAAATCCTTTAAAGTTTTAAATCCTCACTTTTGTGGATGAGTGTAGCACATTTCACCACTTTGCCTATTTTTTCCATCTATGATGACTGACACTCTTTCTGAAATCTGAACAACAAGTTGTATTTTTACCCAGAGGATATGTATGAAATATTATGTAAAAATAAGATATAATGCAATAAAGAAATTCAGGTATGTTTGGAACATGTAAAGTACAAATATAAGCTATCCTATATAGGAATCCTCAAAATTCAATTTTATAATTTTTAATTAGAACATCAATTTTAAAAAATGTAATAAAATTAAAAATAGTACCATTACACTCTTCATTTCATTAATACACAAACATTTTTAGCAAAGTTAAAGGCAATCAGAAAACAAATTAAAGGTAAATTGTTGAGGTCATCAAAGGAAAAGTCTGAGAAACTGTTATAGTTTAGAGAAGCCTAAGGAGACATAAGGAATAAATGAACATGTGATCCTGGAACAAAAAAGGGCATTAGTAAAAACTAATGAAATCTAAGTAAAGTATGGATTTCTGTTAATAAGAAAGTACCAATACGGGTTGATTGGTTACAACAAATGAACCATAATAATGTTAACAACAAGTGAAACTAAATATGACATATGTGTGAATTATCTGTAATATTCTTGCAACTATTTTGTAAATCTAAAACAATTCTAAAGTATTTCAAAAATGTTATTGAGGAAAAACAAATTGCTGAATTTTGCTTCCAGCAACTACTATAATAGATTAGTAAAGACTAGACATAACCTTTATAATAAATGGCTACAACATTAGAAAATAATACATTAAATAAAACATTTTCAAACATCAAAAAACTGGCAGCGCAGGACTATGATCCCTGAGAGAAGAAAAACAACTGAGCTAAGCCTATGAGTCCCCAGCTTTTCTGCCTGGATCACAGGCACATAAAGAAGAAACCCAGAGACCTATAGCCTCATCAAAGTGAGGAAATGAAGACTGAAGTTTAGGGAAGTTAAGGCACCAGATTTACAGGGCAGTATGACAGAATGGAGAAAGCAATGCAGAAAATTAGGATCCAGAAAATACAAAAGGTATTTCTTTCTGCCCTTCTGAACAAGATTTCGTATGTGTGCTGAATGAAAGTTCACAGAGCCAGCAATGAGCCACTGAGTTGTAAATTCAAGAATTCTCAGAGCTCACAAACTTGAGGAGCTATTTGAACACAGTATCAGTCCATATTCATGCTACCAATAAAGGCATACCCTAGACAGGGCAATTTACAAAGGAAAGAGGCTTAATTGTACTTACAGTTCCACATAGCTGGGGAAGCTTCACAATCATGGTGGAAGGCAAGGAGGAGGAAGTCATGTCTTACATGGATGGCAGGAGGCAAAGAGAGAGAGAGCTTGTGCAGGGGAGCTTCTCTTTTAAAACCATCATGTCTCACTATTACAAGAATGACTTGTCCCCATGATTCAATTACCTTCCACTGGGTCCCTCCCAAAACATGTGGGAATTCAAGGTGATATTTGGGTAGGGACACAGCCAAACTATATCGAGCACCAGTAAGCCAGAGGAGAGAATCCTCTCTGATGACCCGGAATTGAGAAGAGACTCCAAGTGGGACATACCTTCCCAGTACACCTAAAATATCCCTGGAGTGGAGGCTGCTCCAGGCTCTCTTAGAAATGCTTTTAAAGCAGAACTCAAAAGAGTCAAACTCATCTGCCAATTATTGCCTGGCAAAATGAAGCTTGACATTTTTATTAAAATATTTAAAAAATACCGAACCATGCAATTTTCACAAAATTCAGCACCCAATCAGAAATCTCTATGAGAAAGAAAATGGTGGATAGGAGGCAGAACTAACTTGCAGCTCCCACTCACATGGACAAAGTAGTATGTGGAGACTCACATCGTGAACATTTGTTCCAGGAATTACTGCAGGAACACACCAAGAAAGCCAAGATAATTCACAGACCCTTTGAAGGAGGTGGATTGCCTCTGTAAGTTCTGTGGAACAGCCAAGGAACTGTGAGTCTGCTTGCTGTTTCACTTATGAGGATTATAGCCTGGGGCAAGTTCTGAGCCCTGCTCACCAGCTTCCTGAAAATAAACTTAGTGCTATTATGGGGGCACAACATGAGTAAGACCAGCCTTTCAGGCTGCAGGCTGTGTGAGAGCTAGATGAGGCCTATGGCTGCTGGCTTTCCCACACTTCCCTGGTGATCTGTGTGAGGCAGCAGAGGCAGCCATATTCCCCCCTGGGAACATAACTCCATTGGCCTGGGAACCACACCGCCAACCCAGGCTAACACTGGCCCCACCTGATGGTCTTTCTCTACTCATCCTGGTGGCTGAAGACAAAGTACATAATCTTTTGGGGACTCGATGGCCCTGCCCACTGCCTGAGAAACCTGAATACTTATCAAATGCAGCCCTGGGGGAAAGCTTGTTATCCTGCCTATACTACCACAGCTGATGAGTTATCAAAAGTGCCACCCCCCTGGATGGAGGTCAACCAACACAAAATCAGCTCACTTAATAAAATACAACCAAGGACCCTTACAGAATCCACTTCACTCCTCTGCTACCTCCACTGGTGCAGTTGCTGGTATCCATGGCTAAGAGACCTGAAGACTGACCACATCACAGTACTCTTTGCAAACACTCCCCAGTACCAGTTTGGAGACCAGTAGCTCTGCTATGTGGCTAGATCCAGAAGAGAAATAACAATCACTGCAGTTCTACTCTCAGGAATCTCCATCCCTAGGGGAAGCAGGAGAGCACCACATCAAGGGAGCACCTTGAGGAACAAAAGAATCTGAACAGCAGCCCTTGAACTCTAGATCCTCCTTTTGACATAGTCTATCCAAGTGAGAAGGGATCAGAAAAACAATTCGGGTAATATGACAAAATAAGTTCTTTAACACCCCCAAAAAATCATAGTAGCTAATCAGCAATGAATCCAAACCAAGACGAAATCTCTTAATTGCCAGAAAAAGAATTCAGAAGGCCAGTTGTTAAGGTAAATCAAAAAGGCACCAGAGAAAGATGAATTTCAACTTAAAGAAATAATAATAATATAGGATATGAGTGGAAAAATCTCCAGCGAAATAGATAGCATAGATAAATAAAAAACAAATACAACTTCTGGAAACGAAGGACCCACTTAGAGAAATGCAAAATGCACTGTAAAGTCTCAGTAATAGAATCAGACAAGTAAAAGAAAGAACTTCAGAGCTCAACGACAAGGCTTTCAAATTAACCCAATCTGAAAAAGACAAAGAAAAAAGAATTTTAAAAAATGAACAAAGCCTCCAAGAAGTCTGGGATTATATTAAATGACAAAACCTAAAAATAATTGGTGTTCCCAAGGAAGAAGAGAAATCTAAAATTTTGAAAAATATATTTGAGGGAATAATCCAGGAAAACTTCCCCAGCCCTGCTAGAGATCTAGACATCCAAACACAAGAAGCTCAAAGAACACCTTGGAAATTCATCACAAAAAGATTATTGCCTAGGTACATAGTCATCAGGTTATCTAAAATTAAGAGGAAGGAAAGAATCTTAGCAGCTGTGAGGCAAAAGCACCAGATAACCTATAAAGAAAAAGCTATCAGATTAGCAGCAGATTTTTCAGCAGAAACTACAGGCTAAAAGGGATTGGGGTACTATCTTTAACCTCCTTAAGAAAAACAATTACCAGCCAAGATTTTTGTAGCCAGTGAAACTAAACTTGATATTTAGAGGAAAGATACAGTCTTTTTCACTCAAACAAATGCTGAGAAAATTCACCAGTACAAAGCTAGCACTACAAGAACTGCTAAAAGGAGCTCTACATTTTGAAACAAATCCTTGAAATACACCAAAACCAAAATAGAATCTTCTTAAAGGATAAATCTTATGGGACATATAAAACAGTAACACAGTGAGGAAAAACAAGGTATTCAGACAAAAATTTCAAATTGAATAGAGTAGTAGCTCACATCTCAATACTAACATTGAATGTAAATGGCCTAAATGCTCCAATTAAAAGCTACAGAACTGCAGAATGGATAAGAACTCACCAATCTGATGTCTGCTGTTTTCAGGAGACCCACCTGACACATAAGGATTCACATACACTTAAAATAAAGGGGATAAAAAGATATTCCATGCAAATGGGCATGAAAAGAGAGAAGAAGTAGCTATTCTTATATCAGACAAAACAAACTTTAAAGCAACAGGAGTTAAGAAAAACAAAGATGGACATTACATAATGATAAAATGACTACTTCAACGGGAAAATATCACAATCCTACATATATATGCATGTAACACTGGAGCTCCCAAATTTATAAAACAATTACTACTAAAGAAATGAGACAGACAACAACACAGTAATAGTGGGGGACATTAGTACTCCACTGATAGCACTAGACAGATCATCAAGACAGAAAGTCAGAAAAGAAAAAATGGATTTAGACTATACCCTAGAACAAATTAACTTAACAGATGTTTACAGAACATTCTACCCAACAATTGTAGAATATACATTCTGTTCAACAGCACAGTAAACGTTCTCCAAGATATACCATATGATAGGCCACAAAACTAATCTCAACAAATTTAAGAAAATCGAAATTATAGCAAGTAATTTCTCACACTACAGTGGCATAAAATTGGAAATCAACTTCAAAAGGAACCCTTAAAAACATGCAGATATATTGAAAGTAAATAATCTGCTCCTGAATGATCATTGGGTCAACAACAAAATCAAAATGGAAATTAAAAACTTCTTTGAACTTAATGATAATAATGACACAATCTATCAAAACCTCTAGGATACAGCAAACACAGTGTTAAAAAGAAAATTCATAGCATTCAGTGCCTACATTAAAAAGTCTGAAAAAGCACAAATAAACAATGTAAGGTCACACTTCAAGGAACTAGAGACACAAGAACAAATCAAACCCAGCAGAAGAAAAAAATAATCAAGATCAGAACATAACTAAAGGTAGTTGAAACAAACAAAAATACAGAAGATAAATTTTAAAAACTGGTTAATTGAAAAGATGCATACCATGAACTACTACTCAGTCATAAAAAGATATGAAATAATGACATTCACAGCAACTCGGATGGAATTGGAGACCACTATTCTAAGTGAAGTAACTCAGGAATGGAAAACCAAACATCGTATGTTCTCATTCATAAGTGGGAGCTAAGCTATGAGGATGCAAAGGCATAAAATGATAGAATGGACTTTGTGGATTTGGGGGTGGGAAGAGTGGGAGGGGAGTGACAGATAAAAGACTGCACATTGATTACAGCGTATACCGCTCAGTGATGGATGCACTGAAATCTCAGAAATCATCACTAAAGAAATTATTCATTTAACCAAACACCACCTTTTCCCCAAAAACCTATTAAAATTTTTAAAAATTAAATTTAAAAATCTCTAAGCACACCAAGAAGCATAATTCTGTGACTCAAAATCAGGCATTTTTTAAAAGCCAACAAAATAGGCTCCAAAATGTTAATTATGATGGAACTAGCAAGCAAGGATTTTAAAAGAATTGTTATATTTTTGTACAGATATTTAAATGATAAGATAAACAGAAAAGAAAGGAATGAAATGCACACAAAAAATACTTAAATAAATTTTTCTCTATTATAGGAAAAAGCCAAGAATGTTTACTCTTTTTATTTCTATTCAATATTGAACTGATTATTCTAGCTAATGAAATAAAGTAAGAAAAAAAGAAACCCAGGCATACACTTGAAAAGAAAGAAGTAACTGGCTTTTATTTGCAAAAGACATAATTGTATATGGAGAAAGTCTAAGAAATTTAATAGAGACTGCTGGAACTAATAACTGCCTTTTGCAAGGCCACAGAAAACAGGAACAATTTTAAAAATTATTTGTTTGACTGTGTATCAGCAATAGACACAATTTCTGAAAATAAACATTATCATTATCAAAAACATCAAAACATGAAGTATTGTTGAATATAATTAATAAAAGTTATTTAACAATTTTACAATGAAATCTAGAAATCATTAGAGCAATTAAGGATAGTCTAAGTAAATGGATATTTTTACCATGTCCCTGGCAATTTGACACAAAGTGACCTATGGATCCAACACATCAAAATATCTCAGTAGATATTTTGTTTCTTTGTAGAAGAACCAACTTGCCTAAAATATGTATAAGAATATAAATGTTTTAAAATAGCCAAATCAATTTGGAAGGAATAAAATGGCCACATTTCTGGAACATAATTTGGCTAGTTTTAAAATTTACTATAAAGTTACAATCATTGACACACCTATGTCAGTATTTTTTTTTACCAAGGGGTCAAGGAAGTTTCAAGGAAGGAAGGATAATCTTTTCAACACCAGATGCAGAAAATGCTGGATATCTATAAATATTTTAAACAGGGAATCTTTACTTTTACCTCATGTTGTACACAATAATTTAACTGAATATGGATCACAGACATAAACACAAAGACTACAATTGTAAAATTTGTAAAAAACAAACATAAATACTTGGGAGACTGTTCTTTTATAATTGAGCATATATCTTAGGCCAAAGAACCATGAATCAAAAAAATGATAAACTGGACTTCATGAAAATTAAATATATACATTAAAGTAGATACATAAAATTTGTATATATTAATATCTACAAATAATTCATCGATAAACTTTGTTTTAGAAAACATAGTACTAAATACAAAGGAAGGTTTATGTTAATGTGATCATTTGTGGAAGTTTATTTGACAATGTGCATCAGGACCTGAAATATCTTCATCCCTGTTTATGTATTATTTCAAATTCTAGAAACTTATCCTAAAGAAATAAAACAGAAGCATTAAAAGGCTATTCAATATGGTATCACCAAAATAGAAAACAAAATAGTTTGAATTTACACATATAATAGGTAAATCTGCTTTTGATATAATGTTTTTAATAAAAAATACATCAGTAAATAAGGCAAATATAGAAATGTGTTTTAAAGTATTCTATATTCTATTTTCCTATACAATAAAAACATTTATTTCATGAAAAGTTGGCAAAATATATTTAAAAATTACCTGTAATATGACTTCTTGGATATTAAGACTATAACAATTTTGTGGAGTTTTTTCTAACAAATTGTGTAAATGATACAGTACAGGTATGTATGTGTATGTGTGTGTGTGTGTGTATATATATATATATATCTATGTGTGTGTGTGTGTGTGTGTGTGTGTGTGCTTCTCATATTCTATTTCTTAAAATATTAAAAGGTCTTATGGAATATTAATGTGGGTTATTTCTAGGAGATTGGAATCTTAGTGATTTTTACTTCATTTTTTATCCCTTTCCATGATTAAAAAATAAAATATGCAGCACTAGTGGAATAAAAAAATACAGACATAAAGATGAAAAGATACCTCCATTAAACAATACTGTAGAGCAATTTTGTCAGATACACATATTTTATGTTTTTGGTGCTATCAGAAATAGTATTTAATTTTAATTACTAAATGTTCCAGTTTTTCATTGTTGGTGTATAAGCACATGATCGTCTCATTCATGTTCACCTTTTATTCATTGTCCCTATTAAGGACACATTAATTCTAGGAGCTTTTAAAATAGATTCCTAGTTATGTTTCACCTAGAAAATCATGTCACATTTGAATAGAAAGTCTTATTTCTCCTTTCTAATCTGTTTGCCTTTTATCTGTTTTTCTTGCCTTATTGCACTGTTTTCCAGTGTGATGTTAAATAGGAGTTGTGAGACAGCACATCCTTATTTTATTCCTATCTTGAATTTAAAACATTCATTCTCTTACCATTGCTTATAATGTTAGCTATAGGTTCTTTATAGATCTCATTTATTAGGTTAAAGAAATTTCTTTCTTGGCCAGACATTGTGGCTCATGCCTATAATCCCAACACTTTGGGTGGCTGAGGCAGATGGATTGCTTGAGTTCAGGAGTTTGAGATCAGCCTGGCCAACATGATGAAACAACCTCATCTCTACCAAAAATATAAAAATTAGCTGGGCATTGTGGTGCCTCTCTTAGTCCCCACTACTCAGGAGGCTGAAGTGAGAGGATTGCTTGAGCCCAGGAGGCAGAGGAAGAGGTTGTAGTGAGTTGAGATTGCACCACTACACTCCAACCTGGGTTACAGAGCCAGACCCTATCTCAAAAAAAAAAAAAAAAAGCAAAAAAGAAAAGAAATTTCTTTCTCTTCCTAGGTTGCTAAAAATGACATTTTCCTATTTTTTTTCACAAATGCATGTCGAATTTTGTTGAAAGTGTTTCTATATCTATTGAAATAATCAGATGATATTTTTCTCATATACTATGTAAATATGGCAAATATCATTTATTAATTTTCAAATAATAATTCAGTCATATTCCTGAGTGAACTCCACGTGGTTATAATTCATTATCATTTTATATATTTCTGGATTCAATTTAGTAATATTTTTAAAGACTTTAATAACTATGCTCATGATGACTGTTGGTCTTCTGTTCTTACAATTTTGTTGTATTTTGGTGTTAGAACAATACTGGTATCAACTGTTACCTCCTCTTCTATTTGCTGGAAGTGATCTGTAGAATTAGTAATATTCTTTTTGACATGATGCATCATAACCCCTTTTCTGATTTTTTTGATTTGTATAAATTTAGGGGGCACAAGTGTGGTTTTATTACATGGATATATTACATACCGGTAAAGTCTAGACTTTTGGTGCAACCATTGTCCTAATAGTGTATATTGTACCCATCAAGTATTCTTTCATTCCTCACTCCCCTCTCAACCTCCCATTCTTCAGGTGTTTATTATTTCACATTCTGTGCATTTGTGTATATTATTTAGCTCCCAAGTACAAGTGAGAACATGTGGTATTTGACTTTCTGTCTCTATGCTATTTCACTTTTTGACTTCTTTTTTAAATGTTTGGTAGATTTTACCTGTGCAGCCTTCCAGGTTTTGGTGATGTGGTTTGGCTGTGTCCCCAACCAAATCTTATCTTGAATTGTAGTTCCCATAATTCCCATGTTTATGGGAGGGACACGGTGAGAGGTAATTGAATCACAAGGGTGGTTACCTTCATGCTGTTCTCATGATACTGAGTTCTCATGAGATCTGATGACTTTATAAGGGGCTTTTCTCCTGCTTAACTCTGCACTTCTCCTTGATGCCATCATGAGAAGAAGGATGTGTTTGCTTCCCTTTCTACCATGATTGTAAGTTTCCTGAGGCCTTCCTAACATGGTGAACTGTGAATCGAATTATATCTCTTTCCTTTATAAATTACTCAGTCTCGGGTATGCCTTTATTAGCAGTATGAGGACAGACTAATGCACTGGGTTTTCTTTTTCGATAGAACATAAAATAAAAATAGACATTTTTACCTAGTGTATTTTGAAGATTTGTTCAGTGCATACATGTCTAGGATTATTATGTGTTTTCAGATGATTTACTCCTTTATTATGATGTAATGGCCTGCCTTAACACTGACAGTATTTCTTGTTTGGAAGTCTATTTATTGTTCTTTAGATATATAGCTTTCTTTTAATAAGTGTTTACATGTTACAGTTTTCTCCTTTCACTTTCAACATTTCTTTTTCATTAGATCCTTTAATACAAATTTGCTTTACTTTTTCTGTTGATGATCTTTGTCTTTTAACTGGTTTGTTGAGACCAATGACATTTAAATTTATTACATAAATTATTGGTTTAAAGTCTATCTTCTTGTAAGCTGTTCCTATTTTTTACTTGTCCTTTTCCTTTTCTAGTCATAGTTATTTTAAATAGCCTGTCTGATTTTTCCATTATATGCCTCATATCTGAGGCTGTTCTGACTAGTGCTTGTTCTCTTCAAAGTGTTCTTTTTCTTGCTGTTATTTTTTTTTTATTGAAAGCTGGATATCTTGCATAAGATAGTAGATACTGATTTAAATATTTTTTATGTTTGAAGATTAGTGAGTGCACCATTCCTTCCGCTAGGCCATTAGTAGCTGCACTGAGTTACACTGTGTTGTTCTTATGCATATTCTCAGTGTACCACAGGATTCAAGTTCCTCTAGTGATAGTTGTTTAGTGTGAAGATTGGTTTTCAGAAGTAATTTTCTCAATTTCTGCTTCCCTCCTGAAGGTGTGTCTTCCTTTTTCCCCACATACAATCTTTCTCCTTCAACTCTCCCAGCTGTGCTCCCCCTATTATTTTTATCCAATACTAGTTGGCCTGATGGTTGGGGCTCTGTTAGAGTCTAATCCTATGTTCTGATGAAGCCTCCATCTTAGGCACTGGCTCTCAGAGCACATTTACACATGTACTTCCTTCACTTATAGTGCTAGGCATAGTAAATATTTCTGCCGTTTTGCAGGTAAATAATTTTTTTTTTTTAACTTTCCTTCCCCTATTTTTACCTGTGCCCAAAAGTGAGATTAAAAAAAAAAAAAACATTCTTCCTCCTTCCTGTAAAGACATGTGGTCCATAAAATAAATAGAGGAGACACGTCTGTTGTATACTGGTACTAATTGCAGTTGCTTCTTTCAACTAATATTAAAAGAAAAGCTCCCTAAAAATTATCCCTCATAAGCCACAAGATACATAGTGGGGGATCATGGGGAAAAAGGCATTCAACAAGATGCAGACCTCCTTATATCTGTGGCCTGTGGAGGCTTCATATTTAGCAGTTAGTAATTTTTTAAAAAATCAACAATATTTTCTAATTTACTTCTATGAAGCCCAGTGAAGTCTGTACCATTTGAACAAATGTTTGGGTCTTCTCTGTGCAAGCTGGTGTCTTTTTCAGTTTTGTGGTTACTTGGTTGTCCTGAGACCTCAATTCTCTGGTTGACTTTAGAAAATACCAGTAATTGCAGTTTCTCCAAGTGTTGTTGCTGTTGTTGTTGTCATAAAGACTGGGGGCCACACTATTTACGGCTCTTTACATCTCTGAGATTCATTATATTTTTTATTGTGTTCATAAATTGTTTTTTTTAAAGTTATAGTACAAGCTAAATTGATACATTAATAGCATTAAGATTATTTAGAGAAAAAAATAAAAAAAGAAAAAGAAGTAGAAAGAAAGATTAATTGTGGTGCTTTATGCAACCTGGGAAGAGGAATAAAGATTAAAATATAACTTCTAATGTTTCCTATAATATTGATGAATAGAATTTCCATTAGTGACTACAAAAATATTTTGCTCCAATCTTTGTATTTCAGAATTATAATAATAGATTTCACTGTGTCTAGTTATTAATAATAACCTTGTATTGCCAGTAATGTTAACTGATTCCTGTTATTCCCTTTAAAATGGAGAAAGAAACTGAATGAGTCATGAGCATGAGAGATAAATTCCTCATCCATATAGCACATTTAGCACCATTCTCTCATAGGATCCTGTATTTAGAAACAGAGATCCTAGTCACCTTGAGAAACAATGTTGTATGCTTTCATTATTGTCCTAAGGCAATTTCTATTTTTATAGTTGTACCCAACATTCATCTGGCTTTAAACTGGGACACCAACCCTCTGATAGTCTTGCTCAGCATCCAGATTTCCTTTTTCTGAGTAGAAAGTACAATTGTAAATTTAACCTTCCACTGCCTACATCAAAGTAATCATATATGATGATCACTTTTTAAACTGTGGTCCAGTTTAATTTTCAGCGACATGAAATGATCAACAAACCAAGATATGACATATTCTCTGTCTACCTCCTTATGAGTTGTTTACATGAAACTAGAGGTCCCAGGATTTTGTTGATGTACAATAAGTAAAGTCTCAGTTTAAAAAGCATGTTAGATATTTTCAGCCTTGAAAGTGGCATTTAGGGCACAAGAATAATGCATTGGAGCTCAGTGTATATTACACTTTTTTCTTCTTTCTGTTTCTCTCTTTTGTCTTTTTATTCAACCAAAATCTTATCATCTGAATTCCATTACGGTGAAAATTATATCTAAAATGTACCATATATAATGTCATTCATTTTGGAACAAATAAATCTAATGAGATTATTGAATTTATAGAAAGTAGTCAAGGCTTTGCCTCTTATGTTATCACTACCCGTTTGGGTGTGGGAGCTTACTTTCATGATCAAATGAAAAGTATATTTAAAGGGAAAGAAACATTAGGAGAACAAATACAAAACCTTAAAATGTCAGTGTAAGTCAGTCTGTGCAGTTGCTTTATTTCTAAGCCAGTCTCCTCACACAGATTGTGATAGTGAACTATCTTTGCTTTACATTTGTAACTGAATATTTTAACATGTTTACTATTTTGGTGCTTGCATTTTCAAGGTCATGTGAAAATTATTATGACAGTTGAGATTAGGTTTTCTTATTCTTAAATATTGTATTTGTTGTTTTGTTATTGAATTAGTCATCCTATACTATAGATTCTGTTTTGTGAAGTTCAAATCATTTCTCATAAATATATTCATATTTACATTCCTATCTCTACCAAAACAGTGAATCCTTTGTTAGGTTTTTTTTTTTTTTTTTTTTTGAGATGGAATCTCATTCTGTCACCAAGGCATGCAGTGGTGCAATCTCTGCTCACTGCAACCTCCACCTCCTGGGTTCAAGTGATTCACCTGCCTAAGCTTCCTGAGTAGCTGAGACTACAGGCGTGTGCCACCATGACCAGCTAATTTTTTTATTTTTAGTAGAGATGAGTTTCACCATGTTAGCCAGGATGAGCTCGATCTCCTGACCTTGTGATCTACTCACCTTGGCCTCCCAAATTACTGGGATTACAGACATGAGCCATAACACCTGCAGTGAATCCTTTGATAATTTAACAAGTGCTATGCCAATTAAAAGTTTAGGCTTTTATAGCTTGGTAAAAATGTATATGTAAAATAACTTCATTTAGTACAATTTTTACTGTAATCTCTAACCTTTTATCAAATGGATATTTCTAAGTACATTGAAAACCAACTTAGTATAAAAGCTAATTCCTATAGCACTTATGATAATAATGTGATAAAGGTAATGTAAAATTTATTGTCACTGGCCTTGGATTTAAGTATCAGATCCACTTCTATATCTCTATGAACTTGAAAGTCATATATTTTTTCAAGAGCTTTAGTTTTCTTATCTGAAAACTTATTCGTGACAGCATTGCCCTCCCACTTCATAGAATTTTGTGACAATTACCTTACACAATGTATGTGAATAAAATTTAAATGCATATTAACCTTATATATTTTCATTACTTCAATTATATAGATAAATGAATAGGTCTTCTCTGAATATCTACTTAAATATCTACTTAGCTATGTGTCTATGTGTCCACTTGTCTAAGTATTATAGACTAGTATAACTATATATGTTTATAGATATAGTTATACAAGTATAATTTCTATAAGTATACTTGTACAAATACACTTATAGAAATATAAGGAATATATATTAATTATAGTTGTAATATATATATATTACAAAGTAATATATAACTTAAGTATAAGTAATAATACATTTATTATAGTTAGACAAATAGAAGAATATGTAATGTAAGTGGTCTAAAAAATTGAATTTAAAAGCACGTTTTTGTAGATTGAACTAAGAAAAAGAACCAAATATATGCTGCCCTCTGCCCAAAAAGCACTTAAAATATAAGGGCACAAATTAGTTAAAATTTTAAAAATAGAAAAGATATATCATGCTAACAGTTAACTGTTAAACTGTTGAAAATAAGACTAGAGTGGTTATATGAAATTTATCAGGGTTTAAGAGTGTCATTTCATAATGAGTTCAATGTGTCTAGAGGTGTTAAAATCTGAACATTTCGTACATCTCGTAACAGAACTTCAGAAAATATGAAACAAAACCAATGGAGTGGAAAATAAAAATGGACACATTCGCAATTATAGTTTTCAACTTCTTCTCAACAATTGATTCAACAGGAAAACAGAAACTCACAAAGTATATAGAAGAGTTGAAAAGCATTATCACCTACCTGTACTAATTGCTATTCATAGAAAATTCCAGCTAGCAACAAGAGAATGCACATTCTTCTGAAGTACATGCAAAGCATTTAAGATAGATTATATTCTAAGTGATAAAATAAGCCCAATAAATGTGAAAGTATTCAAGTTATGCAAAATAAATTCTCTGATCAAAAGGAAATGAATATAGAAGTTAATAAAATTTGACAACCTAGAAAATGTCCAAATATTTGAAAACTCAATATACTTCTAAATAATCCACAGGTAAAAGAAAAAATAAATTCTTAAATTATAGAGTATTTAACTAATTAAAATAAAAACATTACAAATTTTTTTTTTATAATTTTTTTTTTATTGCATTTTAGGTTTGGGGGTACATGTGAAGAACATGGAAGATTGTTGCATAGGAGACAAAATATTTTTCCTCTCATTATAGGTTAATAAAATTAGATATAAATAACAGTAAGATAAGTAAAAAATTCCCTAACATTTGGAATTTAAAACATGTTGGCTAAAAATAAATTATAAGAAAAACTAGAAAATATTTTGAACTAAATGATTAAAAAAAAGGTTCAACATAACCAAACTTGTGCATAGTAGGAAATATTTTAACTTTAAATTTTGTGTTAGAAGAGAAGGTTTTCAAGTTTGATGAAGTACACTTAAACTAGAAAAAACTATATAAAAACCCTCAGCAAACAGAAAGACAGAAATAGTAAAAGTTTAAACAGAAATCACTGAATTAGTAAAAAAAAAAAAAAAAAAAAACAGCAACAAGCAAAATTAATATAATCAAAAGATAATTCTTTTTTGTAAAAAAAATCGCTAACATTAGTAAATATCTAATGATCAGGAAAAATAGAGAGAAACATCCATTACCTCTATGAGAGAAATGACGTTATATAGACCATTAAAAAATAGAAGGATAATATGTGTCCCATTCAATATGGGACAAAAATCTATGCCAATAAATTGGTTACTCCAGATTATGGGCAAATTTCTTGAAAAAATAAAATATAAAGGCCTAAAAGCATTTTTTCAGTAAATTCACAAACTAATTTTAAAATTTACAAGAAAAACTGGAATAACTATAATCCTTTTGAACAAGAAGAACAAAATTAGAATACTTTCTATAATTTCAAGATTTATTATAAATCCTACCGGAAACAAGAGAGATTGTTATAGCCATAATCATAGTTTTATAGAGTCATGGAAGAGAATACAAAGTCCATAAATATTCTGCCCTCATGTGGTCAATGGCCAACTAATTTTTGACAAAGGTGCCAAAATAATTTAATGGAGAAAGATAATTTTTTCCTAAAATGCTGTTTGAACAACTGAATATCTATATGAGGAAGGGGAAATTTCAAGTCTTTTCTTACTCTCTTTATAAAAATTTTCTTAACAAGTATTACCAGTCTAACTCAATATGCTCAAGTTTTAGGTGAAAACACAGAAGAAAATCTTCATTACATTTGATTAACAATAGTTTTTAAACAAGCCGCTACATACACAAGCAGAAATTAGAGCAATAAAATTGACTTCATGATGAAGTAAAATAATCTAATGGCAAAAGTAAACAACATGCATAAACAGCCAGGGAATATTAACAGATAGGTGGTAACTATGAAAAGGAGTTGAACAGAAATGCTAGGGAAAATTGGCTCATTAATTGTAAAAAATGTACCAAACTTTGAAATATGTTAATAATATAGGAAGCTGTGAGGGGATTGGGGTGGGAATAGGGTATCTGGAAACTCTGTACTGTCTGCTTGTACTTTCTACAAAGCCAAACCTGTTCCATTAATTTAAAACATTCAAAATGAAGGGAAAAGTTAAAACATTTTCTTACAAAAGAAAGTTATATGAATTAGTCTCCAACCAGCCCTAAAAGACATGCTAAAAGAAAGTCTTAAGGTTGACTGGAAATAACACTACTGGAAAAAAGAATGACAGGCACTAGAAAAATTAAATAAGTTGTGTGTGTGTGTGTATGTGTGTGTGTGTGTGTACGTGCACACATGTATATGACAGGCAAAAATAAAATCGTGGGCCAGGCGCCATGGCTCACGTCTGTAATCCCAGCAATTTGGGAGGCCGAGGAGGGTGGATCACCTGAGGTCAGGGTTTTGAGACCAGCCTGGCCAACATGGGAAAACTCCATCTCCACTAAAAATACAAAAATTAGCTGGTGGTGGTGGTAGGCGCCTGTAATTCCACATTCTCGGGAGGTTGAGGCAGGAGAATCGCTTGAACACGGAAGGCAGAGGTTACAGTGAGCCAAGATCATTTCACTCAGATCGAGTGCATTGCACTCCAGCCTGGGCAACAAGAGCAAAAACTCTGTCTCAAGAAAAAAAAAAAAAAAGGAAACGATATGCTATGTATATAAGCAGTGAGCATACATATGTTTTCTGATGATGATAGTATTGAATTAGAACTAATTTATAACAAGGTATTAATAAAATTCCTAAGTATGTTAAAATTTACAAATATGCCTATAAAATACCATGATAAAAATTATGAGAAAATTTAGAAAATATTTTGAACTGAATGATAAGGGAAGCATAATATAAATCTCTGGGTTGAAGTTAGGCTGTGGTTAATAGAAATTTATCATGTTAATAATTAACTCAAGTGAAAATGCCTTATATTAGAAAAGAAAAATTTATCTAAGCTTCCAATTTAAGAACCTGGGGAAAGAAAAGCAAATTGAATCTAAAGAGAGGCCATCACAGAAATATGGGTAGAAATCAATGATATAAAATAATTGAGATTCAATTTTAAAAATTAAATCAACATTGATATTTGATGAGATTATTAAAATTGATAAGGCCATAGTAAGACTGTCCATGATGTTAAAAGTAAAAAATACAAATATCAGGATCAAAATATTCTACATATATTAAAGAGATAATTAAAGGATATTATAAGCACTAGGCTCACTGCTGATACCACCACTATAGACTATAAACCTCAAACACATTTTGTTGGTGAAAAAAGCCAGAGACATGAGAAAATATGCACCATGTAATTGTGTTTATACAAATTCTAATAGGCAAAGCTAATCTATGGTGATAGTAATTGGAAATTTGTCACCTCAGAGTGAGGAATTTACTGGTAGGTGGCACAAGAGGACTTTTTGGGTGATGAAAATATGCTTTGTAATGGTTTGGGTGTTGGATACGTGTGCTCATTTAGGTATTAAAACTCGTTTACTGGCATCATAATACTTTGGGAGACCTAAACAGGGAGATGGCTTGAGTTCAGGAGTTCCAGACCAGCCTGGGAAACACGGTGAAATCTTGTCTCTACTAAAAATACAAAAATGACCCGGGCGTGGTGGTCCACATCACTAGGCCCAGCTACCTGGGAGGCTGAGATCTCAGCATTCTTTTAGTCCAGGAGATGGAGGTTGCAGTGACCTGAGATTGTGCCACTGCACTTACTGCACTTCAGCCCAGGTGACAGAAGGAGACCCTGTCTCAAAACAAAAATAAAAACAAACAAACAAACAAAAACCTCATTAACTGGAACACTTAAGATCTTCACATTTTGTGTTATGTACATTTTACCTAGACTAAAAAAAAAAAAGATGTTTTGAGTTAATTCCACCTCACTTTCTCCCATTATACATCATTACTTATTTGTCTCATAGTTATTAATATTTATGTTTTATTTTTCCATTATATTTCCCAATTGTGTGTTAAAGTGTGTATGTATGTGTGTGTTCTCAGCAGATTTGAAGTTGAAGCAATGGAGGGAAGGGTAGTTTTAGTTTAAGAGGCCCAAAACTGTGGGTGACTCTCTTTGCTTTACTCAGTTTAAATTGATATGCTATTTATTAGATACTTTAATTGTGATTTTTAGATAAAAATTGATATATGTTTAAGAAAGATATTTCTGTAAGATATCTTGATATTAGAATTAAAGCCTGCTTGATTTTTTCTTTATTCCTTAAAATTACTCCAGTGCCACAGTAATAATAGATAGTCTTATTAAAGAAATTAGAATTAATTAATTGTATATGCACATAGACATCTAAGTCTTTGGTTGGCTAATGGCTTTTTATTTAATAAGTATAGCAAAAATGGAAAAGAAATATATCTAGCCCTATTGTTAACAATTACAAAGGTCCTGTTTTCCTATATGAGTGATAATGATCCCACTGAACTGAACAACTATTGTTCTCATTCTCCTCACAGCTGGCAGATGATACAGTAGAGACAGTCCTAATTACCTGACGGTCTATGAATAAGCAAGAGAAAGATCAGTAGTGTGTGATTTAATCACTGAATAAAATTAGTGTAGGGCCCACTAATTTCCTTTTATATACAAACTACCATAAAAAGGCTCTTTAAACTGATTTCAGCATTATTACTACTATTTAAAATTTTTAAATAATATTATCTCATGGCGTTTTCCCCTAATAGCAAAAACTGTTGAACACTTTCTCTGCTGGAAATGTTATGGAGGAGCTGTTTAAATTACTGAAGCATTTGAAAAATCAACGTAATTGAAGTATAATGTACCACTTTCAAGTATATATTTTGATGAGTTTTGACAAACTTACACATCTTTGTAACAACCACACAGTAAAGAAATGGAACATTTCTCTTGCCCTTGTGCCCGTCTCAGTCAATTCCACCCCCTCCAGACTTAGGCAGCCACTGATATGCTTTCTGTTCCCATAGATTCTGTCCCTACAGATCATTTTAATATTTTTCCACCCATTTTCTCTCACCTAGTAAGACCCACTTTCAAGGAAAATTAAACTAACAAAATTGTATCTGAGATCCAAATAGACTGAACTACCTATATTTTTCTTTTTCTTAGATACAATTGAATGCTTTTTCTTACTGGTCATCTAGCAGCTTTTAGTGACTCTATTATGACATTGAAATTGAATTTATAAATATCCAATTACAAATTAGTTTCACTGTGCAGTCCAAACAATAATATTTGACAATTATCTATGGGGAGTGGACCATGTTTTAGGCACTCAGCCAGATGGTGATGTACAAAGTTAGGAAAGCAGGGGTCCCCAACTCCCCCAAGGCCACTGCCTGTTAGGAACCTTGCCGCACAGTAGAAGGTGAGCAGTGAGCGAGCATTATCCCCAGGCTCCTCTGCCTTCTATCAGGTCAGCAGCAGCATTTGGTTTTCATAGGAGTGTGAACCGTATTGCAAACTGCACATGTGAGGGATATAGGTTTCACACTCCTTATGAGAATATAATGCCTGATGATCTGAGGTGGAAGTTTCATCTCGAATCCAACACCCTCTCCCCCACTATTCGTGGAAAAATTGTCTTCCATGAAACTAGTCGCTGGTGTCAAAAAGGTTGGGGACTGCTGTGCTAAAGGACAGGAAGCACAGCTGGTGATTATCATGCAGGGAGATGAGTACAGGAACTGTGGGGTACATGCTGGAGTACTCATTCATATAGTACAGTACCATACTATATGAAAAGTATAGTCTTCAAGCTCATGGAATAATTTTTGAAAGGGTTGAATTCTCATCTGAGAACTCAAGAAATTAAAAGAATTTGCAGAGGACAATGGCAGGAAAATAACTTCGGTCAGAATAAAGAAACCGAGCAACAACAAAGGGCCAAGCATTCGACTGAAGGCCAAAGATATACTACAGATCAGAGCGCTTAAAATTTGCCTTAAGGGATTTGTAGTGAAGATCACATGAAGCCACTGAAGGCATTTAAAGGGTAGTGACATCATTATATTTTATATTTTAGCAAGATTATTCTGGCTTTCATGAGGAAAATTGATTATAGTTATGGGAGGTTACGTGTTTGTCAAAGATGCTGTTAGTATAAACCATGGTATAGGTTTTGAGAGAAGCAGATGTATTTGAATATATTTAAGACCTAAAAATCTGCAGTAATTGAGCACTGATTAAATATGTGTTTAGAAAGAGAAAGCAGTGTTTTTTAACTTAACAAAGGAGCAAGAGATTTCATTATTTCTTGATCTCGGAAACCCAGTAGATATGTATACTTTGAGATGCCTCCAGAATTTGTCAATAAGTGAAAAGAACATCCATATATCTTTTACTTAGATCCACCAATTAAGTTTGTCATCCCTCCATTACACACACACACACACACACACACACTTGAAAGTTGTGGATACTACACTACATACCCTAAATACTTCAACACATATCCCCTAAGAACATATTTTCTACAGAATTATAGTTATCAAACTATTCAAGAAATACAAGATCAGTACATTACTTTTATCTAATATGCTATCATCCATATGAAAACTACCCAGCTGTTCCAGATATGTTATTGATAGTCATTGAATTTAACTTCTACACACACATACAGACACACACACACACACACACACACACACACACACACACAATTTCTTATATAGATACAGCATATCATGTGGTAAAATTTTTCTCTTTACGTACTAACACTTATACTTCAAATTCTTACGAGGTCCGTGACTTTCTTAGATAAACAAATTTAGTCCACTTTTAGAGAGTGAGTGATAGTGTAATTTGGAGAGAATAGAAATAGAGTGAACTGAATCCTAAGAATCCTCATAAAATATTAAAAATATTAAAAATTCATACACAGATTTTTGCAACTTTTGTTTTAATTTTTTTTAATATATATATGAACAATCTGTCTTCCTATCAGACATTTGGGTTAGGTGTAGCTCTTTTTTTATGATTTTCTGCCTCAAGCATAACTTTTAATTTTAAAAAGAATTATAATTCACAAACTATAGTTTCTCAATATTATTATTATTCTTATTTTGTTCAAGCAATCAAAGCTATATAGTATTCCATAGGGTTCTCTCTGTCTCCCACACACACACACACACACTCTATAGGAGTTGGATGGATATTAGTAATATTAAAATATGTTTAATTATGTATCAGGATTATAATTTTTAAATGACGTAATACTTATTTTCCTTTTGAATGGATGGAATCTAGCTGTCAATAAATTTACTGAAATTGAAAGTTACCACGTTGGCATATTGGAATACAATTACTTCTAAGGTTTTTAAAGATTTCTACATTAGATTTAGGGAGTCTCAACCTGGAAAGGACACTGGTATAGAAGGAGGAGATGAGTCTCTACAAAGGAATCTGACACTATGGATTGCTTATGTCGTGGATTCTTGTTAAATGAGGACATTATAGGAAAAATATTTTAAGGCTCTTTTCTATAATAATTTCGTTATAGAATTTTATAAAAGCTTGAAGGCAAAATGTGTTTTGTGCTACTGTATCTCAATTTATTTCTTCCTTATGGGTTCAACAAAGTTAAGTGGATTTTTAAGAGTCACGGTGCTACAGAAAAAGACAGCTCTTGCTGTGCTCGTCCAGTCACTGAATCAAATTTAAACATATATTTTTATATTCCATCTTGCAAAGGATTACAATCTCTCCTCATTGTAATTCTGTTGCTTTTGATCTTGCTTATGTAGCTTTTTCTTATAATAGTAATTGACAAAATGAAAAATATATGGAAATGGCTTCCAGCAACATGGATGACTAACCTGATCAAAAACTTCTTGTTTGAAATGTACAAAAATACTATGAAAAATATAAGTTCCAATTTTAAGATGAGAGTTCAGTTCAAGAGACAGCAAGAAACCCTAGATATGAAGAGTAAACTCAAACTGGGAATGGAAAACTCATCACTTAACTTGAAAGTGACCTGGATAATAGAATAAAATTGGAATCATTCTACCAGCAAAAGCCTGGATTTTTAATAAGATGCAGTCTTATCCCTTTAGAGCTAAAACTGTAACTCTTACATAAGGGAGTGTCCCTGATTAAAATAAAATGACTAAAGAAACTGCATTCAGTAGAGAGAAGTGAAAAATACTATTGTCTTCCCAGGGCCTCTGAGAGAGAGGATGGGGTTCAGGACAGAGAGTGGTGATCTCCAATAAAATGATTAAACCGTAGCCTAAAGATGCATGAAGATGTGGGACCCACATGTCCAGATATATATTGTATTATCCAAATGCGCAGTAATCTGATAACTATAAATTAATGTTATAATAAAAAATAGTTTCAGTTAAAGCTCTGGGATGCCTGTAGAAGTAAACTTGAACCATTCTGTAGAAGCATTTCCATAAAGTAGGTCACAGAGGACTTGGTCAGGGAAACAAACTAGTGCTCACATTTAAAACTTTGCAATCATAAGAATTAACAATTCACTGCAGGGAGAAGCCAGCAGAAATTACAAACAGCAGAATTAGTAATCCCCAAATTAATATAATGAAACACTTTATAAGAAATGTGATTAAAAAATAAAAATGAATAAAATTATAGTAAAATTTATAATAAAAATAATTGAAAGGAAGTGAAATCATAAGAATAAAAAGAACAAAAGCTGTACAAATCTAGAAAAATTTGATAAAATCTATACAAATTTAGAAAAATCTCAATCTATATAGACATTTCTATTTATATCTGTGTGCCTCTCTAGCCATATACAAATATGTGTGGCTATATGTAATTGAAATTAAATAATGGATGGGCAGTTGAACAGCATTACACATAGCTGAAAAGAGAAAGTTTTAAGTTAAAGTTTAAGGTGAATCTGAGGAAAGTACGTAAAATAGAAACAGAGAAGGAAAATATGAAAGAACATTTAATTAACACATTTTATCTCTAACATGAGTGTAACAGAAAAGAAAGGTAATATTTACAGAGATAATAAAGGAAAATGATTTATAATTAAAAATAAATCAGAAATGTTTAAATTTAAGAAGCATAGTTAAGTGTTTATCAGGATTAGTAGACACGATCTCATCTCTAAAACATCAGAGAGTGAGCACCATAAAGTGAAAACTAAATTTCAAAATCAGACTTCACAGAAAAGGAATATTATGTACACAGGAGTTACAAACTTACAAGACTTCTTATAACAAAGACATATAGATAAGAAAACCAAAATGATACATGTAACATGTGAGAGGAAAATGCCGAAATGATACATGTAACATGTGAAGGGAAAATAGCTACCAAATGAGAAGTCTATCTGTTGCTCATTATCACCAGCCAAAATGAGAATAAAATAAAGACAGCTTAATGAATAAAAAGAAATCACCACTTAGAGATTTCTAATTTTAGATATGTTTGTTTTAAAAATAACTGAACATAGAAAAAATGAATATATAATACAATGGCAAGCACATATTTTGATAAATCTGATAATAATGAGATTTAAATGGTATTAGAATTTAAATATTATTTTACAACAACGTGGAAAATGGAACAATTCAATTAAAAAATTTAAGCTCCTTATAATTTTCTAGAGAAGATGAACAAAATCTGTAAAAGAACAAAATTTACTTGTTAACAAATATGCTGTGATTCTGAGATATAATAAAAATTAATAAGGCATATTCTTTAAAATAAAGTATGCATCCTCAGTATATTCTTGTATGTTGTTTAAAAAAGAGAGAGAACATACAACTTTCAATCTATTAGTTGACGAAAATCTAGAATTTTTTAAAAAGTAAATATGTGTATGTATATATGTTAGAGGTAGGAACAAAATGTTCAGATAAATCCAATGAAGAATCTTAAAAGAGAACAAAAAGCAGATAGGAAAGGTCAATAGAAAACAAGGTGATAGACATTAATTCAAACATGTAGCAATCAATATATTCAATGTCACATGCTAAAAAATATTTTAAAAGATATATTTGGAGAGAGAGAGACCTAAAATATGTCACAGACTGAAAGCAAACGCATTAATAAGTACATATTCTCAGATTATAATAATACTAATAACAATAGCAACAGCAACAGAACAAATCTGTTGTGGTAATATTAACAATAGACAAACTGATGTTAGTTGGCTATTTGAACCATTAGTTGATGCTAAAATAAATAATATATAAGAAATATAAGATAATCCTTATGTACCTAGCAATAGAGACTCAAAATATTCCAAATAAAAGTTTACCAAATATGAGGAATAATAAAAACAGAAGCCTTTTGGGAGATTATAGCATAGTACCTCATAATTTGATCAGAATAGGTTGCAAAGAATGTGAATATAAAATATTCTGGATTCCAAGAAAATCGCTGGTTTTTAATTACAGGCTGCAATGAAGTTTTAGAGAACATATTCTTTTCAAAGAAGCATAATTTCCAAATATTCATCACATACTAGCTTTCAGTTAACACCTTAAAAATGCTAAAAGTTCATTTTATGTTGCAGAAAACTAGCATAATACCTACACATTTGCAATAATAATAATGGTAACAATAATAATAATAAACTACACTTAAAATTCATTGAGATTATAATAAGTATACTAGATTTATCAGTGTCTGTATATCTGGATAATAAATAGTTTGCTAAACAATATGTAAAAGAATGTCATTTATGTGCTTTTGAAATATACAATATGACACATTGTATCATTTACATAGTAAGTGGAAAGGAAAGAGATATGACAATTTCCAAGTCATGCTCATCTCTGTGTAATGAAGTGGTTTGGAGGAGAGGCGGAGCACTGGATGGTGCTCTATAATATTTCTATAACATTGCATTTAAAAGAAAAAAAATCTCAAACAAATTTGTCAATATATTAATATTTCCCAGTTCTACATAAGTATATATATGTAGTATGGGTTTTTCTAATTTTAAAATATTTTAATACAAATTTCATTAAATAAATGAATTCAAGAGAATCTTCACATAGGGCAAAAATCATCGTCATCATCATGTCCATTTTATGGTTAAAGGGACTTGAACTGTGCAGAATAGTTAAATAATTTCACATATATTCGCATAGCAAGTGAACAACGTCATTTACAAGGGTAACACATTAGAATTCAAATACAAAATGATAGATTTCAAATTTCAAGATATTTTCACCATACCAAATATCCATTTAACCTGTTACTAATCTTTTACTTTTTCTTACCTGAAAAGGAATATTTTGTATGCACTATATAGGAATCACACCCTCACAATAATATGGTATTTTAAAATGGTGTTTCTATGTCAGGTACTGTTCTAAGCACTTTATGGCTTTCTCTTATTTAATTGTTTCCTTTAATCTTTACAACAACCCTATAAAATAGGTAATATTATTGTTATCTCCACATTGTGAATGGAGAAATTTCTTAATTGATCTCTTACATATTAGGATTAAATTCTTATAGAATTATTTTTGTTTGTCTCAGTTTGTCACATGCCAAGGGCAATTGCTCTGTTATTATCATTCATTATTGAGGAGGTAAAACAACTGATTTAACAAAGTATAACTTTAACAGGTATTTTTTTTTTAATTTGAAAATATAATGCTCTATTTCTAAAGAATAAAGACAGAGGTTGAAAAATTCAGAGAGAGTTTATATTGAAAGCATTTTATGAACACTTTAAGAAACATTTTTGTTGTTGTTTGTTTTTTGTTTGTTTTTTGAGATGGAGTTTTGCTCTTATTGCCCAAGCCAGAGTGCAATGGCGCAATCTCCGCTCAGTGCAACCTCCGCCTTCCGGGTTCAAGCTATTTTCCACATCAGCTTCCAGAGTAGCTGGGGTTACAAGTTCACGCCATGATGCCTGACTAATTTTTTGTATTTTTAGTAGAAATGGAGTTTCATCATGTTAGCCAGGCTGGTCTCGAACTCCTGACCTCAGACGATCCGCCTGCCTCGGCCTCCCAAAGTGCTGGGGTTACAGGCATGACCCACACGCCCAGCCTAAAGGAATTTTTTAAAATTATCTTTCATTATTATATCCTTAATATCATTGCCATATTGGAATTATTCTTCTTATATTGTTTATATATTCTGTAAGTTAAATGATACAAGAACATCTATGAACTGAAAGTTCAAATAAAAATGGAATGTAAATTCTGGAAAGTAACAATTTTCTCGCTCTGTCTCTCTCTCCATCTCTCTCTTTGTTCCTCTCTTTTGTCTCTCTCTTTCTCTGTCTCTCTTCTCACTCTCTTTCTCTGTACATGTGTGGATACCTATCTATCTATCTATCTATCATCTATCTTCATACCTATGCAGACGATAGATAATTAATAGAAAAATAGACAAATGAACATGTAAGTAAATAGGGAAGGGAAATTTTTTCCTTAGTGTGACATAGAAGTTATTAAATGTATAATAAAAAGTGGAGTTAGAAAATCGACATTTTATAACCTTCATACTAATACTTAATTTAGCCCAAACAAATAAAAACAAGTACTAAATCTACTGTGTGAAAATTGGCAACGAACAGTATATTTTCAGTTTCACAGTTTTCTCCCATGAAAAATTTCAAATACAAACAGAAAAATAATACTATTAAAAGTGTATAGACTTTGTCATCAGGACCTTCACCTAGTTACCTTCTACTTAATAAAGGAATCAAAGTTAATTTCACCATTAAGAGAATAAACTGCCATCATGTACCTTCTTATCTGATACACTGAGAAAAATACAACCTCATTTTTTAATATCCCTGTCAAAAATATGAATAACATAAATCTATCTATGAAGAAACATCAGATTCTTAAATTGTGGGATAATCTGCAAAATAATTGGGCTGTCATTTTTAAAATGTCAAAATAAAAAAAGATGAAGATTGAGAAAATTTCTGATTAAAGCAGATAAAAGGAACATGACAATTAGTCTTGTGGGTGATATTGAATTACATTTCTTAGATGAAAAAATCTATAAAAGGACTGATAGGTTAGGGACATTGGAATATGAACTGTTGGTACAAAATTGTTTTAGTAATGTTACATCTCTTGATTCTTTGTTCTTATGAAATACACTCTAAAAGGTTTATAAATAAAGGGACAAATTAGAATAAACATATTTGTGAATAAATAATATATTTCACAGCAAGATTGACACATAGAAATAGATTATAAATTTAGAGTAAGACAGAAGGAAAAATAAATAGTAAAGCAAATGGAGGAAAATGTTAATAAATTTTTAGTCTAGGTTGAGTAAGGAAGAATTGTTTTTTATTCTTAAAACTTTTCTGGTGAGTGTGGTTCTTTGAGTGGTGTGTATGCCTGGACTTGTCACTGTAGTTAATCACTTACTACAATGCTTGCCTGGTTGTAAGATGTCAGATGCTTATTTTTGACACGTACCAACAGTCTCCCTAACTCTATTTTTTGAACATTCGTTTCTTAAGGAAAAAGTTTGAAATATAGCAATAATTTTAATTTACATATTTTACTAATAATGAAGTTGACTATTTTTTGCAATTTGTGCTTTTTAAAAAATATTCATTCATCTATATATATTGTACATTTATAATTTAGGACATTTACTTCCCTTTGATTGATTTTTATGAGCACCTTATATGTGAAATAATCTGGTATCTTTGGCAATTATTCTATAAACATTTTAATTACTCTTATATTTCTTTTAACTACTTTTTAAATAGATAATGTTTTCCATTTGACTATTTCTTATGCCATTTCTTTTGATATGTAAGGGTATTCAGTATTAATTTTTAGTTATTAATTTGTCCCAAAACTATTTATTAATGTTATCCGTACTTATTTAATCCTAGACCAAGTGCTTTCAGGCTAATTTCCTGGATACTGCTGTCAAAATTAAATCAATCAATGGATGCATATGGATCCTGAAATCCTGAACTATTTGATTTCTTTTCTCTACTTCATAGAACTTAACCTTTGCCTGCATTTATTTTAATTCTTTAGTTTTCAAGCTTTCATCATCTACTTCTCTCTACTTATCTATTGTTCTATAATGAATCACTCTCTAAATTAGTAGTTTAGTACTCACAATTTATTAGTATATTTCAGATTTCTGTGGTTTGACTGAGCTCAGTGGCTTGGTGCTTGCTTAGGGTCTCTCATGTAGATGTCCTCATCCGAAGACTCCATCAGCCTATGTGTCCAAGATAGCTCATTCCCAAGGCTGGAGAAGCCATTTGTCAGTCACATTCCATTGATTCTATATCACCTTTTCTTTCTATTGTTCCCAGAAATCAAGACCAACTTCAAAGGAAGTAGAATAAATCTCTGCCTCCCAATAACAAGAGTAGCAAATGATTTGTGGCTGTATTAATTTGCTAAAGTCCTCCCCAGTCCTTGCTGGGCAGAAAATCTGTACTTTTAGCTGCTGATTCATAACCACCTGGATAGACTGGTACTTGGGTGTCTCCAAAAGCATGTCTCATTATTGTTCCTGCTATGGTCCATTAATTTACTCATTTATGCACCAATACCACATATTTAAAACACATGTCAGTTTTATAATACATTTTAGCACCTAACAGGGCTGTGTACATATTTTATTGTCCTACATGAACATAATACTGAAGGAAGGTTCTTGACCCTGTCTATATTTTATTTTGAGAAGGTTTGGATGATTAAAGATGAGAAAAAGTTGTTATTTTCCAACCCAACAAGTTCTCAACTATGTATGAATTCTAAATTCTGCTTACAAAGTCTGTTCTGAGCTCAGCTCTTATTTTTAGTTTTTATTTTTTGTACTGAAAAGGCCAAAACCCAATCTGTCAACATTTTATTTTCTCCAGAGGTCTCCTTTTCCAATTCTAAAAATTCATTAGGTGCATTTTCAATCTTCTAAATAACCTCACATGAAAGTTTTATCAAATATTTCATCACTACAAAACACATGTCTCCAATTTTTCATCCTCCTAAAACAGTTCCCTTGGCATTTTCCCAACCTCTTCTAACCATTTCCTCAGAGACTGCTGCCTGTTGTAAAGTCAATTCCAGAAAATTTAGATTTTTGTAATGACAGTACCCCTTTTCTGGTACCAATTTCTGTATCAATCAGCTCTTACTATAAAAACCGCCATATTACAAACAAACACAAAAGCTCAGTGACATAATAATCAATACTCGGTTCCTAAAATTGAAGATAAGCTGGGGGATTAGACCTGTCTCAACTGGATCAGTCTCTTGAACCAGTGAGCTAGTCATGTTCTAATAGTGAAAGCAGAGCTATTGCACACATGCTTTTCTAGCCTCTTATCAAGTTACTGTGATGTATATCCCATTGGCTGAAGTATGCTCCCAGGCTAAAATATATTTCAGCTCTTTATTGAGAGGGACTGCAAAATCACGTGGTAAGAAGAGTGTGAATATATAAATTAATACAATCTAGGACAACTGTTAACTTCTCTGCTTGACTTGTGCATATTTTTTAAATTGCATAATTACATTGAAAGTTTAGATATTTGACATTTCATCTTTATAGAAAACACTCTGAAATAGGAGGAAACCTACTAGGAAATAAATTAATAGGATAATTTCAGAGGGTTATACATTCTAAAATATTACAAATGAAGATGAAGAAATATTTCAGCAGCATAGATTGGTGTTTAAGAGCCTGCGTTAAGACAAAACTGCCTTGGTAAAAGCCTCACCTACTCAGATTCTAGTTGTTATTACAAATTTCTTATACTTTCCTTGTCTCCTTTTCTCCCTTTAAGTAAAATATAATTCTGACAGTTTCTATTTGATAGGATTTTCATCAGGATTAAATGAGTTAATTTATGTAAAGTGCATAAAGTCATGCTTTGTATATAACAACTATTGAGTTTAACCAAGTCTATGCTGACCAGATGTTTCAATTGATAGTTTCATGATTAAAAGATGTGAAGGAGATATATGCAAGAATATTCTTTGCAGATGGTACAGCAATATGAAGGGCCAAAGATTGAAAACAAAAAGAAAAAAACTGTAGAGGAACAAGAATAAAGTCAACTTATTATTCATTCATTTACCTGAGAACTTCAAGCGTTTTTCTTTTCTTTCTTTTTATTTATTTATTTATTTATTTATTTATTTATTTATTTATTTTTGAGATGGAGTCTCATTCCATCACCCAGGCTGGAGGGCAGTGGCACGATCTCAGCTCACTGCAACCTCCACCTCCAGGGTTCAAGAGATTTTACAGCTATTGGTCTCCTGAGTAGCTGGGATTACAGACATGCACCACCATGCCCTGCTAATTTTTTTTTTTTTTTTTTTTTTTTTTTTAAGAAGAGACAGAGTTTCACCATGTTGGCTAGGCTGGTCTCAAATCCTAACCTCAGATAATCCACCCACCTTGGGCTCCCAAAGTGCTGGAATTACAGGTGTGAGGCCCCACACTTGGCCTAAACCAAGCATTTCTTTAATGTGGATGAAGACCAATTCTTCATGACCAGACGTCATGAAGAATTTAACATTTTGTTTTCATCTGTACTTTTAAATTAATTCCTAAAAGACATGCTTGTTTTGTTGTCCTCACTGAGTTCAAAGCACAGTATTTTGAAAATTGGAATAATCATATCTTCCTCAACATGTTACTTCTTTCCTTCTTTAATCAAAATGCAGACAGTATTCTTCAGAGACCCCACTGGCTTAGACTCTCTGAGCTGTTAAAACAAAAAACCTCAGACTGGTTAATTTATAAACATCAGAAAATTATTGCTCAGAGTTCTGGAGGCTGGGACATTCAAGATCAAGGTACCAGCAGATTTGATGTCTAGTGAAGTCTCCCTCTTTGCCTCATAGATAGTGCTGTCTATGTGTCTTCACATGGTGAAATGGAAAAACAAGTTACCTCAAGCCTCTTTATAGGTGCACTAATCCCATTGATGAGATGACCTTATGACCTAATCAACTCCCAAAGGCTTCATATATTAATACCACCACATTGAAGTTAGGTTTCAACATATGGATTTTGAGGGGTACACAAACATTCACAATAGCACTCACACAAATATTTCAAGGGGTTTTCTTTGATTTCTCAGCACTATTTTTTCCTTTTATTTTTAATTATACTTTAAGTTCTGGGGTACATGTGCAGCTCATGGAGGATTGTTACATAGATAAACACATGCCATGGTGGTTCGCTGCATCCATTCCCCATCATCTACATTAGGTATTTCTCCTAATGTTATCCCTCCCCAATCCCCCACCTCCTGCAATCCCTCCTCTACCCCCCCTACTCCCCAACAGGCCCTGGTGTGTGATGTTCCCCTCCCCTGTGTCCACATGTTCTCATTGTTCAATACCCACTTATGGATGAGAATATGTGGTGTTTGATTTTCTGTTCTTGTGTCAGTTTGCTGAGAATGATGGTTTCCAGATCCATCCATGTCCCTGCAAAGGACGTGAACTCATCCCTTTTTCATGGCTGCATAGTACTCCATGATGTATATGTGCCACATTTTCTTTATCCAGTCTATCATTGATGGGCATTTGGGTTGGTTCCAAGTCTTTGCTATTGTAAATAGTGCCACAATGAACATACATGTGCATGTGTCTTTATAATAGAATGATTTATAATCCTTTGGGTATATACCCAGTAATGGGATTGCTGGGTCAAATGGTATTACTCTTTCTGATCCTTGAGGAATTGCCACATTGTCTTCCACAATGGTTGAACTAATTTACACTTCCACCAACAGTGTAAAAGTGTTCCTGTCTCTCCACATTTTCTCCAGCATCTGTTGTCTCCAGATTTTTTTTAATGATCACCATTCTAACTGGCATGAGATGGTATCTCAATGTGGTTTTGATTTGCATTTCTCTAATGACCAGTGATGATGAGTTTTTTTTCATGTTTGTTGGCTGCATAAATGTCTTCTTTTGAGAAGTGTCTGTTCATATCCTTTGCCCACTTTTTGAGGGGGTTATTTTTTTTCTTGTAAATTTGTTTAAGTTCTCTGTAGATTCTGGATATTAGCCCTTTGTCAGATGGCTAGATTGCAAAAATGTTTTCCCATTCTGTTGGTTGCCGGTTCACTCTAATGATAGTTTCTTTTGCTGTGCAGAAGCTCTTAAATTTAATTAGATCCCACTTGTCTTTTTGGCGTTTGTTGTCATTGCTGTTGGTGTGTTAGTCATGAAGTCCTTCCCTCTGCCTTTGTCCTGAGTGGTACTGCCTAGGTTGTCTTCTAGGGTTTTTTTGGTTTTAGGTCTTATGTTTAAATCTTTAATCCATCTGGAGCTAAGTTTTGTATAAGGTGTGAGGAAGGGATCCAGTTTCAGTTTTCTGCACATGGCTAGCCAGTGTTTCCATCACCATTTATTAAACAGTGAATCCTTTCCTCATTACTTGTTTTTGTCATGTTTGTCAAAGATCAGAGGGTTGTAGATGTGTGATGTTACTTCCAAGGCCTCTGTTCTATTCCATTGTTCTACATCTCTGTTTAAATACCAGTGCCATGATGTTTTGATTACTGCAGCCTTATAGTATAGTTTGAAGTCAGGATGCCTCCAGCTTTGTTTTTTTTGCTTAGGATTGTCTTGGCTGTGCAGGCTTTTTTTTTTTTTTTTTTTTGGTTCCATATGAAGTTTAAGATTTTTTTTTCCAGTTCTTTGAAGAAGGTGATATCACAGATTCAGATATCTGGCTTGATGGGGGATAGCAGTGAATCTTCAAATTACTTTGGGTGGTATGGCCATTTCTATATTTCCATGATATTGATTCTTCCTAACTATGAGCCTGGAGAATTTACCCATTTATTCACCAAGTTTTGTAGATTTCTCTAATGAGGTATCAAACATATTCTTCTCTTTTCTTAGTTTCTTAGTCTACCATAGTAATCCAGTAATTATTCCTTTCATGATCTGCCTGCCTCATAGCTCATTTTAGTCAGCATCTAAGCAGATACTAATATACTACCTACTGTTGTCTTGTCCCTCTCTAGCAATTGTCACTCTCTAAACTTTTACTCCTACTCATTTTTACATTATATTTCTACTGATACTAATATGCTAAGTGAAGAGTCCATAGCTTGACAATAGAATCTTCAAAGTTTCCCTATAATTCTTTAAGCAAATTACTTAAAGTCTTAAGGCTGAATATCTTTCTTTTTAAAAATGGGAAAAGAAGTGATATTTTATGCATTGGTTCATTCTTCAGGCCATTTATCTATTCAAGCATGTATTCAATACATTTTTATTTATGGCTCACTAAGTTCCAGGGGCTCAAATATAAACAAAACATAAAAAATGAAAACATACATACAGATGAGTCTCATCTACAAGAAATGTGTCTCGCTGATCAAATTTTACTATTTCTATTAAAAGCAAATTCAAATCAAACAGAAGGCAAAATATACAAATAAGTAAGAAAAGAAGAAAGAAAAATTGGTTATTGATATATAAAAGCCTAGATAGAGTTGTGGAAAATAGGGTTTCCTTACACACCCATTTAGAACTTTATTATGTGCTCATCTAAAAATTGAGCATATTCTTAAATGGTTGATTTTAATTTTCTACTTATTGAATAAAAACATTTTAAAATATACTAATTATGCTTTTCCTTAATTTATTTCCATGCAATAGTTTTGTAGGAAAGTAAAGAATAGGTCATTTGGGGGCACTTAATTTTTGTTCTGGCAATAATTAAGTAAAGTTTTGTTTTCAATAATTAAGTCATTTTGCTCCTCGCCAATGTATGCTTTAATTAAATTGACATCAATGAAGGTAATACAACATAAAAATATTTTTATGGTGAATTTAATGTTCACTACCTTCTATACTATTTAGATTGGGATAATTAAACTTGGCATATTTATTAAAGGAAAAAAACATCCATTTAAGATTACTCTTTAATGAATTTATTTGGTAGTAAAATATTTTGCATTAAATATTTAAAGCAGCTTATGAACATATTTTATTCCCTCAAATATGCTAATGAATTTTTAATACAGAACAAATGTTCTATTTTATTTTAGTTTTCAATGTCTTTATTTTCATATATGTGTATGTTTTAGTTCATTCTGCAAAGATTGTATGCTAATATTAAATTTATTGCAACAGTCTATTTATAGTTCATAAAAAACCTTAAGGTAAACACACATTTTTGGTTTTGGTTTCTTCCACATAGGTGAAATACTGAAGCCCAGCTTTGCAGACTTTAAGACTGAATGAAAGTATTTTAAAAGTCTCTACTATCTTTATAGGGAAAAAAATCCAGGAAAGTCATGTCTTCAAATGCTTGGCCTTATTCCGTGGAAAGCTTCCTTGCTTTAAGGATTAAGATATTCATGTGAAATCTTCGTTTTACCCTGCTGGACTCAACTTCATGCTCTAAAATAGAATTAATTTAAAGAGTCTATGAAGTATCTGTCCAAAATCTAAATGGCATTTTATAATAAGGTCATGAATTAATCAGTTTCTAGGCAAATTCATTTGAACTACATAAAATGGGCTCTCACATGATACCATGCTTTAGGAGACAGATTCAGATATCACATGCCTGCTTTTCGTTTAGATGGCCTTCTGTGATTTAATTGACTAATCCTGTCTTTTTCATCTGACCTCAATACTGTAGAACTAACAAAGTTTAATCCATAGTTTGTGCTTTTATTATTTATGTTTACAGTTTGTAAAATGCTTTTAAAATTTCGTATTCATTTTTCTTGCATAAAATTCTCCTCACGTTAGTGAGGAATTGAGTTCTTTTCTTCTAAGTAGAGATACTGAAGACAAAAATTTCTAAGGATACCAATCACAGGTAAACGATAAATCAAGTTTTAACTTTATTTGTTTTGCTTTATATTGTCTTTTAAGAAAGTAAATTTTATTCAATTTATCAATATTAGGTATTTGAATTAAATCATTTTTGACCTCCATTGTTTTATTTAAAGGGAATATGTACATTGTATATTTTTCTAATTTTAACCATACTTCGCTTGCAAATTACCAGACATTTTTGTGTACATGGTCCATTCACTGGTGATTTCTATATAAAGGTCACCTTTGAAAATCTAAAACTAAACTATATCAAATTTTGAAGTTTGAAGAATGTAAAGAAAACATCTGAGGTGTGGCTAGAAGAGGAATGTACAAGCACAGCTGATTCTGAAAGTGGTATGGAGCTCATTTTGACCATATGACTTGACCTTAGACTTGATGTCACATGGGCTTAGTGGCTTCAGAGTATGTTCTTTCTGGGTGTTTGTTATATTAGATTAATGCACAGCTAATTGTGGTTTTTGCCATTCCTTCAATTGCAAGAAATTCTTACATTTAGCCCCTTTTTCAATCAATAGTAACAACAATAATAAAATTATTTTCTTAGAGATTTTTTGTATCCATTTAAATTCTGTTGATTTATTATCTACTTAATTCTGAGGAACCTCAATAATTTGTAATGCTTTATGTTGAGGCTTATAGTAATCATGGATGATTTGTTAAATGTTTGCAGTTACATAAACATTAATAATATTGAATGCTCTATACTGGTATATTTGTTTATGCTATATATTTATTTTCTTCATTTCTCCTTTTGTTTTCTCTTAAGCCCACTCCAATCATGCTTTCTTCCCCACACTCTACAAGTAATTATCTAGTTTAGGTCATTAATGATCTCCATGTTAATAAATCAATGATTAGTTCTCAATGTTCATCTTACTTAACTTACAAGCAGCAGAACCATGTTTAATACTTTTCCCTCCTATTATCACTTTTCAATGGGTTTCCAAAACAACACTCTCTTGTTGTTTGCCTAACTCCGTAACCACACCTGTTAGTCTCCTTTGCAGATTTACTCTCTTTCAGATTTCTTAATAATGGAATATCCAGAATTGAGAATATTTTTAAAATTCTGCTTTTTGCTATCAATATTGTCTCTTGGTGGCTTCATGCAGTCATGACTTGAAATGCCATTAGTATTCTAAAAACTCTGAATATATCTCTAGATATCGCCACCTAAATTATAGCTTCAGATATACAACTACTTATTCATCTTCTCCATTTGCATTTCAAATAGACAATTCAAACATATATGTCTATATTAGAACTCTGAATCTTTTCCTCCAAATTTGCTCTACCCTCAGTCTTTCCCTTTACCATGATATAGCAGCTACCTCCCTCCAGTTTTAAAGATCAAAACTTTGACGTCATCCTCTTCACTTCTGTCTTCTTCCTACATTCTAATACTTTTCTTTAGAAAACACTGGTGGGTCCTCAAATATAGCTAGATTCTAACTAGTTCTCAAGTTACCATCTCAGTCCAAGCCTTTCTTATTCCTTACTTGTATTTCCCCCTGTAGCTTCCAAACTTCTGTTCACAACATAGGAGCCCCTGTGATCTTGTTTTATTTAGGATAATGTCACCCATCATTCAGAATATTTCAAGGATACTCTAATTCCATCAGATTATAAGCCAGCATTTTAATGAAAGCTTTCTAGGCCCTACATGCTGAAGAGCATGTTAACGCTCTTCCTTCAACATTTACTACTCTCTTTCTTACTCTCTTTCAGCCACATTGGATTTCTACCCTTTATGGAGCACATCCCCTAAGGGCCACCCTCAGTATACTGGCAGTTCTTCATGTCTGCAGTGCTCTTCCCCAGATATCTATAGGTCTCAATCCCCTAATTAATTCAAATGAAACAAAACTATGTATTCAAACTTGCAAGAATTTGTATTTTTTCTCACAATGTTTATTTGTCTACTCCTCTAAAATTTATAATTTCTATCAAGAAAGAATTTTTGAATTGGTATATTCACTGATATATTCTCAAGGACCTAGAGCAGGACCTAACTCACATTACAAACACATGAGCATGCACACCACACACACACACACACACACACACACACACGTAGATTGACAATTTGTTGAAATAAAGTATAAATAGAAAAATATAAAGCATGGAAGACAGAAACTAATGAACAGTTCCTGTGTGTTAGGCATTGTTCTTTCTTTGTAATATTTTACTTATTTTTGTGACAAATCTATGAAAAGTACACTAGTATTATCATTTTTCAACTAAAAATCTGAGGGGCAGAAATAAAGATAATTTAAGTTTAAGTGGCTTAGATGTATCCTGAAGGAAAGCAAAAGCAGAATCAAGAATTTTAGCAAACAATGTAAACCACACTAAATTAAAATAAGGCTAAAATTGGAAAGATCAATGACAGTAGTATTTAAGAAAGTTATGGATTTTGTCATTGGTTTTTAAACATCTTGTGTTAGGTAATACTATATACTTTATTAAGTGAATTATTTCTTATATTTCAAAAAGATAGCACCCAACCTTATTTCGCAAAGTTTTCCTAATAAATGCTAAATATTTTCCAGCAAAAATATATTATCTAGAGGGTGCCAAAGAATCCAGGTGCTTAGTGTGGACGAATAACTCCAGGAAAAAAAGGCATGTATCAGCAATTAGGGGGATAGTTGTCTGAGTTTTTCTACCAGACACCCTCAGTTTCTAAGCTTAAATCCAAGGCAAAGTAAAGGAACAGTTGATATTGCATTTCATCCAGGAAAATTGAGTCTTCATTCATATAACACTTTATTGACTTGGTTCCTGGGATGGAGGATTTTCACTTTTTCCCTTTCTCTTGACTATTCCTTTTCAGTTTTCTTTATAGGATCCTCCCATTCTTACCAATTCTCAGGCCAAGGCTCCTTTCTTCTCAAACTATATTCTCTCATCCCGGATTACAACTTTCACTGGCATTGCTGTCTGTAAGCTGGGGGCACATTGTGACTTTCGTAGGCCTTGAGCAGTTTCACTTCTGTGGATGTCTTCCTCTGTAAAAAAATACTGAATATTATATTCACAACTGCCTTGGTCTAGAAATAAATATATTTATAGCATATATTAAAAATATTTTCAATTTAAAAATTCATTTTTGTTTTCTAGTTGTAAAACATTAAAATATTTTTTGAACATCTGAAATTATTGTGGGCTTCTACTGCACCTAATGAAAAAGTCCATCCAGATCTGAGAATCCTACATTGGCCTCTCTCCACTTTTCAAACTCCTTCTCCTCCCACTGTGTCTCTGGTTCATTACGCCCCAGCACTTGCTGGCCCTTAAAGACACCAATTACACCTTCCCCAGGGACGTTGCACTGGCTGTTGGCTTCTACTGCTCTTCCCACAGATATCCACGTGGCTCACTCCTTCACCAGTGTCTTCCTGATGACTATCTCAGAAACAACACACTCCTCCTCTCCCTATCCTTACTCTGCTTTATATATTTATTTTTATAGATTAAAATTTTTAGTTCAATAGGTTTTTGGGGGAACAGGCAGTTTTTGGTTACATGAGTAAGTTATCTATTGGTGATTTCTGAGATTTTGGTGCACCCATCACCGGAGCAGTGTACACTGCATCCAATGTGCAGTCTTTTATCCCTCACTGCCCTTCACCCTTTCCCCTGAGTCCCCAAAGTTCCATGTATCCTTTTTATGCCTTTGCATCCTCATAGCCTAGCTCCCAAACCTGAGTGAGAACATACAATGTTTGGTCTTCCATTCCTGAATTACTTCACTTAGAATAGTGGTCTCCAATTCCATCCAGGTTGCTGTGAATGACACTATTTCATTCCTTTTTATGTCTGACTAGTTTTCCATGATATACATATATATCACATTTTCTTTATCCAATCACTTAGTGATGGGCATTTGGGCTGGTCTGATATTTTTGCAATTGTGAATTGTGCAGCCATAAATTGTGTGTGCAAGTATCTTTTTTGTATAATATCTTCTTTTCCTCTGGGTAGATACCTGACAGTGGGACTGCTGGATCAAACAGTAGATCTACTTTCAGTTATTTGAGGAATCTCCACACCACTGCTTTCCATGGTAGTTGTACTAGTTCATATTCCCACCAACAGTATAAAAGTGTTCCCTTTTCACTACATCCATGCCATATGTATTATTTTTGGATTTTTTATTATGGCCATTCTTGTATATTTTTATAGCACTCCTCTAAAAACCTTTATATTATACATTAATTGTTTTTGCCATGTATCTTTCCCTCTCTTTAAAAAAAACAAGTATGCAGGAACTTCCTGGCTTCCTGCTATTCACCAGTACATAAAAGAGGTCCTGAAACATGATAAGTACTTGGGAAATTCTTTTGAATAAAAGAAAGTAACTACTGTGTTAGCATTTGAAATTAAAGTGATGATATACATCGATCATTTAACATTTCTCCATTCTGCTGGACCCATGGTTTTCATATACGGAACTTTTCTTCATTCAAAGCCAAGATGTGGACATTCCCCAAATTTGTATTAACTCATTTTTGTAATTTATATCTGACTTTACAGGTCTTACAAAAAAAGCACACCTCCCTTCCCCATAGTCTTCCAATAACTGACTTTACAACCCACAGAGTGGAACAGAGCAAATGTTAATGAGAAACATTATTCCCTTGGTGTCAGGGCGTCATGTCATCAGATTTTCTACCAGTCACTAGCCCCAGAACAGCTATTCAAGAATAACTTGGCTTTTGAAACCTGAATGACATGGGATTTGATTTTGGCAAAGCTATTTGTATGACAAAGAGCCCTACTGATCCTCAGACCTGACAGATGGACATGATAGTTAGCTCGACATTTTTGAGAAGGATCCAACAAGGTATGTGTGGTGTGATCACTGTAATGCCCAGTGTATCGTACATTTCAATAAAAACTAAACATTTCCTTTATTTCTGATTATTTTCCTCTTTTATTAGCATCTATTACTTATTCAGCTTCTCTTTCTTCTTTCTTTCTTAATCGCCTCTTTCCCCTTCCTCTGGGAAATATCCACTAATAAAAGATCTATCATAACACCCTCCCATCATTTCCTGCCCTTTACTCAGTTTTGAATATTTTCTCCCATCTCTTCCTTTTCCTCTCTCTCTCTCTCATCTCTCTGTCCTCTTTCTCTCTCTCCCCATCCTACTATGTTGAGGCTCTAAGCTGAAGAGTAAAACAGTGTGGCAAAAATAACCCTTAGAGAAGTCACTAGCATTTTACCTACGTGGAATTCTATGAAATTGTACTGGAATTGTCAGTATTCATGGTCAAGTTCAGCAAAACTTGGTGTTGGCTTTTTTTGAGTGTAAAATTTATGTGAAGAGATAACAGTTGTCCAAGGTAGAAAGCACTAAGTGAAATAATGCAGAAAATGGTATAAATCCGTGCTAAGGAAGTTTCAAGAAAATTATTGATGTTTGAGAAGATAACATGAAACGTTACTCAGAGGAAACAACTTATGAGTAAGCACTGGGACCAAGCTGGGTGAAGAGAGAGAGTTCTATGAAGTAAATCAATTCAGCTGGCCATAATTTGGAAGATTTTAGGTTTGCTTTTTAAAATGTATCAGTGAATTAATACCTGCTTTTAACTAGAGTCAACATGATTCTGAAAAGAGTGGAAAGAGTGAATGTGAATTGCAGTAGATACAATTCAAGTTTTCTCAGACACAAACTGAGCATAGGTTAACTTGCTAGGAAATAAAGCAGCTGAAATAATCATGGTCAAAAATAAAGATGGTCTGAATTAAGAGAGAACAAGCAGAATTGAAAAGACTGGTTTTTAGAGACTGTGTAATACATCATTTCTTCTGTTAGTCTCCATGGTACAGAGAGTTGAGGAAAAATCAAATTAACCTGCGTCAGAGCCCAGCCTGTTCATTTTTGCTGGTAGCTATGTAAACTTTGTGTCTGCTACAGGGACTGGCTTGCACTTGCATCTCTAATTAATATATGATGAATAAACAATGAAACCTTTTAAATACAATCAAATTTTATAAAATAAAACGGGTTTGTTAAGCTATAAATCATATAGATATTCTCTTGTATCACCAAGACTCTAAACAAGATCATGAAAACCTTAGGTACTTACAGCGTCGTTATAAATCATGGCAAACATTTTTTTTTTTTTTACTAATTTTGTGTTCAGATTTAATATGATAAGCAATCTGTAGCCAGGATATAGAAGAGTGTCTTAATACAACAATGTAGATTATTACATCATTTTGAATGTTTTGTTAAAAGGGGTGCAAGTGTGAACCTACACATTACTTACCCCAGTGATTCCAGAATTGATTTAGCCACTGCACACAGCCGATTCCTTTGCTTTATATGCTCAAGGATATTTTTGCACGTGGGACATTTCTTTGCTCAACGACACAGGCAGGAATACCAGGCTGAGCAGCTCATGGCTGCTGTATTGATGCTTTGGTGAAGGAGGAGATGAGCTACGCCGAGATTTGGGCATTGTAAATGTCTTTCATTTTCCTTCCTTTCTCTGGTTTTAATTAGCATTGGTGATTCAGGGCTAACTAAATTTTTCATCTAAGTTTTTCTTTCAAGTCACTGATCAATAACTCGTTAATGAAGCCAGAAGAAGAGAACGAAGCATTCTTAAATGTCCAGTACCACTCCTAAAAGCAAACAAATAAACAAGCCAGGAGCTGCACTGAAGAAATCATTCAGCTAGCTAAACCGTGCAGTGGCTACGAGGAAGGATAATTGACTTAGTGGGAAGGGTGCTAACATCCCTAAATATTAAATCCGAGACATTACATTTAAAACGTTGCTTTAAAGGGTATTAATATTTGCATTATCATTTTCAATTTGACTTTCATGAAATGTCATACAGTCTTAATAAAATAGTTTTCAGGCTATAGTTCATCTGAAGAGCCATTAATTCAACCTTCTCTAAATAGAGTTATTTAGAAGACTGTTATATTTTGAATCTCCAAAGGAACAGAGCAGTGTGTGATGCATATACTCAGTATTCACGCAGAGACTAGAGAAGGTCATTTGCACTTGTGTGCCAGATATTTCAAAAATAAAGCAAAAAAAAAAAAAAAAAGATAAAACTTGGCGGTCCCCGCGCACAGTTTAAGGCTCTTTCCACTAGGTGGCAGAAGCGCTCCTTCAGCGCCTCCGCTTCTCCTGGTGTGGGCTGTAATTAGGTCAGTGTAAGTTAAAGTAGGGCTGAGAGATGAATAAAGTAGATTTTCTCCTCTGGAACACACTGCAGTTTAATTTCACTTCTTTCTACATTGTGCGATGAAGGTGGATTTAACTTTTAAAGGCAAAGAGACAAACCTCTGCCAGGCTAAATGAAAAGACTCAGGGAGGGCAACTGGCACAAAAACATAAAAGAAAGGAAATGCTTTTTGGCTGTTTCCTTATTTTGATATCCGGGTCATCGTCAGAAATCATTTTCAGAGGTAAAGTGTTATGTATGTTCTGTAAAAAAGCGGGGGTGACTTCTGAAGCCTAAGGGGGCAGGCTTGCTGGGTGTCGATGTTAAAAATTTCCCCTACCGGTGACGTTAAATAAAATAAAGCCATGTTATCCTCGACGCTTTTCTAATTTTGCCAAGGGCCAGAGAAGCATGCTAATCTGGGAGGAAAACTCCACACCCCAACACAGGTTTCCCTTTCCTGCTGAATAAGGCACGTAGGAAGGAAGTGGTGCTGGAGGTGAAAGTTGAAACCGGTGTGTAGCCAATGCTGCGTGTTAGAGGCCCTGGGAAAGACAGGAACGCCTGGGAGTCGGGATGGGCCGAGCGTGCCAGGCAGCCTGGTGAGGAGGTGGAGGAGCTTCCCTATCAAAGAACGTCAGGAAGTCATTGCAGTCACCTCTGTGAGAAACGGTGGGGACAGGGGGCAGACAATGGCAGGAAAACCCTTCCAATCCTCAACTGCTGATCATGCCATTGAATGTGCAAGAGCCAGATATTGTTAAAGAAAATAACGGCAAATAAGATATGAGAACAGACATGGCATAATTAGTGATGTTTCCTGATTCTAAACTCTTAAGAGGTTGAGCGCATCCACCTAATTTGGAGGCTGTTTCTTTGAATGTTTAGGTCGTGTCACAGGGAATGGCAAACTTAAAGAGAGGAGAGGAGTTTGGCGACACAATAAAAGGTGTATGGGGGATGGGGATGGTTAATGGGTAGAAAAAAATAGAAGGAATGAATATGGTCTGGTATTTGATAACACAACAGAGTAACTGTAGTCAATAATAATTTAACTGTACGTTTTTAAATAAGAGTATAATCGGATTGTTTGTAACATAAAGAATAAATGCTTGAGGTAGTGGATATCCCATTTACCCTGATGTGATTATTATGCATTGAATGCATGTGTCAAAATATCTCCCGTGCTCCGTAACTATATATATCAGTTCTGTATCCACACACAAAAAAATTAAAAATCTAAATAAACACGTGAGGAAATAAGCTAAATACACAAACAGGTGGCTCAGATATACTAAGATTATTCAAATAATTCTTTAATTTTCTGAGAAATGTTTAAGATTGGAGTTGACAGTGCCTTCTGACACCTCCTCAGCATTGCCCAGTTGCTGATGTCTTTGTGTTACCCAAAAATTTGTTCAAACATATTGAAACTGGAAATCCACCTGGCTAACAATACCTCCTGTTTGTGCAGGCTGTTTTCCATCTGTAGCCACAGATGATATGATTACAGACTTTGTGTGCAATTCGGTGTTCTTATGTTTGCCTACGGAATCATAGACAATCACATTAAAGCTATGTGCAAACATGGCACATGACTAAATTCTCCATTCCTCAAATGATGTTCTGTGTATGTCTCAATATTGAAGAAAGGAATAAAGAGTGGTGGAGAGCAGAGTAAGAAGGCAAGGAATAAAGAGCATGAATAAAAGACTCTTGAAATCTTATTTCAAGGGCACAATCACTGTGTTGTATCTTCTCATTCCAGATATACTAACAGACCAATTGTTGACAGACACTAGTGACATACGGTACAACTAGATACTGTACTTCTTGATGAGATTGGAAACAGAAAACACAGTCAATGAATTGTAATTTATAAAGACAGTGGACTGATCCCTGATGTGTATCTCAGAAATCAGATAGTTTATCCCAGTTAGGAATTTGGAGACAAATGTTTGAAAACCATTCTGTCAGTTAATCAAAATGTGTTGAAAGAATACAGTGTAACAAACAGAGCAAGCATACCCACATACAAATGCATACCACACACACATACACACATATACTGGGATTAGATTTTAATAGAAACTTTAGGTAAAAATCCTCATTTCCTTGCTTAAAATTTGTAAGCTTAACTTTCTTCATGTGTTTGTTTTAGACTACAATTTAAATTGAATTTTAGGAAGCAAGTTTTTTGCTCATTTATGAAATGAGAATAGTCTATTCGAACTTTTTAAAGTATAAACCGTAATCTTGCTAAGTCTATAAATCTGGGATTAGAAGCATCATGAACAATCACTGGATTCTAGTATAGACAATTCAATTGTTTAGAACAATCTTTGGTAATCTGTAGACCCCAGCAGACTTTGTAGAATGCCACTGTTAATAAATCTTTGATGGTCTTGAAAGTTTTAGTCATCATTACTACTACATGTTCTGTGAAAGGTAGTGAAAATATTAAAGGTATCTAAGAAAAATGCCTTCCTAGGAATATCTCAGATAATTTTTAGAGACAGGGTCTTGCTCTGTCACCCAGGTGGGAGTGCAGTGCAGTGATCATAGCTCACTGTAATCACCAACTCCTGGGCTCAGGGTATCCTCCCACCTCAGTCTCAGAGTAGCTAGGACTACAGGCACATGCCACCATACCTGGAATATTTTTATTATTATTATTGGTAGAAACAGGGTCTCACTATGTTGCCCAGGTTAGTCTTAAATTCCTGACCTCAGGTGATCCTTCTGCCTTGGCTTCCCAACATGCTGCAATAGGCATGAGCAGTGCACCTGGCAAGTAGTCTAATTTTTATTTTAAATGACTAACGTGGGTCCAAATACAATGACACAGGTGACATAGAAAGGAATAGAGAATCACAACCGGGCTTTGGCCTTCTCCCCACTGTTATTCTCTTATGTGTGTCCCTGTGGATCTTGCTGCATAAACAATGCTGTTATCCATTGCAGTTAATTATTTCCGTATCCACAGAACTGTAAAGCTAGAAATGAATAATAATTCTACTTATTTAAATTTTCTGGCTTAGAAATATCTGGCATGTAGTAGATATTTGATAAATATATGCTGAACAAATGAGTAAATAGAACTAATGAGTTAACACTAGTTTTATTTCAGTTAGCTACGACATGTAAATCTACATTCTGTAGGAGTAACTAAATCTCAAGTTTCTAGTTTCTCTATCCCAAGATTTTTTGTTTTTGTTATGTTGTTATTTTTGTATTTATTTTTGTATTTTTCACCACCCATTACATCTTTTTTTTTTTTTTTTGCTTTGCATGTAAACATTTTCAGTAGATGTATCAGTATGTATATTTCAGAATGGATAGATAGATGATAGATAGATAATCTTTGAAGAAATATAATCTAACTATACAAGTATAGGCACTGCTGGGTCACTATGTGCCTCTTAAAAGATAGTTAATTTTAAAGGCTGTCAATGTTTTCATACACTAAATATTTGTAAATTAATCTTGTGCATAATGGAAAATAATCCCAAACTTAAGTTTCATTTTATTAAATAATGTTAATCCCCACAAATTTTTACAAACAGGCCAATTATTATACTAATTATATAAATGTGACCTTTAATAGGTATCATTCTGCAGTAGTATATTATTGTTTGAGAAATGCATGTTTTTCCAATAATTTATTTATTCAAACAGAATTTTGAAGGCAGTATTTTATGATCCCAATGTAACCTTCATTATATCAAAACAATAGATGTTTATTTCAATTGATTATAAAAGGAATCTTCTGTTGTTTACTGGTAGAAGTTACAATATTTGTAAGTCATCCAAATTACAAAATGTTTTTATGTTTTATTTTATTTATTTATTTATTTATTTATTTATTTATTTATTTTTGAGACAGAGTTTTGCTTTCATTGCTCAGGCTGGAGTGCAATGGTGTGATCTCAGCTCACTACAATGCAACCTCTACCTCCTGGGTTCAAGTGATTCTCCTGCCTCCACCTCCCAAATAGCTGGAATTAGAGGCATTCGCCACCATGCATGGCTAATTTTGTATTTTTAGTTGAGACAGGTTTCTCCATATTGGTTAGGCTGGTCTTGAACTCTCGACCTCAGGTGATCCATCCATATTGGCCTCCCAAAGTGCTGGGATTACAGGTGTGAGCCACCACGCCCAGCCCAAAATGTTTTATTTTAATGAAACACAATTATTAAGTCTTTACTAGGCTGTAGGATATTTTTACCCATAATCATACATGTATTTTAGCTAATTATTTTGTTGTGTATTATTTTAGAATGTTACATGTATATTTCCTTGCAGTGAAGCTTATTTAAATCACTCTCCTTCTTATACAAAACTTTTACTAATGTATAATATGTATAAACTACAGTGCACAGATATTACATATGCTATTTGGTAAACTGACATACACTGAACACACCTGGGGAAATCAGCATTCAGTCAAGAAACAAAATCACCACTTAAGTCCTATCCTTCTCTTTTTCAGTTATTATTTATCAACTTAATATAAATGAACCACATTTGTATTGGACACTCTGCAGGGTATACAATTTTTTCAACATAATCAGTCCTGACTTCTATCACCATGCATAACGCTAGCACTTTTTGTCTAATTTTGGATTTTATATAAATGGAATCATGCAGAATGTATTATTTGGGGTATTTTTACTTTTACTCACTATTTTATTTGTGTGATTCATTTATATTGTTGATTATAGGTATAGTTTGTTTATTCCCACTACTGTATAGTGTTCCATTGAATGACTTTAATGCAAGTTACTTACTCATTTTATAAATTCCAATTTGGGAATATTGAAGATAGTGTTGTTATCAACATCTGTATTGTTGCTACACAATGTGAAGCTTTATATGCTCACGTTTAGAAATTCTCCATATGAAAATGCTGTGTAAATTATGTATAATTTTAATTTTTTGACATATTGAGATACAGTTTAAAATGATTGCATCAACTACATTCTCACTAGTGATTTATAAGTATTAAAATTGTTCCTATTAAAATTCGTATTCTCTATCTTTTCCATTTTAACCATTCTGGGTTTTTTTTTAATCTCTTTCCATAGAAATAACAAAGATGTCTAAAACAATGCAGATGGCAGAAGCAGTTAGTAAATTCAAAATAGGTAACTTTTTAACTCAATGTTTAGTAAGATATCAAGGTGACTGAAAAAGCAAGAGTATGATATGGATATCTTTATGTTGGAAATCACGAGTGACCTGAAATAAAAAAGGTGGTGTTTATACTCATGACTTTCAATAAACCATCAAATTAAAGACCATATGAACACTTTTGTTGGTATTAAAATAATAATCAAAATTGAAGGAAAAACAACTTGTAACACAGAATCCAAAACATGTTGATTTTGCCTTTACCTCTTATGTTAAATTAGACCCCAAGAGTGAAGTCAATGTGAGACATGTAAAACATTTCCCAATCATAAAACAGAAAATATTTTCCAAGATATTCTTGGAAAACTAAAATTCAACTTGAAAATTTTATAGCCTGCGGAAAAATGTCCAAATACAACTGTGTATTACTTATATTAAATTAATTAAGACAATCTTTTTATATAAAATATATATTAAGATTCTTTTAGAAACTCATTAAAAGACCACAAAAAATTCTAAAACTATAATTGAAACTATTCCTTTCATTTTCTAGTGTGATTAATCCATTTTATTTGACGTATTTTCTGTAGATTGGGATATAGAATAAACACAAACTTTATAAAGTCATTCAGCATGAGACAAGATTTCTCTTCATTTATTAGCAAATGAGTTACAGAAGTCATGAATGATCTAAATTACAAGATATGGTCTCATATAAACACAATATTTGATTAATAAAATTTTGACTATTAAGATACTAGAGTAAAATTTTTACTACATGTATTAAGAGAGCTTCTGGCAAGTTTTTATGAAAATAATTCAAACTTGTTCCTACAAGTTGCTTCATTGTATATTATGGAAATAAAATTGTAGTTCAGTATTTAAGTAATTAAATTTCAAACATTCTGTGTTCCATAATTTCATTAATATTTAGTCAGAATTCATTATATTCAAGCTACTGTGCAAAGTATTACTCATAGGAAGGATACTCTTTGCTGAGGAAATAATACTAATTTTGTGAAGAATATTCAATGTACCTGAAACAATTGGCCTTTTATGTACTTAATGTCAATTTCCATTGCTCTGATACATTTCACCCAAATCATTTAAAAGATGTGGATGTGTCAATCAATACTTTTTTGTACCCAATTATTTTATCTGTTTTAAAGATTGGAAATTATAGTGAGGAGTCACAGAAACACACTGAATGTTTCAAACTGTGGTCCAAAGCTATGAGGGAAGACATTATTCTTTTTCAGCAAAAATTTTAGGAGCATTGCAAGTAGCAAGAAGTATTTTATTAGCCCTTGTAGATTCAATAAAAGCATGTCAAGTGCTGGGTGTGGGAAGTTGTGATTCTGGTTTGTCCTTCTGGCTCCATTTAAACCCACCATTTGAAATCAATTTTCGTATTAATACCTTCTAAAACATAGATTTAAAAAAAGAAATAATTTTAAAGAAAAGTGGCTGATTCGTTTCACATCTTTAAAATAAATGATGAGAATTTTTATAATTATCTCGCATTTCTGCCCCAGTGTTTTCTCTGATAACATGTCCCATGTCAGGAGATTAAACTTTCATTGCTCACTTAGTTGACACTTTCATGGAAATTATTTGTAATTTAAAATACATAAATACTTTTTAATGGAGAGAAAATTATTTTGGCTACTAATTCTTATAAATAACTAAAGTACAATATATAGATGCGTGTGTGTGTGTGTGTGTGTGTGTGTGTGTGAAGGAAGGTGACACATTAGAAAACAAAATCTCTAAATAAAATATTCTTTTCTGAAAGAAAAATGACAACGTTTTGAAAATAATCAACTATTTTGGAAATAAGCAAAAAACAAAAGTGCATTTTATGCTTTTATTATTTATTCCCTTTGATCTAAATATTCTTTACCATTTTTGTAATTGAGATATCACAATTTGAAATTAGTGGTTGAAGAAATACATTATTAACCATTGAAATTGAAGAAATTTGGTAGTCCTATTTCAATAAAGTATGGTCATTATAACAAATATCTCCAATGTAGATTTCAGGCTTTCCTGGAGCTTAGAAAAAGCTTTGGTAGGTAAACATGAAATGAAATCTGATCTGAAGGCAGTTAGAGTCTTGTCTGACCTTTCCCACAGGTCAGTGATAATTATTAAAGAATTAAGCCATTGTTTTATAACAAAGAATTATCTTACAAATGCAAATTTCCTGCATCTGTTCTGGTGGTTTAACTTTAAACTATTTATCAAGTACATTTTAATTTTCATATTTTTGAGCAATTTTTATTGTCATAATTTTGTCTGCCTGTGATTTTCTTTTCCTTTTCTTAATTGACACATAATAATTATACATATTTATGACATATAATGTGATGTTCCAACACATGTATATATTGTGTAATAAGTCATGGTATTTAGCATATTGATCACCTCATATATTTATCATTTCTTTCATTTATCAGAGTCCTCTCTTCTACTATTTTGCAATATACAACACAATATTTTAACCATAGTCACCCTTGTATGCAATAGAATATTAGAATTTATTTCCTCTAACTGCAAGTTTGTACTTTTTGACAAATATTTTCCTATTTCCCTCCTCCCCTACTCTCCTCAGCCTCTAGTATCCACTAGTCTATTCTCTACCTTTACAAAATAAACTTCCTTAAATTCTACATATGAGTGAGATCATGCAGTATTTGTCTTTCTATGCCTGGCTTAGTTCACTTAACATAATGTTTTCCAGGTTTGTCCATGTTGTGGCAAATGACAGGACTTCATTAGGTTTTGTAACTGAATAGTCCTCCACTGTGAATATATAGCACATTTTCTTTATCTGTTTGTCTGTTAATAAACACTTAGGTTGATTCTATATCTTGGCTATTGTGAATAGTGCTGCCATAAACATGGAAGTGCAGGCATCTCTCCAACATTCTGCTTTCATTTCCTTGTGACATCTACTCAGTAGTGGGATTGTTAGATCATATGGTCTTTTTTAATTTGTTTAGGAACCTCTGCATTGTTTTCCATAATGGCTGCACTAATTTTCCCCACCAGCAATGTATAAAGGTTCCTCTTTGTCCACATATACAGCAGAATTAATTATTTTTTATCTTTTTGATAATAACTATTCCATTTGGAGTGATGTGATATCATTATGGTTTTGATTTGCATTTCCCTGATGACTAGTGATGTCAAGCATTTTTTCATATGCCTGTAGGCCACCTGTATATCTTTTTTGAGAAATGTCTATTCATTTCTTTTACCCCAACTTCAAATTGGGTTATTTGTTTTGATTTTTTTTCTACTATGGAATTGAGTTTCTTGTATATCCTGAATATTAACCTCTCATCAGATTTATGATTTGTATACAATCTATTTCACATCATATGATTTGCATAAAATCTATTCTTACCTACCAAAACTTTCATTTTTTCATTATATCCTTGAACATAGTAAGCACAGTTATTCAAAAGACTGTTATAGTTAGCTTTAAAATGGGGATATTCTGTTATTCTCTTTCTACAATTTGTTATTCCTTAATTTTTTATTCTGTTTTACCTTAATTTTATTATTTTATTCAGTTTTATTCTGTTTTACCTTAATTTTATTATTTCCATATATATATACCTGGCTATACTCTATTTTACACCAGTAATTGTGTTTGCAAAATTGTTTGTAGAATTAAAATGCAAATGAGGGTGATGTTCTTTTCCTCCAGAGAGGATTTGCTTTGACTTCAGCCAGGCAATAGCAATCTGGGATTACTTCACTTTCATTTCATGGATTGAAAAGACTCAAATATGAATGGCATTTTCTGCCAGGACCTACATAATAAGATTTCTACTTACTCATAATTGTTATCCATTCATTGTCTTCCATACTCTAATTTCTGCCACCCTAGCTTTAAGAGACTATCAAAGTACAATCAGCATTTTAGCCCATAAGATATCCCTGTGAAATAGTCAGATGCCCTCAAAGGAAAATCAGCCCCAAATACTAGGCTCATTTTTATGAATATATCTGTTTTTTTTTTCTCAAATCATGACCCGTTCCATTTTGCTATATTTTAACTTATAAAATGCCTTCAAGAAAATTTGTTTTTATATTTTGCATGACTTTTCTACTTTTCCTCAGTGAGTGAGTTGGTCTGAAACATTAATTTCAGCTTGTTAGTTCCACCCACTGGGACAGACGAAAATGATTAAGGAAAGCCAGCAGTTATGTATATAACTGATATTTACCTATCTATTTATATGCAGATAAATACACTTTATATAATATATGTTTTAAAACAAATAGATCAAAAATATCTTGGAAGAGTTAGAAACTGTGCAAGAAAAAAATGAAAGGGCAAGTAACATTTCTAGAAAGCCATGACAGTACTATAATAAAACTGCATTCAAGAAACAAACAAATAAGAACATAACTGTTTAAAATCAAATTTATAGTAACAAATTAAAACCTAATTGAAACTGTGAGAGATGAAGTTGAAATATTTTCCCAGAGAGATAGCAAAAGACAATAGAAAACAGGGAAAAGCTGGTAAGCAAATTAGAGAATTGATCCATATGAAAAACATTAAAAATAGATCTTGAATATGGAGAGGGCAAAATCATAATAATTCAACTTCTGTTTTTAGACCAGAGAGACAAAATGCCAGAAAGAGCTTCACTTTTAAATTTACAAGAAAAACTAGACAGACTGCAAATAAACAGCTTCTCTTGAATCTATCAGAAAACAGAGCACACAGGGCAAACAAACAACGTGAAGTTGGGAAGTGAGTCATGGAAAGCACCTGAATGCAAAAACAGGCAGTGAGCATTTGCTTATCTTGGACAAATGCCAATGCATGACATACAAGCCAAAAAGTAGTTTCAAGTGGAAATTATTAATGAATTGCAAAAGACCAAGTATTGGCTAAGTTTAAAGTATAAAACCACTGGGAAAGGTAGTCATGGCAGGGTTCTTAAAGAAAAAAGGTAGTCTAGCAGGCTTTTTTCTTTAAGAACTCTCTCCCAGCCCCTTCCCAGATGTGCACAGGGAAGATGAAGAAGTATCCTCTGAAAGCTTTTGCCATAGTGTTGACTGGAGAGTGGAATAAGTTACTCCTAAAATTCTATCTAGATCCACTATTGTATCTTCCCTAGTCTGTAGGGAAGAGTTCATTAAAACACAAAGCTTGAAGGCACTAGTGGAAACACACTGCCACTTGAGGAGGGGAACAGAGGAAGAAGAAATTAAACTGTACTTTTTGAAGAGAAACACAGATGCATGTTATACCCAGGATTTCATCTGAAGGAGGAGCCAAAACACTTAGGAAGATGCAATACTCCCGAGATTCACTTTTTCAGTGCCTTCATAAGACTAAGACTGAAATAGAACATCAGAAAATGCATCCCCCAGCTCACAAAATCACACTGAAGTATCAAAAAATCAAATCAAAGCAGCAATGGAATACAGCGGAAAAGTACTGCAAGGAACAGATTACTCCAGGGACTAGCACAGAGTTCAGACAAAACCTAAGTGGCAGAGACAAAAAGCAAGACACACACACACACACACACACACACACACACACACACATACAGATATCAGACTATACTGGCCTATACAACATGCCAAACTTTCAGCTAAATATCATAAGGCATAAAAAGGTGAGAGTAAATATAATATTAAAATACAAGGCATTATAAGAATCAGGCTTATATGTAAGACATGTGATAGGAATAAGAAAAATAGTTTAAAATAACTATAAGAGGTTAAAGACTCGAAAAAAACAACACGCAAGATCAAATAGATTATTTTAGAAGAGATATGTAAACTAATAACAAATCAAGTAAAAATGTTAGAAATTAGAAACACAGTAGCAGACAGGAAGAAATCTCAGAGACCGCTGTAAAGAGTACAAAAATTGCCAAAACTTGGCATATGTTAATCAAGCTTTTGTAAAACAGACTGTGAGAAAATCTTAAACATAGCCAGAGGGGAAAATTATATGCTACATTCCAAATAACAAGGATAAGAATTTCAACAGATTTTTTGTATGAAATCATGAAAGCAAGAGGACAATAGAAAGAGTATTTTACAGTGTTGAAAGTTAAAATGAAACAAAAACAAAAACAGAATTTTATACCCAGTAAAAATACCCCTTAAAAGGAAAAGAGGAGTATTTTTAAGACTTAGAACAAAACATAAGAAATCTCATTAATAGAAGATGTATTCTATGAGAAATGTTACAAGAAGGTTTTCAGATAGAAAAAAATAGGATGTAGACCAGAAGTTTGAATATATACAAAGATAAGATCATTGGAAATGGAATAAATAAAAGTAAAATAAAATATCTTGTTATTTTTATACTTTTAAAGGCAACCGATTAAAGAAACAATAATAACAGTATGCTCTGTGTATAGCCTATACAGAAGGGAAATGTCACAGGGGTAGGAGAAGATTTGAGAAGATACTGTGAAAATCTCCATATACTATATGTAAAGTAGTATAATATTATCTGAAAGTGACCTTAGATGATTTAAACATGTATATTTTGTATCCTGGGGCAATCACTAAAAAGAAAAAGAAAGAGGTATAAGTGAGGACTATAAAATGAAATTATAAATATACAATTTTATATTTGGAGAAGGTAGAAAAAATTTGTATTTATAAAAACCAAATGCAATTAACTGGCCAGATGGTAGAGTTTGATCTATGTTGATAATTAATTTTGATATGAAAATATAAATACATCAAGTGTCAGGTTGGACACAAAATCAAAACTCAACTGTAAGCTTGTATGCTATCAGAGGCTAGGGAGACATGAAAGCTGAAAGCCATGTGGTATCTTGGTTTGGTTCCTGGAACAGAGAAAGGGCCCATTAAAAATGAATTGCATATGGATAAAAAATAAGCTAAAAAAGACAAAAGTTCATTATTTGTATAATGGCAATTACAAAGAAAGTTAGGAAACATTTTTGCTTTATATGACAAAGTCATATAATCATTTTTACTTTAGTTTATTTGAATATATAAATTTAATAAAAATTAAATTAGCAATATTAGAGAAGCAGAATGTCAGAAATGATTGAATGAGGAGCTCTGAAACCTTTTCCCCCCCCAAAAGTTATTAAACTGAATAAAATTTTCAAAAAATAACCATTCTGGGACTCTGGATGTTAATAAGTGGCATATAAAAATTTAAGAAGCACTTATGCAAGAAAACTTGTTAGAAGGGTGGAAGTGTGCAATGTTTTAAATTGGGGCTGCTCACATCCCCTCTCACTCACCTCCACCTCCTTTGTGCAGTGGTTCTACCACAGTAGGGGTAGGCCAGGAGGATCTGTAACTAGCCAGTCAGAGAGACTGATCTGATTTGGTGGGAGCTTGGGGGAAAAACAAACAAACAAACCTTTTTCCAGGACATTGATGAAAATGATGGTGATTTCAGTGAGAAACAATCAGGGAATGCAAATATTGCAGGTAACTTGAAGACAAGATACTGATTGAGGCCAGAAACCAAACACAGGCCATCCAGAAATGAAAAAGGGAGGCACACAGCATAAGACAGCTATTGTAGATGGTGATGGTTAGGTTTATTTGTCAACTTGACTAGGCCATGATATCTAATTATGTAACCAAACACTAAGCTAAACACAATGTTGCTGTGAAGTTATTTTATAGATGTGGTTAACATCTACAACCAACTAACTTTAAGAAAAGCAGTAAACAGCAGAATTCTCAGAGAATAAAATGAAAATCTGCCTTAAGATCATGGCATTTACTCCTATTGGAGTTTCCAGCCTGTTCCTAGCCTGCCCTACAGTTTTTGGACCTGTCAGTCCCCACAATTATATGAACTTATTCTTTAAAAGTGTGCGTGTGTATAGTGTGTGTTGTGTGTGTATGTATATATATACACATATATGTATGTATATGAGGGCAGAACACACGTTGGCCCCCTCCAAATCTCATGCTGAAATTTAATCTCCAATGTGGCAGTATAGAGAGGTGATCCCTTAAGAGGTGATTGGATCATGAGGGTTCTGCCCTTGTGAGTGGATTAATTCATTCATGGGTCACTGGCTTAATGGGTTATCATGGAAGGGGAACTAGTGGCTTTATAAGAAGAGAAAAAGTGACCTGGCTAGCATGTTAGCGTGCTCAACCTCCTTGCCATGTGGTGCTTTGCATTACCTTGAAATGTCACATAGAGTCCCCACCAGCAAGAAGGCCCTCACCAGATTCACCACCTGGGCATTGGACTTCACAGCCTCTAAAACTGTAAAAAATAAATGTCTTTATAAATTACCCAGTTTCACTTATTTTGTTATAAGCAACAGAAAATGGACTAAGACAATAACAGAAAGCAGAAACACAACACTAGCTTAGAATAGGGAATAATAATTCATAGTTACTATAATATTTCATATTAAGTGATCAGATTTCAAAACCCAGTGCTATACAGAAAGAAATAGAGATGTATGATAGTACACAGAAAATAAAAAGCAATCAATAGAAACTGTTCCTGAAGGGCTCCAGATGTATGTAGTACATCACAGAAAGATATCAAAGCAGCTCTTATAAATATATTTAAAAGCCTCAGAATCCTTATCAAAAGAGGTAAAGATAAGTATGATGTCAATAGATAATCAGAAGATAGAAATAAAGAGATAGATAAAATAATCAAATGGAAATTCTGAACCTTAGATGTTCAATAACTAAAATTTAAAAATATACTAGAAAGGCTCAATGGGTGATTAGAAATGGCAGAAAGAAGAATTCAGAGGATATGAAAGGGTGTGTGTGTGTGTATGTGTGTGTGTGTGTGTGTGCGTGTGTAGAAATGCACATACCAAAGAAAAAAATCAAAGGAATAAATATTAATAAAAATGAATAGAACCTTAGTGGCTGGTAAAATACCATCCAACATACCAACACATGCGTAAAGAGAGTCCTGGAAGGAGAGAGGATAAAGGGACAGAAAAATAACGAATAAATAGTGGCAACATTTCCTCAATTTAATGAAAAACATTAATCTGCACATTCAAAAGGATGCAAATTATAATCCTGAAATCATAGTATAAGATAAAAATATTTTACTAGAAGTAAATAGAGACATTTTATAAAGACAATGAGATGAACTTATTAGGAATTTATAATTTTTGTAAACATACATATTTATATATACACTCAATAAATGACCTCAAAATAATATGTGGCAACACCTGGCAGAATTTAAAGAAAAAATAGCTAATTGAACAATAATATTTGGGTACTTAAATAACTCATTCTCAGTAATACAGAAAATAACTTGATAGAAAATAGAAAGGAAACAGAACACTTTGGCAACACTATCAGCCAACTTGACTTAATGACATTGCACCCAACAAGAGCAGAATGAACATTCTGTTCAAGTGCTTAGGAAATATTTGTTGATAATAGGCCATTTTTAGGATTATAAGACAAGTTTCAATGCATGCATGTAAATGGATTGAAAGTCATTTAAAAATTGTTTTCACTATAACCAAATTAAATTAGAGATCAACAGCAAAAAAAAAAAAAATCTTCAAATATTCACAGATTAAATAACATGCTTCTAAATGACCCATGAACCCAGAGAATTCATAAGAGAGGTTAGAAAATGTTTTTATCTTAGTGAAAATAAACATATCAAAATGTAAGGAATGTAGTTAAACCAGTGCTCAGCAGGAAAGTTTGGCCTTAAACATCTTATCTTAGTTCTCTATTTGCTGCTTTAACAAAATATCTGAGAGTGGGTAATTTATAAAGATTAGTTGATTTTCTCACAGTTCTGGGCACTGGGAAGTCCAAAATCATGGGGCTGACAGATTAGGTGTCTGGGGAGGGATGTTCTCTGCTTTCAAAATGGTGCCTTGTTTCTGTGTCCTCACATGTTAGAAGAGGTAAACATTGTGCTCTCACATGGCAGAAGGACAAAAAAGAGCAAAGGAAATAAATATTGAAGCAATGGAAGGGACAGAAAGGCAGAGGAAAATCAAATAGCTCTCTAAAGGCTTTTTTATAAGGTCATTAATAATTTCTTAATAATTTCCCCCAAAAGGCCCCCTTCTAATACCATGGCTGTGATGGTTAAGTTTTTTTATTGCATTTTAGGTTTTGGGGTACATGTGAAGAACATGCAAGATTGTTGCATAGGTACACACATGGCAGTGTGATTTGCTGCCTTCCTCCCCATCACCTATATCTGGCATTTCTCCCCCATGCTATCTCTCCCCAACTCCCAACCCCAACTGTCCCTTCCCTACTTCCCCAAAGTTTTAACATGAATTTTGAAGCAGCACAAACATTTAAATCATAACATGCCTCATTAGAAAACAAACAAACAAAAAAGATCTCAAATCAATAACCTAGGCTTCCAAATTAGAAAATATGAAAAGAAGACCAAACAAAACCTAAAGTAAAAAGGAAGTAAATAATATCAGAGTGAAATCAAATATATGGAAAACAGAAAACAATAGAGAAAATCAATAAAATTAAAAGTAACTTTTTAAATATAAATATGGTTAAATATCTAAAACGATGAAGGATAGAAAAAGAAAGAAATTAACCAAACTGCAAAATAGAAGATTTCATTACAAACCTTATAGAAATTAAAATAATAAAAGGCACTATTATAAACAAATGACATAACTTAAAAGAATTGAAAAAATTTTTCAGAAAGACAAAATTATCAAAAGCAACTCAATAAATACCTAAATTTCACCAATATAAAAGTAACTATAATTAAAAATCCATCCCAGACCCAAATAAATTTGCTAGTGAATTTTATCAATCATTTAACGAAGTAATACCAAACCCCTTAAACTCTTCCAGAAAATAGAATAATGAATCTTTCCTAAGTCATTCAATAAAGCTTGTATTGTGGTGATACCATTCACAGAGAGACACATTACTATTTATTTTAAGAATATTCAAAACAGGTCAAATATTCTAACAAAATTAGCACTAATTTATTAGAAGTAAATAAATGAGAGACTGAGTGACATTTTAGATGTTGTTGGAGCATTAATGAATCAGAGCGGTGAGGTTATTTTATTAGAAAAGTCAGTATGAGGGTATTATTGTCCATTTGATGCTATTACATTGTATGTTGTCATTGCTTATTAGTATAACGCTTTTCATTATTTTAAGAAGGTAATGGCACAGCTTTATTCTTTGTTGGACCCAAACAAAATAATGAATACAGATAAAGTAGTAGCATGTGTTTAAAGAAATAATTATTTTAGTGCTCAGTTGATGTCATGCACAATTTATCACTGATTACTGGGGAAGGTACAAGTAAAACTTTGTTTCTGTGAATATTGGTTCTACATGTATGACTCACTGAGGAGATGACAGAAGGAAAATTTTGAATTAGTTTGAATTATATTTTAATATTTTGAAAAATTGTTGTGGTCTTTATGTTTCATTGAAGCCAGGTGCAGTCAAGACAATTTGGAAATTGTTAATCTCTCAAGAAGCCAAACAATATGTGGTCAGTATATTTAGTTATTTCCCCCTTCAGGTAGAATTAACTATTTGCCTATATAAGCATGGAAGATATAGGATTAAGGATCTGTTAACAAAAAAGTGCATTTGTTGAGCTCAAGTAGTGAGCTTTTATTATAAGCTTAATAAAGTGTTTTATTGTGCATTAGTCATACTTTATGTATATATTAGTTTGAAGCATATGAAATCTTAGTTTTTATATATATAAAATAAAGAGAATATTGTCCACTCCCAATGATTTAACTTAATTGTATACTCACTATATAAAATATGAAAGAAAATAACCAAGTTGAATTTATTTTAAAGTGAAAATTGATGTTAATATGTTTTTGTTTTTCCTTTAATTTAAAAATACAGAAGTCTCAGTATAACCAAATATTTAGCAAAATATATGTCTCCACAAAGAAGCATATAAGACAATTTTATTTTTGTATTCTTTGTGAATAATTTTTAGTGTCAGTGCAGAGAATATCACATTTAATTAAAAATAAGTAAACAGACGTCGGGCGCAGTGGCTCATTCCTATAATCCCAGCACTTTAGGAGGCCAAGGCAGGTGGGTCACTTACGTCAGGAGTTCGAGATTAGCCTGGCCAACATGGTGAAACCCCCATTTCTACAAAAAGCACAAAAATTAGCTGGGCATGGTGGTAGGTGCCTGTAATCCCAACTACTTGGGAGGCTGAGGCAGGAGAATCACTTGAACTGGGAGGTGGAGGGCCGGGTTCTTGCCACTGCACTTCAGCCTGAGCTACAGGGTGAAACTCTGTCTCAAAAAAAAAAAAAAAAAGAAAAAAATATAAGTAAACAATAATTATTCTTTAAGGTAACTCATTTAAAAGTCATTTGATTGGAAATATTTTTTATTAATATTCTAGTATTAGTATCCTTAAAGAACAAGAAAAAGTATGAAGAAGATAAGAAAAAGCAATCAACAGAAAAAATAAAATACTTTAGCAACCATTCCAGATAATAGGATATGAATTTGTTATATTACCATCTGGACATGCCAAGAGTAAATATTAAAATCACGTGAAGATGAAAACTAACATTAATTTAATACATAGAATTTCATAAAATTCCTCCTATGCATATATACTAATTTTTATGTACCTTTTAGAAGTCTTTTTCCTTTAGTAGTCCTATTCTTTCAAGAATAAAATTTTTCTTTATTGATAATATTGAGAGAAGATGACACTGTGGATGTTTAAATGTCAAAATGGTTCAAGTTTCAAGGGAATCTTTTAAGGTGATTTATTGAGAATAAAATTGAACATGTAACATAATTGCAAAAAATTATTACAGAGATATAGAAACAACTAGAAAACAACATTTTTAAAACTCTTCATTAATATCCACACAAGAAGCAATTTAATGAAGGGACCATTAAAATATAAGAAAATACATATTTCCTGTAAGAGAAAGAAAGTTGATGAGACAGAGCCAAGACTAATTCTTGGAACATAAATGATTTCTTCATTGGCTCCTTTTTGACATCTTGCCTTCTATCGATTCTGTACACAGCTGTGATCTATGGCACAAAAGAGCAGGAAGTGAGCCTTAGTGAATGTGAATAAGGATGTTTCTTTTGGTTACAAGTACAGGAAAGAGTAAGATGTCAGTTACCTCTGAGATGAGGAAGAATGCCAGTTGAATAATTTCATGGACTCCTTTTGTGTCCAAAAGGCTTCATATCATGCTTTTCTATATCACTTGAGGGAAACCAAGAGGCAGATTAAACTTTGTCAAATTTTCTTTTTGAACAGCTATATTACTGTTCATTTGAAACTCCAGATTGCACCGTGATATACATAGATGACTTTAGACTTTTTAAGGCAAAAAGGTTCCTTCACTTATTTTGAAAGATCCCATTATAACCCCTGTAAAAACAGTTCAAGTCCTGAAGCATGAAATTTGATTGCCAACTCATCTACTTTCATTGCTCCCTACACAGTATCATGATAATGTATCCTTGAATTTTATTGAGAGATTTATTTCCACTACAGATTAAAAACCAGTCATTCCCTTCAGAAATACATTTGCCACTATATTTTTATATTAGAGAGAACTTTGTTAATAGCATTTAATGTGGCTGCATCTGGGTACAAGTTTGTTTATGCATTTGGAAACCAGGAATACCACAATGATACTTTCTGGCATTTGTAAACTCCACAGAACACAGAGCTATTTGCAGAATTATTCAGCATCCAAAAGACACACATGAATATCATATTTGTGCAGCAAAAATGGATCCATTCTATTATGTCCACATCAATAGATCCGCTAGTCCCAGTTCCAAAAATCTAAGTTTGGAGATGCAAATTCGAATGTATGTGGGACTAAGACGCCTCCCTTCCTAACTAGAAGAAAACAATATTTTTTTTCCAAGCATTAGAACTGAAGCCATTATTAATGGTGTCCACCCTCAGCATATTTAACTACCCTTAATTTGCAACAGAAGAGATTGGTATTTATCCTCAGGAAGAGATGGAAAACCTCTAATGCTGGAGTGCCTAGTACTGGAATAAAACAAACAAACTAAATAAAACCATGTGTATTAAAAAGGAAGATTTATGGGCAATATGATCTTGTATGTAGAAAATTTTGTGAAGTTATGAAAAGATACTAGACTTACAACAATTTTAGCAAGGTTGCAGTATTCAAAGTAAATATATAAAAAACAATTGTAGCTATAATCTCTAGAAATGAACAATTCAAAAATAAAATTAAGTAAAAACAATTCATTTCCAATTGCATCAAAAAGTATGAAATAAGAATAAATATGACAAAAATTGTGAAAGACCTGTACCTTACAAATTACAAAACATTGCTGATGCAAATTAATAAAAAAAAAACAAAGGCAAAGTTATCACATGTATCATAGATTAGAAAACTCAACATTATTAAAATAACAATTCTCAAATTTATCTGTAGATTTACTGCTACACAATTGCAAAATCACAGAGGATTTTTTTTTTGTAGAAACTGACAAGTTAATTTTAGATATATTTCAAAATACAAATGACCTACGTGTTAAAGTAAATATGGAAAACCTAATTTGAAGGACTTATGTTTTATAATTTCAGATTTCCTAATGAGCAATTGTAATTAATATGGTATGGTATTTTCATAAAGATGGACGAATGGATTAATAGACCACAATTCAGCTGACCCACATATGGCTAATTGATTTTTGTCAAAGATGTCAAAGTAGCTCACTGGGAAAATGATAGCCTTTCAAGAAGTAAAGCTGGAATATTATTTGGTCATAGTGACACAGTTGCCATTGGACACATCTGAGAAAAAGAAAACATAAATTAGAAAATGTAAGATCTGTGATAAAGACAAAAGTAAACATTTTTGAATCCTGCTATTATAAATGGCACAGAAAGATTGCTAGTAACAAATTGAAAGAACGTTGAATCAAAGACTTTTAGAAGGTGACATGTTGTGAAGCTCTTTGCACTTCTTTGATGCTTCAAAGGAATATTATAAAAAGCAAGTAAATATAGATTAAGAGAAATAGTAAATCTGGAGTTTAAATATAAACAGAATAATGAAGCATGTTGCAATCAATTGTAAAGTTATTAGGAACAAAATCAACTTGTATCATACATTGTCCAGATTCACAGCTTCTTTTAGTTATTTTAAACATGTACTTTGCTAGCTCAGAGCCTACTGTTATATTCTTGAGTAGTTATTTTGTTCACCATGCCTGTGTGTTTTTTGTAGTTTGATAAAGATTTTTTAAGTACATGAAGGATCCTCATTAGCTCCAGTAAAAAAAAACAACAACAAAAAACACATCTCCCTCTTATTTTCTAAGATAATTTCACAGTATACAGAGACTTTATATGTTTTCATTGTATGCAATATATTTGATGAGGAGAAAGAAGATATAAATTACAAGAAAGTATAACTCTTAATAAAAAATCTGGAGATAACAGATGCTGGAGAGGATGTGGAGAAATAGGAACGCTTTTACACTGTTGATGAAAGTGTAAATTAGTTCAACCATCATGAAAGACAGTGTGGCGATTCCCCAAGGATCTAGAAATAGAAATACTATTTGACCCAGCAATCCCATTACTGGGTATATACCCAGATGATTATAAATCATTCTATTATAAAGATACATGCACAGGTATGTTCATTATGGCACTGTTTACAATGTCAAGGACTTGGAACCAACCCAAGTGCCCATCAATGATAGACTGGATAAAAAAAATGTGGCACATATATACCATGGAATACTATGCAGCCAAAAAAAAAAGGGATGAGTTCATGTCCTTTACAGGGACTTGGATGAATCTAGAAACCATCATTCTCAGCAAACAGACACAAGAACAGAAAACCAAACACCACATGTTCTCACTCATAAGTGGGTGTTGAACAATGAGAACACATGGACACAGGGAGGGGAACATCACACACTGGGGCCTGTTGAGGGGATGGGGGGACTGGGGAGGGATAACATTAGGAGAAATACCTAATGTAGGTGACAGAAGGATGAATGCAGCAAACTACCATGGCATGTGTATACCTATGTAATAATCCTGTATGACTTGCACATGTATCCCAGAATTTAAAGTATAATAAAAAAACAGTAATTTCCCTGTGAACCCCAAATAGCTGAGGCAGGTCTCAGTTAATTTGGAAAACTAATTTTGCCAAGGTTAATGATGTGCACCCAGGTCACAGTCTCAGGAGGTCCTGACAACATGTGCCCAAGGTGGTCAGAGCACAGTTTGGTTTTATACATTTTAGGGAATCATGAGACATCAATCAACATATGGGAGGTGAACATTGGTTTGTTCCAGAAAGGTGGGACAATTTGAAGTGGGGGGGGGACTTCCAGGTTATAGGTAAATAAGAGACAAATGGTTGCCTTCTTTTGAATATCTGATTTTCGTCTCCAAAGGAGGCAACGAGATATGCATTTATCTCAGTGAGCAGAGGGATGACTTTGAATAGAATGGGAGGCAGGTTGGCCCTAAGCAGTGCCCAGCTTGACTTTTCCCTTTAGCTTAGTGATTTGGGGGCTCCAAGATTTAGTTTCCTTTTCTATCCTGTAACTATTTTAAAATGGCCACTGGCTGGTGGTTCTTAACATAGCTCCTCATAAAGTTTTGCTAAAATTCCTATAAGGACTAAGAAAATATAAAATCAAAAACACCTTAAGAGTGAAGAAATATCCACTTATAGAAAGATAGAGTACATATTTTTTTCCTATTTGTTTCACTATGTACAGCTAAAATGTCTGAACATTATGTATAAAACAAGCAAGAAAACTCCAAAAGGTAGCAAGAAGAAAACAGACCAACTAAGACTCCAAGACCTGAGGAGCAACATGGTAGTAGTCTTCCTAAATTATCTCTTTTGCCTTATGTATCTATGAACCCCAAAATATCTCAGACAGATCTCAATCAATTTAGAAAGTTTATTTTGCCACGGTTAAAGATACATGCATGACACAGCCTCAGGAGATCCTAACAACATGTGCCCAAGGTGGTTGGGACATAGTTTGGTTTTATACATTTTAGGGAGACGTAAAATAGCAATCAATATGATATGTGTAAGATGTACATTGGTTTGGTCCAGAAAGTGGTGACAACTCGAAGCCAGGGTTTCCAGGTCACAGGTAGTTCAGAGAACAAAATGTTACATTCTTTGGGTCTTTGATCATTGGCTCTTCACTGAATACAAAATTTACATGTGAGAGGGAGCACAGGAATAGTCACTTATGACTCAGTCTGGCTTAGTGAATTTGAATTTTTACAAAAACAATAAGGCAGAGGAAGAAATCATATACGCATTTGTCTCAGGTGAGCAGAGGGATGACTTTGTGTTCTGCCCCTTGTCCCACATTGGTGAAGATAAGCTATCAATCTACATTGCCAAGGTTAAATTCAATGTAACTATTTCAGGGTGGAGATCCAGAGGCCCACAAGGAATTTTCCTGTAGGCAAATTGTGAGGGAGGTATGTAGGTTTTTTATATTTGCAGCTATATTATTTAGGAACTAAGTGGGAGGCAGGTTTGCCTGATGCAGTTCTCAGCTTGACTTTTCCCCTTTGGCATAGTGATTTTGAGGTCCCTAGATTTACTTTCCTTTTACATATTCCACAGAAATTGTTGGAGAAACCAAAGACCTGGAGAAGCCAACAGTTGCAGACAACAACAACAAAAAACTCCCAGAAAAGCCTGGTCTCTTTAGTTGAAGAAATAGATAAAACGCAGCCTGACAAGTAAAGATCTTTTAAACAATAACTGCTGTACTCCAGATAAACACTTTAAAATATCCTCACCTAAAAAAATCAAGTATGGAGCCTAGGTTTCCACTGTCACCAGCTTGTAATGAGGTGACCCACACTGATTACAGAGTGGTGTCAGAGGAGGAAGAGTAGAGATCAAGAACATTCATCACCACTGAGTGGTAACAAGGACTCTCCCTTCACAGTGTATAGGTAGACAAGGTGGGCATCCTGGACATCTGCCCCACCCCTGAAGGTAGTGAGCCAGCCTCATCCTCACTGGGAGGTCTCACAGTAGGCCCAGTGAAAAGTCAGTATTTTCAACCTTATTTAACAGCAATGAGACCATCTTTCACTCCTGTAGTATCAGTGGAGGCCACATGAAGAATGATAATAAGGCACCCCTTATTCATGAGCCAAAGTGATATTAGTGAAGGCCAAGTGAAAAGCATGAGCTCTGATCCCATATCCAACAATAGCAAGGAGCCATCTCTCCTGGAGGCAACTGTCAATAGAAGCCAAATGGAAAACCTGGACTTATTTCCTCACTTGGCAGTAAGGAAGTGGTATTACACTTCCCTAGCTGGACCAGAGAAAGAAAGACTGCTAACGCACAAGATTTAAGTAGGATCCAGGGTCTCATATCATGTTACTCAAAATGTTTAGCTTTTCATAAAAAATCTTTCATTATTCTACTCACCAAGAAGATTTCTAATTCCTAAACAGAAGACAATCAATAGAAGCTAATGCTTAGGTGAAATAGATAGTAGAATTATCTTAAAAGGATTCAGTAGCAGTCATCATAAAAAGGCTTCTGTGAACAATTACGACATTCTTCAAATAAATGAGAAAAACGAAAATTTCATCCAAAAATGAAAGATAGAATAATCAAATGGGAATTATAGCACTGAAAAAATACAATAACTGAAAATTTTAAAAACTCACCGAGTGGGCACAACAGCAGAATGGAGAAGACAAAAGTGAGTCAGTGAACTTGATGGTAAAGCAATAGAAATAATACAATGAGAATGACATTGGAAGCAAAAATACAAGTAAATACAGTAAGCTTTTCTTCTCTTCTTGAGTTTCCTAAATTATATTTGGCAGATGAAGCAAAAGTCATAAAAAGTTTCAAATGAATTATAAATAAAAATATGAGTAAATACAGTAGGTTTTCCTTCTCTTGAGTCTTCTAAATTATATTTAGCAGATGAAGCAAAAACCGTAAAATATGTATGATATGGTTCTAAATGTACATAGGGAACATTTTTAGACAATTCTATTATAAGTGGTGGAGGTTAAAGGCATGTAAAGGGAGATAACGTTCCTGTACATCATGTAAACTGGTAAGATGGTGAAAACAGAAGACTGTGGTAAGTCATGCATAGATAATACCTACAGCCATCACCATAAAGCAATTATAAAAAGAGAAGAAGAAAGTAGGAGAACCCTAGCTACCTGATTTCAAGGTTTACAGTATAGAGAATGTAATCATGACTGCAAGTATTGGTGAAAAATAGTCACATAAGTAAACAGAGCAATAGGGTGCCTATAAAAGGCCCAGACAAGTGTGGCCAACTGGCATTTGCAAAAGCGTGAAGAAGTTTAATGTTGGAAAAATAGTTTTGTTAACAAATAGTGCTGGAACAACTGTATAGCCATAAGCACAAAAATGAGCCCTGCCCTAAACCTCACACCTTATATAAAATTTAACTCAAATGGATCATATATTTTAATGTAAAATGTAAACTATGAGGCTTTTTAAAGATAACAGAGAAAAAATATCGTTGGGACCTAGGGTTTGTTGAAGAGTTATTAGGCACAAAACCAAATCCACCATCCACCAGAGGAAAGACTAAAAAATTAGATTTCATGAAAATTAAAGATGCCCTGTGAATGACCCTGTCAAGAGGATGCAAAGATAAGTTACAGACTAGGAGAAAATATTTGCAAACAACTTATCCAACAAAGGACCAGTATCTAGAAAATATAAAGAATTCTCAAAATACAACAGTGATGTACAAATGAAACAATCTGGCTGGAAATAGACCAAAGGCATGAAGAGATGCTTCAGTGAAATGGATATGTGGTTGGCAAATAAACACACGAAAATATGTTTGACACCTGTTATTAGAGAAGTACAAAGTAAGACAAGTTGTCACTATGTGCCTATTAGAACAGCTCAGATAAGGCATAGTGAAAATCCCCCATGCTGGAGAACATGGGGAGAGACTAGATCTCTCATACATTCTAAGTGGGAAGGTAGTGTTACAGTCAATCTGAGAAAAAAAATTGGCAATCTCTAAAAACACTAAATTTGTGATTATAGTGTCACCTAACAATTACAGTTCCAGACATTTATCTCAAATATATGAAAATATATGTTCACATAGAATCCCATTCATAAATGCTTACAGCAGTTTCATTCATTTTTGTTCGTTTGTTGTTTGTTTGAGACAGGGTTCTCACTCTGCTCACTCTGTTGCCTAGGCTGGAGTGCAGTGGTATAATCATGGCTCACTGTAGCCTTGAACTCCTGGGCTCAAGCGATACTCACATCTTAGCTTTTTGGGTATTTGGGACTTCAGGTGTGCACCACCACGCCTGGCTAATATTTTACATTTTGTAGAGATGGTTTCTCACTATGTTGCCTAGGCAGGTCTTGAACTTAAGCAGTCATCCCGCCTCAGCCTCCCAAAGTGCTGGGATTAAAGCATGATTCACCACAACTGGCAAGCAGTTTTATTTGTAATAGCTCAAAACTAGGAACAATGTAAATGTCCTTCAGTGGGGAAAAGGTTGAAATATAGTACATCCGTACCATTAAATACTATTCTGCAATAAACAAGAATGAATCTATGCAAGAATTGGGATAAATCTTAAGGACATTACACTGTGTGAAAAAAGTCTCAAAAGATTATATATTTTATTATTCATATATATAAAACTCTAAAAATGTTCCAATTATAGAGATAGAGAACAAATTAGTAATTGCCAGGGATTTAAGATAATGGGGAGAGTGTGCCTTTAAGTAAATAGCACAAAGGAGGCCTTTCTGTGATATAATTTTTTAGTATCTTAATTGTAGTGGTGGTTACACAAATCTACACACGTAGTGAATTGACATGGAACTCTATACACACATTATACCAATGTCAATTATCTGGTTTGGTATTGTGCCATAATAATATATAATGTAACCAGAGAGGAAATTGAGTGAAGAATACATAGGACCTTTGCACTGTCTTTGGTTCTTTCTATGAATATATAATTATTTCAAAATAAAAGTTTAAAAAATATTAAAGATTTGGGGTAACATATCACTTTTGAAGTCATAAAGGAATTATTTTTAATTGGGTAAGTGGAGATAAAGTAGAAAGAAACAATAATCCAGAGTTTTATTCATTTGCTACTTTATTCAATAACATTGGAATTATTTAGCAACAGTGGGGGATAACACTGTGAACTTTTCTTTCATTGTGACTCTGTACTCAAAGAACCTTGGAGTGCATAAGCCAGAAAATCTAACAACTGCCCTATTACTGTCTAGGGGATGCTAAGGATCCCCTCTCCATGGCTATTAACTTACACATGTTTCATATATGAAAGAAAGAAAAGCAATACCAGGGCAGAGCAGGAGGAGATGATGGCAGTAATCCACTAATATCAAAAAAAATGTTTCTATTATGCATTAAAGAGCGCTGTAGGTAACTATGGAAAATCAGTCATAGTAAATGCTTCAAATTTGTATGTCAGTTCAGAGAATCACAAAGCAAGACTGCAGATATGAAATGAAGCCATGTCTCTTCTGAATGAAAAAGAATCAATACAATGCATAAGAAAAAGTGTGTCATTGTTTTCTCGTTTTTTTTTTTTTTTTTTTTTTTTGCTTTTTTCTGTTTTCTGTCCAGTTTTAAAAAGGTACTGACCTGGGCTCAGGTTTTTGAATTTCTGCTCCACCACGTTTTTTTTTCTCTGAATTATCTGAAAACAGAAATTAAAATGCTTACTGTGAAACTTATTTGTAATTTTAACAATCATATATTCACACTGCTTCAAAAATAAGTTATAATCCAGTTTAGTGGGTTTTCTATTTCTAAATTGTAAAAGAACAAAAATTGTATGTATATATTACCTTTGAAAAATACTAAAACACAAAAAGTAATTATAAACTTCATAGTATTTTATTTTTAGTGGTTGGTAGTAGTGGTCTGTCTTCTTTGAGTCATTCAGTGTAACTCCTAGAAGTAACTACAATTGAACAATTTTTGTTACATATGTTTTTTTACATTTTACTGGAATATGTAATTTCAAATAAAATAATTTCTAGAATTCTGTTTAAAAATACATACTAAATGGTAGTCCTTACTAGAGATTCTTCAAAAGTTATGCTACTATTCCCATGAAGATTCACTCTAAAACTTATAGTAACTATTTTGGGTAAGATTAATCATACGTATGTATAGTCTTATATTTTAAAGAAATAAACATTCTTATCAATTTTTATTTTATATAGATGTGAATTGATATTTGGAATTTTTTATTCAGTTAGTAAAGATAACTTACCCCTTTCCTGTTTAGTGTGTGTAGATCTACCCATTTAATTTCAATGACTCTATGATTTTAATAATAGATACAACAATTTTTTATAGCCATTCCTCTTTTGATGGGCATTTAGCTTCCTTGTAAGGTATGCTAATAGGGTTATAATAAACATTCTAATACATTACTGTCACAGGATCCTTAGGGTGTCATGTTTCTAGTTGGGAACCTCTGTGGCCAGTAGCACCTTTGCCCAAGTTTTGCTTGGGCCCGCTGGGCTCATTCAACCCACTGCCCAGCAGGCCCACTCAGCTTGTGCTACTGGCCTATATCCAATGCCTGCAAAGGGCAAGACAGGTGCAGAGTGGTGAGGGATGTGTAAGCAAACACAGGGTCCAGACACTGCACACTGCCAGGTGTGCTGGCTGAGGTGGGGCAGACATTTCCAGGTGTTGGCTCCTGCAAGGCTACTGCTAGACCAGGCATATGGCAGGAGTCTTCCAGTGAGGGTGCCAGAGAATAGGAAACTTGGAGATGTCAGGAACTATGGAGCCCCAAAGGAAGTATCATAGCCCTGGCTTGGGGAGGTTTTAGGTTTGGGTTCCCCCGAAGAGCTGCAGCTCTTCCCTCCTTCTCACTTCTCTCCTTGTCACCTACAACGTGGCAAGTGAAGGTGAGGGGGTTTCAGCCCTGTTTGTGTTACAGTGCTTTCATTCCTGTATTCAGTGGTTCCCAAGTTCTTGTTCTGTGTCCAGTAAGAAAGAGGTATGCAGACAATGAGAGGGTGACCGAGGCAGAAAGGAGCTTCATTGAGCAACAGAACAGCTCTTAGGATACCTGAAGTGGGTAGATACTATCTGCAGACAGGTTGTCCCAAGTAGTGTCCAGCTCTTAGCAGACAGGAGACCCATTGGTAGCTCCTTTCCACAGCCAAGGCACCACAAAAAGTTGAGGAGACCCAAAGTGAGTGGTACCTTCCTGCCGCTGGTAGTACCAAAGTCTGGGTGATTCTGGCTGAGTCCAGGGTTTTTATGCACTCTGAAGGGAAGAAGTGCAAACTGATAGGTCCATCAGCAGCCATTGGCAAACCTGGAAAAAGCATGATAAGTTCTCACTCCAGGCTGTGGACTCTACCCAGAGCTGGCAGTCTGACCCCCCAAGCTTCAGGCTGTCCCCAGCTTGAAGGTGGGGTTTCAGTGCAGACCTGCCCCTTTCTGCCCAGGAACCTGTCTGCCTCACACCATCAACATGCCTTCCATGGCGCCCTGGCTGTTTGTGCCAAAAGATTCCTATAGGTAAATGCTGAGCTGCCCCTCAGCACCCGTCGCCAGCCTCCTTCTGCACTCATTGGCACCCAAAATTTGGAGGGGGCTGAGGCAGCAGGGGTCTTGCATGTCAGCACTGCCCTGAGCACTCACGCATACCTGGTCAGGTCCCAACAGCGCCCAGGCTTGGCTACAACTTTGCTCTACAATTGGAGGTTGTGTCAGAGTTGGGAGAAGCTAGGGAGCAGGAGCAGGCACTTCCCAGCCTACAGGGGTAGGGAGGGCTTCCTGGGCTCCCAAAAGTGCAGGGATTCCCAGGTCTGGAGCTATGGCTAGGTGGCTGTAACTATGCCCAGAAGCACAGGGCTCCTGTCCCACTGACTCAGTAGTAGGTGAGGCTCCTGCCTGTTCCAAGCCCCTGCCAGCTCCCTGAGCACACAGCCTGGCCATGTATCCCTCGCTGCAGCTGCATCTTCATGGCAGCCACTCCAGATGGGTCACCGCTGCCATCATTACCACCACAAATACAGTGTGGCTGAGTCTTCAAACATTATTTTGAATTTTCTATCTAGTCAAGTATATCTTTAAGCATGAAAATTATTTTCACATATTCTATGTCTCACAAAACATGCAATCCATGTGCCATACTTTAGAAATGATTTTAAAAATAAAGTTACAAAAGAGAAAAAATGTATCTCATTATTGGATTTAAGACTGACTATAATAGTAATTCTTTCTAAGGAATTAAGGAATTAACTTGTTTCACATTAAATGAACAACAGACCAGAAACTAAATTTAGAAGTGTTTTGGTGAACAAAGAATGGAGAAATACATTCCTAATACTTATAAATAAATTTGTCTCTCATCAAAAATTCACATCATATTGAGTAACAAAGGAGTCATTTTCTTTCAATAGAAGAATGGTATTTTTATCTTTTATTGTTGGATGTTAATACAAATGTGTTAAGATGGATAATCCAGATACAAATATTGGAAATAAATTAACCAATCTCATCTCAATTTCAGATGATATTTTTATAGCAAAACAAACAATATCAGCTCATCAACAGTAAAAATTATATCATTTTTGGTTACAGATGATAATAATTCAATGGTTTACAGTGCAATGACCATAACAACTTATAAAATACAATAAAATTAATCATTTATAAGAATTATTGTGGTGTAAGTGGGTATAATACGTAACAGCACTCTTTTCTCCACCTGAGTTTCTAATCAGATATAAAACAAACGTATGAAATAGAGAATGTAACAACCATCTTTATCACTGATAAGCTGATGTTAAATAATGTACTGAATCTGCAGGAAATTAGCTTTCTTAATACTGAACTCAAGAATTAAGTAGACTTAAAACCTATAATAGTACTGAGCTATGCACGTTTCCCAATGTAAAATTTACAGTGCCCCTGTAAAACATGTACTGTGGAGGATCGTGGCAAAACATGCCATCTTTTGGAAAGTTTATTCCCAAGAAACAGTGAAGTCTAGGATAATTGCACCAGATTTCTTCTTGCAAAATCATTTGTCCAGTTAAATTACTCTTCCTGAAAGAAGCTTAAGGGATAGAGAGGGTAAATAAGTAAAATACCAGCAGATCTTCTTCCACTTGGAAGTAAACATTAGAAGGTGGGGGAGAAGGAATCCAAATCAATAATAAACAAGTGTAAGAACACAACCAATGCAGTTCTATAGGTTACATATGAAGACATCTAAAAAGGCTGAGAGGAAAAATAGACAATTGAGTTAAATATTGAGAATTACCTAGCATTTCTCTGGGGAAAACAATTATTTTAAAGATACTGCATTTCCACAAATATATAAGAGGACATTGCATTCAGTTAGATGAGTTGCATGTCTGATTTATTCTGCCATCACAGAAGAGTGACTTTTCTTCCTTTTCTGGTACTAGCTGCAAAGCACTTCAAATCTGGCTCCAGTTCAGCACCCAAGATATGAAATATAGTCATAAGGCATTTTTGTAATATGTTCTTCAATTTTGAGTTATTTTCTCATTCAAATTTGGAAGTTGCATAAAATAGCATGTGGTGGCTGGGCAGGCTGATCTCTAGACTGAGGAGGGCTGATCTCCTGAGGTCGAGAGTTTAAGACCAGTCTGATCAACATGGAGAAGCCCCGTCTCTACTAAAAATACAAAATTATCGAGGCATGGTGGCCCATGCCTGTAATCCCAGCTACTTGGAAGGTTGAGGCAGGAGAATTGCTTGAACTTGGAAGGCGGAGGTTGCAGTGAGCTGAGAGTGCGCCACCGCACTCCAGCCTGGGCAACAAGAGTGTAACTCTGTCTAAAAAAAATATAGTATATGTTAATAGAAGTATCATCATTTAAAAATATGTGCATATACATTTATTTCCCTCTAACTTACTGTAAAAAAAATATATATATATATATATTACATAGATAGATAGATAGAATGCTCAATTCCACATTTCACTTGAACCATTAGAGGCTCATGTTTGAGTAAAAGAAACCAATTAGGATTATACTAATCAATGAAGAGAGTGTCTTTTGAAAGTGAAAATTCTTGATGAAAAGTTCAAGATAACTATAGCTTCAGCTCATAAAAACCCTTCAAAATATTGAGAAATAAATGCAACTGATTGCATTAGAGTCTCACTTCATTGACTGAGTGTAGAAGAGAAAGCAATCAATGCTAAGATCCTTACCACAGTCATGGGAGTTGTTGAGTATTCTGCATCCAGCTTGGGAAATATATCTAATTAAAGGAAGTTTGCTTTAACGATTTGCCTTAGGATCACAATTAGTAGAGACCTCTAGGGACTGTGGTTTCTACTTAGGGTCCTTCAGTTTGACTATACTGTTATCTCATATTGGAAATTAATGAAAGCCTAATGAAAAAGATATATTGCCTACCTTACTGACTCAGTTCCTTTCAAAACTACATTTTCCTTCTTAAATATTTAAGTGTACATCTACATTTTAAAAAGAAAAGTTTCCAGATACTTCTATTTGTGGATATGCTATGCCCTTTTTTATTTTAATTTATGACAGATGGCAGCTGTCTTTAATGGCTGATATAAAGATGAATGATTGCCTAAAGGCTCATTTTTATTCAAAAATTTTTGACAGTCATGAGAAGGCCATCAGAACACCGGCTTTAACTCATGTTTCTAACAGTAATGTATATTATATAGTAGGAATTTATAGGTCAATAGTAGAACAAAAACACATGGGGATAAGCTTAAAAAATTACTCCTAATGGGCCCCACCTGCTGGTATTCAAAACCTTTGCGATCTCCTTTCTATGAGTATGTACTGCATCTACTGACTTGCTTCTAACAAATATAATATTACAAAAGAGATGGTATGTCACTTCCGATATCAGGTTATTAAAGACTGACTTCTGTCTTGTCAGCACTCACACACTGGATTTTGTCAGATTGTCCACATGCAAGTAGCCCACATGGCAAAGGACTGAGGGTGTCCTCCATGTAATGACCGCTGAGGAACTCAGGTCCTCTAACAGCCCCCAGAGAACTGGTTCTTACCTACAACCACAAAAGTGAGTGAACTTTGAAATCAGATCTGTCTCCTGTGGAGCCTCAAGATGACTACAACCCTACTGGACAAATTTATTGTAGCTTAGGGGGGATACCTGAGAAAGAGGAACAAGAAAACCTGAGCCTAGATTGAAGAGCCACATAATCTGTGAAAAATAAATGCTGCTTATACCATTATGTTTTTGAGTAATTTGTTAGGCAGCAATAGATAACAAATACAAATATATACATGTCTATAGTGTTTAAAATAGATGACATTGTTCCATAGAATAACCAGCAATGAAGTAAAATGATATTATTGTTATTACCAAAAATTCCTCAAAATCATTTGAGTTTAAGCAACATCTTATCAGTTCATGTTGGTGCTACCATAACAAAATCTCACAAATGGGGTGGCTTAAACAATTTATTTTTCTCATTTCTAGAGATTGGCAGTCCAAGATAAAAGTACTAGCAGGGGCAGGATTCTTGGTTCGAATTCTTTTCCTAGTTTACAGACAATTGTCTTTCTGCTGTGTCCTCTCTTGGAGTAAAGAAAGCAAGCTAGATTCCTGGCCTCTTTTTGTAGGATCTTTTCCATACTCATGACCTAATTCCTTCATAAGCTCCATCTCCAAATACTATCACATTTAGATTAGAGTTTCAACATATGAATTTGTCAGAATCAAAATGAAGTCACTCATGTTCAAAACAAAATAAAAGAAAACCCTGAAAAATGGAGCCAGGGATGACTATCAAGAGAGGGTTCTCATGCTTGTATGCATGAAATAACAAAACTACCACAAAGGACTCTGCAAATACCACAAGCCTACGCAAAGGTCACTGTGACTTTACATTAAAAAATAAAAGTACTTCTGTGAAGATATCTGCTTGGCAACTGTCTGTCTAAGCTTGAAATGGCATCACTCGTGTTATTGATCTTTGCAGCCACAGATAATCATTTCAAAACACATAATGCTCTTATTTTTCCTTTAAAATCCCTTGTCTTTCTTTACCTCCCTAAATCAGCACATACTTTACTATGGCGAATATATTCCCATTGTGACAGCCTATTCCAAAATAAATATTATTTTCTTGTAGAAAGCCTCTCTCTATTTGATATTTAGATTGGCAAACATGAACTTTGGCAAAGCAGAAATATATAGTCCATTACAAGCAGCCAAATTAAATATTAAATATATTAAATTTATTAGGCTTATATATAGTATAATTTACATAGTTTATATAGTATCTATGTATGTATGGTGTGTGTGTATATATACACACACACTGTCTTCAAAACTGTTGACTTAGAATATTCTTAACATAGGGTAGCTTTAAGTCTCCTAATTTTGTTCAAACTTTGTTGCTATGTTTTGTCTTGGTATCTGGTGTGTGCTTTAGATCTTTTGTCTTTATATGTATACTTTAGAATTAGTCTGTAAATATCTATAAAATATATCCCTGAGATTTTTATTATGCTAATTTTGTATGTCAAGTTAGCAAAAATCAATATTTTAACAATATTGAGTCTTACAATATGTGAACACTGAATATATCTTCATTATTTAGATCTACAATGAGTACCTTCATCAGAGCTTTATAGTTTTCTGCCTGTAGATCTTACACATATTTTGTTAGACTTACATCAAAGTATATTTGGTGGTATCTTAAATTCTTTTATGTTTTCAATTTAATTTCAAATTCCAAATCTTAATTGCTGGTATTAAAAAACACTGGCTTTTTTATATTAACCTTGTATTCTGCAATCTTGCTATATTCGCTTGAAGTCCAGAACTCATTTTTTTTTCTGTTCGTTAGTTAATGCTCACGTCATCTACCAATAAAACCAGTTTTATTTCTTCCAATCCATCTCTATAGCTTTCATTTTCTTTGCTTTATTTCACTACCATTGACCTCCAGAATGATATTTAATACAAGTGGTAAGAGAAACCTTGTTTTAAATCTTAGAGGAAAAACATAGTTTCTCACCATTAAGGATGATGACAGCTGTAAGTTTTTGTGATTGCCCTTTATCAAACTGAGGAAGTTGCCCTGTATTCCTAGCTTGAGATGAGAGCTTTAATAAAGAATGGGTGTTTTATTTTGTCACATACTTTTTCATCATCTATTTACATGATCATCTGATTTTCCTTTTTCGGCCTGTTGATGTGATGGATTACATTAATTGATTTTTTGAATGTTGAACCAGCCTGCATACATGTAGTAAATTCCACATGGTCATAGTATATAATTCTTTTTATATATGAATGGATTCAATCTGCAAATATTCTGTTGAGAATTTTTAAATCTATGTGCACATGAGACATATTGGTTTGCAGTTTTTATTTCTTATAATGTTTTTCTATGGTTTCATTATAAATGCAATGCTGTCCTCATAGAATAAGTTTTCAAATGTTTCCTCTTCCAAATGTTTTGGACTAGATGAGGGAGAGCTGGTATTATTTCTTCCTTAAATGTTGGTTATAATGTACTAGTGAACTATCTGGACTGATACTATGTATCTATGTATTTATTTATTTGTTCACTCATTTATCTATTCACATTTATTACTGTTGCCAATGCTTTCTTTTGAAGACTATTAATTATTAATTCAATTTCTTTATTATATATAGATATACTCAGATTATCTACTTCTCCTTGTGAATTTTGACTTGGTACTTTTCAAAGAATAGTCCCATTTCATCTACCTTATTAATTTTGTAGGCAAGAAGTTGTTCGGTGCTTTCCTTTAGCATTCTTTTAGTATCTGTGAGATTACTAGTGATGGCATCTTTTTCATTTCTGATATTTATATATTTGTGTGTTTCCTTTTATGTTAGTCTGCTCAGGATGCTGTAACAAAATATCATGGACTGGGTGGCTTAACAGAAATTTATTTTCTCACAGTTCTGGGGTCTGGACGTGCAAATAAATTCCCAACAGAATTTGTTTCTTCTGAGGCTTATCTTCCTAGATTGAACATAACTGCCTTATTGATGTACTTTTCTTCTGTACACATGCAGAGAGAGTGTGACAGCAGAGGGGAAGAGAAAAGAGAGAGAGAGAGAGAGAGAGACACCTGGTATTTCTGCCTCTTCTTACAAGGACATAAGTCCTATATGATTAGGGCCCCACTTTTATGATCTTGTTTAACTTCAAACCTCTTTAAAGCCTTTATTTCCAAATAGAGTCATATTGGTGGTTTGGACTTCAAAATCTGAATTCAGAGGGAGCATACCATTTTTTAAAGTAATCTTATTAAAAATTTAATTTTTCGATTGATTTGATTTTTTTAAAAAGACAACTTTTGGTTTTGTTGCTATTGTCTATGAATTTCCTTTTTTTAGATTCATTAATTTCTTCTCTACTTTTGATTGGTTTCTCTTGTTTTAGAATAAATTTCCTCTTCCTTCTCTAATTTACTAAGGGGGATGGTAAGATTATTGATTTTAGATCTTTCTTATTTTCTAGTGTCTACATTCAATGCTAAAAATTTCCCTCTTAGTACTTCCTTCAATGTATTCCACATAATCTGATTGGCTGTAATTTCATTTTCATGTAGTCAAAAATACTTAAAAATTTTTCTTAAGATTTGTTTTTTACCCATTTTTGGAAGCGTTTTGTCTAATATCAGGATATTTCAAAATTTTCTAGCTCTCTTTTCATTATTGATTTCTAGGTTAATTCTATTGTGATCTGAGACAACATTTTGCATGACTTCTGCCTTAGTTCATTCAGGCTACTGTAACAAAATATTATAGACTGGATGATTTATAACTAACAACATTTATTTCTTACACGTCTGGAGGCTGTGAAGTCCAAGCCAAGGCACTGGCAGATTCTTTGCCTGATGAGGGCCTGTTCCTCATAAAGGGAGACCTCTTCTTGCATCTCTTCTTATGTTGGAAACGCAAGGAGTCTTTCTTGAGCCTCTTTATGAAGTCCCTAATCCCACTGATGAAGGCTCAGCCTTCTCATGATCTAATAACTTCCCAAAGGCACCACTCCTAATAATATCATCTTAGTTTTAGGATTTCAATATATGACTTGTGGGTGAACACAAACATTCACACCATAACAACTTCCTTTCTTTTAAATGTAAGGTGTGTTTTATAGCACAAGATATAATCTATCTTGGTGAAAGCTTCATAAGATCTTCAAAAATATATATATGCTGTTGCTGTTGGATGAATTATTCAATGACTGCCCATTAGATCATGTGGATTGATAGTGCTATCCAGGTCAGCATATCCTTACTGATTTTTGCCTGCTTGAACTATCAGTTACTAAAATTGAAGTGTGGAAGTATCAAGAGTGAATTTTTCCACTTTTTTTTAGGACTACTGTTTTTGTCTCATGTATTTTGACATTCTCTTATTAGATCATATACATTTAGTGTTGTTATGTCTTTTTGGAAAATCAACTTCTAAAAATTCTGTAATGACCCTATTTATCACTGATAATCTTCCTTGTCTGCAATTAATATACCTATTTCCCATTTCTTCTGATGCTATTAGCATGGGTCTATTCTCCTTCCAGAGGGCTAACCATGCAAGGACACAGTGAAAAGAAGGCCATCTGCTAGTCAGTGAGAAAGGCCTCAGAAGAAACCAACACTGCCCACAACTTGATCTTGGACTTTTAGACACTACAACTGTGAGAAAGTAAATTTCTATTGTTTAAGCCACCCAGTCTTTGGTATTTGTTACATCAGCCTTTGCAAAGTCATATGTCCAAAATATCCTTGTAGATATTGTAGACATTTTAGAATGTACATTAAAGTGAATAAACAAATTTAAAATTATTAGTAAAATTCATTCTAGTTTGAATAATAGTTGTTTGCAATCTGTTATAGCATTGTTTTGTCTAACTTTTGAAACTTCATATTGTTTTACTTTTAATTTATCACAGTTTAAGTCATTTATCACAGCCCAAATATTTGTAAAATAAAATACAGCGTGTATAATTTTTCTGTATTTCTTTTCAAAAAATAACTTTCTGTCAAATTCTTAAATAAAATATATCTTGTGTCTAAAATCATTTATAATTTATAATGAAATTACTCCCATTTTATAATGTTTATTGTTCACTTTGATTTAGCTAAGAATAATTACAAGCTTTCCTTCCCATGTCTTATAATTTAAAGATTATCTTAGAATTTATTCACTAACAGGAATTTTTATCAGTCTACCTATTAAGATCTATCTTTAGTGCAGGATAAAAGTTATTTTACAGGGTTGCTCATACATCATGGCATTTGTTCCAAATGCCGTGGTCTATTTTCAAGAATAGTGATTGCCTCTGTGTTAATATATCACTGTTCTATGTATGCCTTCCCTGTTCTTCCCCTTTTTTTCCACACTGTCTTTCTTTTATTCTTGCATTTGAGATTTTTGCATAACTGACTTAGGCGATTAGTGCCTTATGATTCCAATATTTGCTTAATCTTGTTTTGGTGATAATTTTTCAGACTTTCCTATTTTGTAATCTGTTTCTGTTGCCTCTTTACTCTGTCAATAACCTAATTTGTTCTTTTTACCTACATTCATTGAAGTATCATTTGAATTCAAAATACATCTAATTTTTTGAAACTTATCATTATATTATTTTTAATATGAAAGACGTTTTTTGACCCTTTAAGCCCTGTTCTCACTTTTATTATATTTTATAAGGGTTTCTATGAGTATTTTACCCATTATTCAATTACATGTCATGAATTTTTTTATTGGGTTCTTTAGATGGGAAATATATATTTGTAATTTTTTTTTAAGTTTTAGATTTAGAGGGTACATTTGCAAGTTTGTTACATAGATATATTGCATGATGGTGAAGTTTGAGCTTCTAGTATACCCATCTCCCAATTAGTAAACATTGTACCCATGAGTAATTTTTAAACCCTCACTCCATCTCCCCCCCTCCCTACTTTTGGAGTCCCCAGTGTCTAAAATTTCTATCTTTATGCCCTCATATACCAGTTCTTTAGTTTTCCACTTATAAGTGCAGACACATGGCGTTTAACTTTCTGTTTTTGAGTTATTTCACTTAGGATAATGTCCCCCGGCTTTATCCATGTTGTTGCACAAAGCATAATTTCATTCTTTTTTATGGTTGCATGATATCCCATGATGTCTATCTACCACATTTGGTTTAACCAATCAACCGTTGTGGACACTTAGGTTGATTCCATGAGGTTCTCATGATTCCTTGAGAATTAGGTTGATTTCACTTCACTGTTGTGAATAGTGCTGCAATATACATATGAGTGCAGGAGTCTTTTTTTACATAATTATTTCTTTTCCTTTGGATACATGCCCAGTAGTGGGACTGCTGGGTCAAATGGTAGTTCTGTTGTTTGTTCTTTATTAAATCTCCATACTGTTTTCCATAGAGATTGTACTAATTTACATTTCTACCGAGAGTGCATAAGGGTTCCCTTTTCTCTGCATCATGACAGCACTTATTGTTTGGAGACGTTTTAATAATAGCCATTCTGATGGGTGTAACATGATATCTCAGTGTGGTTTTAATTTGCCTTTCTCTTAGGATTAGTGATGTTGAACATTTTTTCATATGTTTGTTGGCCACCTGTATGTCTTTTTCTTCTTCTTTTTTTTTTTTTTAAAAAAAAAAAAAAGACAAGGTGCAGCGCATGGTAGCTCATGCCTATATTCCTAGCACTTTGGGAAGCTGAAGTGTGTAGATAGCTTGAGCCCAGGAATCTGAGACCAGCCTGGGAAACATAGCAAAACCCCATCTCTACCAAAAAATACAAAAGGTAGCTGGGCATGGTGGCATGTGCCTGTAGTCCCAGCTACTAGAGAGGATAAGGCAGGAGGATTGCTTGAACCCAGGGGGTTGAGGCTGCAGTGAGACAAGATTGCAACACTGCACTCCAGCCTGGACAGCAGAGCAAGACTCAATCTCCCTTTCTCTTTCTCTCTCTTTTTTTGATACAGGGTCTCGTCCTGCTGGCCAGGCTGGAGTACAGTAGTACAATCTTGGCTCACTGCAGCCTCAACCTCCTGGGTTTAAGTGATCATTCCGCATCATTCTCTTGAGTGTCTAGGACTTAGGCATGTGCCACTATGCCCAGCTAAGTTTAAAATTTTTCTAAAGAAGGGGTTTTGCTATTTTGACCAGGCTGGTCTCAAACTCCTAGCCTCAAGTGATCGTACTGCCTTGGCCTCCCAAAGTTCTGGGATTACAGCCATGAGCTACGAAATCCAATCATATGCCTTCTTTCAAGAACGGGATTTCTTTTTGCTTGTTGAATTGATTGAATTCATTATAGGTTCTGGATATTCGTTATAGGTTATAGACATAATTTGCAAAAATTTTCCTCCATTCTGTAGTTTGTCTGTTTATTCTGCTGATTATTTCTTTTGCTGTGCAGAAGCTTTTTATTTTAATTAAGTCCCATTTTCTATTTTTTGTTTTTGTTGCATTTACTTTTGGGATCTTAGGCAGAAATTATTTGTCTAAGCCAATGTACAGAAGAGTTTTTCCTAGGTTTTCTTCTAGGACTTTTACAATTTCAGGTGGTGGCTTAGAACCTTAACCCATCTTGAGTTAATTTTTGAGTGGTGAGAAAGAGATGTCAGTTACATTCTTGACTGACAATATTTTAAATGAGAAAGCCCTTTAAAAAGTGGCCAAAGTGGACTGACAAACCAGATTCTATCCAGAACAAGGTCACTAGATTGTGAATTGACTATTATTATTTATGTCACATGAGGAGTTATAAATCAGACAGTTGTTTAGTTGGGAGAAGAAAGGAGATGTTGAAAAGGTGTAGTGTATAAGTATTGTCAGGGCTGTTATTGGGAAAAATGATATTTTAAAAATGGATGTAGCAAAGTGCAGATTGCAGATTTCATTTCAATCTATATAAAAACTGTGTTACAAAAAGATCCAATCTTCGTTGATTTAAATTGCTGAGGGACTTAGTTCTCTATTATAGGTATTCAAATATAGCCAAAATGACCTATTGCCAAAGGGCCTTTTGAAAGAGATTTCTAATCATTGTGGATATTTGACTAGATGTTTTTTCCTAGTACAAGATTGAATGTAAAGGCAAAAGGAAACATTAAGCAAAATTTGATTTTGTGATTTATACCGGCTTACTATTTGAAAAGAGAGGCTTTCAAAATTTTGTATTCTTTTATTAAAAACCCACATTTCCAAAATGCTAGAGTTTGATCCTAATGATACAGTTGATGAATGCAAATTGGATTCTAAAGTAATTATTCTTTCCAGTCCAATAATCATAAACAGCTTTCACAACTTCCCTTTTGCTCTAGATCAAAGTGAAATATATTTAAGTCAGTTATTTTAAAAGGCATGCATAAAGAATAGATGTAAAGGAGAGTAATGTCGAAAAACATTGCAATTTTACTTATTAGACTGAGGCAGATCTTTTCACCTGGGCAAAATGTCAGAATATGTACAAAAGTGTTACCTTTTTATACATATTCTGAAAAGTAGCTTTCAGAATGTGTATAAAAAGTATTAACTATGCTTTTCCTTGTTTTTCAATCATCTCTTTCTAGGATATAATTTTAAAATTACTACCTGAATTTCTAAGTAAACCTTATAAATATGTTATCCCTTTCTTTAAAGTATAATATTGCCACTAATTTTCTAGGTTAAGAAGTTGAATGTTTATTGTAATAACTGATTTACAGGAAATAATATTTATACATGTTGTTTAATTAATTATTAACAAAATGTAGTTAAACCTTGTGCACTGTTCCTCCTTCCGATTTATAAAGTATTCAGATAGGGTATCTCATTTGGGATTACCCTGTGAGATATTATTCTAGATGCTTCAGAATGATTTTTCTTTTAAGCCGGTATCACAAGTCATTTAGCTATTCTAATGAATTAAGAGAAGTTTCCCTCCTTGCTCTAATTTCTACATGTATATGCTTTCAAAACTGTCATGGTCAATGCTCTCATTACCCTAACCATGCCTGCTTATAATGAAAGCTGCCCACACAATTTTCCACTAAAGATTACAAAACTTTGATTAGATTGACTTTGAATCTACATCATTCACTTTTGTGGGTAATTAAGGCTGCAACTGAACATATGTATGGTATTTTCACTTAGCTTTGAAATATGTACATTGTGTCCTTTTTAAATTGACAGTGATAGTACAAATGCAAATATAAAATATGATTCAATTTGACTAGATGTAGTTTCATATATTTTCAAGTAAAACTATTATGCATGTTTTATTAGTTATTAAAGTTATTTTGACACAAAGCATACAGATGGAGAACAGTTTAGATTCACTTGTGCATTTATCTCAGGGCCACTGATCCATGAGTCTCAGTCCTGTACCAGAGAAAATGCTGGTGTCTGGAGCATAGCAGACAGTTAACAAATATTATTATTTATGAATCTTTATGCCTATTATTCTTCATGGATAAAGCAAAATGACGAAAATAACTCCCATGATCAGCAAATTAAATGTCATAAATTTCATATACTAATAATCTGCATTTTTTTCATAGAAGAGTCTTACAAGTAATCAATTACAGCTTACATGCTATTAATGGAAAAGTTATTAATAAATTTCAATGACTAGTGTTAGGGTCCTCAGGAGTTCAGAAGGAGTATAAATTGTAACAAAGATGTAGTAAAGGTCTTAAAAGAGATGTCTGTTATTTGCAGACACATAACATCCCTGAGGAGTAGAATCTAATATGGTTGATCATAAAAAGTTTGGGAGGTAGAAGGTGTTGTAAAAAGTCCTATATATTTCTAGAGCTCCAGATAGTTTCACTAGTGAACTGTTTAATTTAACAAATAATGTGTGTCAAGCCATATTAAAGCTCAACATACTATGTTTCTAAATACAGAAATGTGTCTAAGAAGTTGTAAAATATATCAGTGAAAACTATTTCAAAATATTTGCATAAGATGAAGTATGGTTCCTTTACCTATTAAATTTTCATATGAGAAATACCTCATTTTTCAACAATGCTAGGAGTGGCAGATATATTTATTTCATCACCTGTACTTGTAAAATATTCTTTCTCCTTTCTTCTTTATTTGATATTCCAGAAAAGAGGAAACTCTCATAAATGCATGTCAGTAATGCAAGTTGCTAGAAGGTAAAGTAGGTGATTTGTATTTATTATTATCCCCTAGTTCTTAGGCTACAAAATTATGCTGGCTTTGAGAAGTTCAACCAATGATCAGGATATCGTACTAATTAAAGCAGCCAGCAGATGTCATTTTTAAAATATTTATTATTTTTTGATGTGTGGTCACTTGAGATATGTCTCCTAAACAAATTTAATTTTTGCTTCAAGAATCTGCACGTAATATCTTTTTAATATATACTTTCAATATCTGTCAAATTCCACATTATTTTCCATTATTCCTTTGATAAATGTGTTCTTTCTTTTTAACACCTTTGTTGAGTGTAATTTATGTGTCATAAAACTTAACCATGTTAAGTGTAAACATCAGTGGTTTTAATAAATGTATACAGTCATGCATTCATCACCAAAAAAAAAAAACAGTTTTTTGAACAATATTACCCTCAAATTCCTTCAGGCCTATTGACAATCAATCGCTACTCCCAGACCTATTCCCACCGACTTGTAGTCTTGTGTGCGTGTTTGTGGGTGTATATATGTGTGCATGCTACATTTTTCCTTTTCTAGAAATGTTACATAAATTCATACAGCATGTCATCTTTTGTGTCTGGCTCATTTTTCTTAACATTATGTTTTTAGAGAGTCATCCCTGTTTTTGTGTGTATTGATACTTAGTTTAAAATTACTTGTGAGAGCTTGGTGAAGTAGCTCACATCTGTAATCCTAGCATGTTGGGAGGCTAAGGCAGGCAGATTGCTTGAGTCCGGGAATTCAAGACCAGCCTTAGTAATGTGGTGAAACTGGTCTGGTGAATGCCTGTAGTTCCAGCTACTCAGAAGGCTGAGGCAGGAGGATTGCTTGAGCCTGAGAGGAGGAAGTTGCAGTGAGCTGAGACATTGCCGCTGCACTAAAGTCTGGACAAAAGAGTGAAACCATGTCTCAAATTAAAAAAAAAATGAATAAATTACTTGTGAGTACACACATACATCCTACATTATTTATTCACCATTTAAAACACATTGTTTGTTACTACTTAAGGCCATTGTAAATACTGTTGCTATTATCATTCATATATAGGTCTTTTTGTGGACATATGTTTTAAGTTTTTTGTATATATTCTTTGGAAAGGAATGGGTCCGATGGTAAATGTATGTTTTGCTTTAAACAAACAGTAACACACATATGCACACTACCAAGCTACTTTATAAATTCCAGACTATTTTCTTTTATTATTATTATTATACTTTAAGTTCTGAGGTACATGTGTAGAACGTGCAGGTTTGTTACAAAGCCATACATGTGCCATGGTGGTTTGCTGTATCCATCACCCAGTCATCTACATAAGGAATTTCTCCTAATACTATTTGTCGTCTATTCCTCTTCCCCCTAGCCCCTCTCCCCACCGACAGACCCCAGTGTATGATGTTCCCCTCCCTGTGTCCATGTGTTCTCATTGTACAACACCCACTTATAAGTGAAAACATGCAGTGTTTGATTTTCTGTTCTTGCCTCAGTTATCTAGAATAATCGTTTCCAGCTTCATCCATATCCCTGCAAAGGACATGAACTATCCTTTTTATGGATGCCTGGTATTCCCTCCTGTATATGTGTCATATTTTCTTTATCCAGTCTATCATTGATGGGCATTTGGGCTGGTTTCAAGTCTTTGCTATTGTGAACAGTGCCGCAATAAACATTTGTGTGCATGTGTCTTTATAATAGAATGATTTACAATCCTTTGGGTATATACACAGTAATGGGATTCCTGGGTCAAATGGTATTTCTAGTTCTAGATCCTTGAGAATTGCCACACTGTCTTCCACAATGGTTGACCATTTAATTTATACTCCCACCAACAGTGTGAAAGCATTCCTATTTCTCCGCATCCTCTCCTGCATCTGTTGTTTCCTGATTTTTAATGATCGCCATCCCAACTGGTGTGAGATGGTATCACAATGTGGTTTTGATTTGCATTTCTCTAATGACTAGTGATGATGAGCTTTTTTCATGTTTGTTGCCTGCAAAAATGTCTTCTTTTAAGAATTATCTGTTCATGTCCTTCACCCACTTTTTGATGAGATTGTTTGCTTTTTTCCTGTAAATTTGTTGAAGTTCTTTGTAGATTCTGGATATGCCAGACTATTTTCTAAAGTTTTAGGATCAATTTAGTTTTCCAATAGCAATGCTTCAAAGTCTGATTTTTCTGTATCCTCTCTGATACCTAGTAAAATTAATGCTCTTTATTTTAGTTATTTTAGTGATCATTCAATGGTTTTAATTTCCATTTCCTAAATGATTAATGTTTTTGAGCATCTTTTAATGTGTTTATGTGCCCTTTAAGTACCTTCTTTGGTTATGTGTCTATTTACCTGCTATTTAGTTGTTTATCATTAATTTGTAAGAATTATTTATATTTTTTCAATACAAGTATTTTATGAGATTTATATTTTGAAAACATTTTTCATCCAGTATGTGAATTTTCATTTTCTTAATGGTCTCTTATGAAGTTCATGTATTTTTAATTTTGACAAGGTACAATTTATCAAAATCTCTCTTTTCTGTTTCCAGCTGTTGTGCCTAAGAAAGCTTTGCTTAACTTTAAACAAAAAATTTTTCTCCTATATTTTGTTCTAGAAGTTTTATATCTTTAATTATTACAATTAAGGCTATTATTTTTAATTGTTATATTTAGGACTATTATTTATTATGAGGGAATTATTAAATATGTGAACAAATGTTCTTTGAAAAATAATTTGAAGGAAAGAGACTTTATTTCTGTAAACAGTTTGCAAATCAGGAAGATGCAGCCTTCAAAGGTGCATTCCAGAGAACAAAGAGAGGGTTTGGGGTTTACAGCAAAAGTTCCTGTTCAAGTTCTCAATCAGGTTTGTTTATGCAAATAAGGCTTGAAATGCTTCCTTTTCATTGGTTGACACAGCTGGGTCCTGACTGGTTGATATAGCTGAGCCTTCATTCACTGGGCCAAGTGACCTCTTTTTGGTTGTTTCCCAAGCTGTAAACTAGAAGTCTCTGTCAGATGTTTCAAACTGGGGAATGGAAGTGGGGGATTTCTGGTAGTTTCTTTTGACACCTAAAACTGCAACTGATTTGATTTGATTGTAGAAAGGGAGGTCCTGTGATAGTTTTACACCTTTCTGAGAACACAGAGTCCAGTGACTGCTTCTTCACCCAGCCATGACCATCTCCTTCTGGTTTAAATTCCAACACCTCAGTTTTCCATGGGGAATCCAGTTCTGTCAGCCAGGAGCATACTTTACCACGTATGGTGTGGTAAGAGTCTATTTGTTTGTTTTTTTTTGCATTTGTATAACCCATTGATCCACTATAGTTATTAAAAATGTCATACTTCACCTGTTATATTTTCTTGGCATCTTTTTGGAAAAACAATTGTCCATATGTGTTTTGGTAAATATCTGAACCTTTACTATGTTCTATTTATCTATATGGCTCTACTTATGCTAATACTGCAGGTCTTGTTTGCTGCACACTCCCAAAGTATTATATTATGATTTAAAATCATGTAGTATAAGTCTGCATTCCACTGTTTCAAATTGTTTAGCTACTGTATAGATATAAATAATATGCATATAAATAATAAAATTTGTTTTTTAATTTCTAGATAAAATCCAGGATTTTAATATGAAATGTTTAAAATTTATATATTAATTTAGGGAGAATTGCCTTCTTAACAACATTAAGTGTTCCAGTACATGTAAAGGACATGTCTGACTATTTGTTTAGATGTTCCTTACTTTCTCTTAGTGATGTTTTAGAGCTTGTAATATTCAGTACATGCAGAGCACATCTTTCACACTTTTTTTATAAATAGTGTCATTTTCTTACCTTTGTAAATAGAATATTTATAAAATTTCCTTTTGGAGTTGTTTGAGAATAGTATATAGAGACATAATTGTTTGCATATTAATTTGTTTTCTGTGACTTCACTAAATTTACTGACTAATTTCTGTGACTCTTTTATAGACTGGTTAGGGTTTTCCACATACACCATAGTATTCTCTGTGAATAAAGACAGTTTTTCTTTCTCTTTTCCAAGTGAATGATTTTTATTTCTTTTCTTGGATTATTACTTTTTTTTTTTTAGAGGGGGAGCAGAGCCTCCATTCCAATGATGAATAGCAGGGGGTAGATTTCCTTGTCTCATTTCCAATCTGAGCTTTTTTTTTTAGTAGTTGCCCAAAAGTTTACAATATATATATTTAATTTATCATAATCTATTTCACTTAGTGTTGATTTACGGTGGCAAAAATAGAGTAATTTTTATTAGCGCAGCTCCATTTCCTTGCCTTTTTTTCCTGCTAGTCTCTCTCTCTCTTTGTGTGTATATGTCCGTTTTTGCTTTCAATAGTCATATGGTTCTTAATTAATCAACAGAAAAAGAAAACATGTCAATATTTTACAATTAACCTGACATTTACTGTTTCTAATGTTTGTCATTTTCTCCTGTCCAGGTGAATTACACTCCAGTGCCATTTGCTTTCAGCCTGGAGAGCTTTCTTTAGTATTTCTAGTAGGACTGCTCTCCTAGACATACATTCTCTGTTTATTTTTTATTATTATTTTAAAATCTAGAGCTGTGTTTATTTTACCTTTCTTTATTAAAGTTAATCTTGTCAAATATGTAATTCTTACTTGACAATTTGTGGTGTGTGTGTTTCACTTTCACTTTGTCATTCTTCTGAAAAGTATCTTCTGCTTTCTATTGTTTCTGATGAGAAATAAGCCATTAAGAAATTATTGTTTGTTAATCTGCTTTGCCTTGATCCTTTAAGGGTTTTATCGAGCTTATTGCATTTTTAAATTAAATTTTTAACTCAAATTTTGAAACATTTCAGCCATTATGTTTTTCCAAATTTTTTTTCTACTTCTTTTTTCTTTCTCTTTACTTTCTGGAAGAAATTACTCATATGTGAGGATTTATGATATTGTTCCATCATTCTCCATAGCTCCATTTATGTTTCCAATTTTTGTTTCCTTCTGATTTTAGCGTAATTACTGTTGATGTATACTCAAATTCAATAATTCTTCTGCCATCCCAAATTTCTGTTTAAGCATATTTAGTGAAATTTTTATTTCACTTATCTTATTTTTCACCTCTAGAATAGTGTTTCATAATTCTTACTATATTTTCATTAGTTTTAAAAACATTTTATCTTTATTTTAAAACAGAAGCTAGTTCAGTTAACTTTTTATTTTTATATATTAACTTTATGTGACGATATATTTAAATATTAACTTATAATTCACTTCAAGCCTTGAAAAAATGAGACTTAAAACACAATCAACTTATTATATGTTTCATAAAGTTGCTGTTTAAGTTTTTCAGCAAATATATATATTTTGAGACTGGTTCTTCCTCGCTCTGTTGCCAAGGCTGCAGCCCAGTACCATGATCATGGCTCACTACAACCTTGACTTCCTGGGCTCAAGAGATCCTCCTGCCTCAGCCTCCTGAGTAGCTGTGTGTGTTACACAATAGATGGCTATTTTTTTCTTTTTCTTTTTTGTGAGACAAAATTTCACTCTGTCGCCCATGCTGCAGTGAAGTGGCGTGGTTCTCAGATCCGTGCAAAATCCACCTTCTGAGTTCAAGTGATTCTCCTAATTCAGCCTCCTGAGTAGCTGGGACTACAGCGGTGCACCACCATGCCTGGCTAATTTTTTTATATTTTTGATGCAAACGGGGTTTCACCATGTTGGCCAGGCTGGTATCGAACTTCTGACCACAAGTGATCCCCCCACCTCAGCCTCCTACAATGCTGGGATTACAAGCATACGCCACCATGCCCAGCCCATAATGTTTTCTTTTTCCTTTCTTTCTTTCTTTTTTTTCTTTTTTGTAGAGACAGGGTCTCACTCTGTTGCCTAGGCTGGTCTTGAATTTCTGGGCTCAAGCTATCCTCTCACATCAGTCTTCCAACATGCAGGGATTACAGGTGTGAGCTACCACATACAACCCTTCAGCAAATATTTCAAAACAAATAGAACTGTTGAATGTGGTAGATATTTAATTTGTCTTTGAGTTATAGTTTGTCTGTTAGTCATCTTACATCAGCAAGCTAAATATAAAGAACCTTTTCCCATATGAGAATTTTAATATTTTACATATATATATGTGTATGTGTGTGTGTGTGTGTGTGTGTGTGTGTATCAATTTATCTGCCAACTTGTTAGCAGTTTTATATAATGTAGACATGTCGAACAATTTAACTTTATGAAAATAAATACCTCTTCAAAATTACATGATGGTTGGAATATATCCAGAGTTTTATTTAGTGTTTAGTGCCACTTTAAGTGTGACACTAAATTCCATGCTTATGTTTCCTAATACCAAACATGCAAGAGCAGCATTTATATTTATGTGGCCAAATTGGGGGGAATTACATGTGTTTTTAATATAGATACTGTATTATTTAAGAATAGAACATACAAAATATAATCTGATAATGATTTTCTTCTACAGACTGTTGGAATAAAATGTAATTTTGGGTGAAAAAATCTAGCTATGCCATCTTTTGTTCTCATTCTAGAATTTTTTATTTTGTTACCATTTTAAGTAAATTACTATGCTTGACTTTTTATGATTGACTTTGTTTTAAAATCAAGTCATTAAATGAAATTGACTATCTCTCAATATTATACATTACTAACAGCCTTTTATAATCAGAAGGATCTGTTAATTGGCATATTTATTTCCACTTAGGTCTAATAATTAAGATAATTTTTAACTTATTAATTCAAGAAATTTTGTGGGAGTGTGAAATCTACTGATTATCTCAAAAAAGAAAATCAAAATTTTAATTGCTACCATAGCCTGAAGCAATAAACAAACTCCAAGGCTTTGTGCTTAATAATGTCTTTCCCTAAGTCTACTTCTTTGATTCAATAAGCTCAAACTAGCCACAAAACACATATTCAGGCTCTCTGGTAATTAGGAAAATGCCAAAAATTCAGATGACAATTATTGAAGGTAAAAACCTTGATTTCATAATCGATTATTTATGTATGTATCTACAGATGTATATGGTTGCCTATGTCATATGTAATAGACATGGTTTGTTTTTCCCTCTACAAGGGTAGAATAGTAGAGTGGTTTGGCAGATTACATTTTTTAAAGTTAGCTAAAACAGTATCTTTCATTATACATTCTCTTCTTTCAGTGCAATTTAGATACTCTTCTCATTGTGAGGTGAAGTATGTTTCCTCCTCTTGGATCTAGGTCTGTTTATGAATATGGCAAAAGTGATGCTATGCAACTTCCAAAGCTGGGCCATCAAAGATAAGATAGTATCCATTTGATTCTACTGGGACACCTTTTCTTGGAACTGAATCATCATGTCCTGTGGAAGTCCAAGTAGACTGTGGAAAGGTTCACATGGAGGTAAATTGAAACCTTCCCATCTCCCCATGTTCACCCCTTAACATACACCCCCTCACACACACATGTGCACACAGGACCTGGCTGAACTTTCAGACCAGTAGCAATTTTTGAGCTATGTGAGTGAACCATCTTGAAAGTGGACAATCTTATGCCCTGTCAAGCTGCCTCAAAAGAAGCCATATGGAAAGAGACGGAACAGCCTAACAAAGTCCAAATTCATATTTCTCAACAAAATAAAATGACTGTTTTGTTTTATGTAATACAATTAGGACACAGAAGGCACCAAGTTTCCACCTGGTTTACTTGGAACATTTGCCTTTGGAGCCCTGAGTGCCATGTGAGAAATCCAAGGCTGTCATCCTTTTTGGGTGCTCAGACCACATAGAAAGGCCATGCTAGATAATAGACAGTTGACAATCCCAGCTGAGTGAGATCTCCAGTGACAGTCACCATCAACTACCAGGCATATAAATAATGGAGTCTCTACCTGAGTTTTTCCCCAGCAAGCCAGTCACTGCCAACGTGTCCTTACAGAATAAGGAGCAGAAAGAACTGTGCCCATTCTGAATTGGGTTTCATGAGGTCTGTGAGCATTCTATTGAATGATCATTTTAGGACCACAAATTTTGGCTTAATGTGTTACACACACATAAATAGCCAAAATAGACATAACATGGTACTAGGAATGAAGTGCTGCCTTTACACAATCAAAAGCACATTACGATGGTGTGGTACTAGTTGGTGGCAGAAGCTATAAGGATATTGAGGAAACTGTTAAAGACTATACAGTGTCAAAGAGAGTTTTAGCAGAACTTTGAAGGACCAGGGGAGTTGGTAGGTGGGGCTTAAAGGAAAGTGAGGAAAGTGTTACAGGTAGTTAGAGAAAAGGACACCTTTTATATGCAGAGACAGTATCAAACTGACAACTATAGTAATATAGAAATTAGACAATATATTAATTAACTTGATGATATAGCTAAGGAAATTTCCACATAAAGTTTTGAGTGTGCAGTTTGTCATTTTCTAGATGCCAAGTACAAAATGAGACAGAAATATTTTAGTGTAAATATAAATGATTTGCTGGGTTTGCAAATAAAACTATTTCTCATTCCTTACTCCTTTAAAAGAAGAATCATAGAGTAAGAAATAGCTGTGTGTCATAGATTAACTCCAGGTCACTGTCAAGAAAATGTTTCATGGTAAAAATGTAACTAAGGATGCAAATTTAAAACCGTATGTTAATAATTTAAGCCTCAGTAGAATTTAATTACATGCTCTGTGGACATATCTGTTAAAAAACAAGGTTTCTGATATGGTTTGGCTGTATGCCCATCAAAATCTCATCTTCAATTCCCACATGTCATGGGAGGAACCCAGTGTGAGGTAATTGACTCATAGAGTGGGTCTTTCTCATGCTGTTCTTGTGATCGTGGGTAAGTCTCATGAGATCTGATGGTTTTATAAAAAGGAGTTCCCCTACCAAGCTCTCTCTTTGCCTGGTGCCATCCATGTAAGATATGACTTGCTTCTCCTTGCCTTCCACCATGATTGTGAGGCCTACTTAGCCACATGGAACTGTGAGTCCCTTACAACCTCTTTTCTTCCCAGTCTTGGGTATATCTATATCAGCAGTGTGAAAACAGACTAATATAGTAAATATGTACCAGGAGTGGGATGTTGCTGTAAAGACACCTGAAAATGTGGACGCAATTTTGGAACTGGGTAAAAGGCAGAGGTTGGAACAGTTCGGAGGACTCAGAAGAAGACAGGAAAATGTGGGAAGGTTTGGAACTTCTTAGAGACTTGTTAAATGAGTTTGACAAAAATGCTGATAGTAATATGAACAATAATATCCAGGCTGAGGTAGTCTCAGACAGAGATGAGGAACTTGCTGGGAACTGGAGCAAAGGCAGCTCTTGTTATGTTTTAACAAAGAGACTGGTGACATTTTGCCCCTGCCCTAGAGATTTGTGGAACTTTAAACTTGAGAGAGATGATTTAGGGTATCTGGTGGAAGAAATGCCTAAGCATCAAAGCATTCAAGAAGTGACTTGGGAGCTGTTTAAGGCATTCAGTTTTTAAAGAGAAACAGAGCATAAAGTTTGGAAAATTCACAGCCTGACAATGCAATAGAAATGAAAATCCCATTTTCTGAGGATAAGTTCAAGCTAGCTGCAGAAATTTCTATAAGTAATGAGGAGCTGAAAGTTAATCCCAAAGACAATGGGAAAAATGTCTCCAGGGCATGTCAGAGGTCTTCACTGCACCCTCTCCCATCAAAGGCTCAGAGGCATAGGAGGAAAAAATTGTTTTGTGAGCTGGGCCCAGGGGCCCCGTGCTGTGTGCATTCTAGGGATCTTAGTGCCCTCTGTCCCAGCCACTCCAACAGTGGCTTAAAAGGGCTAAGTTACAGCTTGGGCCATGGCTTCAGAGGGTGCAAGCCCCAACCCTTGGCAGCTTCCAGGTGGGTTGAGCCAGTGGGTACACAGAAGTCAATAATTGCAGTTTGACAACCTTCACCTAGATTTCAGAGGAAGTATGGAAATGCCTGGATGCCCAGGCAGAGTCTGATACATGGGCAGGGCCTCATGAGGAACTTCAGTTAGGGCTGTGTGGAAGGGAAATGTGGAGTTGGAGCTTCATCACAGAGTCCCTACTGAGGCACTGCCTTGTAGAGTTGTGAGAAGAAGGCCACCAGCCTCTAGACCCCAGAATGGTAGATCCACTGACAGCTTGCACTGTGCTCCTGGAAAAGCTGCAGACACTCAACACCAGCCCATGAAAGCATCCAGGAGAGGAGCTATACCCTGCAAAGCCACAGGGGTGGAACTGCTCAAGGCTGCGGGAGCCCACCTCTTGCACCAGCATGGCCTTAATGTGAAACATGGAGTCAAAGAAGATCATTTTGGTGCTTTAAGATTTGACTACCAAGCTGGATTTTGAATTTGCATGGGGCCTGTAGCCCCTTTGTTTTGGCCAATTTCTCCCATTTGGAATGGCTGTATTTACCCAATTCCTGCACATTTTTTCTAGGAAGTAACTAACTTGTGTTTCATTTTACAGGCTCATAGGCAGAAGGAACTTGCTTTGTCTCGAAGGAGACTTTGGACTATGGACTTTTGAGTTAAGGCTGAAATGAGTTAACACTTTGGAGGACTGTTGGAAAGGCATAATTGGTTTTGAAATGTGAGGACATGAGATTTGGGAGGGGCCAGGGGTGGATTGATACGGTTTGGCTGTGTCCTCACCAAAATCTCATCTTCAATTACCATGTGTTGTGGGAGAAACGCAGTCAGAGGTAATTGAATTATGGGGTGGGTCTTTCTTTCTTATGCTGTTCCTGTGATAGTGAATCAGTCTCATGAGATCTGATGGTTTTATAAAGAGGAGTTCCCCCTGTACAAGCTCCCTTTGCCTGCTGCCATCCATGTTAGATGTGACTTGCTTTCTGCCATAATTGTGAGGCCTCCCCAGTCACATGGAACTGTAAGTACTTTAAAATCTCTTTTTATTCCCAGTCTCAGTATGTCTATTGTCAGCAGTGTGAAAATGAACTAATACAGTTTTTAAGGTCTTGGGATGCTTTATGCCTTAGTAGACTCCAAAGGGATCTCTCACTGAAACATTTTTGTGGATTTGGATGTGGATTTTGTTTAAAAGATTAGATTATAAATTGATACCCCAAAAGCCTATAAGCTTTTAAAAATATATTATTAGTATATACTATTGAATTAAAAGCAGAAGGGATAGAAAGGAAAGAAATCCTTTCGTACTTCTTTAGGGGATACAGGCAGAAGGCAAGTGGAGAGAAATACTCAGTTGGCAAACACATGCCATTTCCTATGGAAAAAGGATTCTTCAGAGGGCAAAACCAAGAGCTTGAAAGTTGATGCCTAAACCCACCTTGTACTCCAAGACAGGACTTTTCTCTAAATAATAATCTGGCAACATGTTCATGACTAGATTCTGAAAGTTCTATGGACCAATAACCATTGAGTACTTTATGTTTTTGAATGAGAGTGTCTATATCAGCTATTCTATGCCCATCTCATCATAAGTGTTCTTTCCAGGGGAGGAAGGTGGAGGGCAGAGAACTCATTTCTGTAGTCTAAAGTAATTCAGATTGAGATAAATTGTATTCTAGGAGCTCTACACACAGTAGAAAACCTGAAGTGCCTCATCTATAGCTGGACCTGATTTTACCTGAGGAAATCCTGGACTTCGATGAACTGGTGTCATAAAAGGATAACACTTAGGGGTTCGGTGGGGAAGCAGTGCTATATTTTGTATATGAGAGAAGTAGATTATTTCTTTAGAAGTCAGATTAGCAGATTGTATTTTTTCAAAGATGGCCACAGTAATATCTCCAACACCATAAATTCCTCCTATGAAGTGTTCTGACATCCTCCCATTGGAGTTAGGATCTATGCTTCCTGTCTCAGATTTAGGCAGGTTTGTTAGTGTGGCAATAAGATGGGTACATCCAAGAGTAGGTCATAAAAAAAAACATGGCTCTTACCTGCTTGCTTTCACAGCCCTGAGCAACCACATGTGTTGGAGGTAGCCATGCTGTGAGGAAGCCAACGCCACATGGCAAGGTTGTGTGTCAGTGTGCTGGCCAATAAGTGGCAGGCAAAGCTGTCACCTTTTGCATTATTATAATTTGCAGCAATTCTGTCTACATTAGATTTATGTCTCATTTTATATTCACTCTACTTATTTTTTCCTCATTCTAAGAAGAGGTACTTTTTTGGCTGATTTGAAAATATTACATAACTATTTTTAATTCTGAGGTTATTTATAACCTACTGAAATTCTAAGTTTGGATTCTCTTGCTAATTTTCAGTCATTGAGTTCTACATTTTTCTCTTAAATCAGGCTAGACAGTACTTTAAGAATTTATTTAGTTCCTCTAACCCCTCTATCTCCCAATGTTAGTGTCTATTTTGATATTAGTCTACAATTATATGAACATAATTTTTATTTTTTTTCTACTTAATTCTTTCTGTATTCAGATGATGGTAATCTTTAATAAATTGTTCACTAAGCCCCTATTTTACCTGCTTCCTTTAGCATTTCTCTTGGTTGATTTTTATCCATTCAATAGGATCTCCTCCAATAAATATTTTTCTATCATAAAATTCTTAAAGTACTTTTAATTATGTCTTTGTTTTAAATCACCAGTTTAGTTTGCCGTAAAAGTAGAAGTATAATACAATTCTTTATATTTTAAGTTTTGAAAATATTGCTCCACCCTCTTTTTGCCCTTAGTGTTGTTAATAATTCTAACATTGATTTGATTAGAATTGTTTCCATTATTTTGAAAAAATTTAGTTTCACTATTATGTGTCTAGTTGTGGCTTTTGGAAAGTTTCTGTCTGTATTTTATGAGGTTTTTCTAATATAATATATTTCATCTTTTAAATATTTGGATCTGTTCTATCCTTACTGTTTCAAATATTTCCTCTGCTCGATATATATTTAAACTCCTTCAAGGACTCCTATTTCAGGCAGTTACATGTCTAGTTCTGCCTTACAGACACCACAAATTCTTATCCTTTCCATAATTTTTAATGTTTTCTGATGATTTCTGGAAGGTTTTTTAAACATAATAAGCCAGTTCAATAAAATACCACCTTTGGCGGTATTATTCTGTTATAAAATCCTTCTATTGTGGTTTTTATTCCATTTACAAATATTTTATTTTTATAAGAAACTATTTCCCTTTGGTTCCTCTTTATAACTTTATTGTCCTATTTTATGTTACCAATAATTTTTATAGTATTTTGGCTTCTTATTTTCAAATATTTACTTTTCTCTGTATTGTGATTACTTATAGTCCCTAGGTGATTACTAGAGCAGAAAATAGAATCCAGAAATAGGAGCTGAAGTCACAAACTTTGCTTGTGTCATGAACTTAATACAGGGTTGAAAATAGTCAAATCATCTACCTCTGCATTGTCTACCGCTCCCCAAAAAGTAAAGTTCTCATCAAGGAGATTATATGTATCTGCTGTTATGAGAGAATTTCTCCCTTGTTATTCTTCTAGAGCTTGAGAAATGCAAGGAAGAGGGGAAACAACAGAAGCTCAGTGGTCAGGAAGCCTATTCTGAGTTTGTTTTATGCTCCTCCTCTGAGCCAGGCTTTAGCAGCATCATGTTGTTTCTTGAAATTAAGTTATACTAAGCAATACTAAGCTTCAATAAAATATATTTTCTTTTTACTTATCCAGTGTATCATGTAAGGAGAAAATTACATATTTTTAAATAACATATTTCAGCCATTGCTTTTAGACTTTCTTTTTTGAGGAGGAGAGGGTCTTGCTCTGTCTCCTAGGCTGGAGTGCAGTGGTGTCATCTTAGCTCACTACAGTCTCTGCCTCCTGGGTTCAAGCAATTCTTCTGCCTCAGCCTTCCAAGTACTGGGATTACAGGCATGCACGCATCATCACGCCTAGTTAGTTTTGTAATTTTAGTAGAGATGGGTTTTTGCCATGTTGGCCAGGCTGGTCTTGAACTCCTGATCTTAAAGGATCCACCCATCTAGCCTCCCAAATTGCTGGGATTACAGGCATTAGCCACTATGCCCATCCTTGCTTTTACACTTTTGTTGTTTGTTTTGTGTTATGTATTCATTCATTCATTTATATTATACTGTAAGTTCTGGGATACATGGGCAGAACATGCAGGTTTCTACATGGGTATACACATACCATGGTGGTTTGCTGCACTCATCAAGCCATCATCTACATTAGGTATTTCTCCTAATGCTATCCCTCCCCCTGCTGCTCACCCCCCCAATAGGCTGCAGTGTGTAATGTTCCCTCCCTGTGACCATGTGTTCTCATTGTTCAATTCCCACTTATGAGTGAAAACATGCAGTGTTCGGTTTTCTGTTCCTGTGTTAGTTTACTGAGAATGATGGTTTTCAGCTTCATCTACGTCCGTGCAAAGCACATGAACTCCTCCTTTTTAATGGCTGCATAGTATTCCATGGTGTATATGTGCCACATTTTCTTTATCCATTCTATCATTGATGGGCATTTGGTTTGGTTCCAAGTCTTTGCTATTGTGAGTAGTGTTACAATAAATGTATGTGTGCATGTGTCTTTATAGTAGAATGATTTATAATCCTTTGGGTATCTACCCAGTAATGATATTGCTGGGTCAAATGGTATTTCTGATTCTAGATCCCTGAGGAATTGCAACACTGTCTTCCACAATGGTTGAACTAATTTATACTCCCAGAAAAAGTGTAAAAGCATTCCTGTTTCTCCACATCACTTCCAGTATCTGTTGTTTTCTGACTTTTTAATGATCACCATTCCAACTGGCATGAGCTATTATCTCGTTATGATTTTGATTTGCATTTCTCTAATGATCAGTGATGATGAGCTTTTTTTATGTATATATTTGTGAGTCACATAAATGTCTTCTTTTGAGAAGTGTCTGTTCACATCCGATGCCAATTTTTGATGGGGTTATTTGGTTTTGTCTTGTAAATTTGTTTAAGATTTTTGTAGATTCTGGATATTAGCCCTTTTTCAGATGGATAGATTGCAGAAATTTTCTCCCATTCTGTAGGTTGCCTGTTTAATTTGTTTTTCTGTGCAGAAGCTCTTCAGTTTAATTATATCCCATTTGTCAATTTTGGCTTTTGTTGCCATTGCTTTTGGTGTTTTAGTCATGAAGTCTTTGCACATGCCTATGTCCTGAATGATATTGCCTAGGTTTTCTTCTAGGGTTTTTATGGTTTTAGGTCTTACATATAAGTCTTTAATCCATGTTGGGTAATTTTTGTATAAGATGTAAGGAAGGGGTCCAGTTCCAGAATTTTTGTTTTGTTTTGTTTTTGTTTTTTTGCATACGACCAGCCAGTTTCCCCAACATCATTTATTAAATAGAGGATCTTTTCTCCATTGCTTGTTTTTGTCAGGTTTTTCAAAATCAGATGACTGTAGATGTGAGGCATTATTTATGAGGCCTCTGTTAAGTTCCATTGTTCTATGTATCTGTTTTGGAACCAATGCCATGCTATTTTGGCTACTGTAGCATTTTAGTATAGTTTGAGTTCCAGTAGCAGGATGCCTTCAGCTTTGCTCTTTTTGCTTAGGATTGTCTTGGCTATGTGGGCTCATTTTTGGTTCCATATGAAATTTAAAGTATTTTTTTAATTCTGTGAAGAAAGTCAATAGTAGCTTGATGGAGATAGCACTGCTTTTATACTTTCTATGGGATTATTTTTCTGTTTGAATTTACAGAACATGCAAATGAAGGAAAACAAATATGAGAACACTAAGTTCCAAAATCTCATATTTATAAAATTATATCTGTGAATAAATTCATTTATTTATCTTTGGAAATTACTTCTTTTAATTTCAGAATCCTTTTTTTAAAAAAATACATTCATTTGGAATGATTGTATTTATGCAATGCCTGCACCTCCATTTTATCAAGATGTAACTAACTTACTTTTGATTTTACAGGCTCATAGGTGGAAGGGACTTGTCTTTTCTCAGTTGAGACTTCGGACTGTGGACTTTTGAGCTAATGCAGAATGAGTTAAGGCTTTGGGGGGACTGTTGGGAAGGCATGGTTGGTTTTGAAATGTGAGGATATGAGATTTGGGAGGGGGTGGATGGAATGATATGGTTTGGCTGTGTCCCCACCCAAATCTCATCCTGACTGCAGCTTCCATAATTTCCACATGTCATGGGTGGGAGCTGGTGAGAGGTAACTGAATCATAATAGTGGGTCTTTTCTTTACTGTTCTTATGATAATGAATAAGTCTCATGAGATCTGATAGTTTTATAAAGGAGAGTTTTCCACCAGTTCTCTTGCCTGTCGCCATGTAAGATGTGACTTAGTTCCTCATTTGTTTTCAGCAATTATTGTGAGGCCTTTCCAGCCATGTGGAACCGAGTCAATTTAAACCTCTTTCCTTTACAAATTACCCGGTCTCAGATATGTCTTTATCAGCAATGTGAGAACAGAAACATTGGAATATAAACAGAAACTTTGAGCTAATGAATGTTTACTGTTTTAAGCCACTCATTTTTGGATCAGCAAATTGGGGCACTAAATCTGTAGGCAGCAATAGATACCTAATACAGCATCTTGAAACTTAATGGGCTAATGAACTTAGCTCTATTTATATTTAGATTATCTGTTATTTCTAACTATCTTGTGACTTAAGGATAATGCTCAGATTATTACAAATGTTTAGTTTGTAAGAATGTCAGACTGTCTTTCAAAATGGCTCTCATTCCCACAAGCAATGAATTATGGTTCCTGTTTCATATCCACCCTAGCATTTGTTGTCATAGTTTTGTTTGCATTTTGGCCGTTCTAATACCTGTGTAGTGGTATCTCATTGTTGTCTTAATTTTGATAAATTTTCTAATGAAAGAATATTGAGAATCTTTTAACATGGTTACTTGCCATCTGTGTATCTTTTTTGATGAGGTGTCTGTTAAGGTTTTTTGCCCAAATATAAAATATACTTTTTCATTTCTTATTGAGTTTTAAGAGATTTTTGTACATTTTGGACAAAATTTATTTTTCAGTGTGCCTTTTGCAAATGTTTTCTCCCAGCCTATAGCTTGTTTTCTCATTCTTTCAACAGTATACGTCACAGGAGAAGTTGTTAATTTTTAATGAAATCTAGTTTCTCAATTACTTATTTTATAGACCATGTCTTTCATGTTGTATTGAAAAAGTCATCACCATACCTAAGATTATTTAGATTTTATCTTATATTATCTTTTAAGAATTTTCTAGTTTTGCATTGTAAATCTATGACTGATTTTGATTTAATTTTTATGTAAAATGCAAGTTCTGTGTCTAGATTTTTTTTTTTTGCATGTGGTTATCTTTTGCTGAAAAGGCTATTGTTTCTCCAATATATTGCCTTTGTTAAGTGTAATGTATATCATGAGTTTCATCAATCTTTAGTGTTTTGACAAAAGATTACAATGTGCATATACCATTATAATCATAATTAAGAATATTGTTGTCATCTGAAATAGTTCATTGGAGCCTCTGTGTAGTCAGCTGCATCCTGCAACCCAGTTTATGGCAAACAGTTATCTGATTTCTGTCACTATATGTTTGTCTTTTTGAACATTTGTTATATAAACAATTATACACTATATTATCTTGTTTGCGTGGCTTTGCACTTAGAATCCTTCTTCAGAAATTCTTTTAAGTTGAGTGAGTTGACTATAGTTTGGGGCTTTTATGTATATGTTCTCTATCAACATTTGAGGACAAATCTTTCTGTAAACATCCACTATTTTCTTTTTCTTTCATAAAGACCAAGGGAGGCATTTATCTGAGTCACATCACAAAAAAATATGCAACTGTATGAAAAAATATAAAAGAAACTGCCCACATTACCATTTTGCATTCTCACCAACAATGTATAAGAGTTCCAGTGATGTCTCATTCTTATCCACACTTGATATCTTTAGAATTTTTAATTTTAGCCATTCTGCTGGGAGCTTAGATATCTCACTTTAATTAAAATTAAAGAAATTTTAATTTCTTTATCCCTAAGGACTAATGAATGGTGTTGAACATCTTTTTAATTTGCTTATTTCCTATTTAAATATATTTCTTGGTAAAGTGTTCATTAAAGTATTTTATACATTTTATTTGTTAAGAGATGTTACTACTGAAGAATTCTGTATATATTTTGAATCAAATTCTTTTATCAGATATATGATTTGCAAGTATTTTCTCTCATGTGTGACTTAATTTAGCACTTTCTTAACAGTGTCTTTTGAAGAGCAGAAATTTTAGTTTGGCTGATGTCTACGTTTAGTATCCTATGTAAAGAATCTTTGCATAAACCAAGGACAATTTTCTTCTCTCATTTCTTCTAAAATTTTAATACTCTTGAGTTTCTACATTCATTTCCGTAATTCACTTTGAGATAATTTTTGTGTAAGTTATGAAATGAGGTTCATTATTTTAGATGCATATGTCTAATGTTTTCAGCACATTTACTTGTTTTTTTTTTAAAGACTACCCATTCCTCGTTTTATTGGCACCTTTGTGGAAAATAAGTTGTCAGCATATATCTCATTTTGGACAATATACTCATTCACATTTATCCACGTGAATATCCTTACTCCAGAACCACACTGCAGATTACTTAGACAATATACATTCTTTCTTAACCATTAATATTTAGGGCAAGAGTGAATATGCATTGTTTGTAAGCAAACCGATAATCGACTTTTAAAAAAGAAATTTGATTCATATAGACATTAAAGGTCTGTAATTCTTGTAAAAAATCATGTAGAAAGTTTGGGATATTTTTGTACTCTAAACATGGAGATAAAATCACTTAATAGTTTCTAATCACTGAAAGTATAATCATGACAAAACAAATGTTTTACTCTTTTGTATTTCCATCAATAGAGGTATATAATATAAACATCTAAATATAATGACTGTAATAGCTCGTTATGAGTGATGTATATTAGATATAAAGATAATTATTTGATTTCACAATCCCTTAAAAATTTTAGTCATACTTCTCAGAAATAATTTGTAATAAAAGTCTCTAAAATATATACTGCTGTGCATTCTTTTATATCAAGGAAATACAATGACACATAATACTCACATTAAACTTTGGTACTCTCTGTCAGGTATCCCACTAAAATCCCAAGTGTTTCTCAAAAGTCATATCTACGTGTAATATAAATACAAAGCTGCAGGTTTACCTCTATTATTTCCACATTTATTTATCTTACAAACCTCAGTTATTTACAGAAAGTGTAAAAGAAAAATAAATACAATTTTATTAGCTACAAATTATATTAGATTGGGATTCAGAAATTTTTAATTTTGGTATTGTTTTCCAAATAAGCAGGTGTATTTTTCCGTATGAACACCAAAGTCTCAGTTTTCTCACTGGTAAGTAATAAAATTGATCCCAGTGTAATCTCTTAGTTATTTTCAGTTTTAAATAGTGCTCCATCTTCCATTTTCAGCTCAGTCATTTAGAAAGGTGAAAAGAGGTTAACTCACAATTACAACATGAAATTGGAAGGGCACATGGCAAATGAATTACTCTTCTTGAAAGTAGACGAGACTGAGATCACAGGGAAAACAACTAAATTGAAACTTAGAGACATGCAGAAGTCATCAGAAAGAAACAGGCCTTTATTTAGCATTTGTCTACTTCGCCCAATACCACCTAATACCATGTTCTTCCCAGTAGGAAGAACCAGCTGTTTCTGCATCTATTGAGATAGTCATGTGGTTTTTGTCTTTGGTTCTGTTTATGTGATGGATTATGTTTATTGATTTGCATATGTTGAACCAGCCTTGCATCCCAGGGATGAAGAGGACTTGATTGTAGTGGATAAGCTTTTTGATGTTCTGCTGGATTTGGTTTGCCATTATTTTATTGAGGACTTTTGCATCAATGTTCATGAGGGATATTGGCCTGAAATTTTCTTTTTTTATTGTGTCTCTGCCAGGATGATGCTGGCCTCATAAAATGAGTTAGAAAGTAGTCTTTCTCTTTCTATTGTTTAGAATAGTTTCAGAAGGAATGGTATCAGTTCCTCTTTGTACCTCTGGTAGAATTAGGCTTCCTATACACCAATAACAAACAGAGAGACAAATCATGGGTGAACTCCCATTCACAATTGCTACAAAGAGAATAAAATACTTAGGAATACAACTTACAAGGAATTTGAATGACCTCTTCAAAGATAACTACAAACCACTGCTCAAGGAAATAAGAGAGGACATAAACAAATGGAAAAACATTCCATGCTTATGGACAGGAAAAATCAATATCATGAAAATGGCTATACTGCCCGAAGTAATCTATAGATACAATGCTATCTCCATCAAGCTACCACTGACTTTCTTTGCAGAATTGGAAAAAACTGCTTTAAATTTCATGTGGAACCAAAAATGAGCCCACATAGACAAGACAATCCTAAGCAAAAAGAACAAAGCTGGTGACATGACGCTATCTGATTTCAAACTATACTACAAGGCTACAGTAACAAAAATAGCATGGTACTGGTACCAAAATAGATATATAGAACAATGGAACAGAACAGAGGCCTCAGAAATAACACCACACATATACAGCCATTTGATCTTAGAAAAACCTGATAAAAACAAGCAATGGGGTAAGGATTCTCCATTTAATAAATGGTGCTGGAAAAACTGGCTAGCCATATGCAGAAAGCTGAAACTGTATCTCTTCCTTACACCTTATACAAAAATCAACTCAAGATGGATTAAAGACTTACATGTAAGACCTAAAACCATAAAATCTCTAGAAGAAAACCTGAGCAATACTATTCAGGACATAGTCATAGACAAAGACTTCATGACTGAAACACCAACAGCAATGGCAACAGAAGCCAAAATTGACAAGTGGGATATTATTAAACTAAAGAGCTTCTGCACAGCAAAAGAAGCTATCATCAAAGTGAACAGGCAGCCTACAGAATGGGAGAAATTTTTTGCAATCTATATATCTGAAAAAGGGCTAATATCCAGAATCTACAAAATACTTAAACAGATTTGCAAGACAAAAACAAACAATTCCATCAAAAAGTGGATGAATGATATGAACAGACACTTCTCAAAAGAAGACATTTTTGCAGCCAACAAACATGAAAAAAAGCTGATCATCACTGGTCATTAGAGAAATGCAAATCAAAACCACAATGAGACAATATCTCATGCCAGTTGGAATGGTGATCATTAAAAAATCAGGAAATACCAGATGCTGGAGAGGATGTGGAGAAATAGGAATGCTTTTACACTGTTGGTGGGAGTATAAATTAGTTCAACCATTGTGAATGACATTGTGGCAATTCATCAAGGATCTAGAACTAGAAATACCATTTGACCCAGCAATCCCATTACTGGGCATATACCCAAAGGATTATAAATCATTTTGCTGCAATGACAAATGAATATGTATGTTTATTGGAGCACTGTTCACAATAACAAAGACTTGGAACCAACCCAAATGCCCATCAATGATAAACCGGATAAAGAAAATGTGGCACATATACACCATGGAATACTATGCAGCTGTAAAAAAGGATGAGTTTATGTCCTTTGCAGGGACATGGATGAAGCTGGAAACCATTATTCTTAGCAAACTAACACAGGAACAGAAAACTAAACTCCACATGTTCTCACTCATTAGTGGGAGTTGAACAATGAGAACACATGGACACAAGGAGGGAAACATCACACACTGGGGCCTGTCAGTGGGTGGGGTATTATGGGAGGGATAGCATTAGGAGAAATACCTAATGTAGATGACAGGTTGATGGGTGCATCAAACCACCATGGCAGGTGTATACCTATGTAAGAAACCTGCATGTTCTGCACATGTATCCCAGAACTTAAAGTATAATTATAGCTTGTTTATTAGTTCTCTTACATACTAAGCAACTAAAGTATAATTATAGCTTGTTTATTAGTTGTCTTACATACTAAGCAACTATCTATAACTTGTTTGGCCAGGGTATAAATTCCTATACATCCATAAACTCTTTGAACAGCATCACACATGGCCTGAGGCCCCTAGTGGGTCCCTTGATGCAGGTGGAACAAGATTTCCCTCATAAGGGGTTTAGAAAATATTTCTTTCTCCTCTGGCAATATCCATTTTCCTTCTGTATTCTCTTCGTACCTATTTTTGTTAGTTTTTAGACCAAAGAAAACCAAACACCATTTTATATTTGACAATGCTTCCTGTATGGTTTTTTACTAGATAAGTTAAATTTCACCTTTATATTAGTGTGCTATTAATGTCAAACTCAATTTTAATAAAACTTTGGAGATGTATTTATCCAATTTTAATGTCTGACCATAAGATAAAATTTTTATAGACTCTTTTTAACCCCTTACAGTTTTTGTTAAAGAATAGGTTAGTGCTTAAGAAAAACCCATTGTGCTTTTATTTTAATGTCCATTTTACAGAAAAACTGGATGATACTCCTTTAACTTTAGCCAATATGTTTACACACAGAATTTCCTTTACAATTAACATTTCAAAACTTGCTTAAACCTTCCAAACAATTTTTTAACCTTTTAATGTAGGTAAAAATCTACATTATTATGCCTCCTTGTAATCCTTCTACTAAAAGTATAAGTTACTTTCCTTACACACCTTGCCCATAAATTCTTTCTTCCATAGTTTTACACTTAGGAGGCCTAATTACCTTTACATTATACAACATTTCTTGCATAAATTCTCTTTTATAACATTTTTCATGACTTTGACAGACAATCTTTGACATGCCTCAACTTTCTGACTTGTTGTAAACGTCTCTTCTTTAAACAACAAGTCAATTTACTTTAGGACAAGAATTTACCATGTAAGATTCTTTTTACATAAATTCACCCCTATTTTAATGTCAAAGATAATAACCATCTTTTTCAAAGCAAACTTCCTTTATGTCTGTGGACTAGACTGCCTAAGGCCACAAGATTGGAAGTTAGGATAATACATGTTATACTGTTAACTTCCAGCAAACTTTACTTTTGTTGAAAACTTTGTAAGTTTGGGATTTTAATTATGTGCTAGGTGTAGAGCCTAGGACCTAGATAGTAGTGCAGATAAGGTCTGGCTTATTCTAGCATTTAACTCCATGTGTCCTAGGTTTTACCAGTTGTATAGCAGGCCAGTTGTACAGCTAAGAAACAGTAACCTGTTTGGCTATCTGATCAACAGAGCTAAGATCTTACACTAACCAATATGACCCATCTGGTTTCTTTACAGGCAGTATTGAAGTGTTATAGGGAGACATACAGGGTTCAAGAAGCCCATCAAGGAGAACACCTTAAATTAGTCATTATAGATTTTAAATTTACCTTGGCTTTTAAAGGAATAGGGTTTTGTTTCCTTTTCATTATTTTCCTAGGAGTTTTTAATTTAACATGAATTGGAGGAATCTGTAATTTCCTCAATTCCCATCTTTTGACCATACCTTGAGATGGATGTGTTCCTTGTTTGTGGTGGTGAGCAAGTTTAGGGAGGGGGAGGAATTATCTCTGATTAATATAGAGGCCTAAGCCAAATTTTAGAATTAAATCTCTCTCTAATTGGTTTGTTTCTGCCTCTGGAATTAGAAATCTAATATTAGCTAATTTGCTTTTATATATGACTTTTGTTCTTTTTTTCATTGGGACATCATCTTTTGAAGTGATCTGTTTTTAATTTGAAACATTTATTTTATCCTCTTTCTCTCCCTTTCCCTCTGGCTTTCTGTCTTCCCCTCTCTTTCTTTTCCTCTCTGCCTCTCTTTGCCTCCCTGTCTCTTTTTCTCTCTCTCTTTGCCTCTCTGTCTCTCTCAGCCTCTCTGTCTCTCTCATTCTCTCTCTTTGACTCTGTCACCTGTTTCTTGCTCGCTCTCTCTAATTTCTTCTTTTCCTCTCTGTCTCTGTCTCCCTCTCACTTGCCTATATTTTTTGAGCTTCTCCTATCTCTTAACTCACTACTAATCACATTTCCTCCTGCTTTTTGGGCAACATTAAAACTTTTGAATTTTTTTTTGAAAGGATTTTCTTTTAGTAGTCTATTATATACTCAGTTGTTTTATGGGTCTTTTCCTTGAAATGTTACACTTTAAAAATGGCAATTTAAAAAATTGACTTACATACAGTATGGCTTGGTTTTACTCAGTAAAGTTAATGTGATTAAAGTAAAAAAATAAAAGCAAATGCTAAAAACCACTTTACAATAAAAAAAATTAATCGGCAGGTTAAATGAATGTAAAATGAGGAATGTACAGTGAAAAAGAAACTAATATAAATTATTTCAGTTGATAAAATTAAAAGCTTACTTAGGCTTACAATTTGTTTTCCAAGGAAATTATGTTTTGATGTAAACTTTGAAATACTTCAAACATATATTCTTTGTAGATTTTGAGTACCAATGTTAAAATTTCAAATTTTGCATGCAAATCTTATTAAAGAAACACTGATGGAATTCCAGTATTTGCAAAATTTTAATTTGTGATGAATATTGTAAATATTCCAATTGGTATGAGAAAGCCATGATGAATCCAGAATTAAGAGAAAACTTAATTTATAAATATTTTGTTTGGTTAAAAATACCAGATTTGCATGTTCTAAATATTTAAAGAAAATATCCTTAAAAAAAAGGACTTCAATTTAAGAGTAATCTGTACATCTTTAGCTGCCATTAAAAAGAAGAAAGAATAACGAAAACAATGAAAATTTTATAACTGGTATAAAGTAACTTTATGATGCTCCCATTACAAGAAAACAAAACTGTATACATTTATAAACAAACATTCTGTCTATCAGTTAACACACAGAGCTTTTTCTACACTAAAGTTTTCTACACTAAAGTTTTTTTTCATTTGCCACTGGACAGGGCTTTGTCCCTCACTTTCTGGATGCCAGACTGTGTCTGGTGTGTCTTTATGCTCTTGCTGTCCTTTGCTATCTGTGTGCCAGAGCCACCTTTGTAAGCGTTTTTATTAACTTCTACCTGAATAACACTGGAAACTGTGGATGTCCTCTTTTGGGCTGGGAGTTTCTTAGTGGAGGGGCAGTTCCCTTCACACTCTTCATGCAGCTCTGGCAGGCCTGGCATAAGGCATAATCTAGTTCTTTCTGAGAGATGGGACTCTTGTTATTAACATAATCTATTAAAAGCTGACTGATCCAATCCTTTTGACCCAAATTTCTGGCCAGAAAATTGAGAGTTTGAAGATTTGGTTTTGAGTCAAAATAAAACAACAGTACTTTATCATTTGTTGCTTCTTCTTATTTTTGGTCTTTTCATTATCTTTCCAATATTTTAACATTAGTCCTAGTGGATGATTAGGGGAAATATTAGTTGCTAGCTTTATCCTTTTTACCTCTTACCTTACTTGGGATATATCACTTCTTGATGGTTTTGGGGTGAGACTCAATTTCCCTTATTGGAAATGTCTCATCTTTTTTAACCTCCAAGAAATCCCAACCAAGGAATACTTCACCGCTCCCATGGCATTTTCTTGTCGTGGTATGTTCTGACCAAGGAAAACTTTACTGCCCCCGCAGCTTGGTCCCAACCAAAGAATACTTCACCACCCCCACAGCTTTGCTTTCCTTGATCCTGACCACCAAGGAAATACTTTGTCACTTTTGTAAGTTTTTTTTGTTAAGTCAGTTACTTGGTCACTGCAGTATGCAAGGATCCTTTTCCCCAGGTCACTGGCTGGCTTATTTCCATGTTACTGAGAGTCTAGGTTTATTCATCACACCTGGTGGGTCTCGATTCCTTACATCTGAGGCCACTACAAGGAGGCAGCAGGGCACACCTCCTCATGAGAGAGGACTGGAGACCACCCCCTGGAGGAGGATGGCTTTCATGGATGGACCACCATTGTTTGTTAGAAATAAAACTTTTTGGTGCCACAAAGAAATAGCACTCAAACATAAATTTTCTCAGCAAGGCAAATTTACTCCTGTAGGAAGGTGCCCCCCTGTAGGTCTTGTTGCCATGAGAGCACACACAAACAAAGGAAAGCAAGGGCTTTTATTATCTCTTAATGCAGCTTATCCCTGTTACTGTGTCCTACCTCCACTGGCTGGAGTTGGACTGTGCAATCTAAGCTGAACCCAGTTGGCTAACTTGAAAAGTGCAGGAATATAGTTACACTGGCAGGAAGGTGGGAAGATCAGTTTCTATGGGAGTAGCTGTTGCAATGAGGGGGTAATTCACCGAGTGGATAGCAGATGTGGAATGTGGGCTCTATAGATAAGGACTGGAAGGAAGGTTGTTTTTCAGGGCTGGGGGAACACAGAGAGTAAGAAATTCTGGCCTTGAAAGCAGGAAACAAAGGACAAGAAAACTGAAGCAACCTAAACCTTTGAAGAAGAATTTCTTACTGTATTCAACAAATAAGAAAATAGCCAACTCCTTACCTAAAACCACGTAAACAACAGTACAATGAAATGCTATTTCTAATGTGCTGGGAAAAATGTTTCTTTAAGCTTTGGTGGGGAATACAAAATATCACAGTCACTTTTTAAGTCAAACTGGAAGTTTCTTTTTTTTTTTTACTTTCGTTCTTATAACTGATAACTCTGAAATAATTGCATTAAGTTGTTAGATAAAGAATAATACAGAAAGGTTAAATCTATGATCCATAATTACATTAAGCATACAATATTAATACAATCAATAATCACACCCCTATATACTTCCCAGTGAATTGAAAAGTATGTTCACACACAAAAAGCATCTGTGTGCAAATATTTATAATTGATGTATTCATCATCAGCTCAGCAAGAAACAAAGAAGATGTCCTTTAATGGGTGAAAGGATAAAGAGATGCTACTGTATCCATACGACAAATGCTACCTGGTAATAAACAAGCAAACAAACAAACAAAAAAAAACATACATGCAATAATATGGTCAATCTTAAATGCATTTTTCCATGTGAAAGAATTCAATTTATATAAAATTCTAAAAAATATAAAACTATAAGCTTGGAAAAGAAATTAATAGTTGATAAGAAAGCAGGGAGGCTAAGAGTTTGACTCATAATGGACTGCCCAAGAGAATTGTAGGATAATAAAACTGTTCTGTATGGCTATTTCAAGACAGATATATGAGTATAATTTTTTTAAACTTATAGAATTGTACACTACAAAGAGTGTACTTTATGAAAAATATTAAAAATAAATTATGATATTGAGGAATACCAAGATGGCAAACAGCATTTTGTAAATAAATCTAAGTATATCTCTATATCTCATATATATGGCAGACTTCATTGAATGGAGCAAGGTAAAAAGGACCTGACAAGTTAACTGAAAACCAGTGTTTTATTTAATATTATAGAAATAAATATATAATTAATTATATAGAAACATTATCCTTTATTTGGTATTGTTTTACTCAACTCTGAAAATATTTTATATACACTAGGGATGATTAAATATATAAGCATATATAACTAGAGCCAAATTTTTTATTGTCAGAAAAAAATATAAATAAAATATGAGAGAAGGCTAGAATAAATCCTATTGTGCTGGGTAACAATTGAAGATAGGAATTCAATGTGTGTGTGTGTGTGTGTGTGTGTGTGTGTGGTGTTTGTGTATATACACATATATACATATACATAGGCATGCGTATATATACACATATATACATAGGTATATGCATATGTGTATATATAGCATGCCTATGTATATACATATATGTGTGTATACACATATATACACAAAATATAGGTATTTTTATATTATAACTATAGTAACATATATGTTAACTAAAAGGTATCTGAAAGAGATCTCAATTAATTTATGTTGCCAAGGTTAAGGACCATGGCCCATGACAGCCTTCAGAGGTCCTGAGAACATGTGCCTCAAGTGGTTAGGTTACAGTTTGTTTGTATACATTTTAAGGAGATAGAAGTCACAGGCAAAGACATAAATCAATACATGTAAAGTATATATTGGTTTGGCCTGGAAAGGTAGGATATCTCAAAGTTGTGGGGCTTCTAGATCATAGGTGAATTCAAAGATATCCTGATTGACAGTTGTTTAAAAAAGTTAAGCCCTGACTAAAATTTTAATTTAGCATAAAGAAGTGTTTGAGTTTAGATAAGAAGGTTGTGGAAGCCAAGATTCTTGTTACGCATATGAAGCCTCCAAGTAGCAGGCTTCAGAGAAAATAGATGGTGAATGTCTCTTATCAGACCTTAAATGGTGTCAGACTCTCAAGAAAAACCTAGTAAAAGGAGATTCTTTACAGGGTGCACATTTCACCCACAAGAGACAATTCTTTAGGGCCATTTCAGAATATGTCAAAGAAATACATTTTGGGGTAAAATAATTTCATTTCCTTCAAGGCCTGTTATCTGTCATGTGACGCTATACCAGAGTTGGGTTGGAATTTGGTATCTTATTGCTACAAAGAGTCTGTTTTGACAGTCTTAGTATCTTGTATTTAATGATAAAATTAGTCAGTTGTGTCTAAACTCCTGAGGAGGAGAGTATAATGAGACATATCTGACATCCTCTTCCTGTCATGGCCTGAACTATATTTTCAGGTTTCTTTGAGTTCCACTGGGCCAAGAGAGGAATGCTTCAGTCATCTGGGGGGCTTAAAATTTTATTTTTGGTACACACACACATACACACACACACACACACTATAGATTAATGTAGATAATTACAGATAGAAAAGTAGATATAGATATGTATGTATCTATGTGTACACACACACTATAGATTAATGTAGATAAGCACAGATAGAAAAGTAGATATAGATGTGTATGTATCTATGTGTTCATCTACACACATATATTTTCTAAATCTGTCTACTCAGAGGGTCTGGCACACAACAACATTCTTGTGATCAGATCTGAGATCTTAGTTTCTAAATAACAATCTCCAATAAAAATAAACAAACAAGGGAAACTTCTTGGAGTAATTGCTGATGCTAGGCCTGGGGCAGGAATATTTTGGCCAGCAAAATAAAAAGTAACAATATTGAATTGCCTCACAAAGAAGAAAATAAATATCCATGCGTCCAAACTGACATAACCAATTACATAAGTAAATAAATGAGGTAGAATGGCTAAATTTACTTATAGAATTCCAAATAATAAATGTGGAAGTAATGAAGGGGAAAGAAAATAGTCATTAGGAAATAATAGTCATTGCTTCAAGCAAGATCTGTTGATGAATACTAAATTAGTTGACAAATTACTAAGAAGAAACAAGGTAGTTAAATGGCTTCAAGATATCTTCATAATATTTATTATGTGCTGTGATGTTTTAAATACATCTCTATACATTCTTTGATACGCCTCCTTCCGGGAGATGGAGCTTAATTTTCCTTCCCTTGAGTATGGGTTGGATTTAAGGTCTAGCTTTCATCAAACAGCATATGAAGTGGAAAATTTATCAAATATCACTTTAATCAAATATTCAAAGTTAACATTATGAGTGATAAGACATCTCTTTGATGAGATGAGGGAAGAAAAAAATTAAAAAAAAAAAACTTCAGTTCTGTGGAACTTTTCCCCTAAATTCATAGTAACCTTAGACTAGTCATGGAAAATAGACAAAACATTTAAGATTATTATAGACAAGGTAATCTGAGAAACTGACATTGATTGGATGAGACCAAGGAGACATGATGACTAAATGCAATGTGGTATCCTGGAAAGAATCTTGGAAAAGAAAAAGGACATTAGAAAAACTTGTAAAATCAGAACCAACTTTAGTTAATACTGTTGCACCAATGATAATTTCTTAGTGTTGATAAACGTAGTATGGTTATGTAATACGTTGTGCTATTGTGAAATATATATTTGGTCTTTGTATTGTTTCCTGGTATATAACTTGTAAAATTTTTGAAAACGTCCAAGTGACCAGTATCTTTTTGTATACTAATATGTTGATTTAGGTTGGCATCTTTCTTAAGTAGCTTCAGGATGGGGGCTGGTCACTGGAAAGAACAAAGCAGTGTTAAGAAAAGCGGTCCCGATCCAGACCCCAAGAGAGGGTTCTTGGATCTCAGGCAAAATGAATTCAGGGCAAGTCTGCAGTGCAAAGTGAAAGCAAGTTTACTAACTAAGTAAAGGAATAAAAAAATGGCTACTCCATAGACAGAACAGCCCTGAGGGCTGCTGGTTGCTCATTTCTATGGTTATTTCTTGATAATATGCTAAACAAGGGGTGGGTTATTCATGCTTCCCCTTTTTAGACCATATAGGGTAACTTCCTGACATTGCCATGACATTTGTAAACTGTCATGGAGCTGGTGGGAGTGTAGCAGTGAGGATGACCAGAGGTCACTCTTTTGCCATTTTGGTTTTGGTGAGTTTTCGTCAGCTCCTTTACTTCAAACTGTTTTATCAGTAAGGTCTTTGTGAACTGTTTTTTTGTGTTGACTTCCTATTTCATCCTGTGACCTACAATGCCTTAACCATCTGGGAACACAGTCCAGTAGGTTTCAGCTTTATTTTACGCAGCTCCTATTTAAGATGAAGTTGTTCTGGTTCACAAGTCTCTGACAGCAGGATTAGAGGGCCTCACCCGTTACCCTCAAGGGAGGGGATGAAAGTTAACTTGATCTTTAAAGGCCATTGATTTAATCAATCTTGTCTATGTAATGAAGTCTCCATAAACACCCAAAATGATAGGGTTTCGAGAGCTTTTGGATAGCTGACTAGTAGGGGTTCCTGGATAGCTGAACATAGGTTCCTGGAGGAGCGCACACCCACCTCTATGGGACAGAAGTTCCTGCAGTAGGGATATTTCCAGACATTGCTCTATGTATCTTTTCATCTGGTTATTTGTATCCTTTAAAACATGTTTTATAACACACTGGTAAATGTAAGTGAATGTTTCCTTGAGTTCTGTGAGTCCTGTAGCAAATTAACTGAACCCAACGAGGGAGATATGGTAAACCTGATTTATAATTAGTCAGAAGGAGAGGTAAGATTATGATTGCTGTCAGAAATGAGGAGCAGTCTTATGGAACTGAATCTTCAATGGGTGGGATCTGGCACTACCTCCAGGTAGAGAGTGTGGGAATTGAGCTGGGCTGGAGGACACCCAGTGAGGCTCTGCTGCAGAACTGATTGCTTGCTTTGCCTTTTGCATATGGTGTCAGAAGCATGTTATAAGAGTGTAGTAAGAGAAACTGGGTTTGTTTTTTCTACTCAGATGTTCACATTAGGGAAAGCTCTTTTAAGTTTACATTAGAATTCTTTGTACTATTTTTCTGTAAATCTAAAATTGTTTAAAAATAAAAAGGCTAAGCTGGGCATGGTGGCTCAAGCCCATAATCACAGCACTTTGGAAGTCCAAGATGGGCAGATCATGAGATCAGGAGTTCGAGACCAGTCTGGCCAACATAGTGAAATTCTGTCTCTACTAAAAGTACAAATAATTAGCTGGGTGTAATGGTGTGTGCCTGTAATCCCAGCTACGCAGGAGGCTGAAGCAGGAGAATCCTGTGAACCCGGGAGGCTGAGGTTGCAGTGAGATATCACGCCATTGCACTCCAGTCTGGGTGACAGTGCAAGACTCTGTCTCAAATAAATTAATTAATTAAATTAAATAAACAAAAAGGCTAAAAATTATCACATTTAGGTTGATTATAACATTTGTCTCCTCTAGATCTCTGTAAGGCTATTTAAAAACATAGAATGGAAGTGGTTTTGTCCAATGATTTTGTACTTAAAATCCTAAGAGCCCTGTGTTCTGTAATGTACAATGTAAGTTAATACATTTGTTACTTTGTTCTGTGGTTTCAGTAAATCCCCCAAAGTTCATGTGTTGAAAACTTAGTCCTCAATGCAGCAACATTGAAAAGGCGGGACCTGTAAGAGATAATAAGGTCATAAGGGCTCTTCCCTCATGAATAAATTAAAGTCTGTGTCATGAGAGTGGGTTAGTTACTTTTGCCCCTTTTCCTCTCTATCTCGTCTGCTCTCTTGCATTTCTGCCTATCTGCCATGGCATGATGCAGCAGGAGGGCCCTAGCAAGATGTCAGCACCATGCTCTTGCACTTCTCAGTCTCCAGAATCTTGAACAAAATAAACTACTTTTCTTTATAAATATTACCTAGGTATAGTGCACCATTATAGCAATAGAAAGTGGACCAAGTCACCTTGGGTTAGCAAATCAAATAAAAAGTAAAAATATTTTGATTCACAGATCTGTAATTATGACAAGCAAAATACCTTATCTAATTCTGAGGGATAAATTATTGAACTTTTACTTGGAGTTTTCTAAAAGACCTAAAATGTTTAACTGTGTGTTAGTCTTTTGCAGATATGTTTACTTATCAAAATTCTAAGAATACTGATTTTTTTCCTCAATTTCTTTAGGTGTTTAGAATTATTTTTAAAAACATGCAGCTAGTCTTCCCCACATCTAATTAGTCAATATGCACAGAAAACAAATAAAGAAAAATATGGAAAAGACACTGAAAATTTAACATATAAAAAGTAATGGATTGATTAAAAAAACAGCACCTCCAAAATTTTTTTATATATATAAATTATATATGTAATGTATTATACATTTTTATATGTAATTTTATAATTTATAAAGTATATATACACATTTGATAAAATATTAATATTTTAATCAAGTATATATATATGTACACACATATATAAAACCATTATACATTTACTGATAAAAGTTTTACACCACTGCAACATTTCATTATTTTGGCAGGATTGTCTTGGGCAGCACAACCTTGAGGAGCAATTCAGCAACATTTTGTAAGGTTGAAGAAACTGCCATAGACAGCTCAGTAATGAAATCATTACTGGATGTGTACCCTAAAGAAACTCTTACATATGTGCAAATTTAGTAGATGCTCCCCTGTTCCTTTGGCCTACTGAGTTCACCTACTATTCCTTTAAACAGCTACTGACCCGTTGCTAGACTATAACTTCCTGTTTCTTTATCGCCCTTCTCTACTTAAGCCCTTTTTCTATAAATAAATGAGATAGAAATGATGGACACAGAAGCACTCAGTATGTGTCTGTGCTAACACTGCTTAAGAGAAATCCTCAACAATGGGGGCTAGAAGGCAATGGTTAAATCCTCTAGCTTCCTTGTACTGTGGTAGAACTAACCCAAGATATAGTCCACACAGTCCCCAGTGGGATTGTGACTCAGTTGCCAACTGTAGTACTCAAGCTTGTTAAGACATAGCATTATTGCCCATTTTCTCTTGCCTATTTCCCTTTCTCTCTTTCTCATTTGTGGTGCCTGGGATCATCTTCAAAATAAAGTGTCTGTGTCCAAATAAATCCTAGACTCCATTGAATTTGGTAGGGGAAGGATTAAAATTAAACAGAATATGGGAATGTCCATTCTAGCATGATTTGTAATAAATCAGCAAAAAGTCAGGAAAGTTGGACTTTTAAATTTTATTGTGATTTATGGTATCTTAGCAAAATAAATCAAGAATTTATTTTTACATCTAGGATGACAGAATTTACATCAATTTAATACTCTCCAAATTAACATTCAGAGATATTAAATTTGTAATATCTTTATAAATTAAATTTGGATTTAATTTATAATATTTCCTTATGTTAAGTCAATACTAAGATTATCACTTTTTGGTATAAGTGTGGAACATACATTCAAATGACTGCTAAGTAATGGTAATAATTTCATGTTTGGAAATAAATACAGGTATCAAGTTATGAGTAAGTGGTCATGGTAATATTTATTCCCAGATAATTCCAACAACCCATGTAAAAATTATATATCATATTTCTTAGATGAATCAACAATTCAATTTTATTATACTCTGTATTAGTCTGTTCAAGCTGTAATAACAAAATGCAATAGACTTGATGGCGTAAACACAGAAATGTATTTTCTCACAATTCTGGAACTGAAAGTCCAAAAGCAAGGTACCAGCAGGGTTGGTATGTGGTGAGGGTTAAACCCTTGGGTTGCAGATGATTGGGTGCCTCCCTGCTACATTTGCTACATGCTGTCTTGATCTTTTCTTTATGCCCTCCGAAGGAGAGAGAGAGAGAGATAGAGAGAGAAAGGAGAAAGTTATTTTCTCTCCGATGTTTCTTCTTATAAGAATAAGGACGTTATTTCTATTGGATTAGGGTCCCAATTAAATGATCTCATTTAACCTTAATTATATCTTTAGAGGCCTCTTCTTTAATTACAGTCATATTGGCAGTTAGGGTTTTGATGTATGAATCTGGGGGGAAGGAATATAAATATTTAGTCTATACTATACTCACATTCTGTACTCAAGACTTTTTATTAAAATAAGTTACAAGAAATCTATCACCCACTGATTACTAGGAGGCTTTGGGAACTATATGCAAGCAATTTGTAAACCTGGATCCTTCTAAGATTTTATTACAAACTCTACATATCTGGAATTTAAGATGTGGATGAAACTTTTCAGATTATCTACTCTAAGCACTGTGTACAAGAATTATTTCTAAGTGTTTCCTGGGAAGGTGCCAAGATCATACTCTATTTCCAGGCACCCATAATATTTATTCTTATAATGTCTATACATTAGACATAAATCTGCCATCTGGAAAATGCTGACCATATGTGTTCTCTGATTCCAAGTATCACTTTATTTATTTTCATGGTAACCTAGCTTCAGAATAGCTCAAGTGCTTAAACTGAACCCTGTAATATGGATACTGCCTGTCAACTAACAGATACTTTCTCTGATTTCCTCACAAAAATTATTAGCACAATATAGAAACCCCTTCTCATTTTATACCATACCAAACACATTCCCATTTCAAAACTGAAGTTGTTTTGCTGTTGTTGTAGTTGTTTTGGTAGGAGGAAGAAGAAGAGAAACATTATGGATATGAAGGCAATCTGGCTGCAACATCTGTCATCCTATTGATTGCCAGGGTTGATGCAGTGGATCTGGCTGGCTAGGAGGGTGTCCCCTTCCTTCCTCACTGCTCCATGTGCGCTCCTGCCAAAGCTGTGTTCTTGGTAAAAGAGGATGACCATGGCTGATGGAGGAGGACCCATCTTCAATCAAGGATATGTGAGTAGCTGGGCTCCCCCTGCTAGAACCTCCAAACAAGCTCTCAAGAGAAAAAAATCAACCATATAATATTATTCTTCACCTCTCTTCTTTATTATTTAGTGATTTATTTTTGTTGCCATTGTTGAATAGTTGATATAGAATAAGTTTGGAGAAAAATAAATTAAATGGTAAGGACAATTCAGTGATTATCAAGTTGAACAGCTGTACATGAAATATTATCATTATTGGTATTAGTTTATTACTTTTAGGGTTTGAATTCTTGTATTCAAGTGTAGTTGTTTCAGATATTGCTGTTGTATTATCATCTCTAACTTTGTAAGTTATTTTTTATTTCACAGGGACATAAAGACTAAAAATGATATAACCTGAGCTTCCTTGCCATTGGCCTTCAGTTGCATCTAGCTGATATGAGCAAATTTCTTGGTGTTGTAGAAGAGCAGGAAGCATTGATCTCACGCCATGGCTGAGGATAAGTGGTGGGCTTTGACAAATGGCAGACGTGAGTTTTTGCCCATTGATTTTGGAGATCTTCCTGAGAATCACCTTCTTAGGTGTGGTAGGCAACTAAAATAATTGTTAATGGCTTCCTGAGATTCCTTCATCTAAAAATATCTGGAAAGCAGCTTTTCTGACTGTCATTTTGCCACTTCTCAGCAGTTGTGTTGGCTACTAGTTCTATGTCTTAAACTGCTTGAAAAGTAAAATACCTACAGTGCCTTCAGTTTTAACGTTTAAACTCTTATCTATTCAATAGTGGATCTTTTCCACTCCCTTCTAGTAAATATCTGGTTTACTAATGGATTTTATGGTTATGTGAGGAAAATACTAGAATTTAAAAAAAATCAGTCCTGTTAAATTAACCACATACCTCCATCACACCCAAAGCTCTTGTTTTTCCTATTGTTTCAGATTATTTTGTGTGGTTCAAAACTCCATGCTGAGAGTTTTTACCTTTTACAATGATATAAATTGAGAAAATATGTCAAAAAATAAAATTAATATAATTTCAATACATTTATTTTATATTGTTTTATTTAGTATTAGACTTGATTTTTATGATGAAAATCAATGAAAGTTATCAAAATTTAGAAAAATAAAAATGAGATAAAATATGTTAAAGGGAAATCTTTACACAAATTTAAAGGAGTTTAATGAAGCAGAGACTTATTTGGGAATCCAGTAGCTCTCATGAGCCAACAGAGAGGTTCGGGGGATATCAACTACACAAAGTAGGTAGGCAGTACATAGGGACAGAAAATGAAAATGAGGTACTTCTAGAAACTGGTTGATTACAGCTTAGCATTTTAATTGTTTGAACATGGTCTGATCAACTGTTACCCTGTGATTGGCTAAAGCTAGTCTTCCGTAATTGACTGAGATACAGAAATTTGTTACAATATATAGTCCTAAATTAGGCTTTCAGTTTGTTAAGCTGTAGTTTGTCTCATAGGGACCTGCAGTACTGAGACAGCCTAAAGCCAAATTTAATTTAATTGAACAATCATTCCCTCAATCTTAATCTTGGTAAAGGAAATACTAAAATAGGATGAATCATTGAGGACTCTTTGAGCCTTCCTAGTAAAATGGCAAATTTCAAGTGTCACCACGTTACTAGAGGAACTACAGAGGTTAGTGTTCTGATCAAAGACAATTACCATTCCATGAACAGGCATCTGGTTAAGGCTACCTCTAAGGAGGGCAAATATATAATAAATGACAACAAAGAGCTGGGTGCGTATGATGGCTCACATATATAATGCCAGAATTTTGGGAGACTAAGGAAGAATGATCGCTTGAAGCCAAGAGTGTTAGACTAGCCTGGGCAACATAGTGAGACCCTATCTCTACAAAAGATAAAAATAAATGAAAACAAACTTAAAATAAATAAGTAAATAAATAAGAGCTCCCAGTTTTTGCTTAAATAACCCAGGCTTGAGATGTTAAGTATTATTTTTTCATTGGCAAAAAAAAAAAAAAAAAAATTAAGATTTTACTTTATTCTTGCTGAATTGTTAACATTGCTGAGCTGATTTCACCTATATTTTGGTAAACATTAATCAGAGAGCCTAAACTCTGAAGGAAGTAGGTTAACTATTTTTCCAGAACTCACCAGCTCCAAGTCCTAGAAAACTCCCAAGGGCAAGTTTCACATTTCTGGCCTCATTTTAAAACTGAAATCATTTTGGGGAAAGTTCTAAAGAGTTTAAAGAGAAGGATCCAAAATTTCAATTGCTTCTCTGAAACCTTGGAATCCTGCCTGTTAATAATCTCCATGCTCTTTGCTTAGAATTTACCCACAGAATTAACTGACAGGAAACTGCCCATCACCCTCCACCCTCCCAGTAAGACTGTGCCAAAACACTCATCAGAAACCAGAATGACAAAAATAGATCCAATTGACGACTATGCAGTGACTAAGAAACGGATGTACTGATTTAAGCTATCTTTATTATCTTTTTCCTTGTTTTGATGGTAAAAAGAAAGAGAAAGCTACGTAATAGCATCTGGGCAAAACAGCTTGTACACCAAGTTCTGCCCTATGTAATTTAAAATATTTGAGTTCTTATAACATCCTTGAAAAGCATGGCTTTTAATACAAACACCACATGCCTACAGTAGAGATCATCTAACTATAGTCATGCTTCTGGGCAGAGCTTGCAGCAATAGCAAAAATAACAAAAAAAAAATTCTCTTTGTACAGCTGAATGGCTGCATTAGAATTTTCAGTATTCAGATGTAATTAGAAAACAGCTGTGAAGGAAAATCAATTGTTCCTGGTAGTCAATGGCTAATTTTTGACAATCAAAATAAAGAATGCAATATGACATGTTTGTAATGAGCAAGTAATTGTTTCTCTTTTGTTTATTGTTTTAACATTTTTCCTTTTATTTGTGGGAGCTGTCATTTGCTTGCTTTAGGACAACTTCTCCCAGTCTTTGCTTCTCCCATCCCTATTTAAACACTAGCGACTGCCAAAGAGGGTATGCAGTCCAGCTCAGTTTATTCATGATTGCCTTGCTTATGATGGTGATTTGTGGACTTGCAAGGAAATGTTGTCCTTGCTTTTATGAATTCACAATAAAGCTTCCATAAACGGAATGATTATTAAACACTAGCATTTATTCACGGGATTTAACTTTGATTCATTCTGCAAAGGTCTCATGTGTCAAAAACATGCAGTTCCCAGAATTCATTGACCTGCTGCTCCAAGTGTGTCTGCATTGCAAAACAAAACAAAACTGAAACGACCACAAGATCCCTTTTAATACCCTTCTATCATTAGCATAGACTGGAAGGTATTTGTGTAGCAGATGGATAAAAAGTAAACCTCTATGGCGCACACTTGGAATTTAGATGGATGGAAAATTAACTTAAATGCTAGAATAGGCCAATGAGAGTAAAATTGTTTTGTCATGCAAAAGAGTCTGGTTGAGAAACACCAAGAGTATTAACACTCCTATGCTGCTTTCAGTTGATATAAAAAGAAAAATAATGCTTATATTATTTAGTGAAATTAACCTCTGTATTATTCTTTTGCTACACTTATATTTTTCTGGAACATTCTTTGAAAGCTAATATAATGGCAGTTTCAAAGAATGAAATAAATAGTAAATAAGGACTGAATCTCAATCGCTGTGTGATCTTAGAACTATGTCTTAGTCCTAGTTTATTTCTTTGTAAGAAAAAATGATAATTAATATGTGAATATGGGTTTTTCCAACATTACTACATAAAATATATTAGTATATGAATATTTCCAAGTTTTAAAGTTCTGGAGGAAAGACATTTTCCACCTTAAAAAAATACGTGCTAAGTCACCAGTAGCCTCTAAGTCATAACTAGTTTATCATATCCATTTACACCTTGACTGACAACAGATAGTACATTTGAATTTTTCTCAATCTTTTGTCTTCAGTGAGCCTGTTCCAGAATCTGTGCAGTGTTTATTATAAAAGGCATTGTGGGCTGAAGTAGGTGGTGATGAGAAGGGAATTCTATATTTTTATGAAGCAGAGTAAACTATTGACTGAACTAAACTTTGAGCTTTGAAAACTATTGGTCTAGTTCAATTATTATGGATAACAAATGTGTGTATTTTTTTTAAGGGTTAGGGTATCATGCAGCTTTTGTTATAAAATTTTAGGAGGCACTCTCCTCTGTGATTCTTTATCTGTCTATCCACTTTTCTTCACAGTTTTAGGTAGAATACCAATAATTTAATATTCATATTTCCTCCTAATAAACCTCATACTTTCATACTTCATTACCTCTGCTTTTTCTTACCCTCAACACAGAATGTCCCCCTTTTCCACTTCCCAGTCTTTTGAAAAGCACCGCAGTCAAGGTCAAGAGACCTTTGCTTGTTTGATTTTTAATTTGTGGTGTTTGTTTTTGAGATCACAATGTTATAAATACTGTTGTAGATGTTGTGCAAGAAAGCCAATGGAAATTTGACTGGAAGATGAAATAATAAGAGATGGATGACACGTCTTATCCCATGACAACAGGAAGAGATAATGGAATTGAAAGATAGTTAGATGGTATAATTAAAATATATAGTATAAGACCTGACAACCAAATGAAATGAAGGAGGAAAACAGAAGACAAAAAACAGTGGAGTTCTGTAAATTCTCCTATAAACACAAACATATGGGTGATGCCGTGTCAAATACAGATTGTCTTTCAGAAATTTGAAAATTCTGGTACAACACACAAGGAATGTATAGAAGGCTCTTAGAGTTGAGTCAGTTCATGGCAATCTGAAAAGGAGATGAACGTCAAACTCTTGCTGCTGAGATTCTGAGATTTCTCTTCTTCCTTGCTCTTCTCAGGAGTTAATTCTTTAGCTCTTTCTTTGAATTGATGATCAACCCAAAAACTTTTCCAAGAAGTCTTCTTCTTGCAAATTTTCCCCTTATTTTATTCACAGTTGTTTTCTGGTGCATCATATTCAAATAAGTTAAAGTAATAAATGAAGTAATAGAGAAGTTAGTAACTGAGTTTGGCTTGCAGGCAGCTGACCCTGAATAAAAGTGTGGTTGTGGAATCATTCACCAGATCATGATGAGACTACCATCTGAATAGTAATGTGAAAACCGTGTTTGGTTGTGGTAAAATATTCGGCAAAATCTTTATTTTGAATCCCCTAAGACTATATTCCCATTGGCAAAGTCTCTGTGGAAAAGGTAGCTACTTCCATACGCTAATTTTCATAGGATATAAGCAATGACTGAACCATGGAGAGAACTGTGTTGGATACATTGGAATATATAATATAAAGAAAAACAAACCCAAATTTTGAAGTTATTGCATCAGATAATAAAATAAAACTTCACCTGGACTCTAAACAGGGTTAAAAAAATACTCACTTTCTTCTTGCAATTGTAGTAACAGGCATAAAATCTAAAATCAGATATTGATTCTAAATGCTACTGAAATATTGCAGAATGGGAGCTAGTACATGACTCGACAAGATTTGTTATGCAAAAGTTAGGGTGTTAATTAAAATACACTATCAGTCAACCACACTGGCGATAGCTTGGAATAGGCAAACAATTTGGATAGGTCCCTCACCTTCAATGTTCTCTATTCTCCAACTGATAAAGTTTCTATTTTATCTTCTTTGCTCATACAAGATGTAATTCTATAGTGGAAGGAGATAAAAACATATCTCTGAAGTGGCACATCCAGGGCCACATCTCTTATTGATGCTTTCTTTGCTAGGTTAACAAAATCCAATTTTAACAAGGCCATAAAAATGTAACATACATAACTGACTTGGGAAGAAGAATTACATATATATGCAATTGTAGAAATTTGGTAATGAATGCCATCTAAAACTTTATGAGATTTTGCCTAATAAGGGTAAATATAATTTTCAAATAAGCTGAAGTATTTTTTTCTACATATCCACTCAGTGGATAATTATCTGTGTAGCTAAAATAGTCTGTAATAAAGATTGATCTAAACTATGTTACATATTTAACAATTTAAAATTCTCCATGTAAGGAAGAGTAATAACAGTATCAAATAAGGATGTTGAATTAATTTTGTCTTCTACATATTCTACCTGGTCTATATCAAATTCCTGCATCCATACCCATATACTTCAGCTTGCTTCCTGTCGTACAATTTAAAATGTCTCTGATGCTACTACCTAAGATCAAACCTTCTTTATGTACTCAGGATTTCCTCTCATCTAATTAAGGATGTCACTCTTGTAATTCTCCTCTGCACTCCCTAATCACTGAGGGCTCCTGTGTACTGGAGCATTTATAAAACCTGTAAACATTTCCAATCTTAAAACAATAAAAATAAACTATGCCATATATGCACAAATCAACCCTGATTCTTAGCTTCTGTTTATAGCTAATGATCCAAAGCATTGTCTTACTTAGTTTCTTTACTTCCTTTTCTCTCATTTTCTCTTGCACTCTCTCCAACTTGGGTTTTATTCCCACCACTCAACAGAGATGATTTTTGTTAAAATCAGCAAGAGATCTATCTGCATTGCCAAATTTGAAACTTAATTCTCAGTCCTCATCCTAAAACCTAAAAGATGCATTTAAAACATTTGAGTGCTCACCTCTTCTTGAAATATTCCCGCACAGGGCTTTAGGACATCGCTCTTTCTTGATTCACCATACCTTCTAATGCCTGTATGCCTTTTTTCATCTAATCTTATTGAATGTGATTCTAGGAATGCCCTAAGCTGGATCCTAATCCATCCTCTCTTTCTGTACTTATTCTGTAGCTGATTTTGTCTAGTCTTATGACTAATACCATACAAAAGTGTTGACTTCCAAATTTAAGTCTTGATTATCAGTATTTCTCCTGAAGTCTAGCCTAAAACACTTAATCTAGCAAAAACACTTAATGTTCACTTAGATACCTAGTGAATTTATTAATGTTACAATGTCCAAAATCAAACTCTATTTTCTTCCCCTAAATTTCCTCCAAATGTTTTTTTAAATGTAATATTCCCATTGCAATATAATATTCCAACATATCAATATACCCCATTTCTATAACACTTTCTTTATTGGTATACATTTGACTTTTCCCAGGTTGGAACTCAGGAATAGTGCTAACATGAACATTTTTGCACATCTTTGGTAAATATGTATGTTTTTTTCCTAGGTATATATCTTGAAGTAGAATGACTGAGTATACTTAAAATCAGCTTCATTGATTAAGGCCCAAAATAATTCTCAAGTGGTGTACATAGCCATATGTCTATTAGCAGTGTATGAGATTCTCAGTTGGGGCATGTCCTTGCCAAAACTTGGTACTTTGTCTTTGTCTTTAAAATTTTGCTATTAACAGTGATTAGTAGTATTGAGTTGTCATTTACTGTACATTTTCCTCATCACTATTGAAATTAGACATCTTTACACATCATTGGTCATATGGTACCTCCCTTTATTTTAAGTGCCTGTTCCAGATTTTGGCCCAATTTCTATAGGATTGCTAATTATTTTACAAGGGTTTTTTAAAAATACTCTGAATATGAGTGCTTTAACAGAATTTATATTGCAAACATTTTCTCTTTGTATATTTCTCTTGTCACATTCTTAAAGGAGTAGATGTAGCCAAAATTATATTTTTTCTTATTGTTATTGATATTCGTGCCTTGATTGACAAATTTGTCTACTCTAAAGTCAAAATAAGATTCACTTGTTTGTTTGTTTACTGTTTTAGCTTTTTACAGATGGATCTACCATTTATTTAGAATTATTATTTTCTGTATCAGTTGAGAGTAAGGGTCAATATCAATTTCTTTGTATGTGATTGAATTTTGGTCGGGCTTACAATTATTTAAGAAGAATGGAAATATTAATACCATTAAATCTTCAATCCATGGACATCTTACTCCTTCTTTTCTTTAGGTTATATAATTTAGTTCAATAATATTTTGCAGTTTTAGTGTAGATATGCAGATATTGGATCATCTTCATTAAATTTATTTCCAGGTATTTAATAATCAGTTAGACCTTTATAAATTGATTCATTTTTAAATCTTATTTGCTTTGCATTCATTTATGCTATATTAATAACTTATGTAAATTATCCTATCTAACATCCTGCTAAATTCATTTATTTATTCTAATATTTATAAACTCCTAGGAATTTCTGTATTCACAACCATATCTATGTGAAAATTGGTAGCATTTCTTCCTTTATAACTCATATATTTCATTTATTTTAATTGCCCTATTGTACTGAAAAGAACTTTCAGTACAATGCTACTGGGCAATGGTTATAGAAAGTATCCTCTTGCATTTATGACCTCAAGGAAAATGCTTGAAGTATTTATTATTAAGTATAATGTTTGAAATATGTTTTCTGTACTCTGTCTAATTGCAATATTTTTAAAGTATCTTCTGCTGTCTGATTACTAAGATTTTTAAACTGAATTCATGTTGAATTTTATAAAATCCTTTTTATGTGCAGCTATTAAGAGGAGAATGGGACTTTTAAAGTTTACTTTTAAATGGGAAGTTATCTTGATTCAATTTGAATATTTTAAATAAAATTTGCACTCTTGGAATACATACAACTTGGTATTTTATTTTTTATAAGTGGCTGGGTTTGATTTCCTATTTGTTTAGGATTTTTGCATTTATAAGAAGATTGGTTTGTGTCTTCCTCTTTATTAATAATATATTTTATGACATTTGACTAACAAATGCATTCAGTTTCAACTAACGACTTGGGAAATCCTTTCTTTTCTAATTAATCTCAGAATTTTATTTAAGATTACTGTCACTTCATCTTTAAATTTAGAAGCATTCTCAAGCAAAAATAGGTTTTGTTGTAGAATACATTCTGAGAAAATTGCAAGATACAATTTCTTTAATACATAACGTCACCTCAGATTTTATGTGTCTCTTTGTTAATTATATGAAATTGTATTTTTCTAGATATCTGCTCAAATTTTATAATTTTATATAAACATATTCAGAACTTCTTATAGTATTTTTGTGTCTGTTGGATCTTTAATGATATTTTCTTTTTCATGTTAGTTATTTATAACTTGTATTTTTATTTATTTATTTTATCAATACTGCTATAGGTCTACACTTTTTACAAAATTTATTTAGTATAAATGAGATGATTTTTAATCTTATATGTGTGTTTTTTCACTGATTGAGAGATGTGTAATAATGTTTCCAATGTGATTATGAATTTATCTAACCATTTGTAAACTATTTTCTTATGTATAAATTTAGAATTGTTTAATCTATCTGGTGGATTAACCATTACTATTTTGAATTGTTCTTCTATATCACTTCTTTATTCAAGGATAATGTGTTTGATATTAATATAACTTTTGTTATATTTATACTTGTTCTATCAGTTACCTTCAGCCTTTCTGAGCTCAGGTGAAAAAACCTGCAGAGTACAGGGACCAAACTTACTTCTTTTTGCCTCTATCTTCCTGAGATCTTAGTTTATCTCCATATCCTTGTTTTGTTGGCAATTCTTACCTTAAATATTGCCTATTTAGTCATGTAAGATGACCAATAATTCTTCTGGTTCTATGGCTTTGGCATCGGCTTTAGCAACAGATTTGCTCAAGAATCAACAAATTATTCTTATAGAAGAAGCAGATGTAAAATGTCAGTTCACTTCTCTGTAAATCCCTTATTTTGAATTTTGACCCATCAAATTCTGTGAGTTCCATCAGTTCTTTTATATATTTCGTTGTTGTTGTTTTTTTCCATTTTTATCCAGGTTTTCTTGTTGTTACTGCTGGGAACATTGGTCTGGTGAAAGCTATTTCACCATGGTCAGAAGAAGTATTGGAGTAATCATTTTAAAATATCTCATATCACATCATTCCTCTGCTAAAAACACTCACATTGCAAGAAAATGGAAGTGAAAGTCATTACAAAGGCATAGCATCCCCATATGACATTAACTGACTGCTCAGACCTGACGTCCTAGCACTCACCCACTACTTTACTCTTCACTGTGCTTCAACCATTCTAATATTTTCCTATTCCTTGATAGTCCAATATTAGAAATACTGTTTGTTTTCACTTCCTAAATGTGATTCCTCCAAATATTTGCATGACTCATGTCTTTTTTAGGTTTATTTCTCTGCCCATTTTGTTTTATTTAAGGCCTACAACATCAATCCGCATACTTCTAATGCTTTTTAATTTTTCTTAATAGCTGTTATCTCCACCTGTCATAATAGTTTTTTACTTGTTTTTTTTTTTTTTCTATATTTGTTTCCTTCTTTCTAGTAGAATATATTACATGAAAATAGAGACCTTGTCTAATCTGGTCACTGCTCAATAACTAGCACTTGCAAAATTTCCTGATAGTATATGACATTTTATAAATATTTATGTACTATGTCAGCCCACCATTTCATTTTATTTTGCCACATTTAATCAGAAAATTTTCCTTTTTTTTATAGCCATAGAGGAATAGATAGATTACTCAGAAAATCATGGAATCTATTAAAACTAAAAAGAAAAGGAAACAAATACAAAACACATAGGAGCAAACACAACAACCCCCAAACAAGCAAAGTAACAAATATATCTTACTGCAGATCATGATAGAAATTATGGCATAGAGACTGCAATTAAACTGTGAGCTTATGAACAAAACAGTGTCAGAACTTGTGATAAATACCACCTATCACATTATGTAATAACTTGAACCATGGGGGAAAAAGACATTGAAAAGCAAGACTTACAAGACTTGATACATAAAGCAGAACTCTATAGAAAATAAACACCATTATATATAGTTATTAAAAACACATTTATAATATAGTATCTATAGTAAAATAATCTATGTAGCACTTAATACTAAGATATGTAAAAATGAAAACACCATTAGGGCATATTTGAATCAATTTTCTCAGCATAGAATGTAAAAGACAGTGAATTGAGAACTAAATAGAAGTTGCAGATGCAGAGATGCAGAAAGAGTACTATTTTATCAACTCCCCTCAGAAAAAACAACAGCGAATTCACTTAGCTGGAGACAAGTGGAGGGGAAGTTTCATGGGGAGTTTTTATTGAGGATAATATATGGACATGTATTATAGGTTGAATTGTCTCCCTCTAAAATTCTTATGTTGATGTCCTAACCTCCAGTACCTTAGAATGAAACTATATTTGCAGATAGGGTCTTTAAGAAATAAATAAAAATTAAAGGAGGTCATTAGGGTGGGTCCTGATTCAATGCTATATATGCCCTTTTATGAAAAAGGGATTAGGTCATATGGCATGATAAGAGGGAAGACCATGTGAAAACAAACAACAGAGAAGAGAGCCAGCTACAAGTCAAGGTGAGAAGGCCTCAGAATCCCTGCTGACACCTTGGCCTTTGACTTCTGAATTGAGAGGAAAGAAATTTATGTTGTTTAAGCCATCCAACTCCTGGTACTTTTTTATGGCAAAGTATCAGCAAAGTACCAGTCCCAGCAAATTAATAAATATGTTTTCAAACTAAAAGGAAAGTATGGAGGAAATAAGATGGATGAAGCAGTGTAGAATGGAAGTAATTTTTAGATCAAGGACCAAAAGATGGTAGAAAGACGTATTCAGAGGTATAATAGGTAGAAATTAGAGAATGTGTAAATTGTATCATAATAACTATTTAGTAAAGGTACTGATAACCACAGGAACCAGCCAAATGCCTAGGCAGATAGGGGCGGCTACCCAGTGAAACCCCACCTCCGAGCAAGCCAAAGACAATTTAAAGCATGAAAGCCAAGCTACAAGTTAAATCCCCAGACCAGATTGAGAAATTGTCTACCTGTTTCACCTGCCTCCCTCTCATCCCCCACCATTTACCTATTTTACATATACATACTCTTTTCTAATTGGTTTCCTACACTGTTATGCCCACCTTTGAATGGTGTATTCACTTTAACATTTTTGCATACTCACAAAACAATAAACACGCCTGTAAAGACCCCAGAACCGGTTGGTAGAGGAGGCGATGGCTTGACTTTAGGCAAGACTTCCCATCCCCTCTCCAGCTCCCCACTCCAGCTGCTCTCTTCACTGAGAGCCATTTTCATTGCTCATTAAAATTCTCTGTTTTTACCATCCTTCAGTCATTCATGTGACCTCATTCTTGGATGCTGGACAAGAGCTCATGACCCACAAAGTCCAAGTACCCAGAAAAGGCTGTTACACTGGCCCTTTGCCCTCAATTATGGAGGGCAGTCATCCCTTGTAAGAAGGCAAGGAGCCAACTGAGCTGCTAACACACTGCTGTCTGTTCGACTGCAGATGGTAGAACCAAATGAGCACTGTAACAACCCCTCTAGTCTCTTTGAGGTTGTAGGCACCCTCACCTGGGTGGCACCACATTTCCCTCAAGGTGACATGCCTTGTCTGACCATGGGCCCTACACGGAGCTTGCTCCTGTGTTGGTTTCTGGAGTGGCTGGCCAGGTATTGCATTTGCTCACTCATGTGCTCCTTTCTGCAAGGGGCTGAGTGCAGTGGACCAGGTAGATGGGACACCCCTGCCAAGTAGATGGGACACAAGAATGACCAAGAAAAATTCTTCATCATCTGGGGGGCACATCCAGGACTCAGAAGGGTCAGCGAATGTGGATCTGACTCTTCACATTTTTCCAAGAGTTTTTGTCTTCAGCCTTTCCTCTGAGGACAGATGAAGCACCAAACCTCTGGGTAGCCAGTTAAGAGCAAATGGCACAGCTAGAGAGTACAGGATGTGATCCTGGAACCTCTCTCTCAGATGAAAGAAATGTTGGCTTTGTTTCCCTTCACAGAGGCCCATCCATCATGTTGACCCAGAATAAGGTCCTGATGAAACTGAAGACATCTGTCCAAGGCCACTCCTCAGGGTTGCTGGAAGGCCCCTAAACTGTCTCTGTCCCTGAACTCCCATCACAGCATTGGCCAAGACCCCCAGACTTTTTAATGATATTTTTCATTCCTTCTTTCATGGTTTGATATAGCTCTTATCTCTTCTTTTATAATTAAGGGTGTTGCTGCAAACTGCAGAGATATTACTGGGTAGAATGAGTACTTGGCTTAGCCATCAGATATGCAGATCGTAGCAATGTGATTTCCATCTGTTGTTAGAGGCAAAAAGGGTATAGTGATTAAGAATATTTCCTCTGTTGAAGAAAGCTATTTGCATAGAGCAAGAGGCTTTTTCCCTCAGGTACTTGCCCTTCCTCCTGAACTTAAGCTGTTTTTTTTTCCTTTTATGCACCTTGTTAGGAGTCCACATAACCCTGCAAATACAGGAAACTCTTCTATGTGAGAAGGTTTTATTTTCCTACCTTAGCACTCTCCTTATGATAGGGAAGCAATTGAGGAGTGATCATCCTGTCTGCTGGCTGCAAATTTGGCTAGTGCCACCTAGAATTTAATTTAAATAAATCCATGCACCCCCTGAGACAACTTTTTGTCACAAACTCAATTGCAAGCTTTGGGTTGAAGCCCTAGAAAGGAAAACTGGATCTGAGGGATCCAAAGGTAGACAACAACAGAAGTCAAGGAGCAAAGTGCAGATGAGCATGACTAAATCCTCCCCATTAGCCCCCACCACACACACATTTCATAAGTAGAAGTTATACTAGTATCCGTGGCATAAATGAGGTCTGGGGAACTCAAAATTTACCATCAGCAGTGGGGACAGGCAGCGTGTGGGTGAGTGTCAATAATTTCCACCCCCTAGGCCTCCCTGTTAACATGGGTGAAAGCTGCATTGGCACCTATGGGCAGCACCCTCCAGAGGTCGCTTGTGGGAATTCACTTAGGGTGGCTGGCAAAATATTAGCAAAATGTTAGGGAAAGTTATAGATTAGTCTCAAACCTTTTGGAACGCTAAAAAGTTTTATTGGAACAGGCCAAAGGTGGCCAGTCTATTATATTAGCATAGGAAAGAGAGAGAGATGCTAAGAGGCTTCCCCAGTTGTCTGTTTACCCCACATCCCTTTGTCTCTACTCTGTTTATTCATGTAAACTTTGTGCTGGATGGTCCTCTCAGGGGGAGATCAAAGGGGAATTACCCATTAATAGTGTTTACTCTGTGCCCGGAATCTAAAGCTTTTATCTTTCATAAAACCATTCTTGCAACCATGTTAATTATCCACAAGTGTCTTGACTTAAAGCCTCTGTTATAAAATCTTCACTGAATAAATGTGTAAATGTACAGGGAGTCTTGGTCGATTGGCTGCAGTCACCCCCTGAAAGCAGCCGATGACCATCCCTAGCCCACTAGGATCACTGTATTGGTATGAGAGTGCATTCATTCATAAGTCAAGGTCTGCAGAACAGACCTTTGCAGATGGTGGTTGATATCTCAGTTGTTGGGACCTGGGGATTTAAGGATAGAAGAAGGAAGGAGGAATCCATTTCTTTCTCTCCCTCACATACCCAATGTATTCATTGGCACATATCCAGTGTATTCATTGGGAAGCCAAAGAGACCGAGAGATGCCTCTTTTCCCCTTTCCAAATGGATAACCGATCATCTTCAGTCAATACCTCTTCTGAATCACTGAGATTCCTTTGGGGAAAAAAAAAACAAAACTTTTTTTTTTTTCTTTTCCTCATCTGTCCTCTGCATCACCCAAACTGGGAAAAGTTAGTTAATTTCACAAAATTTAAATTGCTTGGCTTAAAATTGAGCTGGGGGAAGGGAATGCAGAGACATGGCATACCAGCGAAACAGTAAAAGTTTTTTACCAGTTGAACTTCTGGCCCCTCTCTCCCTGTGCAAACTGATAAAAAAGAATGGTAAGGATCACTGTAAAGTTCTGAAACAACTGGACGAGGTCTCCTTGTTATAGGTCTTTAGGAGCCTGACCTTGTAACCATGTGACAGTACTTTCTTTTGGTCTGTGCCATTTTCCAATAGTGTCCCAGGCTCAATTCTGGCTAAAGAATGAGTAGTTTCTAGTTAATATCTGTGTGACTTTTACCATTTGCTGATTCTCTTCCCCCTCCGTGAACTTCTGGTTTTCTTTCTTAAAACTTCCTTTCTCTAAGCTACCTATAAAGGTTCTTGAATTTGTAAGAACTGCTTACCACCTCTTTGAAAATACCTTGTACACTTGTGATTAAGTCATAACCTTCGTTGAGGCTTGCTGGTTTCACCTGTGAGATTGCATTTGGTAAAGTTCAAAAGCCAGAAATATTGGCTGCTTGGCATGGTTAAAATCAGGTAACAAGGAATTTAAAATAATTTTCTTAAAGAGCACTGTGGTTAAAAGTCACCTTAAGTAAAAGTGAATATCGAAGTCATAGGTATTTAACATATTTAAAATACCTTTATGTTTTTCTCTTCATGACCTTGTTTTTTTAGAAAAAGGTTTTTTTCTAGATGAAAGTTTTCTTTTCTAGATAAAATCTGTATAGATCAAAGTTTTTTTTTCTAATAATTCAACTGAATTATTTTTCTCCATTTTGTCTTTCCACTCTTAGTGCACACTTGAGAGGCCCTAAGACAACTTCTAAGAGAATAAGACTCCTTGAGAAAAACAGAGAAGGTGCTATGAACCCCATTTTGGAGAAAATAAAAACTCTTTGTTTACCTCATGGAACCCCAGTAATTAAAAGCAGATACATCCCTCTCAAAATCTGTTTTTGTCTTCCAGCTATGCCCATTTAGCCCTAGAAACTGCATGTTTTCCTAGCCCTGCTTCTTGAAAGGCTCTACCCTGAGGACAATAACCCAATTAGAAGATTGGCAAATAAAAAAATCTTTTAACTACTGGATCTTCTTCTGTCTGTCTTTGTAATCATATATGCGTTATGTGTGTGATGTGTATATAAAAAAGAGCTAAAATTAATTGGTTTAGAGTAAAATAAGCACTTAGATCAAATATTTATTGAAGGAGAAATAAAAGCTGTAACACCTTTTAATCCTTGAGAAAACACTTCTAAAGATTATTGATAAAACATGAATATTTTCAAAATGTAAATATGTGATCTAAATGATTCAGGTCAGATACTAGATTTGCTAAATGTTTTAAGGTTGCAAACTGCTTCTTTAGTTATTGAGAACTGTTCAATTTACCTGTTTCAAAATTTGGTAAGGCTTGGGGACATATGGAATTAACCACACCCCTACCTATGTTGGGAAGAGTCAGACTTTATCTGTACCTAGTGTATAATTAACTTATCAGGTTTTACATTAAAATTAAAAATTGCTAAGAGTTATCATTATAACATGTAGTTTAGACTACTGAAAATAGATTTACAGGCAAGGTGTGTAAGAAAAGTAAAATGTGTTTTTAATTAAAATTATCATAAGGCATGGGAACAGGATTTTCATGTAATATAAAAGGCAGATTGTGTGGAAAATCAAGTTTTTCCTCCTAATAAATAAAAGTTTTGCCTTGTTTTAAAATTTTTGAGTCAACATTTTGGCTAAAACAAATGACTTATGGTAACCAGGAATTCCACTTCATAATATCAAGTGTTTTAAACTTTCAACCTGTTTGGTAGGCTTCCTAAAGTAAAAATTTAGCTTCAAAAATTGTTTTCTCTGACCCCTAATTTTTGAATTCTACAGAGGGCCCTTGGAGTATCCAAAAGAAAGGTAAGCAGGATTATTTGATATGTTTAGTTACATGGGATTGCCAAAATAAAAATAAAGTTTAATCTTCAGGTTATATTATAGAGAATAATATTAACATATGTATCAAAATTGTATGAGATTTCTAAAATTCTAATGTCTTATTACATGGAATCAGTCATAATTTATGTTGTTGTGTTAGGTTATTGTAAATGACAGAAATAACCAGATTTCTTTGTCAATCATGTTTTTTATTGTGATCACCCATAGACATTATGTCATTCATAATTGTTGTCTTATTGTGTTTCTTTTCAAAAGATAATTTATAATCAGCTATGGGAGTTTGACAGGTGCTCTCAAATGCAGACTTCTGATAACTTGGAGATTATGACAATGGAACAGAGGAAAAACATACAAGATGCATGAAGAGCTAAAATGTTCTTGAATATTATCCAGAACAAGAATTAATGGAATGGACTGAACTAATATAAACCTGAAATAATTTTTTTTAACTTTTTCTTAAAATGTTGCTGATTCTTGTTTTGTTTTTCAGAGTCATGAACATTTTCTTTTGAACTATCTACAGTTTTTAACAATTGAGTAAATTATACTCCTGTGAACAAAATTTGGAGCATATTTGTTTCTCTCTGCCTGGCTTCTGCAGAATTTGGAAACTATCTGTAGTACTCTTAACTTACAGCAATATAGTTATGTCTATCAGTGCAATAAAAATCTATTTTCTTTTGCAACAGGACACAATTGGAGAAACTGGTAGTTTTACCAAAGCTCTGACTGGAAGAGTGTGCTTTCCTTTAAGGAATCAAGCTTGACTTGCAGAGTCAATAAAAGCCCGTTGGGAAAGTTGGACTCATACCTTGTCTACACAGTTGCAGTACAGGGTTTCTAACCTGTGGTGAGTAAAGAATGTCACTTTCTAACAGGCCCAGGAGCCCCGTGTTATCTTAGAACCTCAAGAAGACAGGAGTTTACTCAACTCATATGTATTTGAGGGTACAAACCCTTGTCTGGGCTTACCTTTAAAAAGTTCTATCTGAGATTTTTTGTGGAACAGAGTTCCATCAAAGCTAATTTATAAAGTCTGTGTGAAAGATAGTTATTCTTGCCACACTTTATGCAAATAATCAGGCCAAGTATAAGACTAAAGTTTATCTTGCAAACAACACAGTCCTATCATGATTTGTTTTTAACAAAAATGAGAATTGGAGAGAGAAAAATTATGTTTCAAAACTTATTATACACTTGTCACTAACTTCTAGCCTCATTAGTTGTTTTTAAGTTTTTGCCTACATTTTACATTAACCCTGCTTATTCCTGTAAACCAACCAGTGATCTCCAGCTGCAACTCAGGATAAACAAAAGGGATGGGTAACGTAAAAATCTAGATCAATATTCTAGTTCTGGGCAATTATCCTGCAAATCCTGCCAGGTAATAGGAGTAAATAGGTTGCCCATCACCCAGAGGTTTCTTTGTTCGGGAAAATAAGATGAAGAGATCTAACCAAAGCCAAGTCCCATGCACCCAAATTTTGGCAGGCATAAATATAGCTACCAGTTATCTGGGCATGTCAGCAGTCTTGGGATTTTTGAGCTGTCCCTACCCCTGCCTTGTTTTGTTTTGATACATATCTTCTAATAACCCAGTTGGTCTCTTCTGGCCTTCAGGCAATCACACTCCAAATGGTCATGAAACCAGAGGCTCAAACAATGGCTCCCTTTTTCCAGGGACCCTTAGATGGGCCTCTGAGGGAAATCTGACAGCCATATTCCCCAAACAGTGACCCCTGTCAACAGGAAGCCGTTAAGATTGGTCTTTGTCCCTTTTCTAATGGAAGTTAGATGTACTTCTTCAGGGGGGGGGAAATGATAAAGGCAAGAGGCAGACAAATGCCCAGGCAAATAGGGGTAGGTACCCGGTGAAACCCCACCTCCAAGCCAAAGACAGTTTAAAGCCTGAAAGTCAAGCTACAAGTTATATCCTCAGACAGGATTAGGAAACTGTCTTCCAATTTGGCACACTTTCCTCTGATTGATCCCCCACCTATCACCTATTTTACATATACTTAACCCTTTCCTAATTGGTTTTCTACACTGTTGTGTCCAGCTTTGAGTGTTCTCTCCACTTTAAACTTTTTTTCATACTCACAAACCAATCAGCATGCATTTCCCATCCTGTACCTTTAAAGACCCAAGACTCAGTCAGTAGAGGAGGAGACAGCCTGACTTTGGGGTGATGACCTGCTCTTCCCATCTCCTCTCCAGCTCCCCTCTCCACGAAGAGCTGTTTTCGTCACTCAATAAATTTATCTGCCTTCATCCATGTGGCTTAACCATCCACATGACCTAATTCTTCTTGGACATAGGACAAGAGCTTGGATCTCCCTGAGTATGGGTACCCAGAAAGGGCTATCACACTGGCCCTTTGCCCTCACCAGTTCAAAAGCTGTGGAGGCCCTTTGCCCTCACCAGTTCAAAAGCTGCATTCCCCTTAAGGCAACATGCTTACTCTGACTTATGGCCCTGCACAGAGCTTACTTCTATGTTGGCCAGATCCCACACTCGCTCACTCATGTACTCTCTCCCACAAGGGGCTGAGTGCAATGAACCAAGTGAATCGAGCACCCTTGCCACTAGTCCAGTGAAGGAGCTGAGAAAAGGCCTACATCAGTACTTAATAGCCATATCAGTACACAGATTAAACTTCAGTTTCTACCTATGGATCTTGAATTTCTCAGGTAAATTTAAACACTCTGCAAATTACATAGTTATTAGGGACTTTGAACTTTGTATTCTTCACCCACAGGAGCATTTCTTTTATCCTGGATGACATACTGATTACTTAGGTATCTAACTCAAATCCATTGTCATTACATACTTAGCTTTGAGTAAGAAATGACCAAAATTTTAGTGAATTAATATTTTAAACAGTCATGTGTATTTATATTTGCAGGAGAAAATAAAAACCAAAATATAACAACAGAAATGAGACATACTAAAGAAATCAGAAGGACAAAAAGTATGTGATTTAAATAAATTTGATGAGGTTTAATGATTCAGAAACAACAGCAAACAACAAACAGATACCTAAGGATTTAGCAGAATTTAGAAAAGGGCCAGAAAATAATAGTGTAATGATCAAATATGAAAATTTTAAACATAATAATGTGATATATTTGTGTTTATTTAAAAGAGGGTCAAAGGAAAATCCAAGAGTTTGAATAACTGGGTCAGTATGAACCATGTCATGAGGCATGTATGGTATGGAACAGAACCTTCATTCCAACCAAAGGGGTAAACCCCACCTGGATCAACTGTGTGAGATATGTACTGAAAACGGTTGCTTACACATATACAGGTTAATAAAATCTCCAGTCTTGAATCCTATCATTATATTCCTTTTTATTATATGCGTTATTCAGGAATATTTGGTTATGATTTGAGAGCTCCTATAATTACTATCTTATTACAGATATTAAATGTAAAACTAATTTTTTTCTACTTTTATTTACATTCTACATTGCTCATTTGTTCACTAATCTAATAACTAGACAGATGGGCCACTGGTTTCTGAACAATTACTTTCAAAGGAAAAAAACCCTCATTGTTTACAGAAATGCTAGAAAATATTTTGTTTTTATTAATTGATATCAATCTGCCTCAGTCAGAGATTCCAAGTTCAAAGTTCACTAACTTCTCTTTTGTTGTTCTTACAGATTTTTGACTTCTCTGTCTTTTGTGGGTGATAATATTTAGATTTCAGAATGCAAAAGAGGGTATTGAAATTCTCTGCAGGCAGTGAATCTCTAGCCATTGATCTGTGTGTCATTTCACCAGAGTCTCAGGCACAGCAATATTACAGTCTGGCAGCAGATCATGAAGACCTGAAACAACCACCCATTCTGATTAATAAAGTAAATATTTTAAATCTGTTTATTTTTCATTAGAGATAGACAGTAGTTGAACATATATATTACCTTGTGAAGATCAACAAAAATATTTAGTTGATTCCAGTAGCACTTGCAGTTGTAGATTCATATATAGAATATTGAATTAATGGAAAAAAACAGAGCATCTGAGTATAAACAGTGAAAAATGGTGCAAAATGAAGAAAGCAGGGGCGTGGGTGCATAAAACAGACACTTGAGAAATTTTTCAAGCATGATTCTTTGTCTTCTTGAACTCTGATTTAAAGGTTGCTAAGCAACAGTGGCAGTAACAGCTGGGACACCCTTGATCTTGTTGTGTAAACTATTAAAAATAGGTGATGGAAAGTGGCACCGTGGAAACAATGACTCTACTGAAGCAGGTGTCTGTAATGCAGCTTTTCAGTCTAATGTTAGAGGTGTAAATTACAAAAAGACAAAAATAAAGTAACTATATCTTTCATTATCCTAGTCTTTGACTTTGATAAGGGATATTTCTTCTCTTTTGCATTTTCTTGCAATTCCCCAAGCATGCTGGCTCAAAAAATTGTTGATAATTTTAAGTAATTACTGATACTGGGTTTTGATTTCTTAATTTCAAAAATGATTTTTTTTTATTATTTCAAACTCAATCTAAATTCTATATATCCAGTTAAACATGGATCAATATAAAATGCTGTATAATAGTAATTGTGCATGAATCTCTTCAGGTTTCTAATTTGCTAACATTAATTTTCAGAGGCTGATCATCTTATGATTATTTATTTTAGATTAATAGGAATCATCTTGGAAACTCTCCCTGAATCTTGTTTTATAATTAAATGCTTTTAATAATAATAATATAAATATATATACCTAGTTGATACATTTAAAGGACTCATTCTGTTATATTTATGAAACCAACAGTAAACAATTCAGTTCTTATTTTCAGATAGTTTATTGGATACCAGCAGTATAGAACCAGTGTAAACTTCAGTACTTACAGAAGTACAAAGGACCCATTTCCACCAATGTCACCTAAATCAAGCTTTTTTGCCAGTCAAGTGAATTTGTTTTTTCAGACATTCAATTGAAGCACCATTAAAAGAAGAATAAATAGGAAGATATTTTGTATTTAGAGAATTTAAATAAAATACATAACTAAAAGAGACTATAAAACCATTTCTACTTTCATTTTACACATGAGAAACTGAAAACCACAAAAACCTTAACTAAGGCAGAGACCACAATTCGTACTGTAACATATCTAATCCACTTCCTATCCAGAGCTCTATCCGCTGCATAATGATGCTAAATTTAGCCTATTCTAATGAAGATTTTAGCACTTTGGAAAGATTTATTATTGAACGATAATTGATAAGAAGTTTCATGGGAATTTCTGCTCATTTAGTTTTCTAAACTCATGCATTAAACTTTGTTTTCATAAAACACATAAAAACAATTATAAGACATATAAATTTAAAATATTAAGAATATCATGTTCTTGTTCAAACACAAGATATTCCATTGGCCCTAACTGGCATTAAAACATAAATCAGTGAGTCATGCTGAGTGCCTCGTCTTCTGAATTCCAAGTTTGAGAATAGGCAGTTATGGCTGAAAGCCAGATTCTGCAGAGCAATGACAAAAATAAAGCCAGACTGTGTGTTTGATATCAAAGAATATGGTGGGGCTCATTTCACAAGAAAAAAGGCAGAAACCTTTGCCTGTGACTATGGCTTTCGTTATCCACATAGTAAATTTACTTAAAAAAAAAAACTTACAGAAATAATAAGTTAAACAAAGTTAAAAGATGAAATATTAATAAATAAAATTTAATTGTTTCCATATAACACAATTTTTTTATATATATTTTTTATTGCATTTTAGGTTTTGGATAACACAATTTTAAATTTAAAAATTTAAATAGAAGTCATATACTTCTCAAAATAAAGCACAATGGTTATGGAAATGAATATATCAAAACATTTTAACCTTATAGTTAAGAAAATGATTAAACATTACTAAAGATCAATTAAAGAAGTCATAAATACTGGATAAAAATTATGATTTTTATATAGATAATATTTTAAAGATAGCAATTTTCCCCCAAAATTAGCTGTAAGTTAAATAGAATTTAAGTCAACCTCTCAATAGGTTTTCTTATGAAACTTGACAAGCTGATGTTACTAAATCATGTGGAAAAGTAAATGATCACTAATGCCAAGATAATTTTGGGAAAGGGTGTTGATATGGTTTGGCCGTGTCCCCACCAAAATCTCATCTTGCATTGTAATTCCCCACATTTCCCACGTCATAGGAGGAACCTGGTGGGGAGGGGGACTGAATTATGGGGGTGAGTCTTTCCTGCACTGTTCTTGTGATGATGGTGAATGAGTCTCACAAGATCTGATGGTTTTAAAAGTGGGAGTTTCCCCTGCATAAACTCTCTCTCTTACCATCACCATGTAAGAAGTGCTTTTCACCTTCTACCATAATTGTGAGGCCTCCCTAGCCATGAAAGAGCTGTAAATCCATTAAACCTCTTTCTTCCAAAATTCCCCCATCTTGGGTATGTCTTGATCAGCAGTGTGAAAGTGGACTAATGCAGGTGTGGTATGTGTAATAGTCTTACCCTACCTAAGATCAAGGGAACTCTGGTTGGGCCCTTTATCATAAGAAATGCATTATGAAAAAGTTATTTGCTTGGATACATTTCTCAAATTAATGAATTTGAAAAATATTCACTGACCCTGTAATTATACTTTAAAACTCTCCATTGAAGTTGTCAGGGGAAGAAAATTTAACTATTAAGATGCCAGACTGGCTTGGCAGAAATTAAGATAGTCACCTATTCTACTGTTGTTTATCCCTATAACATTATAAGCAAATTTTTTCATAATCTTTATTATCCTAGGATTAATTTTATTTCAGAAGGGATGTATTGTTATTATATTTGTTTTTCTTCAAAATAATTTCATTGTTTTGAAGAAAATAATTTTATTCTTTCAAAGAAAAACAGAAATATAGTAACAATACATCCCTTCTGAATTGTTTTGGAGAATTTTTGGGTATTACTTTGCCGTAATTGTTGAGGTACTTCAGGAGGAGACACTTTTGTCCTGTGTTACTATTTTCAGATTTAACAATCCTACTTGTTTAGTCAATGTTAAAGGCTATTGGCAAATGCTGCTCCTGTACTTCTAACTTATGCAGAATTCCTATTACTTAAGTCACCTAAGGACATCAGACTCAAATTCTTGCTGATTAACCCTCTATAAATCCATTATCTATTTAATATTTTAAAGTATATCGATGGAGTTTTATTGCTGAACTAATTATTTACTTCATCCAAGCTAAAGTTCTTTCTCTTTTAAAAGAGTAATCTCAATAGGATCGTGTTTCAACATGCAAAGCATAATACTGAAGTAGCAAGTAAAGGAAAGCAATTGTGTCTTTCCATATTATAACCCATTAGAAAAATATCAGTAGCTCCTGTAACTCTTCACATGTTCAATTTGAATTTTTCTTAGGCTATAAATATTGCCAAACTCCCAATTTGGGGAGTCAATTGAGAGGCAGACTGGTTTGCTTCAAATCCTAGATCCACCTCTTATTAGCTCTGTGAAGTTGGGCAAATTTGTATTATTCAATTTTCTCATCAGTAACAGAAATAATAATAATAACAACTACTTCATATGGTTCTTATGTAGGTGAAATTAGTTAGTATAGGTGAGAATTATGGAAGAGTATGTGACACAAACCAACACCATATGGGTCAGCTATGATCATGCTGGCTGATGTCGTGCTGATGTTCATCCTCAAGCTCCAGGTGTTCCTTCAAAAGTACTTGAGATTTTTTAGGGTAAACATATGAGGCCTCATAAAACAAAATCATAACCTCCCTGTGATTCACTGTAAATGTTTATTGAAAGGGGGGCTAATCAAGATAGAAAATACGTGAATTGTTTCTAATTATGCCAAAGAAACAATTTTAAGTTTAGCTTTTTACTTTTTAAGTTTGCCAAAAAATCAATTGTTAATTTATATATTTTTTGCTAAAACATTTGTAAATTCAGGTCAGCAGGAAATATGTACCCATGTGTAAGTCTAAAAATATGTATCCACCACTCATCTGCTATTTACAGAATGACAGTTGGTAAATACAAAAAGTATTTTATCTATATATGTGTAAAGATGATATAGCAAAAAAAAAATCCTGTGTCTCATTTTCAAAAGAATTTTTATCTGGAAAAGTTTTAGATTTAGCAAAAACTTGCAAAGACAGAGTTTTTATATTCTATTCACCCAGTTTCCCTAATGTTAACTTTTAAAAATAACAATGATATATATGTTGAAATTTAAAAGTAATGTTCTGAGATAGGAGGTGGAACTTGACACTAGAGGCAGGGCTTGGACACTGGGCCAAATTGAGAACTAGCTAAAACAGGGCTGGTTGAGGCAGCTTTCCATCACATATGTCCACCAGTGTGCCAAGTCAGTTGCCATGGCAACACCTAGGAATTACCACCCTTTTTCATGGCAGTGACCAATGATCCAAAAGTTATTACCCCTTCCCTAGAAATTTCTCCATAAACTACCCTTTAATCTGCATGTCATTGAAAATAGGTATAAATGTGACTGCAAAACAGCCCTGAGCTGCTACTCTCTGCTGGTGGGGTATCCCTGCTCTACAGTAGCAATCATAGAGCTATACCACTGCTTCTTTAATAAAATTGTTTACTTCGACCCACGGCTTGCCCTTGAATTCTTTCCTGGGCAAAGCCAAGAACCCTCTCATGGGGTGAGCCCCACTTTAGGGCTTTCCTGCCCTGCATCAATTGGCACATTACTATTAACAACAACAACAAAAAAGGCTTTATTTATATTTTGCCAGTTTTTTAAAATTCTTTCACTGGTCCAAGATATAATACAGGATATTACATTATATTTAGTCATTTCTCCTCAAACTCCTTTGGTCTTTGACAGTTTCTTAATTATTATTTTTTTCATTACTTTGAAATTTTAAATAATGCTTGTCTGGTATTCTGTAAAAGGTTCCAGTTATAAATGATTTTTATCTGAGCTATGGTATCATCAATGCTTTTTTCCTTTCCTGTCCCTTTTTATCATTTTTCTTGAATTTTAATAATGAACCATAATTAGATCTGTTACTTTTCCTATCATAATGTTGGCCAGACATCTTATACCACACATCACAACTTCTTAGCTCATCCTTGTGCCCTGAATGTTCCTGTGGCCTCCAGCTGCACACAGGGACAGATTCACAAAGCCTATGATTTTCTTACTTTCATCCTTAGGGCTCCTGTGCTTTTGTGCCCTGGATGCCTGTCAAGCTTGCTCAGCTGTGCTGACACATGTACAAACTCTTACACACCCTTAAAGAACAAGAGACAGGATCTGATGGCTTTACAATCCTCACCTTCTGTTTTTCAGACAGAAAATTCTCAGTTGCGTTTGTGAGATAGATTCTGTCCCATCCCATCCCATCCCATCCCATCCCACTCTCAAGTGGATTCTACACTGTCTTTAGAGTGATCAAGACCCAGTGGCTCAGAGCAGAAATGAGTGTTAAAAAATACTCTTAGGTAGGGCCAGTCATGGTGACTAATGCCTGTAATCTCAGTAATTTGGGAAACTGACAAAGGAGTATTGCTTGAAGCCAGCAGTTTGAGACTAGCCTGAGCCACAGAGCAAGATCTCATCTCTACGAAGACTTTTTTTTATTTACTTTAAATTCTGGGGTACATGTGCAGATTGTGCAGGACGTTTAACATAGGTATACACATGCCATGGTGGTTTGCTGCATTCATCCCCCCCCGTCATTTATATTAGGTATTCTTCCTAATGCTATCCCTCCCCAATCCACCTACCCCCTGCTATTCCTTCCCTAGCCCTCCCCCAGCCCCCAACAGACCCTGGTGTGTGATGCTCCCCTCCCTGTGTCCATGTGTTCTCATTGTTCAACACCCACATATGAGTGAGAACATGTGGTGTTTGGTTTTCTGTCTTTGTGTCAGTTTGCTGAGAATGATGGTTTCCAACTTCATCCATGTCCCTGCAAAGGACATGAACTCCTCTTTTTTATAGCTGCATAGTATTCCATGCTGTATATGTGCCACATTTTCTTTATCCATTCTATCATTGCTGGGCATTTGGGTTGGTTCCAATTCTTTGCTATTGTAAACAGTGCCACAATGAACATACATGTGCATGTATCTTTATAGTAGAAAGATTTCTAATCCTTTGGGTATATATCCCATAATAGGATTGTTTGGTCAAATGGTATTTCTAATTCTTGATCCTTGAGGAATCACCACACTGTCTTCCACAATGGTTGAGCTAATTTACACTCCCACCAACAGTGTAAAAGCATTCCTATTTCTCCACATCCTTTCCAGCATCTGTTGTGTCCAGATTTTTTTAATGATCGACATTCTAACTTGTGTGAGATGGTATCTCAATGTGGTTTTGATTTGCATTTCTCTAATGACCAATGATGATGAGCTTTTTTTCATGTTTGTTGGCTGCATAAATGTCTTCTTTTGAAAAGTGTTTGTTCGTATCCTTTGACCACTTTTTGATGTGATTGGTTTGTTTTTTTTCTTGTTTGTTTAAGTTCTTTGTAGATTCTGGATATTAGCCCTTTGTTCGATGGGTAGGTTGCAAAATTTTTTTCCCCATTCTGTTGGTTGCTGGTTTACTCTAATTAAAGTTTCTTTTGCTGTGCAGAAGCTCTTATATTTAATTAGATCCCATTTGTCTATTTTGGCTTTTGTTCCCATTGCTTTTGGTGTTTTAGTCATGAAGTCCTTTCCTGTGCCTATGACCTGAATGGTATTGCCTAAGTTTTCTTCTAGGTTTTTTATGGTGTTAGGACTTATGTTTAAATCTTTAATCCATCTAGAGTTAATTTTTGTATAAGGTGTAAGGAAGGGTTCCAGTTTCAACTTTCTGCATATCTCTAACCAGTCTTCCCAACACCGTTTATTAAACAGGGAATCCTTTCCCCATTGCTTGTTTTTGTCAGGTTTGTCAAAGATCAGATGGTTGTAGATGTGTGATGTTACTTCTGAGGCCTCTGCTCTGTTCCATTGGTCTATATCTCTGTTGTGGTACCAGTACCATGCTGTTCTGAGTACTGTAGCCTTGTAGTATAGTTTGAAGTTAGGTAGTGTGATGCCTCCAGCTTTGTTCTTTTACTTAGGATTGTCTTGGCTATGCAGGCTCTTTTTTGGTTCCATATGAAGTTTAAGGTGGTTTTCCCACGTTTCTTCTGTGAAAAAGGTCAATGATAGCTTGATGGGGAAAGCATTGAATTTGTAAATTACTTTGGGCAGTATGGCCATTTCCACAATATTGATTCTTCCTAACCATGAGCATGGAATGTTTTTCTGTCTGTTTCTGTCCTCTCTTATTTTCTTGAGCAGTGGTTTATAGTTCTCCTTAAAGTGGTCATTCACATCCCTTGTTAGTTGTATTCCTAGGTATTTTATTCTCTTTGTAGCAATTGTGAATGAGAATTCTCTCAAGATTTGGCTCTCTTGTTTGTCTGTTATTGGTGTATAGGAATGCTTGTGATTTTTGCACATTGATTTTGTATCCTGAGACATTGTTTATCAGTTTAAGGGGATTTTGGGGTGAGATGATGGGGTCTTCTAAATATACAATCATGTTATCTGCAAATAGAGACAATTTGGCTTCCTCTTTTCCTAATTGAATACCCTTTATTTCTTTTTCTTGACTGATTGCTCTGGCCAGAACTTCCAATACTATGTTGAATAGGAGTGGTCAGAGAGGGCACCCTTAGCTTGTGCTAGTTTTTCAAGGGAATGCTTCCAGTTTTTCCCATTCAGTATGATATTGGCTATGGATGAGAACAACATCATCCTTATACCAATATCTGGCAGAGACACAACTGAAAAAGAAAATTTCAGGTCAATATCCATGATGAACATTTATGCGAAAATCTTCAATAAAATACTGGAGACCGAATCCAACAGAACATCAAAAATCTTATCCATCACAATCACATCAGCTTCATTCCTGGGATGCAAGTCTGGTTTAACATATGCAAATCTATAAATGTAATCCATCACATAAACAGAATCAAAAACAAAAACAACATGATTATCTCAATAGATGCAGAGAAGGCCTTTGACAAAATTCAACAGCTCTTCATGCTAAAAACTCTCAATAAACTAGGCATCAATGGGACATCTCCCAAAATAATAAAAGCTATTTATGAAAAAATAATTTTATAAAATTGTTCTGGGCATGGTGATCTGTGCCTGTAGTCTCAGCTACTCAAGAGGTTAAGGTGGGAGGATTAATTGTGCCCAGGAATTCAAAACTGCCGTGAGTAATGATCTCACAACTGTACTCTAACAGGGGTGACAGAGAAATACCCTGTCTCTAAACAAACAAGTTAGCAGACAACAACAACACAAACTCTTAGAGTGTTTTTTCTTCCTTCTGTGCTTTACTCTTTTCCTTTCCCTGACTCCAGTTCCCTTGGTACAAGCATTTTAAGGTGACAGGGTGAGGTGAAGTGGCAATCAAATCTCAGACAGGGTAAAACAAAATATTTTTAAAATGTGCATAAGTTCATCAAATGTTATCAGTAATATCCTTGGCCAGTGCTCATGTTATTTAGATCACTTAGTCTAACATTTATCACATCTTATTTGTAGGCATAGGAGAAAGATTGAAAAAAAATCTGTTGCCTTTTTAATTTACAATGGTCTCTTGAACAACATAGGTTCGAATGGCATGAGTCCATTTATATGCAGATTTTCTTTCCCCCTCTGTCACACAGAGACAGCAAAACCAATCCCTTCTCTTCCTCTCCTCCCTAGCCAACTCAATATGATGACAAAGAAAAAGAATTTTGTAATAATCCAGTTCCACTTAATGAATAGTAAACATTTTTCTCTTTGATATGATTTTCTTAATGTTTTTCTTTCTCTATTTTAAGAATACTGTATATAATACATATCACACACAAAATATGTGTTAATTGACTGTTTATGTTATTGGTAAGGCTTTCAGTCAACAATGGGCTACTAGTAGTTAACTTTTTTGGGCAGTCAAAAGTTATACATGGACTTTTTGACTATTTGAGTGGTTGGTACCCCTTAAAGACCAACATAGTGAAAGTGAACATACTAGATATTTGATCACTGATATTAATTAAGCATAATGAGGTCTTTCAAGCCAACAAAATTAGATAAAGTAAAATAAAATTAGAAAAATTTCCATAGATACTTTTAGCTAAGTTTTGAGCTCAAAAATTTATCCACAAGGAGATAAAAAAGCTATAGAAGAAGAAGATAAACTGACACAAGAACAGAAAACCACACACTGCATGTTCTCACTCATAAGTGGGTGTTGAACAATGAGAACACAGGGACACAGGGAGGGGAACACCACACACTGGGGTTTGTTGGGGGGTGGGGGGCTAGGGGAGGGATAGCAGGGGGGTGGAGAGATTGGGGAGAGATAACATTAGGAGAAATGCCTAAGGTAGGTGACAGAGGGTTGGAGGCAGCAAACCACCATGGCATGTATATACCTATGTAACTGTCCTGAAATATCTGCACATGTATCCCAGAACTTAAAGTAAAATTAAAAAAAAAAAAAAGAAGTTAAAAGTTGGTCATTGTTCTCTATTGTATTTTATATTTGTATCATGATACTGTTGGAGGATACAGAATCATAAAAAATTACTCTGTTAACAACAAATATTCTTGTCTTTTGCAATGAAAAGGGCTTAACAATGGCACAAACCAGTATACATGTTAGAAATTAGATAAGAATTAAGGTACCTATGCAACAATCTTCCATGTTCTTCACATGTACCCCCAAACCTAAAATGCAATAAAAAAAAAAAATGCTGTCCCAAGATACGAAGGATTGCTGACCTGAGCACACTGAAGAAGCACATGCAGGAAAGCTCTCTGCTTTCCCTCTATTCGCTGAAAAGCAGGATGTAGATTTACAAGGGCAAAAGTTATCCTGCACCCCTTCTACAAGGCAGAGCAAAGGTTAACTACTGAAGACAACTTTAAAAAAAATTATTATTTCAGTAGTTTTTAGGGTACCTATGTTTTTTGGTTAAATAAATAAGTTCTTTAGTGGTGATTTCTTGGATTTTGGTGCACCTGTAACTTCAGCAGTGTACACTATGCCTAATATGTTTTTGTTTTTGTTTTGAGACAGAGTCTTGCTCTGTCGCCAGGTGCCAGGCTGGAGTGCAGTGGTGCAATCTCGGCTCACTGCAACCTCCGCCTCCAGGATTCAAGCAATTCTTCTGCCTCAGCCTTCCGAGTAGCTGGGACTACAGGCGTGCGCCACCACGCCCAGCTAAATTTTGTGTTTTTTGGCAGAGACGGGGTTTCACCATGTTGGCCAGGAAGATCTCAAAAAAAAAAAAAAAAAAAAAAAAAAGAATTAAGGTAAATAATTGTGAAATATTTCTTATGCAAGAGAAAGTAAAAAATGAAGGATAGGATTTTCCTTATTATCACAGACTATAACATCCAATACTCATTTCTTGACAAGAAACCTTTTTTATACTCTGTACAAGGCACTGTGCTAAAAACTGAGTATATAACAGTGAAGAAAACCCATGTAGTCACTGAGACCATGAGACTCCAAGTGGTAGGAAAAGTGTATGCTAAAAAGTTGAGGATTTACATAAGCAATATTTTTGAAATATGATAGATATATGAAAGAATACATTAGGATACAATAAAACAGAACTATCTGAGTGGATTTAGATTTAAATTAGGCAGTTGAGAAAGATCTCCCTTAAGTAAAAATTCAAGCTGACCCCGTAAGCCACGGTTGACTTTTTCAGTGAAAAGAAAGACAAAGACTTCTGAAAATAAATGAAGGAAAATTTAAGAAGGAAAAAAAAATTGTAAATTATGTATTTTTTTTGTAAAGCATACTTACTAGAAATACTGGAAAATATGGACATGTTAAAAATTACTGAGAGCCCAGGTGGTAGATAAATAAATTTGATCCAGAGTGAGGTGATAAATTTGCAGTGAAAAAATAAAATAGCAAATACCAGAAGAATAACTATGTCTCTTTTAAAAATCCAATTATTGTAGAAAAATGAGTTTACACAAAAAATATGAGAGTTGTTTTGCTTAAGGGAAAAACAAAAGTTTATAATAGGATTTACAGTCTTAGCTTTCCTACTGTAGAATCTCCACTAGAGCAGCTTATTAAACATTGGTAATATAAATATAATAACTATTCAGCAAAGTAAATGTAAAATGTAGAAATTAAGAGATACACAATTATTCTTTAGTGTATTGGATTAAGAAATTGAAGGACTGAAGCAAATATTACTTATACTATGATTTATATTTTCTTAGGAATATTTATACATTATTATGGTTCACTCTCATTGATATATTGGGACAAGAAGTATTTAATATCCATCCAGACTAGAGTTATCCATTTGAGAATGGCTTCTGCATGTTCCATATTCAATTATAAACATAAGTTATATTTATACATGGCTTGGTCTGCTAGTTAATTTTCTTTCCCCCTCCTATGGAGCATACACTCTGAAATTATGCCTTTCTTAATTTTGTCCAGTATCTTCAATAGAACTTCATAAGTACTTGTTGAATTAATGAATGAAAACATTATTTTTTAAAATTAGCATTAACAATAGATTTTCACAAAACAGAACCACAATGTAAGTATACATGTTAGCCTCAAAGCAAAATCAATTTCAGAATAATGTGGGAAAAGACTGTTTACCTTTGATTCCAGGAAAGGTAATTCAATTGCTGTTATACAGTGAAATTCAAAGACAAGTGCTGTCCTTATGATAATTTAGCTTTAAGTGATATGATTGGGAGTAGGCACCAAGTATTCTGTCATAGATGATGATTATTTTTAATAATCATTTTCTTCATTCTGTGAATTGAGCTTATGTAGTTTCCTATGCAGACTGTTAGTTGAAAACTACTTATATCCATAAACTAGATTCAAAGCTAGTTATACATTTCTCTCTTTTTCATTTTGCCTTTCCTAATTCATTAGGTTGCTGCATACTTGAGTTATAATAATTCTAATTATTCTTCTCTCCTAAACTATCTTTACTGTTCCCTTGATGACAGTTGCTTAGTCAACCTGATGAGGCTTGCCTAATAAACTCCTCTTGATATTATAGTTAGGAATTCAGTGGGGGACAGTGTATTAGAGGGGTTAATATTGTAGGCTCTGGTACCAGTGCATGGATCCCAGTCCTGGCTTTATCACTTAGTAGTTGTGCAAACTTTATCAAGTTATTTAACTCTGTATTTCAGCTCTTCACAGGCAAAACAAAGATAATGAAAGTATAATTTCATTCCTTGGGAAGACTTCCTTGATATTCCTACAAGGTTAAATTGACTATTCCATGATCTCTCAAAACATTACCTTTCTTTGTAGCACTAATAACACTTTAACACTTGTAATTAATTTCACATCTATTTGTAGAATGTTTATTCAGTTTCATATAATCTTAATGCCATAATCTCCATAAAAGTATTATTTCTATTTTGGTTGATTATTGTTATTTTTTCTTTGCTCATCATGACATACTTGATAGCTGGCACATAGCAGATGCTCAGTGTATAATTTTCATATTTAGTAGCATTCTATAATTGTAGCATCTTTCCTATTTCCTATTACTAAGGATTAAATTGTGATATGCAAAGTGTCAACTACTCCCTTTCCTCTTTCTGGTCTCATGCTATTTCCATTGTTTTGATGTTACTGCATTGGAATTCAATTAAGAGTAAAAGAATGAATATTTTTAAATATTTTGATATGACTCCAAATCATAATTGTGCAAAAATAATTCACATTCCCTTGAAGATCCAGATGCAAATGACATTTTATAAAAGTGCATCAATTAAGGCAACAAAAACTATTCTCGCCTTCTTCATTATAACAACAATGTACCTTGATGCTATTGAATCTATTTCTCAGAATTAATTTTCAGGAAGTTAAGACAAGGTGTTCTCAGGGGTGCATTAACTTAACTGTAGACCAAAGTTTAATTTCAGACTTGAAGACAAGTAAATATACATTTTCTTTTCTTTTGTTTATTCATGGCTAAATTAAATCCTTAGGTCAAGTAATCAGTCAATTTTTAAAAAACTTTTCAAAATAATTCTATGTTCCGCAGTAGGTAGCTGTTCTTATGGGCAAGCTCTATTTTGAAAATCTAAAAATAAAATAAACAGTGTAGCTTATCATTAGGCAGGTGTTAATTGCTTTTACTAATTGAACAGCAGTAAATATACACGTCCTTTTAACTGAAGAAATATATGCTCTATATTTAAACTTACAATCTTCCCATATAATCTTAGAGTTGAAATTTAAAAGTTTTATGATTTCCTTAAAGTTTTCAAACTAAATATTAAAGACCATTAAAGGAATATATATATGTATTAACATTATATATATGTGTATCCATTTGTACATTTTTTTTTTCCCAACGGAGAATTCCTGTATCCAAAATTTTAGTAAGTTTTAGAATGAGAAAGAGAAAATGTCTACAGATATTTATGATTCTTATAAATAAAAGTATCTTTTAGATATCCTCAATTTTAAAATAAATAAATTCTCGCAGTCATCCAATAAAATAAAGCATCAACTAAAGAGATGATTGCCAATTTTTTGTTTGGATCTGGAATGCTGAAATAGAGGGCCAGTAACTCTATCCTAGCTAAGTGACTGCAAAGAAATTTGGCATTACAGGGACTTTACTTGGTAAAGCTTTAAAATATCATCTTTTTTTTTTTCTTAAAATTCCCCAAAGAACTATAGTTTTACTAAAAGTTCTTTTAAACTCTAAAGAGACATGTAGTTCTCATTTTATATAGCTCATTAAAGATTATACTAAATAATGTAATGTGGTAGCCAATACAACTGTTAATAATTAAAAAGGCAGAGTCAATGATAAAAAATCTAAAAACTAAAAGAGAAAACAAAATGACAGTAATCCAGTGGAAATTAAAATTTCCCATGGAATTTTGAATGATCTGGGTAACAATATTTTTCCTCTAACCCCTTCACACCTTCATTAGAGGAAATACAAAGAGAGTCCACAGATCTCTACCTGCTCCTAGACCCTTCCTGTGGTCTCTAAGCTGACACTGTGGTACTGCCAGGCAGACATCCATTGCACTCAGGGCTCCTGTTAACATCACTCCAATACTTCACACATCCATTGTTTTTTTTTTTCTCCCAGGCTGATAAATAAGAGAATGACCTTTCATTTAAAAAGCAACTCACATATATCAAACCACATTTATATTCACACATAACTGCGAAAGAACCATGAGCCATATCTGGAGCTAGGCACTGTATGTTGTCTTTCTAACTCTAAACATTTGCTATCCCAAATCACATGGATCAGGCTCCAGGAACAGTCTTCATTTTTCTTGCCCTCTATTTTAAAAACAAATTGCAACTCCATCTAAATGCTGTAGAGCCTTGCAGATAGTGCCTCTGGGAATCTGAAACATAGATGCTGTCATGAAGTTCAGGGAGAATTTGAACAGTAGAAATGCTTAAGTAAGGAAAAAGACAGATTAATTAACTTTCAGATCCTCCATTCAGCAAGAATGCAATTAATTCTTACATATGGAAGTGTTATTTCCAAGTAGTGCTCAACATCCATTTTCCTATATTTATTTTTGTTTCAAATATGATTGTAGAGTTAGTCACAAATTAGTAAAACATTTGCAATATAGTAAATGATTTCTAATTATGTGGAGGTATTCCTCACAATATTAAGTATTTAACACTATACATAAGATTTCTACGTCAAACATATAGATGAAACATCTATAAATGAAACACCTGTAAGGCATGATTTTGACTCTTTCCATAGGTAACTAAATTATTGTTGCCTGCTAGAAATGAATTTTTTCAAATATATTTTATTCAGTTGGATTAATTTTTAAATTTAAAAAAATCACTTTTAAAATCATTTTGATTTCTTATTTTTGTCCTCAATTTTAGTAATTTCAAATTTTAGAAAAAAGATTTTAAAGACATGAAGTTTATTTTTAAAGCTTTACACTGTCAGTTTTCACTTTTACAAAATGGTATTGTTTCAATAACTTTTGTTAATAGGTTCACAACTTGTGTTGTAGATATACCACAATTTGTTTATTCTCCAATTGATGGAAAATTGGGATGCTTCCTGTTTTCAACTATTGTGTTAAAGGTTTTATTGAACATTCATGTACAAATCTATATGCACATATATATTTCCTTTATCTTGAGTAAATGCATAGGATTGGAAATGCTGAGTCATATTGTAACTATATGTTTACCATAGTAAGAATTGTCAAACTGTTTCCAACAGTGCTTTATTTACAAGAATCATAAATATCTGCAGACATTTTCTCTTTCCCATTCTAAAACTTACTAAAAACAGCTTATTATTTATTACCTATTAATTCTGGAATTAGAAATCTGAAAATGGTCTCTCTATGCTAAAGTCAGATATCGTCAGGGCTACCATATAAGGTAACATAGTTACTGGTTCCAAAGATTAGAGGATGGAAATTTCAGGGAGTCCATTATTCTGCCTACCACACACACACACAACTAAAAATTATTCTAAAAGACCAGCCAAACTGGGAGAAAATAATCTGAAAATACATATTTGATAAAGAATTGATGTTCAAAATATACAAAGAACTCTTAATACTAAAAAAAAAGAAAACAAATAACCCAATTTAAAAAATGGTCAAAAGACCATAACAGGCACTTCGCCCAAGAAGATATGCAGATGATAAATAGGCATATGAAAAAAAATCCTCAACATTATATATCATTATGGAATTTCAAATTAAAGTAACAATAAGACTATTAGAATTGTCTATATATAAAAGAAAACACTGAATACTCCAAATGCCTGGGAGCAGCTGGAATTCTAATTCATTGCTACTGGAAATGCAAAAGGTTGCAGCATTTCTGGAAGACCGTCTGGCAGTTTCTTACAAAAGTAAATTCACTCTTACCATATGATCCCCCCAGTCATGCTCCTTGCTATTTCTTAAATGTGTTGAACATTTATCTCTACACAAAACCCAGCAGTGACTGTTTATAGCAGCTTTATTCTTAATTGTCCAACCTTGGAAGCGATGAAGATGTCCTTAAACAGGGGAATGGATAAACCAACTGTGATACACATTAATATGTTGTAATATCATTACTTGATCAAAATAAATGAGCTATCCAACCACAAAAAGACATGAGGAACTTCAAATGAATATTGCTAAGTGAAGGAAGCCAACTGAAAAGGCTACATACAGCTTTGTGCATTGGCAGTATCGTAGTCAAACTAACACAGGTTTAGTTTGCTGAGGATGATGGCTTCCATCTTTTCTCCAAGGTGTAATTATAGCTAATTGAAAATGAATGTTTATTCATTTTGTTTGTTGGCTTAGTTAATCAAGAAAAGTCACTACCACAGATCACCCAGGATTAATGGACTTTGACTTGATTTGGTGATTGGACAAAACTTGAGGTTTTTTAATGTGGAAAAATATGAATGATTCTGTTTGATTAACAGAGAGTACAGTGAATACTTTGAGCCCAGAAATGGAGACTCTGCTAATTATGTATGATTTTTTACCAAATATTTCTGGTTCACCCACTTTGAAGCATAAAGTAGGATTACATTTAACTGCCTGCTTGAAGATTTTGTCATGGCATGTCTTATTTTGCTCAATACAGTATGAGCAAAGGTGTTATATCTCCATTTTGGTTGAAAGATTTCAAAGCTAGTATACAATTCATTGTATTTTCTTTATCTTAACCAAAATACTGTGGATGCTTTTGCGGAACTGGAGGCTTCATTAATATTTGTCCTTGAGTAATTTGAATAAGTTGCTTGAATAAGCAGCCTTTTTAACCTGTTTTGGACATAAAGGACCGACAAGAAATATTGTGTTAAGCCACTAAGATTTTGGGACAGTTTCTTACTGTGGCATAATTTAGCCCAACCTGATCAAAGATAACTAGATTAATTATTTAAGACAAACGACGCACTGATGAGCCTTTTCAATACATATTCCCTTAGTTTCTTTTTAATACATAGATAGCTTTTTATCATAAAGAATGAAGATTAGAGAGAGACAATTGTGACAAACAAATAAATAATTCAAGAAAACATATCCCTGAGAGTTACATATCAATCAGAAGCTAAGATTCAGCCTTAATTTTGATTCAATGAAATTTTCATATAATGGTCTCAGAAAACACACTTGAGTTTAGACAGCTGAGTTTTAGACACATTTTTAATGAACTGAATATTTATTCCTTTTATTTGAATATGTTACATGTATATTATTCCTCTATTAAATGATCCTGGTAATATATGAGAGAAAGCATTCCTCCAATGAGTACCTTAATTTAGTACTCTTTTAAAATTCTGTGAAGAATCCAACCTAAAAAGAAATTGAGTACATGTTATTTTCTTAATATACGTATTTGCTTTCCTTTCCCAACTGATGATAAAGGAGTATTTTGTTGATAAATCTAAAAAGATTTGGCCATTACAGAGCCACATTCAAAATAATAGTACAATATCAAAATGCCAAATGCATATTACTTTTATCTTTTAACTTTAGATTCATAGAGAATCCTGAATGACCTACTATGTTGATGATCAATATATAGTACAGGATATTCCTGTGTAATGTTGTTATATACACAGGATTTTTATCCTATGTGTCTTTCAGGCATGGAGCTAATCTGCTATGCTTCACATGAAAAGGCATTTGGAAATATTTTTTAAATATAAATTCCCTGCATTGGTAGATGAAATAGCTAAGCCTAATTAATGTAACACTTTAAGCAGATTTATATGTAACAATTCTATCATCCTTCATTTAGTTAAAAGAAATTTTGGAAGAAATATATTAAAACAAAAAGAAGACAGATAAATTCTGGCATAGAAAATTAACAAGGTTTGCCTTTAAGATTCTTCCAAAATTACTGGCAGAAGGTTTGTTAACTATTTTTTTTCTTTATTTCTTTTAAAAATGAAACTGGGATACATGTGCAGAACATGCAGGTTTGCTACATAGATATATATGGGCCATGGTGATTCGCTACACCTATTCACCTATTCTCCAAATTCCCTCCACTCATCCCCTCTGCCATCCGCAACAAGCCCCGGTGTGTGTTGTTCCTCTCTCTGTGTCCATGTGTTCTCAATGTTCAACTCCCACTTATGAGTGAGAACATGCGGTGTTCTGTTTTTCCGTTCCTGTGTTCGTTTACTGAGGATGATGGCTTCCATCTTCATCCATATCCCTGCAAAGGACATAATCTCATTCCTCTTTATGGCTACATAGTATTCCATGGTACATAATGTACCACATTTTCTTTATCCAGTGTGTCATTGATGGTCATTTGGGTTGGTTCCATGTCTTTGCTATTGTGAACAGTGCAGCAATAAACATACATGTGCATGCGTATTTATAGCAGAATGATTTATATTCCTTTGGGTATATACCCAGTAATGGGATTGCTGGGTCAAATGGTATTTCTGTTTCTAGATCCTTGAGGATTTGCCTTACTGTCTTCCACTGTGGTTGAACTAATTTACATTTCCCCCAACAGTGTAATAGTGTTCCCATTTCTCTACAGCCTTGTCAGCATCTATGATTTGCTGACATTTTAATAATCACCATTCTGACTGGCATGAGATGGTATCTCATTGTGGTTTTGATTTGCATTTCTCTGATGATCAGTGATGTTGAGCTTTTTTTTCATATGTCTGTTAGTCACGTAAATGTCCCCCTTTGAGAAGTGTCTCTTTGTATCCTTTGCCCACTTTTAGATGGGGTTGTTTTTTTCCTGTAAATATTTGTAAGTTCCTTGTAAATTCTGGATATTAGGCCTTTGTCAGATGGGCAGATTGCAAAAATATTCACCCATTCTGTAGGTTGCCTGTTCACTCTTCTTATAGTTTCTTTTGCTACACAGAAGCTCTTTTGTTAACTCTTAAGGAACCATAGTCATAAGTCTGATAAGTTTTAGTTTGAATTTAGGAATCTTAAGAATTAAAAGTACAAAACTATAATTGTAATGGATGAAAATAACCTAATTCTTATTTATATTCACTATTGCAAGTAAATATTGGAACATGCAGGTGATTTAAAATATGTTCTTTGGATTAACATATTCTTCAAATCAAATTTATTTTATGTATACATATGTATATGTAATTGTTTATCCTCTTTTCTCATGTTTCACTTCTTGTATTATTAAACATAAGTCTCACATAATGGAAAGGGAGATATAGTTTAATTCAAAAAGTACCAGTTGGTAGGAGGAGGCAAAGAATAGGCCAATCCATCAAAATTAAAAAGTTTAAGTGCCTGCTGTTCAGCCTGCTAGTGCTTTAGACAGCGGCAATGTATAGTCTTTAAAAATTGTTTTCCCTAGTATCTTGTCAATCTTTGGTGAATTTCATTTCAGTATCTTTACAGATATTGACTGCATTCATTCTTTTAAAAGAACTCACCTATTTTTCAAAAGCAATTGCACACTTAATGCCATACTTGAAATAGAGCAAGAGCAGTTCAAAGACAAAATTTAGTTAATAAAAAATATTGCAATTTAGTATGTTGTGAATATGACTTTTAAAATTAATGGTGAAATTATTGTTATATTCAAGGAATGGTTTTCCAACAACTGCATAGTCGACAACAGAAAAAATGCCTTTCTTTCCTATTTTACATTTAAAAGTAAGTTATAGTAGGAAAAATGAGTTCAATGTAAAAAAACAGTGAAATCACTAAATTACCAGAATTCCTGTATGGGATATATATATATATATTTTTTTTTACCTACGAAATAGCTATAGTACTTTAAGTGAGACACAAAATCCAAAATCCTCAAGGAAAAAAAATGTATCAACACATAAACACATACTTTCATCCATGTACACACTGAGATAGGAATACAAATTTGAAATGCAGCAAGGAAATTAAAAATATCTCATGTCTATGAATAATAAAAAGGTAAATGAAAGATAAATACTTTTAAGTTGTTACTTTACATATAGATAGTATTATATGTGCATGTGGGTGCACCGAAGTCAAGAACTGAGGTTTGGGAACCTCTGCCTCGATTTCAGAAGATGTATGGAAATGTCTGGATACCCAAGCAGATACACACACACACACACACACACACACACGCACACATACATTTATGTATGGCATATATATGATGTATATATAGTGTATACATAGAATTATATATATACTATATATTCACTATTCGTATATATACACCATATATATGCCATATATATATATATATATATATATATATATATATATATACTGAATTCTCCCATGCTTGTGATAAAGAGAGACAAGAGCAATCCTGAGTAGTGTTTATATTTTAAATAAACTTTTCAGGGTAGTTCTATGTTTATGGAAAAAATTACAAAGATACTACTAAGAACTTACATATATCTCACACCCCACCCAGTTTTCTCACTATTGATGTCCTCCATTGTATTTGTATATTTCTCTCAATTTTTGAACCAATATTGACAAAATATAATCTAAATTTACACTTCTTTCAGGTTTCATCAGTTTCTACTTAATGTCCTTTATCTTATCCCATATGGGTTACCATACTACATTTAGTCGTCATATCTCCCTATGCTTGTTCTTGTTGTGACAATTTTAGCCTCTTTGTTTTTTGATAACTTTAACAGTTTTGAGGAATATTTGCAAAGTATTTTGTAAAGTGCCCCTACATTTTGTTTATTTGGATGTATTTCTCATTTCTAGACTGGGCTTATGGCTTTGGGGGAAGAAGGTGCCACTACTGCTACAAATCAGTGGTACTTTTTGGCAATACAATTTGTCAATTGTGATGTTAAGCTTACCTGGCTAAAGTAGTATTTGTCAGTTTTCTCTATCCAAAAGTTGCTTGCTTTCTGCCTTTCCATTCTGTATTGTTTGGAAGAAAATCACTATTTAAAATAAACCCACAATAAATGGTGAATTATATTCCATCTTCTTAAGAAAGAGAATCTACACAGATTATTTGGAATTCCTTTACACAGATTTGTCTATTTTCCCCATTGATTTGTTTATTCAATCATCTACTTGTATGATATGGTTTGGCTACTTATATGATATGATTTGTTTATTCAGTCATCTACTTATATGATATGGTTGGCATCTACTTATACTGATATGGTTTGGCTGTGTCCCCATTCAAATCTCAACTGAATTGTATCTCCTAGAACTCCTATATGTTATGGGAGGGACTTAAGGGGAGGTAATTGAATCATGGAGGCCAGTCTTTCCCATGCTATTCTCATGATAATGAGTAAGTCTCATGAGATCTGATGGGTTTATCAAGGCTTTCCACTTTTGCTTCTCCCTCGATTTTCTCTTGCCACCATGATGTAAGAAGTGCCTTTCACTTCCTACCATGATTCTGAGGCTTCCCCAGCCATATGGAACTGGAAGTCCAGTTAAACCCCTCTTCGTTCACCATTTTGTATATGTATTTATCAGCAGCATGAAATGGACTAATATAGTAAATTGGTACCAGTAGAGTGGGGCATTGCTGAAAATGTGGAAGCAACTTTGGAACTGGGTAACAGGCAGAGGTGGAACACTTTGGAGGGCTCAGAAGAAGACAGGAAAATGTGGGAAAATTTGGAACATCCTAGTGATTTGCTGAATGGCTTTGACAAAAATGTTGATTGTGATATGAACAATGTCCAGGCTGAAGTGGTCTCAGATGGAAATAAAGAACTTGCTGTGAACTGGAGCAAAGGTGACTCTTGTTATGTTTTAGCAAAGAGACTGATGGCATTTCATCTCTATCCTAGAGATTTGTGGAACTTTGAACTTGAGAGAAATGATTTAGGGTATCTGGCAGAAGACATTTCTAAACAGAAAAGCATTCAAGAGGTGACTTGGGTACTGTTAAAAGCATTCTAGTTTAAAAGGGAAACAGCATAACAGGTTCGAAAAATTTGCAGCCAGATGATGTAGTAGAAAAGAATAAACCACTTTTTGAGGAGAAATTCAAGTCAGTTGCAAAAATTTGCACAAGTAGCAAGGAGGCTAATGTGAATCCCCAAGACAATGGGGAAATATCTCCAGGTGATGTCAGAGACCCCGCACAGGCCTGGAAGCCCAGGAGGAAATAGTGGTTTCGTGGACCAAGCCCAAAGGCCCTGTGCTGCGTGCAGCCTGGCGACTTGGTGCTTGGTGTCCCAGCCATTCCAGCCGTGTGTGAAGAGGCCAATGTACAGCTCTGGCTATGGCTTCAGAGGGGAGAAATCCCCAAATCTTGGTGGCTTCCATGTGGTGTTGAGCCTGTGGGGTGCACAGGAGTCAAGAATTGAGGTTTGGGAACCTCCACTTAAATTTCGTAAGATGTATGGGAATGCCTGGATACCCAGAGAGGAATTTGCTTTAGGGCTGGGGTGGGGTGCTCATGGAGAACCTCTGCTAGGGCAGTGCAGAAGGGAAATGTGGGGTTGGAGCCCCCATACAGAGTCCCTCCTGGGGCATGGCCTAGAGGAGCTGTGTAAAGAGGGCCACCACCCTCCAGACCCCAGAATGGTAGATCCACTGACAGCTGGCACTGTACACCTGGAAAAGCCACAGACACTCAATGTCAGTCCATGAAAGCAGCTGGGAGGGAGGCTATGCCCAGAAAAGTCACAGGGCAGAGCTGCAAAGACCATGGGAACCCCCTTCTTACATCAGCGTGACCTGGATGTGAGACCTGGAGTCAAAGGAGATCATTTTGGAGCTGAGAAATTTGACTGCCCTGCTGGACTTTGGGTTGGCATGAGCCCTGTAACCCCTTTGTTTTGGCCAATTTCTTCCATTTGGAACAGCTGTATTTACCCAATACCTGTACCCCTGTTTTGTCTAGGAAGTAACTAGCTTGTTCTGGATTTTACAGGCTCATAGGCAGAAGGGACTTGCCTTGTCTCGAATGAGACTTTGGACTGTGGACTTTTGGGTTAATGCTGAAATGAGTTAAGATTTTGGGGCCTGTTAAGAAGGCACAATTGGTTTTGAAATGTGAGGACATGAGATTTGGGCCAGGGGCAGAATGATATGGTTTGGTTGTGTCCCCCATTCAAATCTCAACTGAATTGTATCTCCCAAAATTCCCACTCATTGTGGAAGGGACCTAGCGGGGAGGTCATTGAATCATGGGGACAGTTTTTCCTGTGTTATTTTTGTGATAAGAAGTCTCAGGAGATAAGCCCTGATGGGTTATTAGAGGTTTCTGCTTTTGCTTCTTCCTCATTTTTCTCTTGCCACTCCATGTAAGAAGTGCCTTTTGCCTCCTGCCATGATTCTGAGGCCTCCCCAGTGATGTGGAACTGTAAATCCAATTAAGTCTCTTTTTGTTACCAGTTTCAGGTATGTCACTATCAGCAGCATGAAAACAGACTAATACATAAATGAACTCAAAGTTATTTACTTTATATTCTGGGATGTAATCAATACTGATTTACTGCTCAAATTACTACAGCTTTGGACATTGGGAGCTGTTTAGTTAATTCCCAAATCATACACCTACTTTGAATCCCAATCATGGTATAGAAGTTTTCTGATATAAGTGTATTCTGTGAACTTATTTCAAATTATGACTCTATGTTTTCTCCAGGTCTAAAAGTTTCTAAACTCAAAAATATATATCCAGCTACTGATTAACATTTCCTATACATGTAAAACAGACAACTCAGACTTAACACTTCCAATAGCAAATGTCTTGATTCTCTCTTTTTTAAAGTTATTCTCTCCAAGTATTTTCCCTTTTTTTTTTTTTTTTTTGAGATGGAGTTTTGCTCTTGTTACCCAGGCTGGAGTGCAATGGCATGATATTGGCTCACCGCAACCTCCATCTCCTGGGTTCAAGCAATTCTCCTGCCTCGGCCTCCCAAGTAGCTGAGACTACAGGCACGTGCCACCATGCCCAGCTAATTTTTGTATTTTTAGTAGAGACAGGGTTTCACCATGTTGACCAGGATGGTCTTGATCTCTTGACCTCATGATCCACCCGCCTCGGCCTCCCAAAGTGCTGGGATTATAGGCGTGAGCCACCACGCCCGGGCTTCTCTCCAAGTATTTTCAAACTCAGCAACTCATAGTTAATATTTTTGTTTTAGCTTTTGAAGCCAAATATTCAGATACCTTCCCTGAATCCTTACTCTCTTATACACAGCACATAAAATTCATCAGCCAATCATTTCAGCACTGTATTCTGAAAATATTTTAAGTCTATTTCTCACTATCTCCATGTCTAACACCACAAAGGAAAATAATTAGAAAACAATAGTAAGCTCTTAACTGGACTACTATTTCTGTCCTTTTCCATAGTAGGATTAATATTCCTGGAACAGTGTTCTTTTTGATAAGTAAAATTATGTGATTCATCTGTTTAGAAATCTACAATGAGTTTTATAATACTCAGGCCATACAGTAGTGTGGCCTACCCACTATAACCTCAGTTTACTCATTGTTTCCCCTCTTTGCTCTTTTTCACTTATGCCAAGTGTGTTTCCACTTCAGAGACTGTGCCTTTACTGTTTCCAATACCTTGATGAATCTTCCACAACATAGTGTCATATCTTGTCTCTTTTCATGAAATATGTTTATGCCCAAAAATCATTTTATCAGTGGAGCCTTTCATAACCAACCTCCCTGAAATACCTCTCTTGGCGCCACTATCCACTTTCCATAGCACTTAACTCCAATATATGATGCTATTTCTTAGTGTCTATATCCCTCAACTACAATGTAAACTCCAGAGGAAATAATAATTTCATTATTTCAGCTCAATGCATTTCCCAATTTCCTAGAGCTCTGATTAGCATAAAATAGGTGGCAAATAAGTAAAGTGTTTGTTAAATGAATGAATAATCCAGGTGTTACTTTTATAATAAATATTAGGAAATAATTCTTTCATTGGGTACATATTTCAATTGTTAATGAACAAATAATTTAGGCAAATCATAACCAAGGTGATTCTAGGTACTTAATTCTCACACATGTGGTTTGTTATTGTACATTTCCTAATTTTAAACTAAAAACACTATTTATAGCTATAAAGGATTATTTGTCAGATTGAAGTTGTCAAATCTAATAGCTATTTTATGAAAGCCAATTATGTTCAGTAAATAAAATAACCTTAATAGGTTATTTCTATTATTTCATAAGTTAAGGTCCTCATTTGTCAGGAATACAGCAACACGTACCTGTAATTGGTTAGAATTATTTTTCCTTGTTTCTTCATTCATTTACAGCTATCCTCATGAGTAAAAATTGACCCCATTGTTACCTGCAGAATGTCTGGCATTTGTCTTTGCCTATTAAGAAACAACATAAAAAATAATTTCTTTTCTCTGAAGCTATTAAATGAATTATATTTAACCTAACTATATGTACTCACATTAGAGGTAAATGGACATCATACTGTAATTAAAAGGGAAAAATCATTACAGATTGGATTAAAATAAACAAGACTCTACACCCAGTCATGTATAAGTAGAATTTTAAAATTAAAAACTCAGTTACATTTAAAATAAAATGATTGTAAAAGATATATAGTAGCTATTATTGGGGACAGGCATTGCATTAAAAAAAACCAATAAATAAACAGGAAGTTATTCAATTGTAAATTTATGTAATGTTTATAACTTGGCTTCAATTATGTATTTTTTTAAAAGTTGACTGAAAAATAAGCACAGATAGACAAATCCATAATAATGTCTGGAAATTTTAACACACCTCATTCCATAAGAGATAGACCAGTTGTCAAAAAAAAAAATAGCTCTATATAAAAATTGAGAAAAATTAACCAGTTTGATCCAGTGACATATATTGAGCACTACAATCAACAACTAGAAAATGTATATGGGACATCTGTTAAGATTCACTATTTATTGAGTCATAAATATCAGCAGAATAATAATAGTTTGAAATTAATGTTGTATAAGTTCCCTGAAAACTATGGATTAAATTATGGTTCTCTTATTGAAAGACAAAAATAGGTAAGTGTTTGAATATTTGCATGAAACACTTAACTCATTAGTCCAAGAAGTTATTACAGTGAAAATTAGTAAATAATTTGAAGTGATTATTAATAACAAATGATCTATCAAAGCCTACAAGATTCAATGAGAATACTTAAAAGAATACTGTAGCATAAAATTGCATATATTAAAAAATATTAAAAATAGAAAATAAATTACCTACACTTTCACTATAAAAGCTAATAAAAGGATCAAGTTATCTCAAAGAAACTGGGAAGAAATAATTAAAATAAATGCCAGAAATTAGTGAAATGGAAAATAGACATATAATAGTCATAGTTAACAAAACTGAAAGTTGGTTCTTTGAAAATATTAAATTGCTAAATTTCTGGCATCAGTGACCCAGAGGTAGAAGAGAAGAAAGAAAAAAAATAAATAAAATACCTATAGACCAATATCAGAAATAAAAAAGAAAATCTCACTATCAACATTCAGTGCTGATAAACTTGACAAGTTATTCAAAAGGAAAAAAAAACCTTTGAACATATAAATTATACATATTAAATAAATGAATATCCCTTTATATAGTAATGATATAATCCACAAGTAAAAACTTTCATGCAAAGAAAGCTCCAAGCAGAGAGAATATCTAAGATAATTTTTATAAATATTGAATGAAAAACTCGTATTTTTTTTAGAAATTGAGTATAATCTTTCTAACTCATATCATCAGAAAAGTATTATCTTGATACAATAATACTCAAATAATATTTTAAGACGTAAAATAGTAACCAATATTTCTTATGAACAAAGTTAGAAAATTTCTAAAACATATCATTAGCATATTGAATTTAGTGATAAGTAAAAAGGATAACACGTCATGACACAACGTCATGTATAACCCAGCAATGACAGTTCGGTTAAACATAGATTGAAAATCGTCTACTACAATCAGGAGACTGACAAAATTAAAGAAAGCAACAATATTTCAAAAAAATCATATTTAATTGTACAGACTAAGACCAAAAGGAATTTTCTTAATCTGATAAGCAGTATCTGCAAAAAACTGATATCTAATGTTGTAAATGATAAAATATTCCATCTCCTTTCAATTATCCTATTTGGAATTGCAATTGAGATGCCCATTACCTCCATTTCTATTTGTTATTATACTGGAGGTTAAAAGCAGTGCAATAAAGCAACAAAATTAAATAAAATACATAAAACTGAGAATGAAAGAAACCTTGCATTATTTATGAATGATACAATATGTATAAAATATTCAGAAATATCAGACAAATTGAATTAAGAAGTACGTTTACCAAAGTTCAAGAATAGAAGATCAATATACATAAATCAATTTTATATGCATATTCCAGAAAAAAAACAGCAAGTGGAAAATTCTTTTAAACATACAAATCAATTACCATAGAATCAAAGAATACGCTATATTCACTGATGATAAAACACAATATTCTAAAGATATAATTTCTCCCAAAATGAATGTATATATTCAATACAGTCCAAAATCCCTGCCACTGTGTGTGTGTGTGTGTGTGTGTGTGTGTGTGTGTGTGTGTGAAAACTGACCAGGGGAAAATAAAATGTACCAGGAACTATGAAGTCATGAATACCCAAAGCAATTATGAAAGGAAAACATAAAAATGGACCACTTCCAGGTATGAAGATCTATTATAAAGCAATACTAATTAGAAAAGTATAGATAAAATGAACTATAATATTGAATAGAGAGTCCAGAAACAGACCTAAACACATACAACTCCATATAGTCTGAAAACAGTGACAATGCAGTGTATTCTTGTCATTGCTTCGGTGAAAATCAACTTTCGACAGAATGCAGATCAAAATTTAACATATGAAACAGTAAGACATTGAGAAAAAAACAGAAGATTTTCTAGACGAACTTGAGGTAGGCAAATGTTTCTTAAACAGGACATACAAGTGATGACCAAGAAGAAAAATAATTCATCAAATGAACTATATTATGCTTGCAAAACGTATTCAAGATATACTTCAGGGTGAAAGAGCCACCCGTAGAGTATGAGATGCTGTTCACTATATATTCATATATATGATACAGAATTCTTAATTGTAATGTATAAAGATCTCCTTCAAATTAATAAGATAAAGTAACACAACTCATCATTAGTCATCAAAAAATGCAAATCAAAAGTAACATACTGCATTTATATACACCTGCCAGAGTGGCTGAAATGGAATAGATCATGCCAAATTGGTAAGAAATTAAAAGTGTCAGAGGCTTCAAGCGAAGAGGTATACAGAAGTATTTGTACAATTCACAAAACCCCTTAAGCACTATTTACTAATGCTGTACACATGTGTAACTTGTGGCTCACTCCTAGGTACACTCCAAAGAAATGTCCAGCACATGCTATTGAAGTGTTCTTTATGGCACCACTTAGGCTAGTCCAAAATACCTATCAACAATAGACTGAATAATAAACGTATTTTCATTCAACAGAATACTATCCAAAAGTAAGAATATATATTTTACAAGTACACAAAAAATAAGTGAATCTCTCAAAGAAAATATTGTGCAAAAGTGACACAAAGGATTACATTTTGTATGGTTCTGTTTACATAAAATATTCAAACTAGAAAGACGAACTTATATCTTCAAAAGTCAGGATAGTGTTTATCTTTGCTGGTGGGGGAGAAGTGAGTGGTGAATAGAAGAGCACAAAATAGTCTTCTGGGAATTTGCCAACATCCTGTTTCTTAAGCTAATTGATACATGCCCAGGTGTGCTGAGTTATTCATTTATGATCCAGACACTTTCAATTTAATAGCTTAGCAAATTAAGTTATCTCTGTCCTGGTACAGTGTGCATTCATTATTGGTTTTGCCCAAATATTAAATATGGAATATTAAATCATTTGTATTAATATCTCTATCATTACAGATATGTATATGCTCATAGACTTCTAATACTGTAATATATATATGGTGATTGCAATCTCTGAGGTGGCAGAAATCACCCAGAAATGAATAATAATGTAAAAAGAGAAGCTCATGAATTAATTCCTTGGAAACAGCAGGGAGGCTAGAATTTAGTCCATAACTATAGCTAGTGCTTTTGAGAGACAGCAACTTCACATGAAGACAAGCCATACTCAGGTAACAATGAGAAGCTTCAGTAAGCATATTCCAATAAGTTAGAGAAAGGAAAAGGCACTTCTTAATTCTACAATTATCATCTTCAGTTTCTATTCAAACTTCTTTATCTGCCATGTCTTGTTTCAGAGCTAATTGGGTTTCCTATTTCCCATCTCATTATTCCAATCCACCTATCCAGAGATTATATAAAAACAAATACATAATTGATTCATTGCCAATACTCAAAACTCTTCAAATATTTCTCTGTTGCTTATAGGACACAGTACAAATTAAAATCCCTTAGATCAATTCTAGAAGTGTTTCAGTATTTGGCCTTTACTAAACCAGGTAGACTTACTGCTCACCTTATATTGCTCTCATATACAGATTCCATGATTTTGACATAAGAACAGCTTACATTTAGATAAATTACGTATTCAATTAGTTTATGCTTTCTTACATGAGACCTGCTTTGTGACAAGTGTCAACTCAAGGCTCATCTTCCTGACAAAGCTTTTACCAGACCTCATTTTACAGCACTCCACATTGCAGATAATACTGCAACACATAATGATTCATTCCACCAGATTTAATATTTAATCCTCAGTCTCCAGATTTCAAAAGTCACCTTTGTATCCTGAGTTACGAGCTCTGTATCTGGCACAAAGGAAGTGGAATGTGCTTCATTTTAGTTAAGATAGGTTTAGCTGTAAGAAATACCTGAAAATCGTGGCACAAACAATATAGACATTTTTTTCCTGACATAAAACATTTGAAGGAAGGTAACGGGGGTTGCTTTGACAGTTTCTTAGTTCTATGTCCCCTTAACCCCTTGTATCTTGTCTGTTGCATGTGGCTGCCATTCACAAAGTTATTGCAGGATTCGGGGAAAAGAGAAGGCTTTTTACCTTTCATTTAAAGGAAAATAGCAGAAGTCTCACAGAGCATTTTCATTAAAACTCCATTTGTCAGAATTTACTCCTATGGGGGACTTTCCCATTCACAAGGGAAGCTAGAAATATAGTGCTGATCATCCTGGGTCTCCTCCCTGCTCTTCCTCAACTGCCCCCTCTTCCACATCTCCTCCTTCTCCTTCTTACAATTTAACTCACTTTGGGTATTAGTCAGGGATCTCCTGAGAGACAGAACCAACAGGATAGAGAGATGGCAGGTAGATAGATAGACAACATAAATCTGAAGTAATTTCTTAGGGGAATTGGCTTATGGGATTATGGAGATGGAAGTCTCACGACAAACCGTCTGCAAACTGGAGACCCTGGGATGCAGGTTGCCAGGCTCAGTCCAAATCTCAAAGCCTCAGAAGCAGAGAAGCTGGAGGCCTGAGAAACGGATAAGGGGGAGTCTCTGGGGGCGCGGCGGTGCTGCTGTAAGTTCGGGAGTTCCAAGGCCAGAGAACCTGGAATTCTCATGCCAAAGGCCAGGAGGGCGAGAGCGTCCCAGCTCCTTGAGAATGAGAGCTGAAACCTTTTTTAAATGTTTTGTTCTCTCCAGGCCACCGTCCAATTGGATGGTGCTGCTCACATTTGAGAGCAAATCTTCACCCAGCCACAGATTCTATCACCCTCACAGATACATCCAGAAGTAATTAATGCATTCAGAGTTCTCTAGGTATTCCTTAAACCAGTCAAGTTGACCCCTAAAATTAACCATCGCACTTCCTTTTCCTTTCCCCTCCTCCCTCCTTCTACCTTTCCCGCTCTTCAGTTTCTCTTCACCAAACTGCTCCAGTCTGCCCAGCCACCTAACTTAATCTTCCGTGGTAGTGAGACATAAGTGATGCCAATCAACAGGAAGACATATCTGAGTATATTGAATTGAAGAAGATGAGTATTAATGTATATAAACACATTTTATACTGGTAGATATATTATCATATAGAGTCAATTACCACCTAGTATTTAATTCTCTGCTCTTTGTCAGCACTTTGAAAACAATATAACTATGTAAAAATTCCTATGCTGATTCACTTAATCTATGTTTCATCATATAGTAACAATAAAACTGTAAATGCCTTATATGTAATATTTACTTCAATATACATATAATCCTTGGTCAGGTGATTTCTTCGTGATTCACTATAGCTAGTTATATATCTTAAGTAAATGTATGACCAAGACAGAATGTTATTCCATCTTACAACATTAGTATTTTCAATGGCAATTTGGAGATACTGGATTTGACAGCCGTGGGCAGATTTGCCCACAGTCAGAAAGATTCAGTCGAAGTATCTGTTGCCATGGTATTTCACTGTAGGGCATCCTGATATACTGTCTATTTTATTATTCTTGTGGAAGCTAAGTTACTTTACGAGAAATGAAAAATATTTTGAAGGACTCTGCTTTTGAAAGAAAAAAAAAGTAGGCACAGGCAGTTAAAATGAAGGTTTAAAAATATTATGCTAAAACACCACCTTGATAATGTGTTACACACACATACACATCCACACATACACCACTGAGAAATAAAAATGACATGTATTTTGATGATTCTATTTCGCCTTAAATAACATTCTGTCTTTTTTAAAAATTGAAATTGTTGGTTATTCCAAACTGCATATATACACATGAAATCTTAATGTCATTAAACATCCATGACATATTACAGGCTAGTGAGTCAAAGAAAAATTTAAGTTAAATTTACATTGATATGTTATATAAATACATCTCATAATTATTCAACTCAAACAATTTTCAAAAAGCAAATATGCCCAGAGAATCAACTCTCAGATAATCAATAATAGAATACTTATACCCTCTCAATCACTACTCCACCGCAGAGGGAACCAGAATCTTGCTTTCAGAATTGATTGGATTTGATAGGTTTTTAATACATAAGTAGAATTATAAAATATGTACTTTGTTGCTGTCTTATTTTTCCCAGCAGTATATTGGAGGAATTAATTGGTGTTTCACATGTGACATCAATTTGTCAATACTCAGGACAATATAATATTTTATTGTATAGATTATGGTTTCTTAATTTTGGCATTATTGATATTTTTGACCAGATAATTAGTCGTTTGGGGCCTATTTTTTACCTTTTAGAATGTTTAACATCCCAACATCCCTAGTCTCTATCCCTTAGATGCCTGTAACACTGTTTTCCTTCCACCGCTTCAATAGATATGTCAATGAAAAATATCTCTTCCATTACCAAATGCCTTATGGAGGGCCAAATCACTCTCAGTTGAGAACCACTGATATTGATATACCAAAGTATTTACACAATCACCTGTTGATAGACTTCTAGATAGTTTCTGGTTTAGGACTTCCATAAATGGTGATGTTATGAAATTTTTATATCTTTTCTTGTTCATATGCAGGTATTTTTTTTTTTTTTGAGTACACATTTAGGATCTAAATTGCTGGATAAAAAGAAATAAGAATGTTTATCTTTAGTAGATAATGCCAAGCATTTTGTAGATTGATTATACCAGTTTATACCCTTTCTAAAACATTCTAACTGCTTTACATCTTCATCAACATTTGTTATTTTTTAATAGTTCCTGAAAGAGGTATTTAACAAAATCTTGTTATAGTTTTAATTTTCATTTGTATAATGTCTAATCAACTTTAACAGCTCTTTCAGTATTTACTGGATAGCTAAAGATTTTTTTGTTGTTTTGTAATGGGGAATTATATTTCTTGACTGTTATCTGTTGGGCTGTCTATCTTATTATTGATTTACAGGAATGTGTGTGCATTCTGAATATCAGTGTCTTTGTTACATACAGGTATAGCAAATATCTTCTCCCCTTCTGTGATGTCCCTTGTCATTCTCTTAATGGGTCTTTTGACATATCATGTTCTAACTCTAGTTTACAACCATGTCTTCATTGTATCCTTTTAAGTTCTAAATTGAGTCTGTTGTGGTATTTTATGAGGTGGATTGTGAACTACAGTTTTTATCTTTCTGGTAACTCAAGTACTGCACTCAGGTTTTCAGCTGCTTTCTAAAATGTCAGCAAATGCCTTATGCTGAAAACTAGGACAGTGTTAGGCTCACTTCATTAGGCTTTCTGGCATCTCAGCCCCTCAAGTTCGTTTGCTTTGACATCTCCAAACTCCCATTGTTCTCTATCCAGATAGCTTTTCTCTATCTTAGCTGCTTTCTGCTGAATTCATCTTGTCCTGAAAAACTTTAATGTTACCAATTGGTTCAGGGACAAAAATGTAGCACAGAGATTTAACTTACTTTAATGAGCTTCCCATTTTATGCTTTTCTGTCCCCTCAAGTCCAGGCTGTCTCAGCTCTCCAAAGCTGTTAAACACTTAATAAAATTAATACAGATGTCTAGTTATTCTTAGAGGAAACATTGTTCTTCTACAAGATACTCCATCATCGTCTGAAGTGGAACTCTATCAATGAGTAGTTTTAAAACAGAGATAGTATTGATATGAGAATAATTGCTGATGTTCATAAAAATTCTTTCATAGTTTCTATTCTGGCAACCATTTTAATGTGAAAAAAAAATGAGTAATTGTAACAATCCTCTACTTAATACTCCCAAATAAATATCTTAGATTTGGATTTTTACATTTTTAAAAAATTGTTTCTTTATGGCTTTATTTATTTATGGTACTGGCTTATTTAATGTTTTCTGACCTTGAGATTCCTTGAAAGCTATCTTAAATAATGTAAATAATTTACACTAGAAAAGTGAGTTTACTGTGATAGTTCTAAAGAAAATATTCCTCTTTTATCGTGGCCAATTGAATTCAATAAAGAACTATTTGTTTTATTTCAGATATCTGATGCTTTTTGCTAGGTCATGGCGACAGTCTGCCATGCATTATGTTTAAATCAGAGTATAAAAATAAACAGCAAGATAAGAGAAGATGCATGAACCTCCAATCTTTCAAATTAGAGGAGTATATCAAGTTGTATAAAACAGATCATGTATAACTAATTACATTCATGCTTGGGAAATACAATGGCCAGTGCAGCTTTGAAATTGTTTAGTTTTCTTTTTATCTTTTACTTTCAGGATCATTCTTTTAGTCAGGGAAATGACCTTTACAAATCCTAGAGAGTGCACTTCCAATTGTGTAGGTAAGTATTATTATTACATTACGATTAAAATGAAATATGTTAACATGTTGTATATTATTAATGAACATACATTTATGTTTATTACCTAACACAAACATCATATTAATATGTAATATAGACAAGCATAAACTATATTGATTCCTATTATATGGATGAGTGTGGCTCAGAATTTTAAAAAAGGTTAGTTAATATGTGCAAAAGTAGCACTTGCAACAAAAGCTTCTGAGTTATTAAGAGGAAAAAAAGAACATGAGAAAATTATTGCAAAACAGCATGTGGTCCAGAATTCTTACACATGTATTTTTCTTATAGGGTAAAATAAATGACGCGTTATTTTTAAGCGTTATTCCGAATTGTGTTAGCAGCTCCAATGCCCTGCTTCACTCTGCATGTAGGGAGGCATCATGTCCTAGGCCAAGTAAAGGCTTGCTGTCATGTTTCTTTACTTGCTGGGAGAGAAAAGTTCTAACAGAATGCATCTAAAAGAAAAGCTGAGTTTATGAAAATATTTTATTATATGTATGTACGTTATTGCTGAAAATATGAGTCAAAAATGAAAGACATATAGAATGATAAACTCTAATATAAACACTAATACTTCTGGATAAACATCCAGTTCCCTACCACACTCTATGTCCTCAATTATTTTAATGTGCTCCAACTTCCAAAAAAAAACCATCGTATCGTTTCTGATGCTTCCTCCTGCCAATAGTTAATTGGATCTGAGGCTGACCCAAATTATGCCAGTCAGACTCTATTTCTAAAGTAAACTTTATCTAAGCTGACAGATCTTAAAAAGGAGGTCTATGACCACATGAAATGATGATCTTTCAATGTTGGTGTTGGGGTTGACGACATCATCTGTGTACTGTGCACAAATCAGCATAATGCAGGCACCAAACAAATGATCACAAAAATAAACAAAAACACTGTGGACTGCTAAAATCTATTGGAAGTACACATTTACTTAAAACTCTCTGACTTTCCTTTATTGCTAAGAATCACAGATAATTTCCTCAAATCCAGGGCTACTTGCTCAACTTATTTATAATTTGTAGCATGATATAGTAGTTTTGGGAAAGGAGAGTTACCTGGTGATGATTTTTAGTTGTCATAAAATTCTCATCAGTTTTCTGGTATGAGAGTTAAAATTTTATATAGCAATAATGCAGAGTCGGTGGGACCACGTTTCTATTTGTTATATTGGAACCACAAAAATTTAATACATGTATTTTGACAATGAAGATTTACTCCTTGGAAGAGCACTTTGTAGGATATAAATTTCACTTCAGTCTTTTCTCACTTTAGCGATGACCATGTCACAAAAATAATGCACTTATGGATAGGATATTGTGACCTCTAGAGTTTAAAACACCAGGACTCTGCTGAGTAAGAATAATAATGCCTAATATATATTTATAAAAAATAAATACATATAACCTTTTACAGTGAGCAGAAATAAGAAGAAATAATATACTAAGATGCATAATCCTAAAAAGCATAAATCGTTTATATCCATTATATGGTTTAACTTTAATAATCTTTTATCTCTAAATCTTGAAATAACTTTTGAAAGAAGCAATGCGCTATCCTCAAAATATTTTAAATGATAACTTGGTAGACTATTATGCAATTCTTAAACATGTTGATTATGCAGATTATGCAAAAATATGAAGAATGTTAATGAAATTATGTTAAGTGAAATAAAAATATATACATTGTGTTTGCACACAACATGCTAATTCTAGCCTCCATTTCTTTGGTTTTGATTTCATTACACTTGGAATCCTGCAACTGGCCCTACTTTCAGCCTAGAAAATTCAAACTTACACTTTAAAACCTATTTTAGGAATCAATCACTATTTCTGAAATACTTATTCATTTTCTGCCACTATAACTGGTAAAGAATTTATCATTAGACTTGTCACATTGCACGGTGATTATCCATGTAAAGTCTTCCTTGCCTCTAGAATATTATTTTCCTGAAGGCTGTAATTGCCTTTTCCATGTTTGTAACCCCGTTATATTACAAAATGCCTGACATGTTCCTCGGCATCTTGGCGATTAATCTATTCAATAAACCAGTTTCTCTAGTGTGGCCTCTGAATGCTAGTGCCAGACTTCTGGCAAGCAAAGCTGCTACTGCCACTGCACTTCTGAGTGATGTCGGAACACACCAAGAGGAGACAGGAGATCACTTCCATGCTCCCAGCCTTATCATTAGGCCATTCCTGGAAAAATTCTTTTGAAATTCTTATGGTTAGCTAACCCCAGGGTGTATCACACCCCTGCAATTTTGTGAATGCCCAGAATACCAGACAAAAATAGAAACTGATGAATGAAAGCAATTACTTGAATAGTTTAATAAATTAATAAACATGTATCCATACCATTTATTTAAATGTTCATCTCAAACTTATCTATAGCAGTCAAAAATTAGATAGAAAGCAATCCAATGTTCATTAACAGAAGAATTAATTTAAAAATTGGTTATATTCATAAAATGACATCTGAGCCACCAATAAAAGGAACAAACCATAAACATGCAGAAAACACAAATAAATCTTCAAAGCATAATGAGCAAGAAAAACTGACAAAAAAGGTTATATCCTATGTGCATATATTTATATAAATATCTAGACAAAAAAACACCTATGGTGAAATAAATCAGAACACTGATAACCTCCTGGGTTAGTGATAGGCATTGCCTGGGAAATAGACTAGAGAACATTTTGAGTGAATTAAAGTTTTGTATTTTGATAAGGTTGTGGGTTAAATATGCATTTGACACAACTCATTTCTGGTGACTATGAAATCGCTTCAATACACTATATGTAAACTATACCTAGACTCCAAAAAAGAAAATAATATCCAAATGTGTTTAATATAGAATACCAGACAAGATTATTCTAAAATGTATATGAAAGCACAAGAGATCAAGAATAATCAAAAGAATATTTAAAAAACTAAATTGCTAGACTTATACATGTGATTTTTAAGATGTACTGTAAAGATACAGTGATTAAGAAAATGTAATAGTGGAGTAAGAATACTCAAATAGACCAAGGAACTAGAATAGATACTTGAGGGAAAAAACACATATATGTAATGTATAGATATTTGAACAAAGGCATAATGGAAATTTAAAGAGGAGTGAACATACTGTATTTTGAATAGATGCCATGGAATCACTTGCATATCTGTATGAAATAGCATGAACCTCAAAAACTACTTTACTTGATACACATAGAATAATTCCAACCTGAATCTAAAAAGAAGACACAGAAACATTTAAGATGAAAACTTAGACAAATATTCTTAGTAACTTGGAGTAGGCAAGGGTTTCTTATACAGTATAAAATAAAGCATTAGATACAAAAGAAAATAGCTTAATTGAGGTTCAAAAACACTAAAATTCTCTGCTCATTGAAGGACATCATTAGGAAAATAAAAAGGTTTCAGAGACTGGAAGAAAATGTTCATAATATATGTGTGTGTGTACATATGTGTGTCTGTATGTATATGTATCTTTCAGATATTATATAAATAACATCTGTCATATATATATAAATTATATATAAGTATATATACCATACATAATGTTCATTTTATATATATCTGTAGATATTTTGTATCTATATATAAAATGAACATTTTCTGTTATATATATATCTGTCAGATAATAAACAGATATATATATCAGATACATATATATATAAACACTGTCTATAAGCATAATCTCTCCTCTATACAAATAGATATTCACACATATATTTTTATATTTCTATACTCTGTCACAATACACACACACACACACACACACACACACATATATATATATATATAAACAGAGCATTTATATACCCAGAATATCTGAATGTTTCCTACAACTTAATAATAAAATAAACCCAATTAAAAAAGGAAAAAAAAGACATAAAAAAACACTTCACGAAGCAAGATAATTCAGTAGTTAATGAACTCATGAAAAGGTGCTCAATACCATTAATCATTAAGGAAGCCAGTGAAAAAGCACTTCACATCTTCTAGAAGGGCCAAAGCTAAAAAGACTGACAATGTGTTAGAAAGAATGAAAACCAACTGAATTTCTTAAACAAATTTCTGTACAAGTTATGAGTATAAAAAACTATTTCAAAGATTTTTATAACATCAAACATACATTTATCATATGACCTAGAAATTCTAATTCTACAGCTACTTACTTAATGAAGAGAAATAAAAGCTGATATCTACAAAAAGACACATTCAAAAATGTCTGTAAATTCCTTATTCATAATTCCAAAGCAGAAAAAATATTAAATGTCCATAAACATGAAGATGGATGATCCTGACCCAATAGTCCTATAGATAGTTTTTTTCCAATAAACAGAAAGTGACCATTCTGATCTTAAAACTTGAAAATTGTATTTGTTTTATCTGAGTTCATTCCTCAGGGAAAAATTTTCAGGCCTCTCAAAAAATGTGTCAAAAAACTGAAACTCATCAGATCACTCCATCCAGACAATGAGATGGGGGACCCATTATTCATTATGATTGCTTCCTGGTTCCTTCTTAGTCTCTGTTTTCTTACACATTATTATATCTCTTCCCTGGTATATAACCCCCTAGTTTTGGTTAGCCAGGGACATGGATTTGAGATAGAGCTCCCATTTCCTTGGCTGCAGCACCCGATTAAAGCCTTCTTTCTCATCTCAGTGACTGGCTCTCTGTTAGGGAGCAGCTGGGCTTACACTGAACCCCTGATGTTTCAGTAACAAGGATAGATGCATTTTCATAAACAAAGAATATTTTATCTGGTATAAAATGGGGCATGATATTGATGCTCCCAATAGGTACAACAAAGTTTGTCTATATATTATAATTAAGAACAGGAAAAACTAATTTATGATGGAAGATACAAACCTATAGTCTCCCTTGATAATGGTGGAAATTTCTGGGGAAGGAGGACTATGAAACTTCCTGTGGCCAAGTAAAGTGATCTATCTTGATTTATGGGGTGATGTACACAGGAGTATACACTTCTGAAAACATTGTATACAATATTTAAGATGTGTACATTTTATTAAATGTAAATAATATCTAAATAAAAATCTTCATATAGATTATGGTTTTGCTCCCTGCAGAATATGTTTAGAGCCTCTGACTACATTTTCTCTCAATTAATTTAAGAAGAAAAACTAGATACAGTTATGCTGAACATTTTTCAATTAAAAGTGTAAGTGCATTTTTCTCATTTCACAATTATCATCAACCTCGATCCTGTTGGAGATCACTTTTATTGACAGACTGAATTGATTTTTTTTATTTAAAAATTTTTTTAAAGAAATGGGGTCTCATTCTGTATTCAGGGTGGAGTGCAGTGGCACAATCATAGCTCACTGTGGCCTTGAAAACCCAGGTTCAAACATTACTCCTGCCTCAGTCTCCTGAGCAGCTAAGATTACAAGCCCATGCTGGGATTACAGGGGTGAGCCAGAATGCTCAGCCCCTGGTGGCTACTTTTAATTTTTTAAAGCTAATGTTTTAGTTGCTATGAAGTGATATTATACTTTCAAAATCTAGCTAGAACTATGATAGTCAGCACAATATTAGTTTTACTCTGTGATGTTTTAGTTTGGTTTTGTACCTATAGTTTTGGTTAATTGTTATTTTCATCATTTGTGTGCCACACTGTCTGAAATCTCCAAACTGAGGAAACTTTTGCTCACTCCTTTTTCTGCTTATACAAAGGATTTGCTTTTGGAGAACCCAGAAGTCCACTAAGCTAATCAGAATAAAGATGCTATAAGATTCTTGGTTGGTTAGCCATATTAGGGCTCTACAAAAGGACTGAAGGCTACCCTAAGAACATATACGAAGAATTAAACTGTTGAGGTCACCACCTGCAGGGGTCTGTCCTGCAGACCCAGACTCAATGATGGATGAATAAATTCACTCAGATGCAATATTCAGTGTATAAGTAGGCTGAGGTGTCCAGGCCATTCAAAGACACTTGAGGAGAATGCTGCAAATAGATAGCAGCTGCCAGCCCCTACCAGCTGCTCCTTCAGGCATTTTATTCAGTATTAACAGCAGAAGCTCTGAGTCAACACTACTAGAGTGTAGAGATTAAAGGACAGGTTTCAAGGCCTAAAGCAAAAACCATTAATGGGTAATATCCCTGGTTGACCTCTCCCCAAGAAAGCCATCTGGAATGAACAAAGATTAGTTTATAGAACCATATGAGTAAACAAGTTATTCAGATAAACTCTCCCACATTTCCTAGCTATTTGCTTTGCTTATCAACTAAAAGTAAAGGGCATAAGGCTGCCTTCTGGCAAAACTTCTACTGAAACTATGCAAACTTCTGGACTTTCCAAGAAGGTTTGTGACTATATTATATAACTTTGTGTAATATTTTTTCCTTAATATTTATGCCACCACCCTGACTGAATTCCCACAACTCCCCCCTATTCTGCTTTTAACATCGGGTCCTGTTGACTGAAGAGATTTTGCAGCAACAGTTCTGTCAGATGAGGTGGACACTGCTTTTATTCTAGCTTTGCATCCTAGAATTAACCAATAACATAAAACAATTATGAGTACAATTAGTAACCCTAGAATTAACAAATAACAAAACAATTATGAGTACAATTGGCAATATGCTTTTCCAGTCAAAGAGTTATCTCCAGAAGCAGGGGTCTAACCAGGAGAGATGGTCTTGCACACCCTTCCATATGGCTGTTTGTTGGGTGTATAGATCTATTGTGTGAAGAGATTCTAAAATTTATTTTTAAGTTGCTTTACATCTGCTGTTAAATTGTCATGAAATGTTCCCCCAGAGGTGTTATGTCACCTCATCCCAACTATGTAATGATTGATTCCATGGTAGAGAAGTGACACAGATATGTTTATGTTCCCAGTCACAGCTTAATTACTGTCAGAGTGCTAGTACATCTTGTTGCTCCCCCCACATACTCTAAAGCAGATTCACGGGCTTGCAGACGTGCAATAATTTTTTGATCTATACCTTGCTGTAAGAGAAGTTCATTAGACACATTTTTGGCCAGATTATCTACAAAGGCAGCTGTTTGTACTGACTTAGTAATAGATGCCACAGCAACACTGGCAGTTGCCAGGATGACTGTGGCTGAGACTATAAAGGCCATAAGTGGAACTGTGGATCTTTTGTGTCTGACCTGGGACAGGGCACATGTTAAGGTGGCAAGGGCAGAGGAACCTTGCCAATTGTGTGTCAAATTGACTGGTAGGAATGTCTCAGATTGTCTCCTTAATACCATGACACTAATAATTTTTAAATTAGATATGTTGTGATTAGTGATACATGAGACAAATCTAGCCTGTCCTTGCACCCGGGTCATAAACGTGGAGTTTTGGGGTGTAATGGAAATGTTAGTTCCCATAAGGAAAACATATGAATGGGTAGCGCAAATTAGGCACTGATCAGTGTGATGATGAATAAAGGTTATAGTATAGTTGTGACTGAAATTATGATATGTCCCATGTAGGTGTTAAGGAAGATGCTAAGATGTCCCAGCTGCCATAACGTGCCTTGGGGTGGCAGTGGCATGGAATTTACTCTGGGTCTGGGATATTGCATCCTCCCATCAGCGTAAATTATAGGGAAATGAGATCTGGCTATGAAACTGTAATTAATGCTAAGATGGATGAAGACATTAGTGAGGCTACCCTGCAATCAGCCATGGGGACTCCAGTCTAAGATGTTATAATTGCCTAACTGGAGGCCACAGGCTTGTTTCCCATGACAGACCCTTCCCAGCTGAAGTGGAATTCATTACATTCTCAGCTTTGCTCTTTAGCACAGGAAAAAAATGTTTGGGAAAGTGGCATGGATTGCATTTCCCAGTTTGAGGCTACCTGCAGCTAAGACTGTTAAAGCATTTCCTTTACCATCATGTACCCATACTTGTTTTTAGGCAGGTACACAGCAAGGGTTAGAGCTTTTATAACTTACACACAGTGGGAGGATAGTGGAGTGACATGTAGTGTTATCTGGCACCTTAGTCCAATGTGTGCCATTATTGAGGGACCCCACTGGGGGGTAAATCTATCCTTCCTAGCCAAGCAGTCACGTTATTACAGGTTGGGAAGGGGGTGTCTACCCAGGTGACAGGGCAAAGGAAAGGCAGGTCTAAGATATGAGCCCAATAGAGTATAGCAGGTACAGATTGCAGACAAAAGTGAGAGCATAAAAAGGACTAGTACCCTACATGAGTTGTAATGTACAACATAAAGCATACCAAGAAACAGAGTATCTTGAGTAAAGGGTGTCTGTGTCTGGAGTAGGATTTGTTCAGTCTCCTAAGTTGTCCTCTTCAGCATCCCCCAGGTGACGTCCAAGGTGTGTGTGGCCTGAGGAAGCCACATCGTCTGGGTTGTGGGTCCTGCACAGTTTTCTCTAGGCTGACTTGAGTTTTTCATTCTTTGATGAGGCTGACTTCTTTTCATTCTAGGCTGAATTCTTTTCATTCTTTGATGAGGATATAGTCTCCAGGGTGCTGCTGGTGTTCTGGAAATTCTAGGGGTGGTACCTGTGCTAAGAGACCTTTTGTCATCTTTGTTAAAGAGTAGGTTAGTGTTTTAAGAAAAACTTGCTTTATTTAAACATCTAGTTAACAGAAAAACTAGATGATACTTCTTTAACTTTAGCCAATATGTTTATGCACAGAATTTCTTTTACAATTAACATTTTAAAACTTGATTAGACTTTCAAAACAAAAATCATACAAGATTTCTGGCATAAATTCCTTCCTGTAACATTTTTCATGACTTTCACAGACAATCTTTGACATGTTTTAACTTTCTGCCTTTTTCTCCTCTTTATTTCTTTCTCCTTCTCTCTTTGCCTCCCTGTCTCTTTCTCTCTCTTTTCACCCTCTCTCTTCTTTCTATACTATCTCTTTACTTAGTCTCACTTTCTGGTTCTTCTCTGATCTCTGTCTCTTCTTATCTCTCTCTTACTCATTCTTTCCTTGTATTTCTTTCTCCAATTTTTCTGTTTCTATATTGAGAGGTTTTAGCAAAGTGCTTTTATACAGCTGACTGAAATTTGTCATCTAAATTGAGAAAATCAAGGGTAAATAAGGCTTGTGCCAATAGTGTTGCAGGTTTTTTTCCCATACTCCCCCTTTTTTTGTTTTCTGAGCATATTTTTAAGTGTGGAGTCAGTTCATTGTACTATTGCCTGACCTTTAGGGTTATATGGGATGCCTGTGGAATCTTGGATGTTCCACATGTGACCAAATTGTTGATCTTGTGAGCTGGTTATAAGCTGTAAAATTATTAGTTTTAATTTTTGTGGGCCATCCCATAAAAGCAAAAGTTAAAAGAAGATGTTTAATAACATATGGAGCAGATCCTCCAGGCAGAGCATGTGTACTAATTAAATGAGTGTTGGTATCAATGGATATATGTACATATCTAAGTTTTCCAAATTCAGGGATATGTGTAACATCTGTTTGCCATAACTGATTAGGTTCTAGTCCTGTAGGGTTAACACCTATGGAAAGAGAGGACACGTCTGTGAGCTGGCAGTCTGGGCCTTGCCGGATGATTTGTTTAGCTACTTTCTGGGTAAGTTGAAATTGTTTATTTAAGTTTCTCCAATTTTGGTGGAAAAATTGAGGCGATTTAGTGGCTTGGTCAAGCAGTGATGTAATCACTTGTAGGCCTGCTTGTTCATTGCCATAAGTCAATGGGAAGTGAAGCCAGGCAGTGAACTGTGGGCCTGAATATATGCGAGAAAAATAGGATGTGTGTGTTGATCTAGCAATTGCCAAAGTCAAAGAAAAAGAGCACACAGGGTGTGGATTGGACTTAATTAAAGCTGTTTCAAGATTTTGTAGTAAATAAACTGAGTAAGCCAAGTCACTTACAATATTTATGGGATGAGTGGAAAAAGTTTCCAAAGCCAGGATTAGTGCTCCAATTTCAGCTCTCTGAGTACTAGTAAATCCAGATTGAATGATTGAATTATGTCTCCACCAGACTGCCACTTTTCCATTTTTACCAGAATAATCAGCGAACAGTGTTAAAGCATTAGGTATAGGGGAGTGAACTATTTTTGTAGGTAAGATCATAGGAGTATAAGATAAGAACTGAAGGAGCTTATCAGCAGGGAGGACATACTCTATTTGTCCTGGGTAATCAGAGAAAGCTATTTGCAGATCAATAGATAATGGCAATACTGCTTTGAATTGCTTTTTACTTAAAGGAATCCTGATGACATCAGGGTAATAAGCCAGCAACTGATTGCATTGTCTGCAGCCTGAATAGATTACTTTACTAGTTAATTGAATATGCGGAGACAGAGTTTTAGTCCCAGTATGTGAGCAAAAAACCCATTCTAGAAAATGTAGCCCAGGGGCTACCTGTCCTATTAACCTTGTAGGTTAGTGTTTGGTAGGAAAGACAAACAGCTGAACTGAATAGAGCAGATCTATACTATCTGGAAGCCTGTGGCCTGTGAGAAATGGCTTGCTATATTTCTTCAATCTCTCTTTTTGCTGTAGAGGCTAAATATCTGGGAGAATCCAGGGCTGGATTGCCCTTTAAGATAGAAAACAGGTTTTGTAGTTTATCAGGAGGGATTCCCAAAGTGGTGCAGAGCCAATTAATGTCTCCCAATACTTTTTCATATCATTTAAGGTGTGCCACTTGCTAGTATTTAATTTAATCTTTTGTGGTCTCATTGACTAGGAAGTTGGTATGTACTCAAGATATTTCCAAGGAGAAGACATCTGCACTTTCTCAGGTACAATGATTAAACCTCTTAGCTATGTATTCTTTACGACAGAGTGATATAAATTTAAAAGTACTGGCTCTGTTAGGGCTGCTAATATAATATCATTTATAAAATGAAAAATGTTAATTTTTCTCTGTCCTGTTCTGCTAGAGGAATTGTATAAAAACAGTCATTTAAGTCAATAATCATTATAGGCCAATTTTGAGGAATCTCCATGGGAGAAGGGAACCTCTGCTGAAGAGGTCCCATAGACTGTAAATTAGCCCCAACTAGTTCATGGGTTCTTTGTAATTTCTCTCCCTTCAGAGGCTACTGTTTTACTTAAATTGGATTTTAAGAGAGCTATGTTATTGGTAGGGGAGGAAAACGAGTGGCCTTTATCAGAAAGGGATCTTATATATTTTTAAATTTTACTTATATTTTAGCAGAGAATTATAATCTAGGATGTAACATATGAAATTTTGCTGTGGGCCACCCCTGGAGCCAGAGGGCAGTGATGCGGGTATGGGGCAGCACTCCCTGCCCGCCCTGCGCCCAGCTGAGTGAACTATTGAGAGTGCTCCTCCTGCTCCTCCCTAGCAGGCTAGTTCCAGCATGCTGGGTCTGACTCCTTGTCACTGTCCCCACTGCACAGGTAGTTTCTGGGAGCATTTGCTGGCTCCAGGTTTGCGAGCTTTCTTGCTGTGGAGCCTTTCCTTCTGCTCACCGCTCACTTGGCCATGCAGCTTCCACCTCTAATGCTTTTCTTTATCTTTTTTATGTACCTGATTGCCTTGTATATCTTGTATTACTGGGAAGGCTAAGAGCTCCACATCTAATGCCACTTGTTTAAGACAAGGTCCCATGTCTGTTGTGTATCTCTTTTTCCTACCTGTTGGAGGAGCTGGCTCAGACCAAACCTCCATTTCCTCTCTGTTACCTTGGCCCAGTGATAATGTTCCTGGGACCTGTTGCCCTTGCGCACGATGCTGTTTAATATTTCTCCTCATTTGTTCCCACAGCTCTATGTCTAGCATGCCTTCTTCTGGGAACCACAGGCTTTGAGAAATAACAGTTTGCATTAGGTCCTTTAATTGAGCCTGTGAAACCAAGGCTCCACTGGCTTTTAGAAGCTGTTTCAATACTTTTATATACTGGTTCTGTTGAGTTGATAACTTTTGTCCCAAGATGAAACCTCAGCCTGAACAATCTCCTGCAAACTTGTTAATGCCAAGCAGGTACCAAAGACTTACTGAATCATGGTTTTACTGATTTGACTGTGTTGCCTTCTTCACTTTCTTTTTCTGGGGGTCCATCATGCTACCTTCACAGTGATGATCACCTTGAGGTCCTCTTTACCTGTCAAGTTTCTTCACATGGGATACCACTGTTGAGGTCACCACCTGTGGAATTTCCTTACATGAGGCTCCACTATCAGGTTCACCACCTGTGGGGGTCTGTCCTGTAGACCCTAACTCAATGACAGATAAATAAATTCACTCAGATGCAATATTCAGTGTATGAGTGGGCTGGGCTGCCCGGGCCACTCAAAGACACTCAAGGAGAGTGCTGTAAAGAGATAGCAGCATCTGGCCCCTACCAGCTGCTCCTTCAGGCATTTATTCAGTATAGATTTAACAACAGAGGCTCTGAGTCAACACCAGTAGTGTGTAGAGATTAAAAGACAGGTTCCGAGGCCTAAAGCAAACACCATCAGCAGGTAGTATCCCTGGCTGACCTCCCCCAGACAGAGCCATCTGGAATGATCAAAGGTTTGTTTATAGGACCACATGAGTAATCAAGTTATTCAGATAAACTCCCTCACATTCTCTAGCTATTTGCTTTTCTTATCTACTAAAGGTAAAGGGGTAGGTGCCTTCAGGCAAAACTTCTACTGAAATTATGCAAACTTCTCAGCCTTCCAAGAAGGTTTGTGACTGTATTCTGTATCTTTCTCTAACATTTTTCTCTTTTTTATGCCACCACCCTTACTGAACTCCCACAGCAAATGATTCATAAACCTAAGGCCCACCTTGTATGAGACAATGTTTGGAAACTGGAAGTTGTTGATTAAGGTGGTTTGAATAATTGACAAGCAGTATAAAGTCATGTAATGAATACACATTGTCTGTGGAATCCAAGAGAGTTTTATTTAATGCTAGTTTTGTTGTTTATTACACAATAAATATTATTACTCAATAATCTCTTCACATTTAAGATGTGTTGACTATACATTGAAGCTAGCAATATAACTGAAACACCAGAGGTTTGGTCTAAGTCCTGCTGCTCACCACACAGAAAGCCAATCACTGAGACAAGTATTGCCATAGAAGACAGCTTTAATCTGGTGCTGCAGCCAAGGAGATGAGAGATTAGTCTAAAATCCATTTCCACAACTAACTGAAATTGGGGGTTTATATGAAAGAGAAGAAATGAATCCATGTGTTAGAGAACAGGAATTAAGGAGGAGTAAGGAAGAGAGTTTGGTCAACAGTATGCAGGTAGTTAGATTAGGCAGTCATGATGGATGACAGGTCTGCATCTTATTGTCCAGGTATGGTGATCTGGTAAATTTTAGTTCCTTGATACTATCTGAGAGGACTGATAGTTGGTTTCCCCGAGAAAGAAACTCAGATAAGACAAATATAACTTTCTCAAGTTTCAAGACTGGTAATCTATTTCTAGATTTATTCAAAGGAGACCATAAATATTAGTACCATGGGACAATTGAGCTGGTTTCAGTGTACCCCCTTTCTATTTGTCAATTCCTGAATCATGGAGAATTTGGTCATCAATGTTTTCATCTGCCTCATGCTGAGGAGCAGGAGTGTGGATAGCTCTACATATCCTGGGTAAATATGGGCAATAAGCAATCAGACATTAATCTTATGCTATAATTTTCTCCTAAAACACAAAATCTCTCTCTCTCCAGTCCCCCACTTCCACCAAAGATAAATCGTAGCAGGACCAATATGCCTGCAAAATAAGCTTTGGTCCCACTATAGTTGATCTGATTACCCACAGAAAGTTCTGTAATAAGCATTGTCCAAATAGGCTCTCCTAAATTGGCTTTGCTGGAACCTTTCACAAGGAATCTCAGACTTGACCTCCACAGGTGTCTTGAGCCCAGGCAAGTAGCCATCTGTACCTGCAGATGATACCTGTATGAATTGGATGAATTCTTTTCTTCAGGACCCAACAACTTGAGATTTCTTGGCCCTGTCAGAAAGTGATACTCTCCATTAACCACAAACAAGGAACCCTGCAAAGGAATTGTGTAGACAAAGTGCCAGGCCAGTCCTAAGGGGTTCTCATTGGCTCTATAAAGTTAATATCAATTTCTCAAAGCCATCTGCTTATATCTGGAAACACACCATTTCAGCCAAAGCCCAGGGTGAATAACCATTTTTTTTTTCAGCTGTGTCTTGTTATAAAATAAAACAGATTTTTATTGAACTTATGCAAACAATCACAGTTCCATGAATTAAGAATATTCACAAATACTTTCTGAATTCTAGATAAATCTTACAGAGAGAAAGAAATATGCCTAAAATTCTGCTAACAAGAGCATATTCTCCTCAGTTGTTAAAGGCTATAAATAACTCAAGAGAAAATGTTCTACAGGCTCTGAAAAACAAACTAGACTCAGCACTGTTTCAAAAAAAAAGCTATAAAAAATTATTTCTGTCTTCCATTAATTCAGTCCATGCAATCAAATCCTGCTCTGCTTCATATTGGGCTCACAATCTTTATAAACACATTGGCATTTTAATTTGAGTTCTGGAAGCTTTCTCTACAGTCTAATGACACAATTTCCAAAGTTATGAGAAACCTGCATTCAACAGTCCTTTCCATGAACTCCCCCAAAGAAGCAAGTCTTGGACTATAGCTGCTTATAAGTTACTTTTTGAAAAGAATCAAAACAAAACAATTGTGGATGATAAAATCTTAGAACTGATAGAATTGACAAGGAAATTTGGTTACTTCTGTGGCATACAAACATTTAACATAATAATTATAATAATTACTGACAACAAGAATTTCAGGAATCACATATAATCCTGGCACATACATTAACAATACATTTATTTAAATATAATCCAAAGAAAAGTAAACACCCTCTCACATTTTAAAGTAGTTTCACCATAAAGTAAAATTTCCATAACCTTTAATATTTCTATAATTTTCTATTAAAGAGAAGACTAATGCTCTAAGAATGCTGTTATTCTGACACAAGGGCCCAGATGCTGGCCTTAAATGAGTGTGCTTGGGACATTATTCTGAACTAATTTTATCTGTCAAAATCAGTGTTTACAACCTCATGCACCCACCTCTTCTGCAATAGTCCCTGAGCCTAGAGGGATTGAATCGTTTTCATTTATGGCCTTATGTCTCATGAAAGCAGGTTCATTTTTATTATTACCTTCTCCCATGTCTGAATGAGGGAATGTGTTCTCTTTCCAGGGTCCAGAAAGGGGTGTGGTTTTAAGTGCAAGAATTTCCCAGCGCCATGCCCCCCTCCCATCTCTCTCCATCTGGGAGATTTAACGGTTTATGTTTGAATTTCGCGGGTGCAGGAAGAAACTAAGAGTCAATCACTCCAGCAGAAGTTCTAAGGAACTCCTTTCATTTGCCTGGGTCTTAGAGAAGGTAGGGGTTCCTCTCAGGTTAAAATTTCCCTTCCTCCACACCCCTTTGGACTCCATGTTTGGATCCCCCTTCCATGAGCACTCTCATGGAAGCTGTTTTTCTCTCTCCTGGATTTCCCCTCTGTAGTCCCCTTCCACACTCTCTCATAGAAGCCTGTCTTCTCCTCCTAAACTCCATCTCTCTCTAATCCCTTCCACTCAGTGTGGAAGCTGCTTTCCTCTCCTGGATTCCATCTTTCTGGATTCTCTCACTCAGCATGAGAGTTAGCTGTTTCTTTCTCTCTCCTTCTCCTGTTTCTCTCTCTTTAAATAAATCACTTTCTACAAACCCTTTTGAGTCTGGCATTTACTGTGCACTGCGCCGTGGTCCCCCTCTCTCATTCTTGAGAGGGCAGGAGACCAAGAACCTGGAGAAACATCCTCTCAGGGGAGCTGAGGGCACCCTGAACCCCTGAACCCCAATATTATGTGAAGACAAGGCTTTGATCAGGCATTAATGTTCAAGATTTATCAGGAGTTGATACCTTTTTCAAACCTAGGAGTCAGAGCCTTGTAACTTAACAGCATAAGGATTAGTTAATAGGACATTTTTACTGCAGAAAGTCCTATCATTCTCTCCAACACTGTCACAAATTAAAATACTGTCATTTGATAGCCAGTCGCAGCACTTCAAATCATTGTATTAAAGTGGTTAGGTTACTCCTTGCATATGTCTAATTGGTAACATTCTAGTTACAGAACTATGACCAAAAGCAAAAAAAAGTGATAGGTTCTGTGGCAAACTTATCAAAGTAAGATCATTAATTTCTCTCCATCAAATAAATAGTAAATGCAAATACCAGCTTTGGAAGTTCAGTATGAGGATAAATAATCTCCTTTCACTTCAATAGTATATAACAAAACAAGGGCAAAGTAAGAACAACACACAGTAATTTCTGTTCAGCTTTTTTAACAGAGTATTGTCACACATTTCCAAGACTGGTTTCCAGATACGGTACTGATAGCTGATTAGGTAACTTTCACCACTAAAATCTTTAAACCAGTGCAATGCATGTTTTCAAGTACTCACATGAAAACCCAACAGTGATATAAGGCTTGGGTCCAAAAAAATCACTAGAATATCTCATATTTGATAAAAGCTTGGTGTAAAAAAATTACTAGAACATCTCGGTTTATTTATTTATTTTTTACTGCTACTTAATCCAAGTGAATGTCATCTTAGCAACAGTAGACACAACTAAAGTAGTTTGAGAGAAGTCCTAATCAACATAATGTCCATAAGGACAAGGTGAATCTTTCCTGAATATTAAAGTGTAATACCCACATCACAGTTTTAATTCATAACATGAAGGAAAAGATCTGAAGCCAACCCAAATTATTGATAGAATTGAATTACCTTGGAAATAAATACCACTTAAACATATCTACTGTTACCTACTTTTCTAAAATAAAAAATATATATAATATGCTATTTCTGTACAATAAGTCTTTTATTTTTATGCCAGAAAACTTACAGCTCTGTAGATAAGAGATAAGCAAAATCAATTGAGTTTTAAATGGCTTGACCAAGGTAACTTAGGAATTTTTGGTAAATACAGTAAATGATGAATTGTTGGAAATGCATAGGGAACAAAATGACTAATCATAAAACCAAATACAAGCCTTCCATTAGAAACTAAAAAAAAGTTAATGATTTTATGTATGTATATATAAGTAAAACCCAAAGGAGAACAAACATTAAATAAATGAAAATTAGAAGCAAAAACAAATAAACGAGAAATCAACTCCCAATCTTTCTCTTACTTAATTTACCTTGGAGGCGAGTGTTACCTAGGGCCAAAAAAAAAACCACACACACATGAGGCCAGGTGCTGTAGCTCATGCCTGAAATCCCAGCACTTTGGGAGGTAATCTCAGCTACTAGGGAGGCTGAGGCAGAAGAATTGCTTGAACTTGGGAGGCGGAGGTTCTGGTGAGCTGAGATCATGCCATTACACTCCAGCCTGAGCAACAAGAGAGAAACTCCATTTTAAATCACACACACACACACACGTACACAGGATGGATTTTTTTTCCTGATGTGCAGGTTAATGTCTTTAAGTCCACTAATACCACTACACATTTTGTGCAATTAAGATACATATTTCAGACATGTGAGCGATAAGTACTTTAATACATGTATCTATGCTGAATAGCAAATACAGTGTGAAACAAAGCAATGCAAGCATCTTTGTGAGATTTGGCTCCATGCTAAATCTGGCTTCATGCTTAACTATATTAAAAAATGATTGCCAAATTGCAAATGTAATTTGTATAATATTTTTTATTTCAACTTCATGAATACTAAGAGCCTTAACTATGAGCAATATTAATTAGCCAAATTTCTCCAATTTTTATTGGGTTTTAAAGAATATTTTATTACCTAAACTTTTTCAATTTTTTTATTTTCTCTGTATGTGCTTGAAAATAGACACAAAGAGACACAAGAAAAAGAAAACTATATATGACATGCTTGGACTTCCCATTTTGTCCTAATTTTTTAAATAACCAGTTATTTTATTTTAGGGCAAAAATTTACCATAGTCCACAATTTGAATCAACCTTTAGATAACTGCTGAATTAGACAAAATTATTCCTTTTGTTAGTAAGAACACATCTTTTGTGGCATATTTTATATGCAGAATTATATACTAACTAGAAATCTTACTGTTAGTAACTTGAAGCAAGAAATCCCAAGTTAACAGATATTAGTATTTTATAAACAAGAATGTTCCACAATTTTTAGAAATGTATTTCCTGATATCGTGACTCTTTATTAATTAGAAATGACCCAGACATCTAATGGGCCTCAAAAATAATTTTAAATTTAAAATTATACACAAAGTAAACCTGTAAGTTATTTCATTTACATGTACCCGATTCTTTCATTTTTTAAATAGGTTATCTAGATTATTTATGAGAACTAAGATATTAAAACAAACTAGTCATTTCCTTGTTGGTTTGTACCCTGTTCATACAAAGTGGTTATTTTGTAAACTGTGAATATCAAGTGCTCATCTTAGTATGAATTTTAAATTTAAATACATGGATATTTTCACTAATAACTCAGAAGATGTAGTTGTTTTCATTAAATCAGCAACATTAAAGTAGTCTTATTTATCCAAAAAAAAAAAAAACACAAAAAAGATCATTTTCATATTGGCTGGGTTTACATATTTATAATCATCTGTGCCAAACTCTGACACCTCAAACTATCTAGCAGAGACAAATATAAAACCAATGTAAATATATATGCTGACAACTCCAATGGCATTAAAATTTTTATTTTACCAATACTTTTAAAGCCAGCTTTTTTATTAAAGATTTACTGATGTCCCATGAACTTGAAAAGTGCTTGGACTTAATTTAAGAATGCTCTTTTATTTATAAGCCAATTTGGTAGACACACATATGAAATAATAAATATACATACATGTAAACACATCTAAACATGTGTACATACAGACAAACAAAATTCAATAACTTTTACCTTGGAACTCTAGCCACAAGATACCAATACCAATACAAACTCACTGGTTTATGAACATGTTCACATGACTAAACTTCTTTTGCCCTGATAGGTAATCCAATGAAGGCTGTGAAGCAACATTTTTGGTAAAGCAGTTTCTATGATATTTTGATTTTTAAAGGCTAAACCTCTCCACACTCCAAGGAAGACTGGAGCCAAACAAACCCATAGAAGAATATCACGTATTAATCAAGCCTAACTTTGCTTTGAACAACAGCATAAAAGCCTGGATATACAAAACTCCATCCTGCTTTCCCATTCAGCAGCAAAATGAGGCCCATGGAGAGGCCCAACTTATCCAGATTCAAAGAATATGAGGCCAAACAGTGTTACATACAGTTTATCAAATTCTTATTTTCCATGGCTATATTGACATACACAAATGAACAATCACCAAAATACAATCCAACTGCTGCAACCACCAACAAACCCCAAAAGTGTCCAAACTGAAACTGCGGAAGTGCTTCCTGTTTCCATGGGCTGAGCTTGATGAACTTGCACACCAAAACTCTTCAGAATGTCCCAAGTTGAGGGGGAGGAGATCTTGTTTGTCTAGTACCCACAAAAGACACTCACTTGCTCAGAAACACACACAATTACTAAATAGCCCCCAAGAGTGACCAAACTGAAAACAGTCAGCGGGGCTTCCCTCTCTCAGTCAGGTGGGCTTGTTCAACCCGCAAACAGAAATGTATTGAAAAGTTTCCTATGTAGAGAAAAGCAGATTCTGCTGTCTGGGCCCACAGAGGACATTCGCCAACTACCCAGAAGCAGATGTCAAATGTCAAAGGCTGTTCTTCCTAGGCAATCAGGCATGTGGTTGGGGCCAGCAGTGGCAGGGCCAAAGAGAGGGACCTCCAGGCTTAAAGAAACCCACCTCCAGTCTTAAAAGGACAGGCAACTTCTTAGAAAGGCTTTTAAACTCCTCCAGCCTGTGGCAGACAGCAGAGTCACAAGCAATGCATTCCAGATCAGTGAACCAAAATCTGTTACCAAAATGGCAGGGGTTTGGTCTAGGTCTTGCCAATCACTAAGACAATGAGTATTGCCAGGAAAGAAGGCTTTAACCTGGTGCTGCAGGTGAGGAGATGGGAGATTTGTCTCAAATCCACCTCCTCTACTGACTGAAATTTGAGGTTTACATGGCAAGGAAGAAATGTAACCATGTGTGGAAATATAGGAATTAGGAAGGAGTAAAGAAAAGAAGTTGTCAACAGGAAGCTGGTGGTTGATTAGGCAGTCATGATGGGTGAAGGTCTGGCATCTTATTGTCCAGAAGTGGTGATCTGGTAAAGTTCAGTTCCTTGATACTATCTGAGAGTCCTGATCGCTGGTTTCCTGAGAAAGGAGCTCAGATAAGGCAAATTTAACTCTCAAATTTCAAGACTCAAAGGGTTTATTTCTACATTTATTCAAAAGAAACCATAAACATCAGTTCTACGGTGCAATTAGACCAGTTTCAGAAATATTTCCTATTTTATAATTGTGAATGTTAAATCTAATACTAAATATAAACTAGGTAGCACATAATAAAGTCTAATTAAATACTCATTTCCTTTGCCAGGGTGATGTAGTCAGGAGTCAGGGTAAGGTGACAAGGGGAGGACAGGGTGCAGATCGGCTGTTTATACAGTTGCTAAATATAAACAGATCCACTGGATTTAGCCAGAGGTTAAAATTGACAGTAATAGAGTCAGATGGAATGTACAGAAGATAAGTATACCAAGACTTTGGCCTAAGGTTTTCCCCTCCATTTCTGGTTTCTGACTTTTCAACTAACACTGAAGCTTTTTTTTTTTTAGCGTAAGTTTAGACTAGGGGAAATACAAACTATAAAATACTCAGTAGGTTATTTGAAGTACTGGCAATCAGTGCCAAAGTTCTAAAGTAAATTATGGCTTTCAAAACAAGCTTGGGATTAAAAATAAAGATGTTTTGCACCAGAACTTCCAAGCGAGTATTGAAGATCCACAAAGCTTTTCATTGCAGAATTACTTCTGGCCACATTTGCCAACAGCACTTTCTCTTCCTTCTATCCATGCCAGTCTCTTTCTTTTGATTCTTAGATAGTTTTCTACATTAGAGAAACATTCTTCTTGGCCTCATAAAAAAATGAGTTCCCAGTAAAAGGGAATTAATAAAACAGAGAAGTAAATGAGCTTACTAAAATCCACTGCAGTAATTTGAGTTGGCTCAGACATCAATCATTTGGTCCCTAAACAGTGAGAAGATGAAGCAAGCAAGGGATTGGAGAAGCTCCAGCTTCCACTGCAAGGCAAACGTAGGTGAAAGTGATCTGGTTATAGAGATGCCAAGGAGTGGGGGACTATTTAAGCATAGTGCTATATACACTGTATACAATGTATCAATGGGCATATTTTTTACAATAGAATGTATTAAATGGCATATTTTTTATAATCTATTACAGACTTAAGCATTTGTAAAATTGAATAGAAATTAATTACCAAAATCTAATTATGCATATTAATGTAATGGCAATTTCAAAATGCTCTAAATGTTTCCAAATGCTCACACTCAATTATTGTTCTTAGTCTGAGGTAGAAGAGTAGCATATAGTTCAGTGACTGGCATTAGTCCATGGATCACAATTTGAGTGGTACTGATCTATAGGGCATTCTAGTTTTAATTAAGCGTGAGCTAATAAGGCAGTCATTTGATTTTTTTTTTAAGAAAACAAAGAGGACAAAACTAAAACTTGATTTGTAGTATTTGCCAATTCTTACAATGATTAACTTCTTCCAAGGCTGATTTCAAGCTATCAATATGATGTTACTGAATGCACAGTTGCAAAGAAAAATGCAGAATCCACTCTTGAGCTTCTGAAGGACGTCACTATCTTAATACTAATTCAAGTAATGGTCAGAAAAACTTTTAGAGCCCATCCGTCATGTCAGTGAAAAATGTGGCTGAAAGTGAAGTTTTGGGGAGTAAGATCCCAAGGCACACAAACTTTGGAAATATGTTTGTTTTTAGGAGGTTTCATGACAAGGCAAGTTACTTTGTGCTGTCCTGGGAAAGACATAGAGAAATAAGACCACCAGCTTCATTTGGAGGGTGGTAAAATCAGGAAGTTCGGAGAAATATTTTAATATTAGAAGGGGTTTAGGATTACTCACTAAATAAATTGGTCAGAACCACAGAGTGTTTCTTTTTTTTTTTTTTTTTTTAGTACCAGATGTACTCTATTCTCTTAACATATAGAATCTTGCTTAAATTCTCTTAACATATAAAATCTTGCTTAAAGAGTAAATTGCTTAACAATTTACTCTTGCTTAAAACATCAGATAGATTTTGTTGTCCTCATTTTGGAGAAGGGCAATCCAAAACTAAGAGGGCTTGACAAACTTGCTCATGATTTCAAATCCAGAAAATGATAAAGCTAAGATTTGAAGTTCTCCATCTGACTACAAAGCCCATCATCTTGACCTGAATGTCCTACTTATTTCTTAGAATGTAACCTATAAAAGAAGAGAAGTTGAAAGGAGAAATTTTTTTATGTGTTTTTAGTTATCCTGGTTCAGTGAGGGTTCTTCAAGGGCCAAATGGGAACTCAGCAGAAATGGCCTATTGCAATTCACCAAAAACTAGGATAAATCCCTTGCTGAGTGAATTGGTTATTAAGTAACCTTTCTATGTCTTATTGTTACATCAGCAAAATGAGGATAATACATATAAAGGGTTGTTTTATATTTATTAAAACATTAATAACCCATATTAAAGGGTTGTTTTAAGGCTCAGGTAAGAAAATCATTGTGCACACCACATAAGTGGTAATAAATTAATAAACAGTTTTTTAATTATTTGATTATTATGATTATCAGCTCAGAAATTAGGCTCTCTTGAGCCTGCAGGTGAGGTCCAGTGGATTTAAGTACAAAATGCAGAGAAACTAGAGGTAGGGAAATGAGCACTGATAGAGCTTTGCCTTTGATGTCATAAAACATCGAGTGTTTGTTATATTCTTCCAGGGTTCTTTGTTCACATGCACCTAATCTACGTAATTGTGTTCAGATGAGTACTTACAATAGTGGTAGGGAGAGAATAGTTGTAATTTTTTTAGTAACTCAGTCTTGTTCTTTATTACATATCATTGCTCGTAAGCACAATTTTTTTATTACCTGAAAATTAGGACAAATGAAATTATACAAGTTCCAACTTTGAATTATATCAATACACACAAGTGTTATGGTTAACATATTCATGTGTAAAACTAGTGAACCAACTCAAAAGAGTTAAAAGGATATATGAAATGCAGAGGTCCTACAGTCACAAAAATACAACTAGTTTTGTATTGTTTTAACCTGCTGAATTTGTGGTAATGTTAAGGAGAACAGAAAACTAACACACTATAGAAATTCTCTAATCTGTTTACAAGCTTCTTTACTAATTAAAATCAGCACTAAGCCATATAGTAAAGCAAAATAACATTAGTTAATTTGAAACTTCCTCTTATCTCATTTTTTTTCAACTCCTGTCTTTCAGGTGCCAGGTGCTGACAAAAGTATGCCATTGAGGGAAATTTTCTATTGGAAATTGATTATCTAAGAGCTTTTAGTTTCATGTAATTAGCAAATATTGGGTTATGAGTTTCTTGGTATAATTAGATACATTATTATGTTTGACACCCCTGTCAGTTCATAAGAGAGTCAAAATCTTCAAAGCTCTCCATAATCATCACTTGCTTTTTTTTGTACCTTATTTCAAATTATCATTATCATAACACGACAAACAAAAACTCATTTTAGAAGTTTATATAAGAGTAAGAAAAATGTTATAGTTACTGCATACTGAGCAATGGACAAAGTATGAAGAAGAACCAATGGGGATAAGCAGAAACCTCTGCACAAATTAAGAGCTAAGAGCTCTGAATAACAAATGAGTAAGAATGTGCTGATGGTGACAAATCGTCCAGAAAAGAGTACAAAGAAAGCACAAACTGGAAGGTGGTTCTGAGCAACATATACACATGCTTTTGGGGACTGCTGAGAAAGTGGGCTTATAAGAAATATATGACAGTCACGTGGTCAAAGAACTTACAGAGATGTATAACATTCATTTTGGCATTGTCATCCTAGCTATTATGTAACCTGCCTTCACTGCCACCACCATATCACCGTATATATCATAAGTCATATTCTGCCACATAGACTTTATTTTAAACTTTCATATATAGAGCAACTAAAAAGAGAAAGGAAGGAAAGAAGGCTTTGGATGATGGTAAGAGAATGAAAAGAAACGCAACAATTGGTAAATATAAGATCCTAGAGACAGCTTGACACCACACACTTTGTCTGTTGGACCAACAAATTTTCTCAAGAATTTCCTGAGACATTAAAAGGGATGCTGCCAGGTTGTCTGTCTATGTGGAATGGGGGGTTGAGCTAAAATTTCATTTGTTATCAAAAGATAAATTCAATCCAGTTGGCCTCCAAGGTGCCACATCAATATTTTCAGATCTATTACATATCCTGATGGTTAACAGACTATCATTTTTAAGACTAAAGAGAGAAGATAAGAATATCTGCAGGATAATGGAATCATATTGTTATTTGTAATAATTTGATGAACTCTAAGAATAAATAAAACATAATAAATATTTGGAGTGAAAAAGGGAAACTGATAATTGGAATTCCCTCCCTCTTAATTTCCCCCAAATGCAGGGAGATGTAGTTGAGTAAAGAAAACTTCACCAACAGAAGCAATTTGTCCAGGGCTTGTAATACTGATAGCTATTGCAAAAAATATATTTATAGGGCTGGTAGATTATTTGTGATTTTTTTCCAGTATTATACAAATATGCATTAATTTGTATGATTGTTTCATTATACAGTTGATGATTTTTGACTTGATCATACGGTTATTACATTTTTATTAACTTTTATTAGATTGCTGTAAAACTAATCGCAGGTTTTGCAGTTTGTTTTTTTAATGGCAAAACCTGCTATTAGTTTTGCACCAACCTAATAAATAGAGAATAGGATTTCTAACATAAAGTGTATTAAACACCCACACTCTGCTTTTTCCCACTTGGCTTATATACCACTTGGTAGATGTGGTAGGAATTTTGTGTCTAATGCTCCTCATTATGAGGTCAATGTTTTAGACAGGTTTAGTACATAAATAAATGAAGGTAATACCAATATAAGGCCAGCAGACTCTGTAACTCACTCAGCATACAAACTGCTTAAACAATCATTTACACAGGTGCAGGGTAATTAAATATACAGATACTCTCAACAGATTGGCAAGATATGGCTGTTTCTAAAATTGCAAAATTTATTTGATGAAATGGTATCTTTTCTCTGGAGAATTTATTAGCATAGAGCAATATTCAGAAAGTGTTATATCAAAATCATCACATCAGTGAAATGCAAGCCAAGTCAATTTCAAAAGAAAAACAATGTTTTTAAAATCAATGATTACCAAGAGTTTATAGAAGTTTAACTAAGTAATAGCATGTTAATGATTTATTTTATTTCATTGAGCAGCAAAATAACATTTCAAATGCCAATAATTTTCTTTTTCATTTATGTTTACTCTTGTCATACAGATTTATTTTTCATTGGCTAAAAAAAAAAAAATTATCTTGACATCGCTTACTGAATGTAAATTTTATAATGATGAATGATGATAGCTTTATTTGGAAAGTATAATTTATATTCAAAGACATTAGATATGAAGTTTTAAGATGGTGATAGTCATAATTTTTCTTTAGTTTCCAGAGCATTCCATAATCACATAAATCTGTGGGGGAAAACAATGGGAGGAACATTACTAGTAAATTACCACTCCTGTAAATTTCTTCAAGAATTGCATGACAAAATAGTCCTTTTGTGATTACCAATAGTGACGACAAATAATCACAGGAATTTGTGCAGTGGTTGTGAATTTTCAGTAAGTTTGCAGAAAAAAGGGCAATTTCTTCTCTGAATAATATCTAAAATTTTATTACAAAAAATGTTTCATTTCTATGTCAGGGGTTATTAATCATTTTTGGATTGCAAAATTCTCTTTTAAAAAGGTAAATATTTGGTGTTAATAAAATGTTACCATTTACAGTTTGCTAGAGAGAAATACTGAAAGTTAAAGACTATATCCATTTACTTCTGTTCTCTGAAGAAATGGTTTTTAAAAATAGTCTGGATTATCTGAATACACCAAATCATGGTTTTAAAATTCATTAATCTGGCTTCTATTTTACTTCAAATAAAAGGCATCAGTGACCTCCTGTTTCCAAAATCATTTACCTTAATAGCAATAATAGTTTTTATGTTTGTAATTCTGACAGTGCAAAATTCTTAACACATTATATAATTGGGAATGATATGCATTTCTTTAAATATTTGATAGAAATCACCAGTAAAGCTATCTCTATTTAAGATTTTCTTTGTGGGAAGTATTTAAATTACTCATGAATTTTATTTTTTGCATACATTTAGTTAGGTTTCCTATTTCTTCTTCAGTCAGTTTTGGTAATGTGTTTCTAGAATTTTATCTATTTGACTTAAGTTGCCCAATTTGTTGGCATAAAGTTGTTCATATTAATTCATTAAAATTTCAATTTTTTTTACCATTGACAGTGGTATTTCTCTTTCATGCCTGATGTAATTTTCTCTGCTTTATATTTCTTTAATTTCTGCGCTAATTATCTTATCTTCTGCCATTTGCTGCTTTTTTAAAATTAGCTTTCTCCTTTTTTTCTTTCTAGTTTCTTGAGGTGGAAGTGTATGCTTTCTATTAATTGAGATCTTTTCTCTTTTTTAATGGAGGCATTTAAAGCTATCAATTTTTCTTCTGTGCATGATTTAGCTGCATCCCATGAATCTTGCTATGTTGTACTTTGATCATCTCAAAGTATTTTGTAATATTTCATAATTTCATTTAGAATTTCTTCTTTAGACCCTGGTGTATGAGTTCATTCTCATACTGTTAGGGGATCTTTGGGGTGTCACTTTTCTGGCCAGAAATCTGTGGCTGGTGACGCCTTTGCCCAAGTTTTGCTCAGATCCACTAGGCTCATTCTGCCCACTGGCAGACTGCACTAAGCTCACACTACCAGCCTGGATCCCACACCTCCAAGGGAGACTGCGAGTCAGGCATGGAGTGGTGAGGGGTGTGTAATGGAGCCTAGGGTCCAGCCACTGTGCAGTCAGACACGCCAGCTGCTCCTGCAGGGTGGGCAGCTCCAAGTGCTGTCATGGGTGCCCACCCCTCTGCAAGACTGTACCTGGACCAGGCACACTACAAACAGCTTCCCCAGCTGGCACCGGGGAATGTGATGGTCCCCAGAAGCTTGGAGATGCTAGGAATCACAGGACCCCACAGAGGGAGTTATAGCCTTGACTTGGTCTGGGCTCCCTAAGGGCCACAGTTTTTCCCTACTTCTCTTCACTTGCAATGAGGTGAGCAAGGGGCATATTTCAGCCCTATCTGTGCTACAGCTTTATTAACCTTGTCAACAGGCGGATCTTGAGTTCTTGTCCTGCAAACAATGAATGAAGTATGTAGACAACTGGAAGATGAGCAAGGTGAAGAAGAGCTTTACTGAGTGACAGAACAACTCAGAGGTGACCCTGAGCGGGTAGCTCCTTTCTGCAGCCAGGGTGTCCCCATGAGTGTTTAGCTCCTTGCAGAGAAGAAACCCTGGAGTGGGAAGCTCCTCTCGTAGTTAGGTCATCCCATCATCTCTGCAGTTCTCAGCAGAGAGGGTAGCTCCTCTCTGCAGCTGGTAGTCCTGTTGTCTCTCTCTCCCCTGTCTTTGGCTGAGCCTGGGTTTTTATGGGCCTCAGAGGGTAGGAAGTGCATGCCAATTGGTCCATGGGTAGCTGTGGGGTGAACCAAGAGAAGGCACCACAAATTCCCACTGTGGATCCCATGACTGTTGGCTTGGACTGCAGCATCCTTCAGGCCCTCCCTGGCCTGAAGGTGGGGCCTGACCAGGGACCCAACCCCTTCTGCCTAGCAGCCTGTTGGCCTCCTGCTGCTGTCTGTGGCACCGAGGCTGTTCACACCAAGGGGCACTTACAGGCCAGCACTGAACTGCACTCATCCCCTCCCACTCAGCTTCCACCCCCATTTTGTTGGTGGTGCCCAGTACAGAATGGGCCAAAGTGGCAGGAGTCTAGAGTGTCAGCGCTACCCAGAGCGTCTGCACTCCTGGCCGAGCTATGGCAGTGCCCAAGCTCAGCCCAACCCTGCTCCAAGATTAGAGTGGGCGCCAGGAATGTGGAGAGGCCAGACAGCAGGAGCAGACATCCCCATTCCTGCGGGTACAGAAGGACCTTCCTGGGCCCCTTAGAGTGCAGAAATGCCTGGGTCTGAAGTGGCGGCAGCGCATCTGCAGCTGCACCTGCACCTGGAGAGCTCCCATTCTGACAACTCAGAACGGGGAGGTTTCCTGCTTATCTCCTGCTCCAGCTGGCTCTGTGGAGTGTGTAGCCCTGGCCTTGCCCCGTTGCAGCCTGGTGTAGAGGCTCCAGGTCCTTGCTGGGCCCTGGCCAGTGTTTTGAGCAGGAGCAATGTCACCACAAGCTGGCCCCATGGGCCCTTGTGCTGAGAGGCAGCCCAGGGCTCCCCCTTGCCTGGCTTGCAGCACTTCCTGTGGGTGTGCTTCCAGGTGTGGATCATGGGTCCCAAACCCAGGCATTGGGAGTGTTGGCCTCAGTGTTCACCCAGTGCAGGACAGACCCCAGGGATGTGAACCGAGGAAATCCCACACAAAGCCTCCCCTAAAAGCATAGGAAGCAGGGTGTCCCAAAGCAGTGTCCAAAGAGGTGGGAGCAGTGCCCACTTTGGGGATCCATGGGAGCAGTGCCCATAGATCCCCGAAGTGGGTACTGTTCCCACTTCCTGCCTTTAGCCCCTAAAGCAGGGTCCAAACTACATGCCCCAGGCCTGGCCCCCATGCTCCATGTGCAAGCAAGGCACTGCCCTGGACCCAGGTCCTCCTCAGGGCCCCTCTCTGCCTGACTTTGCTGCTCCCCTGCTGGCAGGCGACTTAGCCTGGCCCCACTGTGGCACCCCCCAGTGCTGCGTGCTCTGTGGAGCTCTCAGGTGCAAGCCTCAGGGATTGGCCGCTCCCTCCCAACACCCCCAACACCCTCACAGCAGCAGGGGCAGGCAAGAGCAGCTACGTGGGTGGGGGTGGGGGTAGTGTCCAAAGCAATGGATGCTGAGGGCCTGGCCCACAAGAATGGGGACAGCACAGTGGGCCACTTTGGGGGCATGGGACACAAGGGGACCCACTGCCACCACTGCCACTTCCACAGCCGCTCCTGCCACCACTGCTCTTGCCGCCCCACCCCAGATGGCCCACCGCTGCCATCAACACTGCTATAAAGAACGCCCAAGGCTAGGTTACTTATTAAAAAACAAAGAGGTTTAATTGACTCTCAGTTCTGCATGGCTGGGGAGGCCTCAGGAAACATCATTATGGTGAAGGCAAAGGAGAAGCAAGGCACATTTTTTATATGGCAGCAGGAGAAACTACCACTTATAAACCCATCGGATCTCACGAGAACTCACTATCAGGAAAACAGCATGGGGAAAACTGCCTTCATAATTCAATTACCTCCACCTGGTCCCTCCCTTGACACCTGGAGATTATGGGGATTACAATTCAAGATGAGATTTCAGGTGAGGAAACAGCCAAGCCATATCACATGGATTATGGAGAAAAGTGGTGTTTAATTTCCAAATCTATGTAGATTGCCAAATTTACATGGTTTATTTCCAATTAGATTCTATTGTAGTTGCAGAACATTTTGCATGATTTTAATCCTTTGAGATGTATTTTTGTGTTTTATGGCCTTGCATATTTTCTCTATTCCAAAAAACTTTCAAGTTTACTTGGAAAAAATGTTTTCTGATGTCATGGATAGAATCTACTATAGATGTCAGTTCTGTAAAGTTGGTTGATAATGTTCTTCAAGTCTGCTATATACCTGCTCATTTTATGTCTAGGTATTTTATTTTTTTATTGATGTGTGTATTAAAATCTCTATTATTGTTAAATTGTCTATTACTTCCTTAAGTTTTGTTACTTTGTGACATACACTTTGGGGCTCCACTGTTTAGTTGGGTACTTATTTAAAATTGTACATATTTTTCACAAATTGGCCTTATTTATCAAGATAACTGTTTTTTTTTTTTTAGACAGAGTCTTGCTCTGTCACTAGGCTGGAGTGCAGTGGTGCAATCTCGGCTCACAGCAACCTCCGCTTCCTGGGTTCCAGCGATTCTCCGCCTCAGCCTCCCAAATAGCTGAGTAACTGTTTTTATTTAGTGTCATTTTTGTCTTAAAGTGTATTTTGTTTGATATAGCAACTCCAGTTATTATTACTCTTTTTATGGTGTATATTTTCTATCCTTATACTTTCAATCTATTTGTATCTATGATTTACAATATATGTACATATATTTTTTACATACTCTTTTTGTCTTTTAGTGTCGTTTTATTTAGTATCGTTTTTGTCTTAAAATGTATTTTGTTTGATATAGCAACTCCAGTTATTTTATTATTACTCTTTTTATGGTATATATTTTCTAGCCTTATACTTTCAATCTATTTGTATCTATGATACATGTTTGTGTTTAATATTTTCATTAAATGTGTATTATTTTTGGCCAACATTTCTTCATATTGTTTTTCCTCTTTCTCTGTCCCTCTCTTAATCTTTTGGAACTTCCATTATATTTATATGATACTCTCAATCATGTTCTGTAAGTCTCAGTGGCTTTGTTCATTTTTATTTATTCTGAGATGCATTCACACATTCCTCTTTTTTGACATACCCCATAATTTTTGATTAGCAACTGGGCATTTTAGATACATATTATGGCAATTCTGGATTCTATCTACCACCATCCCCAGGTGTGGTCTCCCTGATGATTTGTTTTCCATTATGTCAGGACTGATTTTGCAGAGTCTTTCTTTCCTCAGTGAGTCAACACTGAACTGTCTGCTCAGCTTTTTGTTTCTTGTTTTTGGGTTGAAGTTTGGCTTCCAGGTGTTGTTCCTGGGTCAGTGTAAACTAGTGGTCAGGCACTGATTGGTCAGAAATTGTCTTTAAACACCTTGATCCAAGAAGTCTTCAATATTTTTCAGGTAATCTATGGGTAACGGAAATTTTTCCAGGCTTTTACTTCTTTATGTAATTGTTAACTTTATCAAAAATGATCAAAAAATTAAGCTTAGTTTATTATCTTTAATATCTTTATTTGAAATCATTTGTTTTGTGCTAAAGTCCCTATTCTAGTAATTTTTATTTCTTTTTATTTGGATGAATGTATAAAGTATGCCATATTTTTATTTATATCAGCCAGCTTAAAAGAAATTTCCCTCATTTCCTCTGCATGTGCTACTTTTGGTGTCACCACACGCTCTTGAGTCATTTTGGAGTGCATCAAGCAGCTGTTCCCTAAAATTTCATGTTTCTTGCATCTGTATTCTTGGCCAATATTTCCTCTCCCTTGTATTGCACTTTTTCTTGAATTACTCTCATGTAGATATCACCATTACCCTTTCTACAGGTATAATAGTTAATTTTTTCCCCCTCATTTTCCTGTTTGATTATCCAGATTCATCTGCACTTAAATACATTTATTCTTTGCTTAATATGATGTGCCTAGATTTTAATTATGTAATCTAGGTGTTTACTAAGTAATGAAAAAGTCTGCTTTGGCTTCAGCCATTACATCACCTAGTTAAAAAATAAAATGCAACTTAATATTTTTCCTTGCCAATGTTTTTCTAATTGTTTGTTTTGTCTGAATATTTATTATTTTTGTACTGATATTTCAAATATATTTTCATTTGTGAATCAATATTTTAAAAAGAACCCTGAATTTATATTATATACCTACTTAATACCATTTTACCCAGCTGTTTATTATTCCAAATGTTAATATTTGAAGTGAGGCTGGGCACAGTGGCTCATGCCTGTAATCCCAGCACTTTGGGAGGCTGAGGTGGGTGGATCATTTGAGGTCAGGGATTTGAGACCAGCCTGGCCAACATAGTGAAACCCCCTCTACTAAAAATACAAAAATTAGCTGGGCGTGGTGGCACATGCCTATAATCCCACCTATAATCACAACTATAATGGAGGCTGAGGCAGGAGAATCACTTGAACCAGGAGGCAGAGGTTGCAGTGAACCAAGATTGCATCATTATACTCCAGTCTGGGCAACAGATGGAGACTCTATCTCAAATAAATAAATAAATAAAGCAAGTAAAACTATAGAGAAGGCTTTCCATGACTTGCTGAGTGAAGAGTAATCTGATGTCACCTGTCAGTGCATGCTACTTAGACCCAGGTTAGCCAATGTGCTCTTGCTGACCTGGACTAAACTCCCTTTCAATTGTCTCCATTTGTCCCTTTTCCTAAATTTCACCTTATTTTAAATGTAGTCTGAAGTTCTAGTTTCATTTTTTGAATGTCCACAGAACACATACAGTTTCTGACTTATGAAGTTTCCACTTCTGATTTTTTTGACTTTGCAATGGTATTATCAGGATGCAACTCCATCATAAATTGAGGATCATCTATAAATTGTAAGACATCTTTTGTCAAAAGTCTTGTTTTAAAGTTGTTTAACTAAAACATCTGCACATTTATTTGCTGAATTAGCTAAACAAAAACCTAATTTCTATCAAATTATATTCAATCATTTGTGAACTGTACATAATGTTGGACAGATGTGTTGATTATATGCCTATGTTGTGCTTAGCACAATGCTTGGCACAGAGTAGATGTTTGAGAGATGTGAAAGCCCAATGGAATTACTCTCAGAAAGCATCTTTCATAGCATTTGTGTTTACAACTTGAAATTTGTATCCTAAATTTCCAGATTTTAGTTTTTCTTTATAATTTATCACAATTATCTACAAGTTAACACACATTATTTATAATTTTAATTGTCACTCTCTACGGTCTTCCATTCTAATAAAGGACACACTTCTTAGGATTAAGAACTAGCTTTTCAAATTTCCACCTAAATCTAATGTAGTGCAAGTCTCACTGCTGGTGATTAAAGCATTTGTTCAATAAAACATTTAATATGAACCAAGTTTATCACTTCCTTAATCCCTCTTCCTTTTCTTCCTTCTATCTCTCATTTAGCATGCATTATTAGTCAAATTTCATATTTAATAGTACTTTAGATATTCAGAATATTTTTAGTTTAAGAAAAATAGGTACTGGATTACATTATTTTTCAGTTTAGCGTAGTAACTCACACTTAACTGTTTATGTCTGAATGACAACAAACGCAGTTATTTTTTGTTTACTTTGGTAACTGAATAAGATGAAAGAGAAAAGAGGAGGAGGAAAAGGGCAAGAAAGAGTAGGAAGAGAGAGGGAGGAAGGGAGGAAGGGAAGGCAGGGAAGGGAAGTAGAAAAGAGAGAAGAGAAAAATTAGAAGCAGGAAAATGAAAAGAAGACAATCTTAACGGAATAATAGAGGAAGAGCTATTTAAAATATGAACTATCTATGTCAAGATAAACTGTTTTCCTTACAAAGAATGTTCTTAATACTGTAAAATAACTTAGACATAATTTTCTGAAAAACAAACTGAGTTAAAATGCATTAAATGTGTTTGAATATCATGTAAACATCGTGCTTTGGAAAGGTTCAAAGGCCATGCTAAATAAGGATGTAGTGTTAAACCCAACTGAAATGAATTAATCAATGTCAGGACTTATTTTAATTAATATAACTTAAGAATAATTTTACTTAATTATTAAGGGATAAAGATTTGACCTTACTAATTAAAAAATGAATAGCAGTTTAATAATATTCCAAAGAACATTATATGGAGTGATTATTATTAGGAAAGGATAACAGTAGATTCATATGTCTGTATTCACTTTCCAATAGGCTAGATTTGTTTTCACTATCTCTAATATACATAAGCAACACAATATCCCAAGGACTATTAATGTTCTCCTTTGTCAGAAAATAATTTCCTCTCCAATTATAATGATTTAAATAAGACTACTATTCTAAAAAGTGAGAATGGAGATGTAACTTATAATTGCCTAAAGAAAAACTAGAGAAATTTATGTCTGACCTCTCTTAAAATAAAATATATGTAAGTTTGCAATCCTGTAATAATTTTTTCTAAATTTTCAATCAATATTATTAAAAGTAAACATTCCCTAACTACAGAAAATTGGAGTTAGGCAAAATGCATCTCTAATTTAACCTTCACTATTACTCCCTTTCTTTTTGTACCTATTTCCTTTATTCTGTTTCTTTTGAAGCTCATCTAGCAAATCAGATACTAAGCAATTGTAATGGAAGATTATAAGCAATTTCATCACATTAGAGCAAAAGAACTATTCAAAATTTACTTACAATTGTTCTACTGATGCACCTGACACTATGAGACCTCCTGTATAGGTGAGAAAATATTTTTATCTTCTATGGCCTCTTTCAAAATGGGTCTAGTTAATGCCACCTATGAGGACTTCCTCTGCTTGAAATACTTGCTTACTTTGCTACTAGAATATAGGCCATTATGTTAATTTTGACAATTATTTTTATTCAGCCAATTTTAAAGGGGGAAATATTTCATGCATATACAGAAATATTTCACTCATCAACATAGTGAGCAGAGTAGTGAGTTACATTGAATTGGAGCAAGAGCTTATAGTTGATACATGATTTAGAATCAGATAAAGACTTCTTCCTATATAAAAGAATAGCTGCTACATTAGTCCATTCTCATACTTGTAATTTATAAAGACATACCTGGGTTGGGTGCAGTGGCTCAAGCCTGTAATCCCATCACTTTGGGAGGCTGAGATGGGTGGATCATGAGGTCAAGAGATCAAGATTATCCTGGCCAACATGGTGAAACTGTCTCTACTAAAAATACAAAAATTAGTTGGACATGGTAGCCTGCACCTGTAGTCCCAGTTACTCAGGAGGCTGAGGCAGAAGAATCACTTGAACCCAGGAGGAAGAGGTTATAGTGAGCCAAGATTGTGCCACTGCACTCCAGCTTGGTGACAGAGCAAGACTGTAAAAAAAAAAAAAAAAAAAACGAAAAAAAAACATGCCCAAGACTGGATAATTTATGAAGGAAAGAGGTCTAATTGACTCACAACTCCTGAGGGCTGGGGAAGCCTCAGGAAACTTACAATCATGGCAGAAGGAGAAGCAGGCACATCTTTCTTTACATGGCCAGAGCAAGGAGAAGTGCAGAGCGAAGGGTGGGAAAGTGCCTTATAAAACCATCAGATCTTGTGAGAAGGAACTCAGGAACACAAGAACAGCATGGAGGTAACCACCCCCATGACTCATTATCACCCACTGGGTTCCTTATGTGACACGTGCGGATTATGGGAACTATAGTTCAAAATGAGATTTGGGTAGGGACATAGCCAAATCATATCAGCTACAAAACATAAGAAAATTACAATTTGTATTAATTCACACTTGAGAAGCCTCCATTCCCCTTCTTAATTTGTGAAATGCTTTTAAATTTGTGATCTCTAAGCAACCTGAGTCTTAGAGATCAATGTTCTAATATGTATCATTTCCCTTCAACTTCTCCAGTCAAAAAAATACAGCCTAATATCAGGGTCAGACACATGATAAGCTTTGACCAACAGCAACTGCCCTAAACATCCCTGTGACAAAATAAGGTTATGTCTACTCATGTTAGCAAGAATTCCCACCTGTATTTAACAATTTATACTTTTCTAATAGTTTCATTTAAAAATGTTACATCCATTTTGAAATAATTTCTAAGTGTGAGGGAAATAATTGAATGCATATTCCTTGGAGCATTTACAATGTCTGTTGGAAGTTTTCAGCTATGTTAATATAAACATAATGCAGAAACAAAACCATCAATAAATGCTATTACTTCACTTTTTCTATTTGAGAAAGGTGGCTGATGATCACTTACTGCTCTACACTTCAGGAAATTGACTTGAAAAGTGTTTTTTAAATGCTTAAAGAAGAAAAGTACTGAATAATTATAAGTTTAATTAGTTAAAATATGTAAAGACAAATCTTTTGCATTCTGTAACTGTCAGCGCTCTACTAGCTTAAATTTCTTGATTGGGCTTGGAAAGCAATTAGGCTGAACTATTCCCTACTAAGCTGCATTTACATGTTAAATTGCATTATGATCTGTCTTATGTTAAGAATATTTGTGAGAGAAACAATATTACCACAAGGATAATATAACATTATGAAAGTGCTAATGTAACAAATAAATATGATTCTCGAACCGTGACATTAAGCTTTGAAAGGTTATTTTCTGAGACAGCTCAAACCTTAAGTGTAGAAATATTTTTGAAGTCTAAGACTTAGCAAAAATGTCAGTATTTCTTTTTTGAGGTAATATTGCATTCTTCTTTCAAATTCCCTTTGGAATGCATTTTTGTTCTTGGATTATGCAATAACTAGATTGAATGAGAAGGAACCAAAATGTTTAACATTCTTCTACTTTTCAACAATTTTGTATGTATATTCTACAAATTGAAAATTTTATTTTAAAGTTCAATACTCACTAGTAGGACTGAAAAGATAGATATGTGGATGGATAGGTAGGTAGATAGCTAGAGAAAGAGAGAGAAAGAGAAAGGTAGATAGAGACAGGCAGACATAAATTATGTAAATATACATATATGCACTACAAGGATATTTATATATACAGGTGTACCTTGTTTTAGTGCTCTTTGCTTTCTTGTGCTTCACAGATATTATGTTCACAGACATTAAGATTTTTAAAAATTGAAGCCTTGTGGCAACCCTGCATCAAGCAAGTCTACCAGCACCATTTTTCGAACAGCATGTGCTTACTTCATGTCTCTGTATCACATTTTGTTAACATTATATTTTAAAGTTTTTCATTATTATTATATCCACTATGGTGATCAGAGATCAGTGATCTTTGATGTTACTATGTAATTGTTTTGGGGTACCATTAATTGTACTCATATAAGATGGCAAACTTCACTGATAAATTTTGTGTGTGTTCTGGCTGCTCCACCAACCAAGCCTTCCCCTTATGTCTCTCCCTCTCCTTGGACCTCCCTATTCCCTGACACATAACAATATTAAAATTAGGTCAATTAATAACTTTACAATAGCCTGTATGTGTTCAAGGAAAATAAAGAGTCACACATCTCTCATTTTAAATCAAAAGCTAAAAATGATTAAGCTTAGTCATGAAGACATAAAGAAAGTGAAGATAAACCAAAACCTAGGCCTTTTGTGACAAACAGTTAGCCAAATTGTGAATGCAAAGGGAAGGTTCTTGAAGAAAATTAAAAGATCTACTCCAGTGAGCCCATGACTGATAAGAAGGTTAAACAGCCTTATTGCTAATATGGAGAAAGTTTGAATAGTCTGGATAGAAGACCAAACCAGCCACAACATTCCCTTAAATCAAAGCCTAATATAGAGCAAGGTCCTAAATATATTCAATTCTATGAAGGCTGACATTGATGTTATAAACCAAAAATAAAATTCTAAGCACCCCCAACCAACTAAATGGACCCCTCCTGTCAGTCAGTGGCATTCTAAAATCAACCTGAAACATGAGTTCATGCAATGACGGGAATGAGATGGTGGAACATGCCTCCGTATACACATCTCCCTTTGGAATTCAGGCACACTGACCAGCAACAACATTAAGAGAGAACTTAATACAATCTACTCTCTCTGAAGCCTGCTACCTTGAAGGTTTTATCTGCATAATAAAAACATTTGTCTTCACAAACACTTGTTTTAACACAGACATTCCCTACTACTGATTCCAGGTCTTTAGATAAACTCTTTCATTCAACTGCCAAAAAAAAAAAAAATTAATTAATTAATTAATTAATTAAAAAAAATCTGAATCTGTATATAACCTGGAAGCTCCCACTTCAAGTTGTTCTGCCTTTCTGGAACAAAAAAAACCAAAAAACAAAAAACAAAAATAAAACAGTGTACATCTTACACATATTGATTGATGTCTTATGACTCCCTAAACCATAAAAAACCAAGCTGTAGCCCAACCACTATTGGTCCGTATTCTCAGGACCTCCTAAGGCTGTGTTATGGGCATGCCCTTAACCCTTGCAAAATAAACCTCTAAATTGATTGAGACCTGTCTCAGATACTTTTGGCTTACAGGGAGAAAGCTGCAGAAAAAAAAAGTTTGAAGTTAGAAGCAGTTGGTTCATGAGATTTAAGGAAATAAGCCAACTCCATAACATAAAAGTGCAAAATGAGAAGCAAGTGCTGATGTAGAAGCTGCAGCAAGTTATTCGGAAGATCTAACTAAGATCATTGACGATGGTGGTTACATTAGACAATGATTTTCCATGTTAACAAAACAGCCTTGTATTGGAAGAAGATGCCTTCTAGGACTTTGATGGCTAGACAGAAATCAATACTTCAAAGCTTCAAAGAACAGGCTGACTCTTTTATTAGCAGTTGGCAACTTTAAGTTGAAGACAATGCTAATTTTCTATTCTGAAAATTCTACAGCCTATAAGAATTATGCTAATTCTACTCTCCTTGTGCTCCATAAATGGTATACCAAGCCTTGATGACAGCACATCTGTTTGCAGCATGGTTTACTGAATATTTTATGCCCTCTGTGTAGACCTACTGCTCAGAAAAAAAGATTCCTTCCAAAATATCACTGCTCATTGACAATGCACCTGGTCACCCAAGAACTCTGATGGATGTTGTTTTCATGATTGATCCATTCTACCACTCATGGATTATGGAGTTATTTTGACTTTCAGGCCTTTTTGGTTAAGAAATTCATTTTGTAAGGCTACAGCTGCTAAAGATAGGGATTCTCTGATGGATCTGGGTTAAATAAATTGAAAACCTGGAAGGGATTCATCATTCTAGACACCATTAAGAATATTTGGGATTCATCATTCTATATGCCATTAAGAATATTTGTGATTCATGGGAGGAGGTCAAAATATCACCAGTAACAGGAGTTTGGGAGAAGTTGATTTCATTAGTCATAGATAAATTTCAGGGTTTAAAGATTTCAGCAGAGGAAGTAACATAGATATGGTGAAAATAGCAAGAGAACTAGAATTAGAAGTGGAAACTGAAGATGTGAGTAAATTGGTATTATCTCATGATGAGACTTGAACAAATGAGGAGTTGCTTTTTATGGATGAGCAGAGAAAGTGGTATCTTGAGATGAAATCTGTTCTGGATATAGATGCTATGAACATCGTTGAAATGAAAACAAAAGACTTAGAAAATTCCATAACTTTAGTTAGTAAAGCAGCAGCAGGGTTTGAGAGGATTGACTCCAATTTAAAAAAAGTTTGACTGTGAGTAAAGTTCTGTCAGAAACAAATATTACAAAGAAATATTTTGTGAAAGAAAGAGTTAATTGAGTGACACACTTCATTATTACCATATTTTAACAAATTGCCCAGTCACCCCAAGCTTCAGAAACCATCACCCTGGTCAGTCACTAGACATCAATATCAAGGCAAGACCCTTCACCAGCCTATAAATTATGTTTCACTGAAGGCTAAAATGATCACTTGTATTTTTTAGCAAGAAGGTATTTTTAATTAAGCTATGTACCCTTTTTAGACATAACACTATTGAGCACTCAATAGACTACAGCACAGTAAAAATGTAACTTTTATATTTGCTAGGAAACCAAAAATTTATCTGACTTATTTTATTGCAGTATCCACTTTATTGTAGTCATCTGGAACTGAACCCACAATATCTTCAAGGTATGCCAGTATGCTTCTATATCATATGTAGGTATTTGGTAGTTATAAATAAAGTTAATACACTATTAAATAAAATATTTGTCTTCAATTTAAATGAAATGTCCCATAAAGACCTAAAGAATGTAGTTTAAATCTAGGTTTCTCATGCACCTTTCAATTCCATGTCAAATAATATTAGGATTTACAAATCTGACCACCAGTTATTGTACTTATCCCTTTCTCTACGTATTTCAAACTCCACAGCATACCATGTGTCCTACTGTATATGTATTTAAAACGATAGCCCATATGAAAACTTCAATTTACATACTGCAGAAACAGATGCCTCTTGAAAACTCTTTGGCTCTAGGGGTGTACATAGGGCATTTATGTTTGTCCTACAGATGCTAAGTACAAATACAAGCCCTGAATATTATACATAAAACGAATACTAGATGAGTCTGAAAAATGGTGAGAGGAATGCATACCCTCAAGAAATATTAGGACACAAAGAACAACATGGCAGTGAATTTTCTTGGTTTTCTGTCTGATATATCCCAAGCTTGGGGTGAAAGAAGCATGCAACCTAGAGATGTCAGCTGGTAGTGAAAAAAAATCACAACAAAAGTCTACTCTTTCTAGCCAAGGAACATGGAACAGGGCAACCTAGCAAACGAATAAACTTTTAGACAATAACCATTCTACTCTAGCTAAACACCACTGAAAGAACAAACAAACAAAAATGTGGGATTTTTATGGGGTTAGTGGGGCTGTCCTGAGAAAGGTCAGAGTGAAGTCCTCCTAAATCATAGGATTCGGACAAAAAGTCTCCCTTGCCTTGGATTAAAGGCAGAATTAATGGGCAGTTTCCAGTACTTATTTGGCAGATTAGCAATGCCATGGTCAACATCAGTGTGTTCCTTGTGGTCTTCCCCCTCATGGATGAAAGATGGCTACAGCCACTCTAATTATTACATTCCTACAGCAGAAAACACTGTGATATGTGAAAGAGGATTTCTCCTGTACTTTATTTTTATTAGGCTGGAAATGTTTTTTCTGAAGAATCCAAGAAAACATTCTCTAACATTTTACTGGCCAGAACTGAACAGCCGTAGGCCAGGTGCTGGAATTATTTTCCCAGAAATTAAGCAGTTTCTGATAAATAGTGAGAAACTGCTTTAGCTAAGTAGAACAACCTGAGAGGATTGGGAAAGGCTGTAAGATGGCTTTTGGTTTAAATAAACAACAAAATCTACAAGTAGCTTTATTAATATAGTTTCCTTAGTTAGCCATTGCATATGTTTTCAATCTACTGTGTTACACTATTAATTCTGTAAATTGATGAACTTACTCTGAAATAGTAAATTTCACCCCCAGCCAAGAGGACAGGCATCCCTGAAGAAGCAGATTAATCATTCACCTATGTTTTCCTGTAACTCTGCTAGCCTCACAGGGACTTTGATGGTACAGGAGGACTTAATCTATATTCACCAGGATCTAGAGGATACATGTTTTATCTTTAATCTTCCAAAAATCAAAGCCACTGGAATATAATATATATATTTATTTATTTATAAATATATATAATATATTTATTTATTTATAAATATATAATATACATATTATTTATGTATATTATATATTAATATAAATATATTTATTTATTATATATAAATAAATATATAATAAATTAATATAATAATTAAATAAATAAAATAAATAAATACTAAAATAAATAAATAAATAAATTTATTTATTTATATATGATATACAAACATATATACACTTATAAATAAATATATTTATATATATATTTCAGTAGCTTTGATTTTTGGAAGATTAGAGATAAAACACGTATCCTCTAGATCCTGGTGAATAAATAAATATTTTTATTTATTTATATATAATATACAAATGTATATATTTATATTTATAAACATATACATATAAAATATGTATATAAATATATATCATATATATATTATATATATAAATATATATATTTCCTACTTGGCAGAGTAGGAAAGTAGTATGACACCACTCAGTAGGTGTGTGTGTGTGTGTATATATATATATATATATATGTTATAGGTGTATATATGTGTGTGTATATGTATTTATATATGTGCAAATATATATATACACACATATAATATATAAATATATATATACACACACATATAATATATAAATATATATATATACACCTACTTAGTGGTGTCATACTACTTTCCTACTCTGCCAAGAATTCCTCACTTCTTCCACTCTCAACTTTTTCCACATGCTTTGTGGAATCCTATAATTAATGTAAATACATTATCATATACTTTTAATGTAGTCATAAAATGTTACATTTTCCCTCTCACCTTAAGTTGAAATTTTTCTGTCTCCCACCAAGAACACCAGTGTTATTGTTCAGAATTGTTCAATACCCAAAGTATCAATTGGCCTGGACACAATAGTTATTTTCCTTGATTTACATTGTAACATTTCTGTAATTACATTTTAATTCTTCTAAAACATTCCTTTTTCAGCTTACGTTATTTGGCTATGCTATCTAGCCCAGGCCATTATTTGCACAGTTTACAAATACTTTATCATATGAGGCTTTAGCATCTGGATAATAATCATTTACATTTCTAAAGTTCACATCAACATTGGCTATTCTTTTTAATGTATTTTTTTAAATCTCTGTATATTATATTATGAAAGAGGTAATGCATGCATGCAGATATAAACCCATAGCAGTATAGAACTTCCAACTAGTTCAGTCTAACTACTTATGGGAAAAATAGATTAATTCATCACTTTCTATTTCCTATACAGATTGTCTTAATAATAGAACATAGCCTTACACAATTTGTTTAAATTATCAAGTTTAAATAAAATTAGCATGTTAAAATATAATATTAACTGCTACTTTTATTTATTCATGAACAACTCAGGAATTTAAAACATTTTACTTCATTGATACCACTCCAATTTACATAGAATTTTTAGCATATATTTTGATTACTTATTAAAAACTCATCAAGACATTATAGGTATTACTTTATAGAAATACTCTCATATTTATTCTTTCAATTTTTCTTCACTTTTTTCTGCATCTCAGAATTTTCACCTAATAAAATTTTCCTTCTGCCCATAAAATACTCCTTAATATTTATTTTGCAGAATTCTCTTGTTAACAGACTATTGATACTTTTGTCTAAAAATCATTTATTTCATTTATATTTTGAAAATTATCTTTCCTACATATATAATTATAAATTAGCAGTTATATTTTGTCAGCAATATAAAGATATGCGATTGTCTCCTGGCCTCTATTATTCCTTTTGAGAACTCCATTTTCAGGGTGGGGATCTTGGAATGTTAATTTGATTATGTCCTTTATTTCTAGCTGTAGCACCATCATAAGAGTAGGTAAGCTTTGTAGTCATTTATCTTTCTTGAGGTTTATAAAGCTTCTTGAATCTGGTTTGACTTTTTTCATCATTTTTGAGAAAGAAGTCCCATTCATCATCTCTTCAAATATTGCCTGGGCTCCATTTTACTCCTCTTCTTTTCTGAATGCCACTTAGACATCAGATTCTTTAAACACTATATCTCATATAGAGCAAATTATGATTCTGAGGTTTTCTGTAAAATCTGAACATGAACATATTTAGTGCACATGACAAATAGCTCTGATTGCAGGGACATGTGGTGTTTAAAAAACTATTATTACAAAAGATATTTGTTAATTTATACTAAAATGTCTAGATAAAACATATATTTAGAAATATTTAAAGTTTATATTCTTGATTTTTGAGGGAATGTTGAATAAAAAAATGCATATTTTATAACAAATACAAGTTATTCAAAACATGTATTGGAAAATTTCCTTATGGTATACAGGCCAAAAGATAAAGACAAGCTACAAAATTTGTTTCTATCATTTTGCCAAAAACCTATACTCCTTAATTTTAGATGTTTTTCTGTTGGGTATATCTCAGAGGATGTTTATATATTATTTTAGATAATTCAGTCAATAAAAATTTTTGTAATTTATTTTTATATGTATTTATTTTATTAATGTAATATTAATTTTATTTCCATGATCTTGGAGATGTCACTTTATTTTTCTGGACTTCAGTGTTCTTATCTGAAAAATCGTAGGTTTCAATCATTTGAATTCCTCAGCTCTAACATTAACTGGAATCTAAAGTACATTCATTTGCCTACTCTTGCCCTGGCCTGTCAAATTCTACTTACCTGAATATTTATTACTCTTTTTATCTATCTAACTAGCTATCCACATGTACCACACACACACTTTACATGCATATGTAATATATAAATTCAGTCTTAATATCATCACTCTAATTTTAGTTTAAATTATCTAAACTAAATATTGTAAACATAATATAGTAATTATTCATTATAAACATTATATATTAGTTATGAGTAGCAATATAAAAGAAGATAGAATTGTTAATAAAACTTTGACTTTATTTATATTAATGTAAACTAAGGATTAGTAATATTATACTATTATTAAAATCTTTTTACATGGTCTTCAATTTCCTATATAACTTAAAAATACTAAATCTATAAAATATCTAAGTATATTTAACTGCTTTGACATATGACAGCACAGAATGCAAAAGCAAACTAACCAACAGCTAAAGAAAATTATTTTGAAAATGCATGTTTTCCTTATTTAATAATTTATTTTGATTATAAAATAATTTATATATACTTCAATACAAGTTCTATAAATTACATTAAGAAATTTAAGATGCATATCAAATGCTTTTATGTTTAATTTTTTGCTAGTTTCTACATAGTTTCAAATTGCAAATTTAATCACAATTAGTCATTAAATACTGTTAGATATACACAGTTTCGATCCTACAGATGAATTTATAAATCTAATTTTGAAACTTTTTTATACCTTAGGTCAGATAATTATTTTCTCATATAATATGGAAATAATAAACTCATATTATTGAAATTAACTTCAGTGGAAGTCTTCTAAATTCCCAACATATTTAAAAAATAATTTAATGATTTTAAGAAGTAAAAAATAATGGCCCATGTTTTTATATGTTTAGTATATTTAATATAGGTAATAGCATCTAGGGAAAACACTTGAAAATTACATACTCCTGTCTCCTTTTTTGAGGTATATGAAATTTCCAGCAGTTTATATTATTTATAATAGTTGTTCCTTGATTATTCTAGTAAATATACTTAATCCTTTTTACAGGTATTGTGTAAAATGTATAAATAATATCTGTAAAACATCTAAAAATTTAAACCTGGGAATGTTTCCCAGGATTTATTGTGCTTTGTGTGGCTTTGCTTCTTTGTATTAGTTAAAAGTTAAGAAGTCATTCTGATACTCTGTACCTCATTCCAAAGAGACTGTGCTCCTTGTTCAATATGACTCTCTCATTTTCATTTTCTGTTCTTACTGATTGAATGAAGCAATATAGCAATCTTGGCAGTTAGATAGTACACCAAACATATTAAGCACAAGTTCTTTTTTATGTATACATTTTATTTTTTTCTGCCTCTGTGTTAAGCTATAGAAACATCTTATTTACACTAACACAAAGAGGCTTAAAGTAAAATCTAGAGCAATGTGTTTTCCAAGTCCCACGTGTTACAGCACCTAGCAGAAATCCTATCCAGACCTTCAAACTCTTCATTTGTATAATGGAAAATGAAAAAAAAAAAAACAAGCAAAATTAACATTTATTTTGTTTTCACCCAATATCAGGGATTGTGATTTCTTAGCATATTATTTAACTCAATGTCACAATAATTCTGCAAGATTGCAAGATAAAATGCATTATAACCTTTTTTTTTTTTTTTTCTTTTGAGACAGGGTTTCGCTCTTGTTGCCCAGGCTGGAATGCAATGGCACGATCTTGGCTCACTGCAAACTCTACCTCCTGGGTTCAAGTGATTCTCCTGCCTCAGCCTCCCAATTAGCTGGGGTTACAGGTGCCTGCCACCACACCCAGCTAATTTTTGTACTTTTAGTAGAGACGGAGTTTCACCATGTTGGTCAGGCTGGTCTCAAAGTTCTGACCTCAGGTGATTCACCTGCCTCACCCTCCCAAAGTACTGGGATTGCAGGTGTGAGCCACCATGCCTGGCCTATTATAACTATTTTTAAAGATGACATGGGAAAAGGAAGAGAAGAAAAGTTTGTGTGTATTCCATTATTTCATTCGGAATTTAATAATAGATAATTATTGAAAATGAGAAAGTTTGCCTTGTTGCAATAGCAATGGTGGCGTTTCATTTTATTTTGTTTTTTGCCTTTATTACACTCTGGGTTTGTCCTGGTGTTGGGATTTCTAGTTCCTTTTTTTCCTCCATCTCTTTCTTTACCAAACTCTTAAAATCCGTATGTAAAAATTTAACAAAGTATTCTGCTCATATAATTTGGGTTGAATCATTTGTTCATTTATGGTTTTTCCAATGAAGAATAAATATTAGTTTTTATTATTTAATTGAATTAAAAACATTGATTCGGATTTACATAGCATGTTACTTATTCAGTAAAAATAAAACATATAATACTAAATTCACTATTTTATATAAAAATTATGAATAGAGTCATCCAGAACCCCCATAGAGATACCAAATTTAATGCATGCTCAAGTCTCATATAAAATGACACAGTATTACCACATAATCTATATATATCCTCCCATATACTTTGAAACATCTCTAGATGATTCATAATACCTAATACAATGGGAATGCCCTGTACATAGTTGTTTCTGTATTGCTTTTATATTTGTATTTATTTTTATTGTGTTTTTCCCCAAGTATTTTCTATTCACAATTGTTTGAATCTCTAAGTGTGGAACCTGTGGATACAGAGGGCCAGCTGTAGAATTCTAAATCCAGAAAAGATAGGTTTAAATGAATAACAAAATCTTGATATTTAAGTGTAGAAATAACAAATTTGTTGACTGAAATACCCTGTTTCTTTTCTCAGATAAAAACATTACAATGCAAGTAATCTTTTTACTATAAAATATTTCTAGAGTTTTAGTAACAGAGCAAAACTCAGAAGATAGAATAATCTTTTAAAATTTATTTATTATTAATTAGTATTATACTATTAATTACTTTAAGTGTCAGGATATATGTGCAGAATGTGCAGGTTTGTTACGTAATATACATCTGCCATGGTGGTCTGCTGCACCTATCAAACTGTCACCTAGGTTTTAATCCCCATATGCATAGCTATTAGTCTTGATGCTCTCCTTCTACTTGACCCTCACCCCCAAGCAAGCCCCAATGTGTGGTGGTTCCTTCCCTGTGTCCATATGTTCTCATTTGTCAACTCCCACTTATGAGTGAGAACATGTAGTATTTGGTTTTCTGTTCCTGTGTTAGTTTGCTGAGGATGATATCTTCCAGCTTCATCCATGTCCCAGCAAGGGACATGATCTCATTCCTTTTTGTGACTGCATAGTATTCCATGGTGTATATGTGCCACATTTTCTTTATCGAGTCTATCATTGATGGACATTTGGGTTGGTTCCATGTCTTTTCTATTGTGAATAGAGCTGCAGTAAACATATGTGTGCACGTATCTTTATAGCAGAATAATCTATATTCCTTTGAGTATATATGCACTAATGGGATTGCTGGGTCAAATGGTATTTCTTTTCCTAGATCCTTGAGAAATTGCCACACCGTCTTCCACAATGGCTGAACCAATTTACATTCTCACCAACAATGTAAAAATGTTCCTATTTCTCCACCACCTTGCCATCATCTGTTGTTTTTTGACTTTTTAATAATAGCCTTTCTGACTGGTGTGAGATAATATCTCATTGTGGTTTTGATTGTCATTTCTCTAATGATCAGTGATGTTGAGCTTTTTCTTCATATGTTTGTTGGCCGCATAAATGTCTTCTTTTGAGAAGTGTCTGTTCATATCCTTCGCCAACTTTTTGTTGTTTTTTATTTCTTGTAAAATTCTTTAAGTTCCTAGTAAATTCTGGATATTAGACCTTTGTCAGATGGGTAGGTTGAAAAAATTTTCTTCCATTATGTATGTGGCCTGTTGATTCTGACGTTAGTTGAAATAAATAAAGAGTATTCAAATAAAAAGACTGAAAATCAAATAGTCTTTGTTTGCAGATGACATGATCGTATATTTGGAAAACCCATTTGTGACCAGCCTGACCAACATGGTGAAACCCCATTTCTACCAAAAATACAAAAAAAAAAAAAAAAAATTAGCCAGATGTGGTGGTGCACACTGTAATAGCTACTCAGGAGGCTGAGGAAGGAGAATCACTTGAACCCAGGTGGCGGAGGTTGCAGTGAGCCAAGATCACGCCGCTGCACTCCAGCCTGGGTGACAGAGCAAGGCTCCAAAAAAAAAAAAAAAAAAGAAAAGAAAGAAAAAAAAGAAAGAAAAATAAATAAAAAGAAAATCCCATTTTCTCAGCCCAAAAACTCCTTAAACAGATAGCTGATAAGCAACTTCAGCAAAGTCTCAGGATACAAAATCAATGTGCAAAAATCACAAGCATTCTTATACACCAACAACAGACAAGCAGAGAGCCGAATTATAAACTCCCATTCAAAATTGTCACAAAGAGAATAAAATACCTAGGTATGCAGCCAACAAGGGATGTGAAGGACCTCTTCAAAAAGAACTACACGCCACTGCTCAAGGCAATAAGAGAAGATACAAACAAATGGAAAAACAATTCATCCTCATGAATAGGAAGAATAAATATTGTGAAAATGTCCATACTTCCCTAAGTAACTTATACATTCAATGTTATTCCTATCAAACTAACATTGACATTCTTTACATAATTAGAAAAAAACTATTTTAAAATTCATATGGAACCTAAAAAGAGCCTGCATAGCCAAGACAATCCTAAGCAAGAAGAACAAAGCTGGAGGTATCACCCCACCTGACTTCAAACTATACTACAAGGCTACAGTAACGAGAAAAGCACGGTCCTGATGCCAAAACAGACATACAGACCTATGCAACAGTAATAGAGACCTCAGAAATAATACTATACATCTACAACCATCTGATCTTCGAGAAACCTGACAAAAACAAGCAATGGGGAAAGGATTCCTTATTTAATAAATGGTGCTGGGAAAACTGGCTAGCCATATGCAGAAAACTTAAACTGGATCCCTTCATTACAACTTATACAAATATTAACTCAAGATGAATTAAAGACTTAAATGTGAAACCCAAAACCATAAAAACCCTAGAAGAAAACCCGAGGCAATACCATTCAGGACATAGGCATGGGCAAAGATTTTATGATGAAATCACCAAAAGTAATTGCAACAAAAGCTAAAATTGACAAACGGAATCTAATTTAACTAGAGAGCTTCTGCACAGCAGTAATATAATCTTTTAAATATAGTTAACAATAAATTATTTGGGCATTTTTAAGATCATGAGGATTAAATGTATAGTAAATTGATTACAGCTTATTCAAATTATATGAATATAGATCAATTTATATTTTATTACAAGCCTGGTAGTAAATTAAGTATACACAGATGATGTCACTTGGAAAAATGCACACATGCACATGCACATATACATGTAATATATATATGTATATATGCACACAGAAAAATGCATGCATACACATACATACTTTCATACATGCACATATACGTTATGTTTACATATACAGAAATACACACATATGAAATAACTACTAAGAAGTTATTCAATATACATTATCAGTGTGTATATGCATGTATATATGTATATCGAGTAACTTCTTCGTAGCAATTACTAAGAAGTTGTTAAGAGCATCAAAGCTGAAGTCAATCCCTTCAGATTAAATCCTGACTCTACCACTTACTGCTTCACCTCTAAAATTGGACCTCAATGATTTTTGCTTCATTGTATTTATATACGTATTAAATGAGTTACTTATAAAATTTTTAGAACAGTGCTTGGCAAATCAGTGTTAGCTAAATTTCAATAACTATTACTCAGTAAGTGTTAGAAAATAGATATATTTAGGTTTTTGTTGTTGGTTTTGGTTTATTTTGAGACAGGGTCTTGCTCTGTCACCCAGGTTTGAGGTGCAGTGGTGCAATCTTAGATCACTGCAACCTCACACTACTAGGCTCAAGGATGCTATCACCTCAGATGCAGAGGATAGTGCTGAAATTACAGTTTTCCACAGATAAATGTGTACAGGTAAGTAGAAAACATATTAAAAATGACACTGAAATATATACTTTTAAATGTTTACTAATTTATCAAGCCATATCACCCCTTATATTGAAAATCAGTCAATTAATTTTTCTCTTATTACATTACCATATATGATTTAAAATATTATCTTATTTAGAAGTAAACATGACAAACATCCATTAAGGCACACAGATAATCTTAATACAGGAAATACATTTTTTATGGTAAGAGGGCAGATAAAGTAAAATGATAAAGAATCCTTACCTCAAATTATATATAATATGAATATATACAGCTTTTCCCTGATGCATCCACTTTAATAATTTTACTTAACCCTCAGTTGGCTTATTAATAAATTTGCCTGAGTGCAGACTTTATTAAAATATCCCATTGGATAGAAATTAGGATTTAATCATCATTCAAATTTGCAAAAGATACACTAAAATTTTTGACACTTTTCCTCTGGAAAATATTACTAAATTTAAATTGTTTCTTTTTGTGGTTTTAGGATACATTTGCTTATAGGACAATATCTTCAAGAGAGTCCCTCCCACTCTCTGGACTAATATGTCACCAACTTTGACTGAAAGATCAAAAAAGTGATAATCCAATATAGTTCAGTGATAGAAGCAGATAATTATATTCACTATATAATATATAGAGATATATATATAAATATATTCACTATATATGTATAGACTATATATATGGTGATTGTATACATATATCTAGTCTGCCAGGGCTGCTATAACAAACCACCATATGATCCAGCAATCCCAATGCTAGGTCTATTCCCAAAATAAATCACTATAGTGAAGATACCTGCATGACCGTATGTACTGTAACACATCTGGATGCAACCTAAGTGTCTGTCAGCAGATAAACAGATAAAGAGAATATGGTACATACACACAATGGAGTACTATTCAGTAATAGAAAGAAGAAAATTCTGTCTTTTGCAACAGCATGAATAGAACTGGTGGTCATTGTGTTAAATGAAATAAATCAGGCACAAAAAGATAAACTTTGCATGTTTTCATGTATTTGTGCGAGCTTAAATTTAAACAACTGAATTCATGGAGATGAGAGTAGAATGATGGTTACCAGAGACAGAAGGGTAGTGGTGATGAGGGGTATGGATGGCTAATGAGCACAAAAATATAGTTACATGGAATGAATAAGATCTAGTATGTGATAGCACAACAGGGTAACTACAATCAACACTCTCTTATTGTTCATTTAAAATTAACCAAAAGGGCAGGGTGCTGTGGCTCTCATCTGTAATTCCAGCACAATGGGAAGCCGAGGTGGGCGGGTCACTTGAGGTAAGGAGTTTGAGAACAGCCTGGCCAAAATGGTGAAACCCCGTCTCTATTAAAAATATAAAAATTAGCCAGGTGTGGTGGCAGGAGCCAGTAATCCAGGCTATTTGGGAGGCTGAGGCAGGAAAATCGCTTGAACCCAGGAGATGGAGATTGCAGTGAGACAATATTGCACCACTGCATTTCAGCCTGGGTGAAAAGAGTGAGAATTCATCTCTAAATAAATAAAATAAAATAAATAACCAAAGAGTATAATTGGATTGTTTCTAACACAAAGAAAGGATAAATGTTTGAGGTGATGGATACCCCACTTACCCTGATGTGATTATGATGCATTATGTCCCTAAATCAAAATATTCCAGGTACCCCTTAAACCTGTACACCTACTATGAACTCACAAAAATTACAAATTAAAAAAAAATCTAGGCAGACACAGCAGCATTTTCTAAGCCAAGAAAGTATGATAGAAAAAATATCATCAACTCAGTAGCTTGTAAACAACAGAAATTTATTTCTCACCATTTTGGAACCTCAAAGTCCAAGACAAAGGCACTGACAAATTTGGTGTTTGGTGAGGACTCACTTTCTGGCTCACAAACCAGGCCTTCTTGCTGTGTCCTTATATGGTAGAAGAACTGAGGGAGGTCTCTGGAGTCTATTTCATAAAGGCACCATTCTCATTCACAAGTTCCCCAGCCTCATGACCTAGTCATCTTCCAAAGGAACACCTTTCTCTTTCTAATGCTATCATATTAGGTGTCAGGTTTCAAAATATAAAATTTGGGGATTCCTATTCAGTTCATGACATTATATTCATACACACACACACACACACACACACACACACACACACACACTCACACACACACACACAGAGAGAGAGAGCCATGAATAACATCTAATGCTTATTTACATGGGCCGTAGCATATATATTTAAAATCACAAAAGGAAATGAAACATTACAAAACCTATTCTTATGTTTTCACTTTTCTGATAAATAAAGATCCTACATCTTTTCATATTTAAAAGCTATATAATAAAAATTCAATCAGCATATATTTTAAAATATTACTTAATATGAACTTCTTGAAACATATTCAAATAAAATCTGCATACCTGAACAGCAAGTCAAACAAGAATTTCATGGTGAAAATCAGAAGAATCCTTATTTCTCCATTTACATAAAAGATAGAAAATAAATGTTCACCAACAGTTTACTGAGTTTACTGTTTTTGTTTTAATGTTTTTAAAAGTAAATATACTTTTGTGAACATATACATGCTAGGAAAGGAAGTTATATTTACTGTGCTTTCTCATACATTAAGCATTGGCTAAGTATTTACTCAAGAATGGCCTGCTTTTGTAATCACAGTGTCAATGAAAGGTAAGGCTTACCTTCTGGATTTGTAAATCAGGAAACTGGTAACTCAAATAGTTAAATGAATAAAATTATACTTGTGTATCTACCTTAATCAATTTTCTGTTGTTTATAATGAAATACATGAAACAGGGTAATTCATAAAGAAAAGGTATGCATTTCTTACAGCTATAGTGGCTGAAAAGTCCAAGGTTGAGGGCTGGCATCTGGTGAGAGTCCTCTTGCTGATGGGGACTCTGAGCAGAATCCTGAGGTGGCACAGAGCATCACCTGGAGAAGGAGCTGAGCATGCAAAAGTGCCAGCTCAGGTCTCTCCCTCTTCTTATAAAGACATCAGTCCCAATTCCATGATAATCCATTTATCCATTTACCTGTTAAATAATTGATCCATTAATAGATTAATCCATGATTCAATAACCTCTTAAAGCCTACTTTTCAATACTGCTACATTGTGGGTTAAATTTCCACATGAGTTTTGGATGACACATTCAAACTATAGCAGTGGCTTTGTGTTAGATTGAAAGTATACTATGTAAATTGGTAGCAAATAAATGAAGAAAATACTATAATTTCAGATAATGGTGGGTTGGTTTTGGCCCAGTGGTGGTAAGAATTTGGTTATAATCTATGATAGAAAGATAGATATCTGCCTGTAGATAGAGAGATAGATAGATTACATGGATAGATAGATAGGGAGTTAGAGACAGAGAGAGATCTAGAAAACTTAGGGATAGCCTCTGTAAAAGGGGCCTTTTAATTAGGCACCTGATGAGATGAGAATGACTCAGCTACGTGAAGAGACACGGATAACGGTCTAGGTGAAGAGCCATAGAGATAATGCTCTAGGCAGAGAAAAGAGCAAGAGAAACAAATAAGCCTGTGTTCATCTAAGAGTGTTATTGCAACTACAGCAGAGACAGTGAGGAGAGAGATGCATAAAATTAGGTTAGGAAGCTATGTTAATGCTAAATAATGTCTGGTTTTATAAGTTATGACCAGACATTTAGGTTCTGTTCTAAATGAAGTAAGAAGTGGTTAATGACATTAAGCAAAATAGTTTTTGATGACATTCATGTTCTATAACATGTATTCATGTATTCTGCTCCTGTGTGATGAATACATCATCAGTTTGCAAAGGATAAATTTAGTGAAGCAGTTAGGGGGTCTTTAAAAGTAAGCCCAAACAGACATGATATGGGCTTGGATACAGGTGGTAGGAGGGGACACAGAAGAAGGAGAGAGGCAGAACATGTACTGTGGAGGTTGATCCAACAGAATCTACTGATATATTGGATTTGAGATTTGAGAAATGAGACGTCTAACTGAAGGAACTATAGATTTCTGGCCCAGCTAATGGTTGAATATTGGTGTTATATGTCAATATTAAGAAAGATTGAAGAACTATTAAATAAGAGAGTGAAAAATGCAGGAAAAATAAAAGAATAAATCCTCGTAAGTCCAGAAATTGATCTTGCAACTAATATAAACTCAGAAATAATTTGATGGTTTATATTTAAAATAGTAAAACTAATGAATCATAAAATATTATTTACATAACAGGATTATATATAGGTCATTCATATTGTATTGGGATTTGGTTGTAGTTCTAAAACTAAAGATAATTAATGCTAAGGCTCAGGTTCTAAGGACAATACAAAAGCATTGCTAAATACTCCCTCCAGAGATTAGCAATGGGTGACTATGGTCATCCTTTTACTTAGCCCTCCACTTTTTCAGATTAGGTGTTATGAGAGATAATTCATTTCTACTATAGATTTTCAACTTATTTTAGTGAATTGAGGTGTTCCTTCCTCCCCAGTACTAGCTCACCAGTTATGGGAAAGAGGGGGACTAAATAAATGCCATCTGCAGAACATGATGTTATATAGGCATATGGTAGACTAGTATTTCACTGTCCAGATGGCTTCTTAGTGAGCTGTGGAATCACAAACATCCACCCTGGTACAGCAGAACAGAATGTAGGAGGAAATCTGTTTACAAGGTTTGGCATGTGTCACCTGGAATTCGAGAAATCATAGTGAATGGTGTCATCTTCTTACCTGGGGAGGATTTTTTAAATGTGAAGATAAGCAGTGCAGTGAGAACAATATTATTGATAGAAAGAACAGTATCTAATCACATAGTATGGACAAGAGAAAAAAAATCTAAGACAGAGTAATACTGAAGCTGAAAGGATGCAAACTGTTGTATCTATGCAAACATCAGATATAATACATGATGTCGAGCAGAGATATAGAGAGATTTCATAATTTTAAACCTTTCAATTCATCATTAAGATATAAGGATTCTGAATTTACAATTCTCATACATTTAAAATTGTGGCTAGAGAAGTTACAGTTTAAAATATATAATAGTAAGGAAAAGAGCTGAATATTAATTATATAAACATGCATCTCAACAAATTATCTTTCTTAAAGATTGAACAATTTCTTTTTAAAAAGTCTTTAAGAAAGAAACAAGTTCTTTAAGAAAGGATTCTTCAAGACTGAACAATTAAAGTCAAAGACTAGTCAGCTATAATGTATTGTATGCTTAATTTTTTAAAGAAGTATAGATTTCATATTGTGTTCCTACCTTATTAAAATATAATTTTAAAATAAATTCATAATTGAAAACCTGCTCTTAAAAATAAATCACCAACTCAAAAATTGTATTAGCATATTCTACCTACATGTATTAAGCAATATTAAGATGACATCATTAAGAAGATGACACCATTCACTATGATTTCTCAAATTCCAGGTGACACATGCCAATCTTATTTAAATGCCCCCATACAATAGAAAAAGAGAAAAGACAGAACAATTCATTAAAAAAGGCCGTCATAACCTTGACAGTACAAAAGAAAGAAAAAGTACTGGCCAATCTCACCTATTGAAATAACATTGTATCCCAAAACATCTTAATCCACTTAGTTATAAACGCACACATGTTTTATTAACAAATACATAAATACAGCAAAACAAAGTTGGGCTTATTCTGGGAGAGCAGGATTTCTTTAATACTTTTAAACAATATGATTTGACACAGTGACACAATAAAAAAAGAAAGAAATCAACTTACTCAATTGCAGAAAAATTATTTGATGGCATTTAAAATCCATTAAGAAAATGTCTTAACAAGTTAGGTATAGATGGTATCATTATTATTCTGATAAAAACTATCAAGAAAATCTCCACAGAGTATCACAGTAAATGGTGAAATGTTTAAATCATTCCATTTGAAATCAGAAAAAAGAAAATTACTACTGTTACTTTTTGTATAAACATTATACAAATGTAATAAAACAAGACAGAAATGGACAGTATTAAAACTGAAAAAAGGTAAAAATATCTGTTTAAAGAAAAGGTAACTGGATAATTAGAAAATCCAAATAATTACAGATGTATTTATTAGAATTAATAAATCATTTTAGCAATGTTGCTGCATTTGAACTTAATATTTTTAAAATCACATTTTAGTACCAGCAATTGAGTAGAAGAAATGAATTTTTATGATGCTATATAGAAGGGCATAGAATGTATCAATATCTATATAAAAGTGTAATGAAAGTTGTGCAAAATCTGTTTAGTAGAAAAAAATAATATTTTGACAGAAATTAAGGAAGTCTTAAATAAATAGGATTTACACCATGTTTATTAATTGAGAGAAGCATAAGTGTGAAATTTCCTTAGTCCAATCTACTACTTCCAAGTTCTTCCAACACAAGCCCAATTTGGTTTTTGCTATTTCTTTTGTTGTCTGCTCAAGATAAATATAAAATATAGTAGTGCAAGAATAACTACAACACACCTTAAATAGATAATTGAGGTTGGTGAACTTTCTCTACTAGATCAAGACTTACTTAAAATTTTCAATAAATAAGTTAATATAGATTTGTCAAAATATAGAAAAGTGACAAAATAAAATATAAAGCCCTCAGAAGAAACTTCATACCTATGAACTTTATATTTAATAAAAAAGTGGCAATACAGAAGAAGAAGAAGTAATGGGCTTTGCAATAAATTGTGCTGAAATAATTAGATTTTCACATGAAAAGAGGTGAATCTTGACCTCTAGGTCAAATCGTATACAGAAATGTATTCTAGTTGTATTACAGATATAGATATGAAAGGGCAAGAGATAAAGTCTAAGAAAATAATACTGAAGATATGTGTACGATCTCAGAACAGAAAAATATTCCATAAGTAAGAAAACAAAAGGAAATAAAAAGAAAGAAAGAGCTAGATAGTATTAACTAAAGAAATGAAGAGTTTCCACCAGAAAATAAGAAATAGGAAAACACAGAGAGAAAATATATTTCTAACATATATTAAAAAAAGAAAGAACTGTATTCTGAGTATCTGTTTTCAATTCATTCAAATCAACAAAGAGAGATATACAACCCAGGGAAACAGGATATCCAAAGAGTTAATGTGCATATGAAAAATTGCTAAACCCCTCTAATGACCAGGGAAACAAAATAACAAAAACGATGATATATACCTGTTGCCAAAATTTAAAAATAAATGAAAAAGAAAACAGAGCAAAAATATGGAGATACAAAGACATAAAATTACAATTTTATAAAATAAAAATGACATTTCACCCTCCTCCAGCATTTTTGCACTCTTCTGCTCTACCCAGGACAGAAGAAGAAAGAAGACCAGGCCCCACCTCTCCACATTCTCCTTGGATGCTGGAGGCAGCAAGGCAGTGAGGCCACTTTAGAGTGGTCTGGTAGGGTTCTCCCTTTCTGCTGAATCTCCTCTCACAGCCCAAGAAGCCCTGCGCCTGTTGCACCCAACACTGAAATGAAGAGATGGTGGCCGAGCCAAGGCATTTAGGATGAAAATCAAAAAGTTTCAGTATCTAAGAATGCGTCTTTGCTGGTGAAGTTGTGTGCACTACAAGGCCTGACCTTCTGATCTCCATCACACAGCATACCTTTCTTGGGCATGGTCAAGTGACAGAGTGCAGGGCTGATAAATGTGCATGGGTAAAATTTGTTGTACAGCAATTGTCAAGAACAATAACAAGACTGAGACTAGATTGGGAGCAGGCCAAGATGGTCTATTAGAAGCAGCTGCAGTCCACGGATCTGAAGGAGAGGAATGAAAACAGGTGAGTGAATTCTGCACCTTAACCGAGGTATCCAGGTTCTTGCACTGGGACTGACTTGGCAGATGGCTCAACACACAGAGAGCAAGGAAAAGCAGTGTGGGGCTTTGGCCCATCCAGAAATGGCTTAGAGCCAGGGGAGCCCCCACCCCCAGACAAGGGAGGCTGTGAGTAATTGTGCGACCCTGATGAGGAAACCACACCTTGGGTACTTCAGGGGCTTCAGCACAGAGCTGTGCAGAGTCTCAGTGAAGGGGCTACTTGGGCACACACAGAGACCCTGGAGTTTTGCATACTATGGTTTTAGGAATTCCAGTGAGGCAGCAGATCCATCCATGAATTTCCCTAGGAAGGGGGGATGAGTCAAGGGAGCCAAGCAGCCCAACCCCTTCCATGACACCTCACAAATTAAGACTCACTGGTTTGGAATTCCAGCCCACCAGTGGCAGCTGACTGGAGATTGCCTGAGACAGATTGAGTTTCTGGGGGTGAGGGGCAGCTGCCATTTCTGCAGTTGGTCAAGAAATCTTTGCTCATGCCTATGTCATAAATAGTATTGCCTAGGTTGTCTTCTAAGGTTTTTATGGTTTGGGGTTTTACATTTAAGTTTAATCCACCTTGAGTTAATTTTTGTATCAGGTGGAAGGAAAGGGTCCAGTTTCAGTTTTCTTCATATAGCTAGCCAGTTTTCCTAGCACCATTTATTAAATAGGGAATCCTTTCCCCCATTGCTTGTTTTTGTTAGGTTTGTTGAAGATCAAATGGTTGTAGATCTGTGATATTATTCTGAGGTCTCTATTCTGTTCCATTGGTCTATATGTCTGTTTTGGTACCAGTACCATGCTGTTTTGGTTACTATAGCCTTGTAGTATAATTTGAAGTTAGGTAGCATAACGCCTCCAGCTTTGTTCTTTTTGCTTCGGATTGTCTTGGCTATACGGGCTCTTTCTTGGTTCCATGTAAAATTTAAAGTAGGCTGGAGTTGGCTGTTGTAGTCTACCAGCTCCAGGGAGTCTGGGCAGTCCAGACTGGCAGGAGTTCCCCCACAACACAGAACAATTGCTGTGGCAGATCATGGTCAAACTGATTCCTTAAGTGGGACCCCAATCTATCTCTCCTCAAGTGGGACCTCCCTGTGGGAAAATATAGCAACCACAGCCAGGGTTATACAGACAGAACTCTCATCTCTCCCTGTGACGGAGCCCCAGGGAAGAGGTGGCTGCTGTCTCTGCAGTTCAGCTAACATAGCCTTTCCAGCTTGATGGCTCTGGATAGCCTGGGCAGCCTGGACAATTGGGCCTCTCCCCAGTGCAGCACACCTGCTCTGCCAGGGTCAGTCTCAGAATACTTCTTTAAGGAAGTCCCTGATCCCCTTCTTCCTGGCTGGGTGAGACCTCCCAATAAGGGTATCTAGACACCTCCTATAGGATCCCGGAGACTAGAGTCTGGAGTAGACCCCAAGAAAACCTCCACAGCCCTATGGAAGAGTGGTATGCCTGTTAAAAAATTAAGTAAGTAAATAATGATAATTGAAAAAACAGCAACAACAAAAACATCAACAAAAAGATGCTTCAAAAACCTCATGCAAAGGTCAGCACCCTCAAAGATGGAAGGTAAATAAGCCCACAATGACAAGAAAGAATCAATGCAAAAATGCTGAAGACTCAAAAAGCAAAAGTGTCCCTTTTTCTCCAATGACCACAACACTTAACTAGGAAGGGCACAGAACTGAACTGAGGCTGAGAAGGTTGAATTGACAGAACTGGACTTCAGAAGATTGGTAATAATGACCTTTGCTGAGCTAAAGAAGCATGTTCTGACCCAATGCAAAGAAACTAAGAATCATGATAAACCAATACAAGAGCTTATAACCAGAATGCACAGTTTAGAGAGGAACAGAACTGACCGGATGGAGGTGAAAAACACAGCATGAGAACTTCACAATGCAATTACAAGTATCACTAGCAGAATAGAGCAAGCGGAGGAAAGAAAGTCAGAGATTGAGGACTATCTTTCTGAAATAAGATTCTTGTCTGCCTAGACAAGAATGTATAAAATATAATGAAAGGAATGAACAAAATGTCTGAGAAATATACGATTATGTAAAAACACCGAACCTGTGTTGGGGTACCTGACTGGGATACATGAAAGAGATGGGGAGAACAGAACCAAGTTGAAGAACATGCTTCAGGATATCATCCTGGAGAACTTCCCCAACCTAGCAAGACAAGCTAACATATAAATTCAGGAAATGCAGAGAACCCCAGTAAAATACTCATGAGAAAATCAACCCCAAGACACTATCATCAGATTTTCCAAGGTTGAAAGGAAAGAAAAATTGTTAAGGGCATCCAGAGAGGAAAGTCTAGGTCACCTACAAAGGGAAACCAATCAGACTAACAGCAAACCTCTCAGCAGAATCTCTACAAGCCAGAAGAGATTGGAGGTCAATATTCAACATTCTTAAAGAAAAGAATTTCCAACCCAGAATTTCATTTCTGGCAAACTAACATTCATAAGTGAAGGAGAAATAAGATCCTTTTCAGACAAGCAAATCCTGAGGGAATTAAAGACCACCAGCCTTGCCTTGCAAGAGCTCCTGGAGGAAGCACTAAGTATGGAAAGGATAAACTGTTACCAGTCAATACAAAAGCACAGCATTTTATGCAGACCAATGACACTATGAAGCAACCACATAAACAAGTCTGCAAAATAACCAGCTAGCATCATGATGACAGGATCAAATTCACACATATTAATACTAACATTAAATCTAAATGGGCTAAATGCCACAATTAAAAGACACAGAATAGCAAGCTGGATAAAGAGTCAATTGCCATTGATATTCTGTCTTCAAGACACCTGTCTCACATGCAAATACACACAAAGGCTCAAAATAAAAGGATAGAGGAAAATTTACCAAGCAAATGGAAAACAGAAAAAAGCAGGGATCACAATCCTAGTTTCTGACAAAACAGACTTTAAACCAACAAAGATCCAAAAAGACAAAAAAGAGCATTAGTTAATGGTAGAGTATTCAATTCAACAAGAAGAGTTAACTATCCTAAATAAATATTCACCCAATACAGGAGTACCCAGATTCATAAAGCAAGTTCTTAGAGATGTACAAAGAGACTTAGACTCCCACACAATAATGGTGGGAGACTTTAATACTCCACTGATAATATTAAAAAGATCATTGAGACAGAAAATTAACAAACACATTTAGGACCTTAACTCAGCTCTGGATCAAGTGGACCTAATAGGTATTTACAGAACACTTCACCAAAAAACAACAGACTATACATTCTTTTCATTACCACATGGCTCTTACTCTAAAATTCATCACATAATCTGAAGTAAAACACTCCACAGCAAATGCCAAAGAATTGAAATTATAACAAACAGTCTCTCAGAGCACAGAACAATAACATGACAACTAAAGATTAAGAAACTCAAAAGCTGCTGCTGTAGCCAGACTGCCTCTCTTGATTCCTCCTCTCTGGGAATGGCATCTCTGAAAGAAACGTAGCAGCCCCAGTTAGGATCTTATCAATAAAATGCCCATCTCCCTGGAACAGAGCACCTGGGGGCAGGGGCAGCTGTGAGTGCAGCTTCAGGAGACTTAAGCATTCCTGCCTACTGGCTCTGAAGAGAGCAGATCTCCTAGAAGAGTACTTGAGCTTTGCTAAGGGACAGACTGCCTACTCAAGCGGGTCCCTGATCCCCCATGCCTACTGACTTGGAGATATCTCCAAGCAAGGGTCAACAGACACCTCAAACAGAGGAGCTCCAGCTGGCATCTGGAGGGTGCCTCGCTAGGATCAAGTTTCCAGAGGAAGGAACAGGTAGCAATCTTTGCTGTATTGCAGCCTCCTCTGGCGATACCCAGGCAAGTAGGGTCTGGAATGAACCTCCAGCAAACTCCAGCAGACCTGCAGCAGAGGGGCCTAACTGTTAGAAAGAAAACTAACAAACAGCAAGGAATAGCATCAACATCAACAAAAGGACATCCACATAGAAATCCCATTCAAACATCACCAACATCAAAGACAAAATGTAGGTAAATCCATGAAGATGAGAAAAACCAGCAACAAAAAGGCTGCAAATTCCAAAAAGTAGAACACCTCTTCTCCTCCAAAAGATTAAAACTCCTTGCCAGCCAGGGAACATAACTGGATGGAGAATGAGTTTGACAAATTGACAGAAATAGGCTTCAGAAGGTGGGTAATAACAAACTCCTCCGAGTTAAATGAGTATGTTCTAATCCAACGCAAGGAAGCTAAGAACCTTGAAAAAAATGTCAGATGAATTGCTAACTAAAATAATCAGTGTAGAGGAGAACATAAATGATCTGATGGAGCTGAAAAACACAGCATGAGAACTTTGTGAAGCATACACAAGTATCAATAGCTGAATCAATCAAGTGGAAAAAAGGATATATTAGAGAAAAAGAATGAAAACGAACAAAAAAATCCTCCAAAAAATATGGAAATGTATGAAAAGACCAAACCTATGTTTGATTGGTGTATCTCAAAGTGACAGGCAGAATGGAACCAAGTTGGAAAACACTCTTCACTATATTGTGCAGGAGAACTTCCCAACCTAGCAAGACAGGTCAGCATTCAAATTCAGGAAATAGAGAGAACTACACAAAGATGCTCCTCGAGAAGAGCAACCCCAAGACACATGATCATAAGATTCACCAAGGTTGAAATGAAGGAAAAAAATCTTAAGGGAAGGCAGAGAGAAAGGTCGGGTTATCCACAAAGGAAAGCCCATCAGACTAACAGCAGATCTCTTGGCAGAAACCCCATAAGCCAGAGGACAGTGGGGACCAATACTCAACATTCTTAAAGAAAAGTATTTTCAACCCAGAATTTCATATCTAGCCAAACTAAGCTTCATAAGCAAAGAAAAAATAAAATCCTTTAAGACAAGCAAATGCTGAGAGATTTTGTCACTACCAAGCCTGTCTTACAAGAGCTCCTGAAGGAAGCACTAAACATCAAAAGGAAAAACCATTACCAGTCACTGCAAAAACATACCTAATTGTAAAGATCATCAACACTATGAAGAAACTGTATCAACTAATGAGAAAAATAACTAGCTAGCATCATAATGACAGGATCCAATTTACACATAACAATATTAACCTTAAATGTAAACACTGTAAATGCCTGAATTAAAAGACACAGACTGGCAAATTGGATAAAGAGTCAAGACCCTTCAGTGTGCTATATTGAGGAGACCCATCTCACATGCAAAGACATGCACAGGATCAAAAAAAGGGATGGAGGAAGATTTACCAAACAAATGAAAAGCAAAAGTAAGCACGGATTACAATCCTAGTTTCTGATAAAACAGATTTTAAACCAACAAAGATCAAAACAGACACAGAAGAGCATTACATAATGATAAAGTGATAAATGCAACAAGAAGAGCTAACTATCCTAAATATTTATGCACTCAATACAGAAGCACCCAGATTCATAAAGCAAGTTCTTAGAGACCTACAAAGAGACTTAGACTCCCATGCAATAATAGTGGGAGACTTTAACATCCCACTGTCAATATTAGACAGATCAACAAGACAGAAAATTAACAAGGAACTCAGCTCTGGACCAAGCGGACCTAATAGACATCTACAGAACTCTTCACCCCAAATCAGCAGAATATACACTCTACTTAGCACCACATCACACTTATTCTAAAATTGACCACATAATTGGAAGTAAAACACTTCTCAGCAAATGCAAAAGAATGAAAATCATAACAGTCTCTCAGACCACATTGCAATCAAATTAGAACTCAGGATTAAAAAACTCACTCAAAACTACACAACTACATGGAAACTGAAATACCTGCTCCTGAATGACTACTGGATAAACAATGAAATTAAGGTAGAAATAAATACGTTCTTTGAAACCAATGAGAACAAAGACACAACATACCAGACTCTCTTGGACACAGCTAAATTAGTGTTTAGTGGGAAATTTAGAGTACTAAATGCCCACAGGAGAAAGTGGGAAAGATCTGAAAATCAACCCCGTAACCTCATGATTAAAAGAACTAGAGAAGCAAGAGCAAACAAATTCAAAAGATAGCAGAAGACAAGAAATAACTAAGATCAGAACAGAACTGAAGGCAATAGAGACACACAAAAAAACCCTTAAAAACATGAATTCAGGAGCTGTTTTTTTTTAAAGACCAGCAAAATTGATAGACCATTAACCAGACTAATAAAGGAGAAAACAGAGAGGAATCAAATAGACACAGTAAAAAATGATAAAGGGGATATCACCACTGATTCCACAGAAATACAAACTACCATCAGAGAATACTATAAACACCTCTACACAAATAAACTAGAAAATCTGGAAGAAATGGATAAATTCCTGGACACATATATCCTCCCAAGACTAAACCAGGAAGAAGTCAAATCCCTGAATAGACAAATAACAAGTTCTGAAATTGAGGCAGTAATTAATAGCCTACCAACCAAAAAAAGCACAGGACCAGATGGATTACTTGCCAGACTTTATCAGAGTTACAAAAAGAAGCTGGTACCATAACAATATAAAAAGAAGGACTTCTTCCTAACTCATTTTATGAGGCCACCATCATCCTGATTCCAAAAGCCAGCAGACACACACAACAACAACAACAACAACTTCAGGCCAATATTCCTGATGAACATTGATGCAAAAGTCCTCAGTAAAATACTGGCAAACTGAATCCAGCAGCACATCAAAGAGCTTATCCATCACGATCAAGTTGGCTTCATCCCTGGGATGTAAGGCTGGTCCAACATACTCCAATTAGTAAATGTAATCCATCACATAAACAGAACCAATGACAAAAACCACAATTAAAATAGAAAGCTTCTGCACAGCAAAAGAAACTATTATCAGAGTGAACAGGTAACCTACAGAATGGGAGAAAATTTTCGCAATCTATCTATTTGAAAAGGGCTAATAACCAGAACCTACAAAAAGAACTTAAACAAATTTACATGAAAGAAACAATCCCATCAAAAAGTTGGAGAAGTATATGAACAGACACTTCTCAAAAGAAGACATTTATGAGGCCAACAAACATGAAAAAAAGCTCATCATCATTGGTCATGAGAGAAATGCAAATCAAAACCACAGTGAGATATCATCACACGCCAGTTAGAATGGCAATCTTTAAAAAGTCAAGAAACAACAGAAGCTAAAGAGAAATTTCTCCTATGTGGAGAAATAGGAACTCTTTTACATTGTTGGTTGGAGTGTAAATTAGTTCAACCATTGTGGAAGACAGTGTGGTGATTCCTCAAGGATCTAGAAAGAGTAATACCATTTGACCCAGCAATATCATTACTGGGTATATACCCAAATGATTGCAGATCATTCTACTATAAAGAAAGACACACACACACATTTATTTATTGCAGTATTGTTCACAATAGCAAAGAGTTGGAACCAACCCAAATGTCCATCAATAATAGACTGGATAAAGAAAATGTGGCACATATACACCATGGAATACTATGCAGCCATTAAAAGAATGAGTTCATGTCCTTTGAAGGGACATGGATGAAGTTGGAGACTATCATTCTCAGCAAACTAACAAAATAACAGAAAACCAAAAACTGCACATTCTCACTCATAATTGGGAGTTGAACAAGGAGAACACATGGACACAGGGAGGGAAAACCACACACCAGGGCTTGCTGGGGGGTGGGGTGCGAGGGGAAGGATAGTATTAGGAGAAATACCTAATGTAGATGATGGGTTGATGGGTGTAGCAAACCACCATTGCACAGGTATACCTATGTAACAAATCTGCACATTCTACCCATGTATCCCAAGTTATTTATCATAACTTAAAGTATGATAAAAAAATTTTTAAAGATTAAGATACTCACTCAAAACCACACAACTATATGGAAATGGGACAAACTGCTCCTGTATGATGCCTGGATAAGTAATTAAGGCAGAAATCAAGAAAGTCTTTGAAACTAATCAGAATAAATAGACAACATACCAGATTCTCTGTGATGCACCTAAAGCAGTGTTAATTGGGAAATTTATAGCATAAAATGTCCACATCAAAAAGCTAGAAATATCTCAAGTTGACAACCTATCATCACAACTAAAACAACTAGAGAACCAAGAACAAATAAACCCCAAAGCTAGCAGGAGACAAGAAAAACCAAGATGAGATCAGAACTGAAGGAAACAGACATAAAAAAAAAAAAAAAAAAAAAAAAAACCTTCAAAAAAATCAACAAATCCAGGAGCTATTTTGTTTAAAAAGTTAGTAAAATACATAAATTGCTTGCTGGGCTAATAATGAAGAAAGAGAGAAGAATCAAATAGACACAATCAGAAATGAAAAGGGGGATATCGCCACTGACCCCACAGAAATACAAACAACAATCAGCAAAATACTATAAACACTTTTATGCACATAAACTAGAAAATCTACAAGAAATGGATAAATATTTCAAAACATACACCCTCCCAAGATAGAACTAGAAAGAAATTGAACCAGTAATGGGTTCTGAAATTGAAGCAGTAGTAAGTAGCCTACCAACCAAACAAAATGCCCAGGACCAGACAGACTTACAGCTGAATTCTACCAGAGGTACAAAGAATAGCTAGTCCCATTTCCACTGAAACTATCCCAAACAATTGAAAAGGAGGACCTTATCCCTAACTCATTTTATGAGGCCAGCATTATCCTGATACCAAAAACTGGCAGAGATGCAACAAAATTTCAGGCCAATATCCCTGATGAACACCAGCACAAAAATCCTCAATAAAATACTGGCAAACCGAATCCAACAGCACATCAAAAAGTATCCACTACAATCAAGTCAGCTTCAATCCCGGGATACAAGGCCGGTTTAGCGTACACAAACTAATAAATGCAATCAATAATGCAAACAGAACTAAAGACAAAGCCACTTAAGAGGCATATATGACAAACCCACAGCCAATATCATACTGAATGGTCAAAAGCTGCAAGTGTTATCCTTGAAAAGTGGCATAAGACAAGAATGCCCTCTCCCACCACTGCTATTCAACATAGTATTGAAAGTTCTGGCCAGGGTAATTAGGCAAGAGAGAAATAAGGCTTATTCAAATAGAAAGAGATGAAGTCAAATTATCTTTGCTTGCAGATGATGCGATCCTGTATCTAGAAACAACATTGTCTCAGCCCAAAGTTTCTTAGGCTGATAAACAACTTCAGCAAAGTCTCAGGATACAAAATCAATGTGCAGAAATCACTAGCATTCCTATACACCAACGACAGGCAACCAGAGGGCAAAATCATGAATGAATGCTCATGCACAATTGCTACAAAGAGAATAAAATACCTAGGAATATATTAACAAGTAGGTGAAGGACCTCTTCAAGGAACACTACAAATAACTGCTCAAGAAAATTAGAGAGGACACAAAAAAATGCAAAAATACTCCATGCTCTTGGAATGGGAGCATCAATATTGTGAAAATGGCCATATTGCCTAAAGTAATATACAGATTCAATGCTATTTCCATTAAATTACCATTGACATTTTTCACAGAATTAGAAAAAAAAACTACTTTAAAACTCATATGGAAAAAAAAAGTCTGCATAGCCAAGACAATCCTAAGCACAAAGAACAAAACTGGAGGCATCATGTCACCCTATTTCAAACTATACTACAAGGCTGCAGTAACCAAAACTGCATAGTACTGGCACAAAACCAGACACATAGACGAATGGAACAGAATATAGAACTCAGAAATAAGACTGCACACCTAAATTATCTGATCTGCAACAAATATGACAAAAACAAACAATGGGGAAGGGATCCCCTATTTAATAAATGGTGCTAGAAGAACTGGCTAGCCACATGCAGAAAATTAAAATCGGACTCCTTCCTTACACCTTATAGAAAAATTAACTCAAGCTGGATGGATTAAGGACTTAAATGTAAAACTCAAAATTATAAAAGCCCTAGAAGAAAATCTAGCAATACCATTCAGGAAATAGACATGGGCAAAGATTTTATGATAAAAACAACAAAGACAATTGCAACAAAATATAAATTGACTAATGAAATTTAGTTAAACTAAAGAGCTTCTGCACAGCAAAATAAACTATCATCAGAATGAACAGACACAAAGCATGCCTGGGATGCACCTAAAGCAGTGTTAATGGGGACATTTATAAAATGAAATGCCCACATCAAAAAGCTAGATATATCTCAAGTTCACAACCTGTCATCACAACTAAAACAACTACAGAACCAAGAGCAAACAAATCCCAAAGCTAGCAGGAGACAAGATGAAGATCAGAGCAGAACTGAAGGAGACAGAGTCACAAAATCTCTTTAAAAAAATCAACAAATACAGGAGGTATTTTGTTTAAAAAGTTAGTAAAATAAACAGAGTGCTTGCTAGACTATTACACTTTATACAAAAATTAACTCTAGATGGATTAAGGACTTAAATATAAAACCCAAAATTATAAAATCTTTAGAAGAAAATCTAGGCACTACCTTTCAGGACATAGACATGGGCAAAGACTTTGTAACTACAGAATAGAAGAAAAATTTTGCAATTCATTCATCAGACAAAGGTCTAATATTCAGGGTCTCCAGGGAACTTACACAAATTCACAAGAAAAGACTAGGTGCTGTGGCTTATCTGTGTAATCCCAGCATTTTGGGAGGCCAAGGCAGGCAGATCACTTTGAGGTCAGGAGTTTGAAAGCAAACTGGCCAACATGGTGAAACCCCACCACTACTAACAAATACAAAAGTTAGCCAGGCATGGTGGCAGGTAGCTGTAATCTTAGCTACTTGGGAGGCTGAGGCAGGAGAATCACTTGAATCCTGGAGGTAGAGGTTGCAGTGAGCCAAGATCATGACACTGCACTGCAGTCTGGGTGACAGAGACTCTGTCTCAAAAAAAAATATTTACAAGAAAATAAAACAACAACTCTATTAAAATGTGGTCAAGGGACATGAAGAGACACACCTCAAATGAAGACATTCATATGGCCAAGAAACATAAAAGAAGTTCAACATCACTGATCATTAGATAAATTCAAATCAAAACCACAATGAGATACCATCTCATGCCAGTCAGAATGGTGATTATTAAAAAATCAAAAAACAACACTCTGGTCAGGTTGTGGAGAAAGGGAAAACTTTTACACTGTTGGTGGGAGTGTAAATTACTTCAACTGTGTGGAAGACAGTGTGGCGATTCCTCAAAGATATAGAAGAAGACATATCATTTGACCCAGCAATCCTATAACTGGATATATACCCCAAAGAATATAAATCATTCTCTTATAAAGATACATGCATTTACATGTTCATCGGAACAATATTCACAATACAAAAGACATGGAATTAACCCAAATGCCCATCTGACAAAGGGCTGATAACCAGAATCTACAAAGAACTGAAACAGATTTACAAGAAAAAAACAAACAAGCCCATTCAAAAGTGGGCGAAGGACATGAACAGACACTTTACAAAAGAAGACATACATGAAGCCAACAAACATATGAAAAAATGCTCATCATCACTGGTCATTAGAGAAATGCAAATCAAAACTACATTGAGATACCATCTCATGCCAGTTAGAATGGCGATCATTAAAAAATCTGGAGACAACAGATGCTGGAGAGGATGTGGAGAAATAGGAACGCTTTTACACTGTTGGTGGGAGTGTAAATTAGTTCAACCATTGTGGAAGATGGTGTGGCGATTCCTCAAGGACCTAGAAATAGAAATTCCATTTGATCCAGCAATCCCATTACTGGGTATATATCCAAAGACTATAAATCGTTCTACTATAAGGACACATGCACACAAATGTTCATTGCAGCACAGTTTACAATAGCAAAGACCTGGAACCAACCCAAATGCCCATCGATGATAGACTGGACAGGGAAAATGTGGCACATATACACCAAATGCCCATCAATGATGGACTGGGAAAAAATGTTGTACATATATGCCATAGAATACTATGCAGCCATAAAATGGAAGAAGATCATGTTTTTTGCAGTGACATGGATGGATCTGGAAGCCATAATCTTCAGCAAACTAATAGAGGAACATAAAATTAAACACAGCATGTGGGAGATGAATGATGAGAACACATGGACACATGGTGGGGAAAAAACACACACTGGGGCCTGTCAGGGGGATGGGAAGAGGGAGGGAGAGCATCAAGAAGAACAGCTAATTGATGCCGGGCTTAATACCTAGGTGATAGGTTGATCTGTGCAGCAAACTAATACAGCACATGTTTACCTACATAACAAACCTGCACATCCTGCACATGTACCCCAGAACTTAAAATATAAGTTGAAGAAAAATAAAAATGAATAAATGAATAAATTTTATGTTCTGAACATCAGACTATTTCATGTCCCAGGAATCTCCATCCGCAGGTCTATACTTAAGTAAAATGCAAATGTGCATGTCCCAAAAACTATGTCCAATAATATCTGAAACAGTGCAGTTTAGAAGAACCCAAACTGGATATAATCCAGTTGTCAAGTGATAGTGATACTCAACTCTCCTCTTGTAGTGTGAAAGTAACAAGAGACAATATAAATAATTGTGTGTACATTCCACCAAAACATTACTTACAAAACAGGAATGAGCCAGAATTGGACCAAAGTAACTAGTTTGCTGATCCCTACGACAGAGCCAAAAATACACAAACTTTAGCTAAGCTCAACACCATCGATGTGTGTCACAAATCTAATATTGAACAGAGAAGAAGCCAGACATAAAATAAATTCATAATGCTAATAAAGGAAACTAAGCCTCCTTGGAGAAATCATGTGTAGAAGGGAAAATACAAAATGAGCCTGAAACATTTTACAGTGCCAGAAACATGAAAGTATTCAACAAAACACAAGGATGGAAGAGTTTATCAAAATGGCAGAGAAGTCAACTAAACGAGCTCCCAATGACCAAAGCTGGAAAAGTTTAAGTAAGAAAACAAATAGCATGTGTTGCATTATAACCCAAAGTATAAGATAAATATCCATGAGTCCACAGTGGTGTAAATAAATGTTCGAATAAATGAATAAGTAAGGTATAAAAGTCAAATCTCCCATGCAGAATTCCAAATGATAATGTAGATACTCAGCCATTAAGGAGATGTGGCCGAATTCCTACTCCTTAAAAGTAACTTTACATTAATGTTTTTCTTCCAAAAAATAACTTTTGGAATGAGTGAAAAAAAAAACCCTGGTGAAACCCCATCTGTAACAAATTTTAGCCAGGCATGGTGGCATGCACCTGTAGTCCTAGTTACTGGGGAGGCTGAGGCAAAAGAATCACTTGAACCCAGTAAGCAGAGGTTGCAATGAGCCGAGATTGCGCCACTGCACTCCAGCCTGGGCGACAGAATGAGACTCCATGTCAACACACACACACACACACACACACACACACACACACACACACACAACATGAGTAACTCTACAGAAAAGAAACCTACTTCAGCTAGGTTACCAAGCCTATCTTCAGTGAAAATTACTGCTGATAGTATGTACCCTTTATATGATGTTATAGGAATAACACTTCTCCTTTGTGGGCTTCCTTTCCAAAATGATGGTTAATCATGAGAAAAAAAATATCTAACAAACCAAAACTGAGAAACAGTGTATAAAATTCCTGACTAGTACTCTTGAGATCTGTCAAGGTTATCAAAAATAAGGAAAGTCTGAGAAAGGCTGACAGTCTTTTGAAGCCTAAGGAGACAGGATTATTAAATAGAATGTGCTATCCTGAGAGGAATCCTGTTATAGAAAAGCAAAAGAAGTACATTAGGTAAAAACCAAAGAAATATACCTGAAGTATAACATTGAGTTAATAATAATATATTTGAATTGGTTCATTAGTTGCGATAAATATATCACACAATGTAGAATCTAAACAACATGGGAAATGCTGCAGGTTATACAGTAACTATCTATACTATCTTTGCAACTCTTCTGTAAAACTAAAATTATTTTATGATGCAAGTTTACTAAGATGTGTAATTATGATTCAAAAAAAGCAGTCAAAACCAAACTATAGTGTTTAGATATACATGCTTGAATGGTAAAATATAAAGGGAAGCATAAAGCGATTTTTCTTAAAGTCAGGTTAACAATTATCTTGTGAAAAAGGAACAGATAGCCATTGGAGGATAAAATAAGTGGGCTTTTTGGATGCTAGCAATTTTCTCTCTTTACCTGGGTGGTGGTAACAAAGCATTTCCTTTGTAGTATATCACTGAGCTGCATATTTTTGCATACATTTCTATATTTGTATCCCTACTCCTTAAATGTAGGCTGCTCATAATGACTTCCTTCCAAAAAATACATGACGGAAATAGAGTGGAAAATAAAAGAGAAACTTTGCAAAGGAGAAGCTTGACAAACACTGCCTCAGTTAGGTGACTAAGACTAACATCATCAATGATCAGTTATGTTCATAGCATGTATCCTTGTTATGATATGATATAAATTGCATTTCACCTCTGTGGTGTCCTTTTCAAAACCCCTATTTCTAGTCGAATCATAAGAAAAACATTCGACAAACCAAAACTGATGGACATTTTATAAAATACCTGACGAGTTTTGTGCTAAATCAATCTGTCTATCTATCTATCTATCTATCTATCTATCTAATCTATCTATCTACAAAAAGAAATACCATCTTGTTGAAATAAGGGATTTCAGCAAGAAGTTGTTATGGGTATACCATGAGATAAATTATTTTAGTTGGGTGTTGCATCACCAACAGCAGATAATGCTGCAGGGAAGCATCCTTGCAGAGGTCTTCCATAGTAATTCTCCCTTACGATTTCTGAGAATTAAAAGATGAGGGCTTACCACACAGAGGGCATTAAACAAGATTACAAAAATATAACCTAAGAAAACTCCTTTTACTCCTATCTATTCCACCCCTCAGTTGTGATCATTGAGGAGCCCGTTGTAGGAGAAAAAAAAAAAAAAAAAAAAGATGAAGCAGATTGAAAGAACAGACCATGCCCTCTTTTCCAGGTGAGGTTTCCAACTAAGGTTTGGGCTTTTTCTGAAAAAAAAAAAGGGAGAATATTTAAATTGGATATAAGATTGGTGTTTTAAAATTAGACTACACTAGACTTGTTAGAACACAAATTCCATGAGATCTGCACCTGATATTGGCAAGATTTTGAGAAAAAAAATTCCCAAAGCACATTTAATTAGATCAAAATAAAATGTCTTCTGTCTGTACTTATTAAATTCACTCCATTAAAAATGTCATTGCAATATGCACCTAAACATTTATTTTGACTTAAACACAGAAATACGCACAAAATATGTCCATTGTTAAAGGTAGAGCCCGATAATAAAATTTCTGCTTTCTTTTTTGCATAAACAACACACATAACAAATTTTATATTATATATAATAACATATAATAGAATTAAAAATAATATAGTACACACACACACACACAAATGCACAAAGAGAAAGAGGATAAAAAGAGAGAGAGAGAGAATGAGAGTATTTTAGAGACAGGGTCTTGCTGTTTCCCAGGCTAGAGTGCAGTATACATCTGAACAAAATAAAAATCAGCCTGAGCGCAGTGGCTCACACCTTTAATCCAGTAATCCAGGTACTTTGGGAGGCTGAACCAGGTGGATCACAAGGTTAAGAGTTCAAGACCAGCCTGGCCAAGATGGTGAAACCTGTCTCTACTAAAAATACAAAAATTAGCCAGGCAGAGTGGTGGGCACATGTAATCTCAGCTACTCGGGAGGCTGAGGCAGGAGAATCTCTTGAACCTGGGAGGCAGGGTTTACAGTAAGCCAAGATCATGCCACTGAACTCTAGCCTGGGCAACACAGCAAGACTCTGTCTCAAAAAAAAAAAAAAAAATCCTAGAAAATACATCTGGATTCCAAATTCTTCTAGATATGTGTAGTTTTTGTTTCTCTCATTCATTTTCTTCTTCATAATTCATTAGCTAAGTTGTTTTTAGCAACTCACATTTATCAAATTTTTTCAAATGTTTAAATTTAGTTTTCATTAAATAATAGCTTTTCGGTATTACTATTTCTTATGTTTTTATAGTGTGCACTTAAATCTAAAACCTAGTTGGGAACAGATATCACTGATACTAACCATTGACAGGCTTTCAATTAACTAGGGTGGAAGAAGTGTTTTGAATACCCATTAGTGTGTTTTATGAAGTTAATAATTACTAAATAAATTTAGCATGCCACTTAAGTGAAAATCATTTAAAATTTTTCTACTGCCTAAAGTTTAAGTTCCCTAGAAGCTTTCCAGTGGTGATGTCCTGGGTGCAGTTTGATACATCTGGAGCTCTAGAGGAAGGTCTCACACTGTTTGTATAAACGTGGGTGATGCCAGAACAAAGATATATTAAGCTATGAGAAAGGATGAAATTATCCAAGAACAGAAAATAAAGAAAGAAGTGAAGAGAGTTCAAGGGCAAAGCTCTGAGAAACTGCAAGCATTAGAGTCAGCAAAGATGATGCAGAGTTGGGAAAGTGGAAAAAGAACAGTGACTGAGAGGGAAATAAGTCCGGGATAATTTGACATTAGCTAAAGTCAGAGAGATTAATTTGAGAAGGAGACAAAGACAAATGTCAATTATGAAGCATGGAGCTGAGAGTTCAAATACCATCAAACCTAAAAAGTGACCATTCAACTGAGTGCCATTGTGAAGCTATGAACCAGATGACAAAAGTTTGGGAAGATAATGAGAGAGAAGGAAGTTGGAATAGCAGTGTAATCATATTCAGACCATTTTGATATGAAGGGAATTAGGAAGTGACTAGAAGAGAAGGAGACAATGAGAAATCTTTCAAGACATATGTGATTTTGAGGTATGACAATAGTAGAAAAAGTGAAGTTGAAAATGCCTAAAGGAATGAGAACAACCAAAGAGCAAATGCCCAGTCTGAAGCACAAGTGAGAGTATCAGTTTTAGGAAGAAATTTACTTCCCTATGGATGAGCATACTTCCATCTAAGATAGTATACTTTCAGAGAGCAGTTCTAGAAAACCTTAATGCTTTCTGTTTTCTTTTCAATATGATACAATGTCATCCACCAATGCCTTTTTTGTTGGTAGCAGGGGCAAAGGGTGTATAAAAAGTTGATAACAGATGAGAGAAGAAATGAAATAAATTTATTTCTGAGAGGCTAGAAGTGAGCTTCTAGGGAGATATTTTAGGGCTGCAGTTTAACATCTGTTTGAGGTTTGACATCACTTATTTAGAATGAAGCTAGCCACTTTTATGTTTCTCATGTAAAGTAGATAAAAATGTTGAGATATTTGTAAGTGAGAGATTATAATGTTGGATCATAGACTATAACATGTACAAGGAAGTCAGTGTAGTGTATCGAGGATTTAGGAGAATATGGAAGATTTATTGAATTTGAGTTTTTAAGTGTTTAAAAGTAAAATGCTTTCAGACAATCTTGTTATCCCTTACATGAGGACACAGGCTTACCAAATTGACTTTTTAGGATGTGAGGGATAAAATTACTTATTATTCAAATATTTCCCATCCGTTCTATTCTCATAAGAGTGACTAAATACCACCTGATCTATTATTTGGGCAGGTGTATTCATATAACCCCATTGTAGAATTTCATCCATTGAAATGAGAATGTAGATGGATGAAACATGTGCAAAACTGTCTAATGGATGTGGGGTCCTTAAAACTGAAATCGGAGATCATTTGGGGCATTTTTGTAGAGAAGGTCAGTCAAGAGAAAGATGCCACCAAATACTTGGAAATGTAAATGTTACTATAATAGTTCTAATTTTGAAGATTAGCTTTATAGTTATAGTTAGATTGATATTAAAATGTCATAATATTGCTAAAATAATGTTTGATTTGGAGCAGCCCTTTTTAATTTGTTCACATTCTCTTAGCCTAGAGCATTGATCATGGTCTAATTGCAGCTTCTTTGCTTCCAATTGTGTGTTCCCATTCATTTCTTTCTACAGGCAGCTTTCAGCCACATGCATAATTGCGTCTAATTTTGAGTCTAAAATTCAGATTGTGATGGCTAAATGAGATCCTTTGTTTTTTGCTTGCTTAGTCTCTCTTCTACGTCAAAATTTCTACAAATAATTGGCTCTTTTTTAAAATAAAAAGATATTATTTTACATATTAACACTCAATGAGTTCTACGATCCAACTATAGCATCATTTTGGAGCTGGAACAACATTTACCATAGAATCTGCTCTCATATAGGAAGAGAGATCATCTTAGTATTTCTAACACCATTAATTAAAATGATACCAGAAACGCAGCATTAGAAAGAGATAAATTTGCAGGACATTTTTGAATAGTCCTCTAGATTAAGCTGGTCATTGTCTTGGTCTTCATAAAACCAATCACACATCACAGAGTTATAGAGGGAATATTCAGGCATATGGATTTGGTACATATGTCATCCTATAAAATTACTGTCAAAATGCAAAATGAGAATTACAAGAAAAATGCACCAAAATAATTTCAAAAAACAGTTATCTCTCCCAAGATCCTAGGCAGTCACTGTAGAGCTTCCTGGCAGCATAAAGCAGTGGGAGCCCGCTAATGAGGCAAGTCATCCGTTATCATTGCTGTGCTTAGCCTGATTTAGTTATCTGAATCAAAATGACAGATTCAGGAGGAAGGCTCCTGGGAACTCGACTGCAAATGTTATGTTGATGTAACCATGCATTTATCAGTCTAGTGGAGTGCTTCTTAGTCTCCATGCCAACAATAAAAACAATCAAAAATATTGGGTTAAAGGGCACTACAAGAACTGCTAAAAGGAGCTCTAAATCTTGAAACAAGTCCTGGAATCACATCAAGACAGTACCTCTTTAAAGCAGAAATCACACAGGGCCTATAAAATAAAAATACAAGTTAAAAGGCAAAAATAAAAACATAAACAAAAGTACACAAGCAACACAAAGCAGGATGAAAGCAACAATACCTCACATTTTAATACTAACATTGAATGCAAATGGCCTAAATGCTCCACTTAAAAGATACAGAACCACAGAATGGGTAAGAACTCACACACCAACTATGTATCTGCTGCCTTCAGGAGATTCACCTAACATACAAGAACTTACATAAACTTAAAGTAAAGGCATGGTAAAAAGGCGTTTCATGCAACTGGACACCAGAAGTAGCAGGAGCAGCTATTCTTATATCAGACAAAACAAACTGTAAGGCAACAGCAGTTACAAGAGACAAAGAGAGACAGTATATAATTGTAAAAGGCCTTGTCCAACAGGAAAGTATCACAATCCTAAACATATATGCACCTAACACTGGAACTCCCAAATTTATAAAACAACTACTAATAGACCTAAGAAATGAGATAGACAGCAACACAATAACAGTGAGTGACTTCAATACTCCACTGACAGCACTAGACAGGTCATCAAGATGGAAAGTCAACAAAGAAACAATGGATTTAACCTATACCTTGGAACAAATGGATTTAACAGATATATACAGAAATTTCATTCAACAACCACAGAATACACATTCTGTTCAACAGTGCATGTGAGTTTCTCCAAGGTAGACAATATGATAGGCCGTAAAATCAGCCTCAAAACATTTAAGAAAACTGAAATTATGTCAAGCACTCTCTCAGACAACAGTGGAATAAAACTGGAAATCAATTCCAAAAAAGAACCTTTAAAACCATAAATACATGGACATTAAATAATCTGCTCCTGAATGAACATTTGTGAAAAACAAAATCAAGATGAAAATTAAAAAATTATTTGAACTGAATGAGAATAATGACACAACCTATCAAACCTCTGGGATATGGCAAAGGCAGTGCTAATAGGAAAGTTCATAGACCTAAACACCTACATCAAAAAGTCTGAAAGAGCACAACAGGCAATTTAAGGTCACACCTCAAGGAACTAGAGAAACAAGAACAAATCAAACCCAAACCCAGCAGAATAAAGGAAATAACCAAGATCAGAGCAGAACTAAATGAAGTTAAAACAAAAAAATACAATGGATAAATAAAACAAAATGCTGGTTCTTTGAAAATATAAATAAAATCAATAGACCATTAGCAATATTAACCAAGAAAAAAAGAGAGAAGAATTCAAATAGCCTCACTAAGAACCATACAGGAGATATTACAAGTGACACCACTGAAATACAAAAGATCATTCAAGGCTACTATGACCACCTTCATGCACATAAACTAGAAGACCTAGAAGAATGGATAAATTCCTGGAAAGATACAACCCTCCCAGCTTAAATCAGGAAATATTAGATACCCTGAACAGACCAGTAACAAGTAGCGAGATTGAATTAGTAATTTAAAAATTAGCAAAGAAAAAGTCCAGGACCAGACGTATTCACAGCAGAATTCTACCAGACATTCAAAGACGAATTGGTACCCATCCTTTTGACACTATTCCACAAGATAGAGAAAGAAAGAGCCCTCCTTAATTCATTCTATGAAGCCAGCATCACTCTAACACCAAAACCAGGAAAGGGAACAATCAAAAAGAAAACTACAGACCAATATCCTTGATTAATATAGATGCTAAAATCCTTAACAGAATGCTAGCTAACCAAATCCAACAACACATCAAAAAGATAATCCACCATGATCAATTGGGTTTCATACCAGGGATGTAGGAATGGTTTAACATACACAAATCAATAAATGTGATATACCACATAAACAGATTTAAAAACAAAAATCACATGGTGACCTCAATAGATGCAGAAAAAGCATTTGACAAAATCCATCATTTCTTTATGATTAAAGCTCTCAGCAAAATAGGCATACAAGAGACATACCTTAATGTAATAAAAAGCCATCTATTACAAACCCACAACCAACATAATACTGAATGGAGAAAAGCTGAAAGCATTCCCTCTAAGAACTGGAACAGGGCAAAGATGTCCACTGTCACCACTCCTCTTCAACATAGTGCTGGAAGTCCTAGCCAGAGCAATCAGACAAGAGAAGGAAATAAAAGGCATCCAAATCAGTAAAGAGGAAGTCAGACTGTCCCTGTTTGCTGATAATATGATCGTTTACCTTGAAAACCCTAAGAACTACCCTAGAAAGCTCCTACAACTGATAAAAGATTTCAGCAAAGTCTCCAGATATAATATTAACGTACACAAATCAGCAGCTCTTCTATATACCAACAGCAACCAGGAAGAGAATCAAATTAAAAACTCAATCTCTTTTATAATAGTTGCAAAAAAAATACAAATGAATATATCTAACAAAGAAGTTGAAAGACCTTTACAAGGAAAACTAAAAAACACTACTGAAAGAAATCATAGATGACACAAGCAAATGGAAACATATCCTGTGCTCATGGATGGGTAGAATCAATATTGTGAAAATGACCATACTGCTAAAAGCATTCTACAAATTCAACACAATCCCCATCAGAATACCACCAGCATTCTTCACAGAATTAGAAAAAAAAGCAATTCTAAAATTAATATGGAACCAAAAAAGAGCCCGCATAGCCAAAGAAAGACTAAGCAAAAAGAATAAATCTGGAGGGATCACACTACCTGATTCCAAATTATACTATAAGGCCATAGTTACCAAAACAGCATGGTGTCTGTATAAAAATAGGCACATAGACCAATGGAACATAATAGAGAACCCAGAAATAAACCCAAATACTTACAGTCAAATGATCTTCAGCAAAGCAAACAAAAACATAAAGTGGGGAAAGGACACCTTTTTTCAACAAATGATGCTGGGATAATTGGCTAGCCACATGTAGGAGAATAAAACTGACTCCTCATCTCTCACCTTATACAAAAATCAATTCAAGATGGATTAAGGACTTAAACCTAAGACCCAAAACTATAAAAACTCTAGAAGGTAATGTTGGAAAAACCCTTCTAGACATTGGCTTAGGCAAGGATTTCATGAACAAGAACTCCAAAGTAAATGCAATAAAAACAAAGATAAATAGCTGGGCCCTAATTAAACTAAAGAGCTTTTGCACAGCAGAAGAAACAGCCAGCAGAGTAAACAGACAACCCACGGCGTGGGAGAAAATTTTCATAGTCTATACATTTGACAAAGGACTAATATCCAGAATCTACAATGAACTCAAACATATTAGTAAGAAAAGAAAATCAATCCCATCCAAAAGTGGGCTAAGGACATGAATAGACAATTCTCAAAAGAAGACATACAAATGGCCAACAAACATATAAAAACATGCTCAACATCACTAATGATCAGGGAAATGCAAATCAAAACCACAATGTGACATCACCTTACTCCTGCAAGAATGGCCATAATCAAAAAATCAAAAAGCAGTAGATGTTGATGTGGATGTAATGAAGAGAGAACACTTCTACACTGCTGGTGGGAATGTAAACTACTACAACCGCTATGGAAAACAGTATGCAGATTCCTTAAAGAACTAAGCAGAATTTACCATTTGATCCAGGAATCCTACTACTGGGTATCTAGACAGAGGAAAAGAAGTCATTATTTGAAAAAGATACTTGCACATGCATGTTAACAGCAGCACAATTAACAATTGCAAAATTGTAGAACCAACCCAAATGCTCATTAATCAACAAGTGAGTTAAAATGTTGTGGAATAGGGCAGGCGCGGCGGCTCACGCCTGTAATCCCAGCACTTTGGCAGGCTGAGTCAGGAGGATAATGAGGTCAAGAGATCAAGACCATCCTGGCCAACATGGTGAAACCCCATCTCTACTAAAAATACAAAAATTAGCAGGGCGTGGTGGTGCGCAGCTGTAGTCCCAGCTACTCGGGAGGCTGAGGCAGGAGAATTTGCTTGAACCCGGGAGGTGGAGGTTGCAGTGAGCCGAGATCGCGCCACTGTACTCCAGCCTGGTGCCTGGCGACGGAGCAAGACTCTGTCTCAAAAAAAAAAATTGTGGAATATATATATATATATATATATATGATCAAATATATACATACATATGTATTGCACATATGATGGAAAATATATATGTATTGCACATATATATGATGGAATATATATGTGCATTTGACATATCTATGAGATGGAATATATATATGCATTCCACATATATATATGATGGAATATGTATATGCATTCCACATATATAAATGATGAAATATATATATATGCATTCCACATACATATATGATGGAATATATATAAATGTATTCCACATATATATGATGGAATATATGTATGCATTCCACATATATTTATGATGGAATATATACATATGCATTCCACATATATATATATATGATGGAATATATATATATGCATTCCACAATATATATATATGATGGAATATATATATATGCATTCCACATATATGTATGATGGAATATATATATTACAGGCATTCCACATATATATGATAGATTTTATATATATATATGTGCATTCCACATATATATGATGAAATATATATGTGCATTCCATATATATATGTGTGTATTCCACATATATATGTGGAATATATATATATGTATTCCATCATATGTATATTCCACATATATATGATGAAAGATGTATGTATATATTCTGCATATATATTATGGAAACTGTGAATGTATTCCACATATGGAATATATGTGTATTCCACATGTATATATGATGGAATATATATGTACTTCACATATACATATGATGGAATATACATATATTCCATATATATATATATATATTACATATGATGGAATAGTATGCAGCCATAAAAAGGAATGCATTAACAGCATTTGCAGTGACCTGGATGAAACTGGAGACTATTATTCTAAGTGATATAACTCAGGAATGGAAAACCTAAACATTGTATGTTCTCACTGATATGTGGGAGCTAAGCTATAAGGATGTAAAGGCATAAGAATGATACAATGGACTTTGGGGACTTGGGGAGAAGAGTGGGAGTGGAGAGAGGGATAAAAGGCAACAAACGTGGTGCCGTGTATACTGCTTGGGTGATGGGTGCACCAAAGTCTCACAAATCTCCATTAAAGGACTTATTCATGTAACCAAATACTACCTGTACCCCAGTAACTTGTGAAAACAAGGGCATGCTTTAGGAAAACAAATATTGAGCAAGATATTTGCTTTATAAACAGGCTTAGTTAAACATTGAAACAAGCTCCGTGCCCTGACCAACTCAGGGTTTCTCAACACATAAGAGGTTTTATAAAGTAATTTCAGCTTGTCAGGAACAATCTTCCTCTTTCCCTTTAGGATTACTTATAACTTTAGCTTTTGCAACTATAATCCATGTTATTGGCAGCCTATTAGCTTTATTCTAGTGTGAAAACTGAAAGAATTAACTCTTTCTGTCCTTTCCTAATCCTCTACTGTTCTCCAGAGCCAGTAGTAGACAGATGTTTTCAAAGTGCATTTGACATGCTAGGCATGTATTTAAGAGGCTTGATAAAGAGGCACTAAAAATAAGAAAAAAGAAAGAATCCAAATTACCTGAGGGAAATACAAGCTGTTGACAAATAGCTCTATCTGCTAGTTCTCCGTTTGAGAAAGATTTTTGATATTTTTGATCAGTGGGCTAGACAGATTTTTCTTGTTATGAGAAAACTATCAACATTCAGAAAATAGCATAAAGGGCACATTAAAAGCCACATATGATGAAGAAAAAATCGCTCTTCTAAAGATAGAATAGCTCATTGCACAAATCTCATTCAATCAAAGATAATGGAACTGAAGATGGTTTATAAAGGAGAACATTTTTTTGGACATATGCACAAGTTTTCATTATAGGACATGAACAGAACCAAGAATAGAGAAACACACATATTCTTCCATTTGATGTGTCTGGTTGATTTTATACTAAAGAGTGGAAATGTATAAAACATCTTTAACTACTCCCCCTGGAGTCATTTAAGTTGATTTGGGCATCACATTAGGATTTAACAATTTTCTAAACTGATCCAATTTAATGCTTTTTAAAGAACTCACTTTCTTGGTCTTTCAAGCAGCCTCTCTACATCTCCAAAACAAAGTGCCCAGCTGTATAAATGAATGAAATAAGAGCCTGCAGGAAGCCAGAAGACTAATTTTAACCACATGCTGTAAAGTAGGAGAATTTATCTCTTTCATCCAAGTTTTTTCTTCTCCTTTCAATGGGAACTATGCCTTTGTTGGTGATTTTTTTTCTGAGACCATTTATTCACTATTTAGGTTGAAGACAGTTTTAACGATAAATATGCAGCTTTTCATCTCTCATCACCTCTGTATAAGTTACTCTTCACAGTGGATATCTATTTGCCCTTACATTCTCACATCTTGTCATAATGCCTAGGATCTTCGCCTGAAAATCCTTAAAATATTCAGGTTTTTGGGCAAATACCTGCTCCAAGCCATAGGTAGGGCTAGATGGACCTAGCTGAGTTATCCTGTTCTAAATCCTGCTCTGAGTGCAGGATTTCTTGTGATGATCTGTGCTGACTTCTGAATCCCAGTTCCTCAGCTGCCAATCACATCTACATAATGTAAGAATGACCTATGCATTCCTCCTTAGGTGGATCTGAAGCAAGAACTGAGAAATCCTATCAGGGTACTGTTTGTGGTTACTCTCTTAAAGGCTTGCTCATCTCCGATCATGCCTATTTTGTTTTCATTGTTCTGCATTATTTTCAGTATTTGTAACTTATTGCTTCATTGCCTGACACTCTCTTTCTCAGCGTTCTTTATAAAATTCAACTGGAATTCACTGTGACTTGGGGGCTTTCTCAAAAGTACTTTAGGACCTCTATTCAATAGAAAAAAAGAGTTGATCAAGCACTTGCTATTTATGTCCTTTTTGACATTGCATTCAGGGAGGAAACTGAAGTTGGTTTGCTTTTTAAAATTTTTTATTGAATATATGTCTGAAAGTAGCAGTTTCCAACATTATTGGCACCAGGGATGCATTTCATGGAAGAGTTTTTCCACGGACTGGAGGGGGGGGGATGGTTTCAGGATGATTCAAGCACATTACATATATTGTGAACTTAATCTCTATTATTATTATTACATTGTGATATAATAATGTAACAGCTTAACATATTTTAGAATCAGTATGGTCCCTGAGCTTTTTTTTCCCTGCAACTAGGTGGTCCCAACTGGGGGTGATGGGAGACAGTGACAGATCATCAGGCACTAGATTCTCATAAGGAGCACACAGGTTAGATCCCTCACATGCACAGGTCACAATCAAGTTTACATTCCTATGAGAACCTAGTGCCTCAGCTGATCTGACAGGAGGCAGAGCTCACACACTCATGTTTATTCACCTGCCACACACCTTCTTTTGTGTGTCCTGGTTCCTAACAGGCCACAGACAGGAACCATGGGTACCAAGGGTTGGGGTCCCCTGTCCTAAAGTACTTTTGAGAAAGCCCTCAAGTCACAGTGAATTCCAGTGAAATTCTATAAAGTTGATTAAAGAAGGTGTTAGGCAAGGAAGTAGTAAGTTAAGAATACTAAAAACAAAAAAGTGAAGCACAATCCACCAAGTGAGGTAGGTACCAGACACAGTAAGTTGTGAGACAAAAAAATACACAATAATTTTAAAATAAGATAAAATATATCATTTCTGAGTTCCCCTCAGGTGCTTATTAAAGTAATAAAAGTTCATAGCAAGGGGCTCAAACTAAAGCAACCAAGCTCTGTGTGTGTGTGTGTGTGTGTGTGTGTGCGCGCGCACGTGCACGTGTGTGATACACTGATTCTCCTGGGAGCTTATCTTACAGTACAATGAGCTTGAGCTTCTATAAGAAAGAATTCAGTTTCAGATCCAGGAGGTTCTGCCAGAGTGAAGTTAGCTAGCTAGCAAAGACGGAAGAAAGTACATGCTGTGTGCATGCTCCAAAGCTCCATAGTGACCTCCATGGGAATTCTTAAATCTAACAAATCATAGAATAATGAAATTTTAAATTTACACATTTTCTTTCATTTTTTGTAAGATAAAGTTTCTGAACCTTAACAATCCTCTTAATCTATCAGTTCATTTTTAAGGAAACACCTTTTTTCCTACTCCATAACGCAAACTTCATTTATTTTATTCTATTCCTTAGGTTCTTTATTACACTATATGCAAGAACAAAATAGAACAAACTTTGTCTTCTGTCTCTTATGAAAGATAACAGAGTTATTCCACTTAGGGATTTTATTTAAATGATGAATGAGAGATCATGATGAAAAACTGTTGGAATATACACATTTTGATAGAATCCTAGCTCTAATTTCTACAAATATCAGCAATTTCAAAACAACCCAAACCTTCAATAGTTATGATTTCATGCAGGGATAGTTTATAGAGACACCTGATCTCTGCCGGACAAAGATAGCTTTGCAAGCTTCATTATTTTTCTTCCTGTAGCTTTATGTTCTTTGTCACAGCAAATTAAAAACCATAATATTTTTATCATCACATTTTGTCTGCTGCATATTTAAAAACATCCTTATCTTGACCCCGATTATCCAAACGCTATACAGAGAGCATCATCACCCAAACATACAAAATAAACTAATATATGTGTGCAAAGTGAAAATGAAATTTATATTACTCTTTAAGATTTATTCTTTAAAGAAACAACAACAAAAGCCCAGTGAAAAACATAGGAAGTTTCAAACATGAATAATTTAATTAAAGCACTTTCTAATTATAAGATAAAATAAAAACCAAAATTAACTTAAAACAAATTAAATAAAATAGAAGTCACTTTGATTTATTAAAGGAAAAGTACATTGCCTACTGCACAAGCTACTTCCAATAGGATATATGCAAACTCTTAAGGAAAATATTCTAAATCTACAGTGTAGAATAGAAAAAGGTATTCTAAATCTATCAGCCTAGATGAATAGAAAACATTCCAATTCAGAATTGGGATATTCTGTCCCAGTCTGGGAAATTCGGATTTTCAAATATGATAGTAAATGAAAGAAGTATTCATTCCATTCAAATTTTTCAAGATAGAGTCTTTGAGAGAAATCAGTGTTAAAAGTAACAACCATCCAAAACACTTCCCCAGTGTCTCCACTTGCTAGACTCAAGTGCAGATAGATTTAGCCGTGTCTTCAGCAAATAAGGCATTGGCCAAGAAAAAAGGTACAGTTATATATGGAAGTGGGTAGGAGAATTCTGAGAAGGTGACCATTGTAGGTACATGAGTTACTGTAATTGAAAAAGCCTCAATATTAACTTCTCAAGTGGCAATTGATTACATATTTTAATATGAAACAAATGCCAAAAAGTCATTAAGACCTTTCCAGAGACTCAAAGTGGCCACAGATGTCTCAGGTTTTGGTAGCAGTTCTGAGGAGGAAGAGAATTTCCTTTTCCCTGGAAGAAAAATCCAGTGGCTTCAATGAAATAAATGATGTTTACAATCTAGGTTTATAGATGTGCAGATGAAATTTAAACTAGTTCATCATTTTATGTTGTCTCACTCTCAAATGATATAAAATTATCCTATATTAAACATGAGATTTTTGCATTTAGCAATCTTTATTTTTTTTTAATTTAGATCACTGGTGAATATAGGACCCCCTACCTCAGAACAACATAAAAATCAAATGCAATAGAAATATTTATTGAATTAAAACTAAGAAAGTTGTTATTTAGACTCTCTTTCTATCATATTGCATGGGGATACTTGAAGTTAAGTCAGAATCGATTTCCTGTCACCTTCCAGATATGCTAAAAGCAGTCTATATTCTTTCCAAAAGAATGCATTCAGTTGCAGCTTGGATCAACATCTAACTTTATACATAATTTCTTAAATACACTGTTGGTTTGGTATTTCTTTCTATATTCCAGCCATTCTTTGTAAAAAACAAAAAGCATTTATTTATCTTAAATTGCTCCCACGCTTGTTAACTTCTCAGATTCAATCTAAGAAGTCATGCTTTATAGTTAGTATTCTAAGAAGGGAAATCAAAAACATCTTGACAGATTATTCTTTCATGGAGGATATTGGTCTAAGCCTTTATGCAAAAAGAATACTAGATTAATGATAACTGAGAAGCAAGGAATACTCTTTCTGGTCTCTGAGCAGAGAAAATGACGCATGAGAGTGAATGGTCTTATATAGAATCCTCAAATCTCAACAGAATTTCAAAGACCTGAAGCCAGCAGTGTATTGCATTTTCTACTGCATGAATGTCATTTTAGGTATTCTAACTTGATAGTTCTCTACTGAGAAATACCATTTTAAAGCTGTTTTATCATTATGGATGAAAAAAACCAAAACACAGCAAAGATTTTGTAAAAGTCACTTTGGGGGATACGAAGAACCCCCATTGTACTGCAGTCTTTATACACGTGCACATGCACGTGTGCATGTGCATAGACAACACACACACACACACACACACACACACACATATTTGAATATATTTAGCCTCAGTCCCAAGTATAAAAGCCATTCATTGTCTAGTCTTGAAATATTATCTAGCCTCTTAGGATAAGCCAACCCCAGACAGCAAACTTGGATGATAGTTTTCATGTTATACAATGAATATGACTAATTGATAGCAGCTGTTCGAGTATGAACTGAGACCACTTTGAGTGCATATCTGTGCTCCAAAGAAAACGATGCTAACACCAGTCAGCTTTCACTCTCTGTGAGCCTGGACATAGAATGTTTGAGCAAATCTTTTTCACTCTAAGTATAAAACTTTTTATTATTTTCTACTGCACAAAGCTTTAGATTTTGTGGTAGCATGGGTAAAAGAGAGCAGGCCTTTGGCCACACTGCATGTTCTTGATTCTTGACCCCAAAAATAAACCCGTACCACTTTGAACAATCTACAAAACCTCTTTGTGCCATTTGATCCATATTTAATATGGAGATGATACAAATAAGTCTAATATCACATGACTTTTGTTAGGATTAACTGAGTTAATACACGTAAGGTGCTTGGAACAGTTCCAGGCACATAATAGCTAACAAACACTCAGAAACTGATAAATATTTCTACTATTTTTTAAGTGGCTGAAAATAGGATATGAATATAAATGTTCTTCCTTCACTTTTTCTATCAGTGTTAGGAATTGTGTGAACTAATGTTTATATACATTTAGAAATAGCTTAATTAAACTATTAGCTTAATTTTATTAAAGTCACTGACATAAGAAGACAGAACATGATATGGTTTTCTGATCACCAGTATTGTTGGGATAATCCATTATTTACTTTATATGATACCAGATATTACTACCGATAATACTATCTTAACCTCTTTTGCTTCAAAATTTCAAGCAGACATTACTTAGGTGAAGGAACATACAGCTAAAGGATTAATCTAATGAGAATTGCTTTTAGAATAATATAATGTACTGAACTGGCATATACATGTTAAGGTCAAATTTCATTTTTTAGTAAGTTAATACTTGGGGACTATGTCACTAAGCAAGTAGGGTAAAACAGAAGAAATGTTAGATGGACTGTGGAAAATTGTGCTTGTTTTACATTGCCCTGGAGCTGGACCTTCTAAAACAAAGTTTCTTCTTTCTATAAATATATGCTCTCCCTCCACTACATCACAATTTCTGTTATCAATATTTCTCAGACTTTTTCCAGTCCATTCCCCAAAGGCATATTTATTATTCCTACAAATCAGGCAATTCAGATCCTGTAGCAGTGGAAATTACCAGAGATTACATGAGAGACAGTCACTTTTAACTGTAATTTCATTTAGTTTCTAGTAGGCTATTAGAACAAACCTGGAATGTGGCAAGCAGATTCCAATATCTCATTGTTCTCCTGTCAATAACATGCTACTAGTATCTGTGAAACAAATGAAATGTGAATGTAGAAATATAGTTTCAAATGTTTAGACAACGTTCAATATTCACAGGGTACACATCAAAAAAGTAGACATTTACCAGTTTGTTGAACAGCACTTCGAGGTCAGCATTACTTCCCTTTTGAAATACCTTAATAAGAGGCAAATCGCTCTTTGAAAAACAGTAAACATTAAAGCAGATTTCTCTTAGGCTAACCAAATAATTTGTGGTTATAACTGAATTAATTTGAAACTTAACTAAGAGTTTTTGCTTAATAAGTAATCATTTTGCTTCTTAATTAGTATAAGCCAGTGTAGAACTGGGAGTTTGTAAAGAAACCACCAATGAAAACCCATCCTTAATGCTGGTGAGTTCTCACATTTTATTCCATTCTCTTCTTAATGAGCTGAGTTACCTCATTTAGTCTCAGACAAGAGTTCACAGAATAAAGCATATATGTATTGCAGGAAATCTACAGTTTGACACATTTGGGAACACTTTCCACCCACATTTGTTTCAGTGATATCTCTCAGCCTTCATTGACCTACTCCTCCTCATAAGTATTCATATTTACATTACTTTACTTATTAACCATTCATTCCCAGGGTGATTTTTCTTTACCTAAAATTATAAAATGTCACATAAAACAACTAACTTTTTGATACTCAGAATTTGTTCATTATTATGAAAACCATTTATATGTCAAATATTAGGGTTTAACTTTGGAACTACAAAGCAAAGAAGGCATTGTTTACACCTTCCAGAGTTAACAGTTGGTGATCCTGAAACTTTTATTGAGTTGTGAAAGCCATTTAGAGAACTAGCTAATAAATATGGATGTCATCCGTAATACTAACTTACAGTTTAATCCCGCCTATGGCCATTAACTGGTTGTGTTCCATAGAACACTAGATCTCATAGTTTATTCTTACAAAAAGAGATTCATGGTCAGATAAGCTGAAGAAATTGACTGTGAGTTTTCTTTATTTAGACTTCCAGATACAATTTAAACACATAGAGTTTGGAAATCACTATTGCCATTCCTACAGGGAGAAAACAGCGAATAAACTAAAAATTAATGATTTTTTTGACCCATCATTAAATTGTAGTCTCAATGCAAACCAGAACCATAAAGTCTGAAATGACAGGCAAAACAGAGAATCGCAGAGGATATAACTGACCTGGAATAATTGTTTCTGGAACTGTTCTAATACTAATAGAAAGACTTAAGTGGTAAGCATGATGAAATGCTGGAAACTCGTGAGAACTCCTCCTTAGTGCCACATTCTTAGGGGCATTTTGTGGGCTTTATCCACAAGATAGCTCACCAGATTCTCAAGGTGAAGAGTCAACGAAAAACCTCATGTTTTTGGCAATGAAAGTGAAAAAGTAATCATTTTAAAATACACCCAGAACATTCTCCATAACAAATTATTACTCTTCAGGGCAAAAGTCTTTACCAGAGCCATCAGCTAGAGAGGTCAATCATCCACCCCCCAGCCCCTTCTAGCCTTCCTGTCTTATAACAGAGAGAGCTAGGAAACACACACACGCACGCACACACGCACACACACACACACACACAAAGTCTTGTAAAAATTACAGTCCAGGTGCACATATAATCTTACGATTATATAACACTTCCCCCTCTTACACAGTTTTTCCACCAAATAAACAGTATAATAACAGTGGATGAAGCTAAAAGACCCACAAGGTACAGGCTCTGTTTAGGAAGAAGTTCTTAGGAAACCCCATAGACAAAAGGGGAGACAAAAACCAGGTCACTAGTGGATATTGATTCTAGAGGAACCGACAACTAAAGCAAACATTAAATACAGCCCAGTTTCAAGCCAGACTGAAATAAAAATGCACATATTGACTTTTTACCTCATACATTGTGTCATGCCCAGCTTTCAACAGAAATTTCAAAGCCTGCTAGAAGACAAGAAAAATACTGTCCAAAGAGACAGGGTAAGCATTAGAACCAGACTCAGATATGACATACAATTTGGAATTATCAAATAAAAATTTATATAGAAAAGTAACCATGATTAATATGTTAGGGACTGTAGTGAAAATAGTGGCAACATGCAAGAACAGATGGATAATGTAAGCAGAGAGATGGAAACTTTCGAAAATAATAAAAAGAAAATACTCAAATGCAAAGAATAGTGAATTAGGATTGAAGAATGCTTTTGATAAGCTCATCAGTAGACTGGACATGGCCAAGGAAAGAATCAGTGAATTTAAAATGTCAATAGAAAATTTCCAAACTGATAATACAAAGAGAAAAAAAAAGGAAAAAAAAAAAAAAGAAAAACAGAACAGAATATCCAAGAACTCTTAAGACATATGGTATATCATATGCTTAATTAGAATTGGAATTGCATAAGGTATGCCATATGCTTAACTGGAACACCAAAAGGAAAAGAAAGAGAGAACAGAGCAGGAGAAATATTTAAATAAATAATAACCAAAATGTTTCCAAAATTAATGGTATACACCAAACCACCAATTAAGAAAGTATAGGGAACACCATGCATGATAAAAACTGAATAATTTTTACCTAAGCATATTATATTCAAATTTCAGAAAAGCAAAGATCAAGAGAAAGCTTGAAAGAAGCCAGGAAAGCAAAGCACCTTATCTAGAGAGGGAAAGGAATAAAACATCACCTAGGACTTCTCATCATAAACCATAAAAGCAAGAAGAGAGTAGAATGAAGTATTTCAAGGATTAAAAGAAGAAAAAGAAAAACACCATCTAAACATCCATATCCAGCAAAATTATCCTTCAAAAGTTATGGAGAAATAAAGATTTTCTCAGATAAAGAAACTGAAGGAATTCATTGCCAGCAGAATTAAGAGGCAAGACATGTTGAAAGTATTTTGAAGGTAAGGAAAATGATACAGATCAAAAACTGGATTCACATAAATATGGAAGAGCATTGGTGATGGAGTATGTGCAGGTAAAAAAAATTTTTAAAGAACATTTAAATAATTTATTTGATAACTGCTTCATTAAAGTAACAACAGTGATGATGTATCTGGCAACTCTAGCATATGGATAACTGAAATGAATGACAATGTTATAAAAGATAGATGGAAAAATTTAGCATTCTTTGTTTATGTATGCACTAGGCACGAAGCAGTATAGTGATACTTGAAAGTAGGCTCAGATTCATTGTAAGTGTATGGTATAAGACATAAGGAACCAATAAAAATTAAAATAAAGAATTATAATGATAATGGTAAGTAAAGACAAGATGGAAATTATATTAAAAATTTAATTAAAGTTAAGGAAGGCAGACGGTGGTGGGGGGAATTAAGAACACGTACAACAAAGAGCAAGCAATAAATATTAATCCAACTATAGAATAATCCTTTAAAATGTGAATGGGTGGAATACATCAATTAAAAGACAGAGATTGTCAGAGAAGATTTAAAAAACAGACTCAAATATATATTGTCTCCAAGAGAAACTTTTTTAAATATAAAGAAACGGAATGAATTAAATGGATTGAGAAAGATATACCATGATAACACTAATCAAAGGACAAACGGAATGGCTATGTTAATTTCAGACAAAGCAGACTTTGTTAAAAAGCAAATTTCCAGGGATGACGAAAGGTATCACACAATTCCAAGGAAACTTAATATCCTACAGCAGATATTCTCCAAACAAGAGTGCTTCACAAAATACGTAAAGTTAAAACTAAAATATCTGCAAGAAAAGATAGACAAACCCACTATTAACTTCCACCCCTATTTTAGCAATGGATACATCAAGTGAAGAAAATCAGTTAAAGATATAATTAGTCCCAATAACACTGTCAATTAACTTTCTCTAACTGACATTTAGAAAATATCTAGTCGACTACATCAGAATATATGTTTTCTTAAACTCAGATGGAACATTATCTCAGATAAATTACATTCTGGGCCACACAATGCACCTTAAAAACTAAAAAGAATATAAATTATTAAAAATGTGTACTCGTAATTAAATTAAAACAGAAATTATTAATAGAAAGATGCCTGGAATATCCTCAAATATTTGGAGATTTAACAACACAAATATTTGGAGATTTAGTGGGAAATGTATGCCATTAAAAGCATATTTTAGAAAAAAGAAATGTTTAAGTTTAGTAATACGAATTTTGTTTTTTAAAATTAATGAGAGAGGTGATACTAATTAGTAAAGCAAGTAGAACAAAATTAATAAAATTTAGAGCAGAAATTGAAGAAGTTGAGAACAGAAAACTATGGAGAAAGCGACAAAAAGCAAAAGTAACTTTTAAAAAAAAGATCAGTAAAACTGATAAAGCTCTAGCCAAGCTATCCAAGAATAAAACAGAAAAAGCACAAACTGCACCATCAGAAATGAAAAGGCAGGGTTTAAGACTAATGATCCCCAGAATATTAAAGAAATAATAAAAGAATACTATGCATGATTATATGCCCACAAACTTGGTAATGTAGATGAAAGGAATACAGTCCTTGGAAGACAAAAGCTATCAAGACTCACAGGAGAAGAAATACATGATCTGAATAGATGTTTTATTAATTTAAAATTTTGAATCAATTATTAAAACCTACCAAAAAACCACCATACCAAGATGATTTTATTATAAATTCTATCAAACATTTAAGGAGGACATGATACTTATGATATTTTCCAGAACACAGATGCAGAGGGAACACCTCTTAAATCACTCTGTGAGACCAGAATTACCCTAATATTAAACCAGATAAAGATAGTATGCGAAAGAAAAACTACATAAACATTGATGCAAAAATCCTTAAAAAAAATCAGCAAATCGAATTTAACAATATATAAAATGATTATTACCATGACCAAGTGAGATTTCAGGCTGGTTCACCATTTGAAATTTATTTAATGAAATTAAACAGGAAGAAATATCATATGGTCATATTATTGCATACAGGAAACCTATTTGATAAAACCTAACATGCACTCAAAATAAAAACTCTTGGGATGCTAAGAAAAGAGAGGAGCTTTCTCAATTTGATAAAGAACATCTGTAAAATACCTAGATCTAATATGCTTAATAGTAACAAACTGTAGATTTTTCCCTTAAGACCAGGTATAAGGCAAATATATTCCCACTTATCAAACTTCTAGTCAACATTGTATTGGAGTTCTAGCCAATGAGATAAGATAAGGAAATAGCAAGTATATACACTGGGAAGGAAGAAGCAAAATTGTCTCATTTATACATGAAATAATTGTCTTTGTGGAAAATTTCAAAGAACCAACAATAACAAACTCTTAGAACTAAAGGAGAATTACAGCAAAGTTGTAGGATACAAACAATATAAAAGTCCAATGCTTACAATAGACCAGCAACAAACAACTGACATTTAAAATTATGACAAAATACTGTTTACAATAGCACCAATAATTGAAATACTTATTTATAAATCCAATAAAACATGTACAATTCTTTATGTGGAAAATTACAAACCTTGAATTTTTAAAAAATCATCAAATCTAAATAAATGAAGATATGCTCCATGCTCATGGATTGAAACACTCAATATTCTTAGAATGTCAGTTCTTCTGTACTTGATCTATGTATTCAGTATAGTACCAGTCAAAAATACCAGCTCATATTTTGTAGATATTAACAACCTGATTCTAAATTTATATTGAAAGCCAAAACATTCAGAATAACAAACACAACAAGAGAAAGAAGTTGGAGAATGCACACTAGCCAGCCTGAAGACAACTTAAAAGGCTAAAAATGAACAAAGCATAGTGCAAGTTAAAGAATATAAAAATAGATAAATGAAATGGAAAAAAAGAAAGCTCAGTCACTAATAGACCCAGTAAAATGTAGTCAGATGGTTTTTGACAAAGAAGCAAAGGCAACTCAGTGGAGAAAGGATAGTTTTTTCAGCAAATAGTAGCCTAACATTCAGACATCCATATGTAAAAATAAAAGTAAACACATTTCACTTTTTTCACTATACATATTTTGCTAGACGCATTTTGTGAAAATTCACTCAAAATGAATGTGTCCTAAATATAATATTCTAAACTATAATTTTATTGTAATAAGTCATCAGATAAATTCTATATGACCTTAGTTTGGAAATGAATTTTTAGATACAATGTGAGCACTATCTATGACACAAATAGACTTGCTAACATTTAAAATCTTCTATTCTTTACATTCTGTTTAGAATGGTTAAAATAAAATTTTAAATAGTCAATACCAAATGCTGGTGACAATAGAGAGCAAGATTTTTCATTAATTGCTGGTAGGAATGCACAATAGTACATCCCCTTAGAAAGGCATCTTTCTACAGAGCTAAGCATAGCCTTATCATATGATCCACTAATTGCACACTTAGGTAATTACCCATTGATATGAAAACAGGCTTACACAAAAATTACAAGTGAATTTTTATAATAGACTTATACCTAATCTCCAAAAACTGGAAGCCTCTAAGATGTCCTTCAATGGGATAATGTATAAACAAATTGTAATATTCATGCAAGTAAATATTATTATTCATAATAAGTGAGCTATAAAATCATGAAGACATTAATAGAACAAAAATGCTAATATTAAAGTGAATCTAGAGTCAATATACTGCATGATTTTACTTGTATGACATTCTGAAAAAGGCAAAATTATAGAGGCAGAAAAAAATTAGCAGTTGTAAGGTCCAGGTGCAGTGGCTCATGCCTTTAATTCTAGCACTTTGGGAGGCCAAGGCAGTGGATCACCTGAGGCCAGGAGTTCGAGACCAGCCTGGTCAGTGTTGCGAAACCCCGTCTCTACTAAGAATACAAAAATTAGCCTGCCGTGGTGGCGCATGCCTATAATCTCAGCTACTTGAGAGCCTGAGGCAGGAGAATCTCTTGAACCAGCGTGGCGAAGGTTGCAGTAAGCCAAGATCACGCCATTGCACTCCAGCCTGGGCAACAAGAGCAACATTCCCTCTCAAAAAATAAATAAATAAATAAATAAATAAGTGGTTGTAAGCAATTGAGAGGAGGAAGTGAAGGCTGAATAGGTAAAATATGGGGGAATTTTAGGGCAGTAAAATTACATTCCTGTATTGCTTAGCCACTGGGATATGTTCTGAGAAATGGGTCACCAGGCGATTTGATCATTGTATAAACATTACACTGTCCTTACATAAACCTAGACAGTATAGCCTACTACACACCTATTCTATATGGTATAGCTTATTGCTTATAGGATAAAAACCAATATGAAATGTTACTGTACTGAATACTGTAGGTAATTGTTACATGATGGTCAGTACTTGTGTATCCAAACATGTCTAAACATAGAAAAGGTACAATAAAAATACAGTGTTATAATCTTATGGGAACACTGTTGTATATGCAGTCCATTGTTGATCAAACCACTATTATGGGGTGCATAACTATGTTCTGTTTAACATTATCATGGTGGATATATGACATTATTCATTCAAATTCCAAATAGTTGTAACATTTATTTTTTATTGATATATAATAGATATACATATTTTAGGAATATGTGTTAATTTAATACACTTATATAATTTGTACAAATCAATTCAGTTCAATTAGGAGACCTATCACTTTAAATTTTTGTATTTTTATGCCAAAACATTTGAACTATTCTCTTCTAGCTATTTAAAAATATAAAATAGATTATTATAAACAATTGTCACCTTAATCTATTAAACATGATGTCTTATTTCTTGTATCAAACTGTACCCATTAATAAACTTTTCTTAATCTCTCCCCTGTCCCCCTACTACCACTTCTCAGCCTCTGATAACAACAGTTTTTCTCTCTGTCTTCATGAAATGCACTTTTACATCTCCAACATATGAGTGAGAACATATGATATTTGGCTTTCTGTGCTTAGCTGATTTCATTTACTTAAGAGCCTCCAGCTCTAATTGTATTACTACAGATGACAGGATTTTATTCTTTTCTTATGGCTGAATAACATTTCATTTTTTATATATACCACATTTTCATTATTCATTCCTCCATTGATGGACACTTAGCTTGATTTCATATTTTGGCTATTAAAAATGGTGCTGCAAAAAACATAGGCATACAGAGATACCTTTAACATATTGATTTTTTTTAAGATATCCCAGCCATGGAATTGCTGGATCATATGGTAGTTCCACTTTTAGTTTTCTGAGAAACCTCTATAGGTTTTTTTTTGTAATGACTGTGCTAATTAATATTCCCACTAACAATGTATGGGGGTTCTGCTTTCTTTACATCCTGGTCATGACCCGTTATTCCATGTCATTTTTGATGAAAGCCATTCGATTTACATTTCTTTGATGATGAGTGAAGTTGAGTATTTTTTCACTTACCAATTAATAATTTGTCTGACTTCTTTTGAGAAATGTCTATTCAGATTTTTTGCCCAATTTTTAATGGAATCGTGTGTGTTTGCTATTGAGTTGTTTGAGCTCTTTATATATTCTAGTTATTAATTCCTTGTCAAATGGATAGTTCACAAATATTCCTTCCCATTTTGTGGGTTGTCTCAGCATGTTGTTGATTGTTTCCTTTGCTGTGCAGAGGCATTTTAGCTTGATATGATCTCATTGGTCTGTTTTTGCTTTGGTTGTCCGTGCTTTAGAGGTCTTACATAAAAATTCTTTACTCAGACCAATATCCTGAAGAATTTATCCTATGTTTTATCCTAGTAGTTAGTTTTATCATTTTGGATCTTACATTTAGGACTGATCCCTTTTGAGTTGATTTTTGTATTAGGTGAAAGATGAGAGTCTAGTTTTATTCTTCTGCATATGAACATCAGTAGAATAAAACTAATTATTTATCAAAAAGACTGTCCTTTAAGAAGTGTTCTTGCTACATTTGGCAAAAATCATTTGGCTGCATTATGTGGATTAATCGAGGTCTTCTATTCCACTCCATTGGACTATGTGTCAGTTTTTATGGCCATAATATGCTGTTTTCGTAACTACAACTTCGTAGTTGTGTGGTGGTATGATTCCTCCACTTTTGTTCATTTTGTACGACATTGCTTTGTCTATTTCGGGTTTTTTGTGGTTTCAAACAAATGTTAGGATTTTTATTCTATGAAAGATGTCACTGGAATTTTGATAAGAATTTTCATGAATCTGTAGATTGCACTGGGTAGTATTGTCACTTTAATAGTATTAATTATTTCAATTAATGAGTATGGGATGTCTTTCCATTTGTTTACATTATCTTCCTTTTCTTCCATCAATGTTTTGTAGTTTTCCTTGTAGAGGTCTTTTACCTCCTTGGTTAAATTTATTTATTGGGCTTTCCTTAGCAGCTATTTTAGCAACCAAAAGGGAATTTCCTTCTTGATTTTTTCCAGCTATTTCATTGCTTGTGTATAAAAATGTTACTAATTTTTGTATATTAATTTTATATCCTGCAACTTTACTGAATTTGTTTATCAGTTCTAAGAGTTTTTTGGTAAAGTATTCTGGTTTTGCTATATATAAGATATGCCATCTGCAAACAAGGACAAATTGACTCTCTCCTTACCCAATTTGGATGCCCTTTATTGTTTTCTCTTGACTAACTACTCTGGCTAGACTTGTTAGTACTGTGTTAAAAAAAAAAAAAGTGGTGAAAGTGGGCATCCTTATCTTGGTCTAGAGCTTAGAGGAAAGACTTTTAATTTTTCCACATTCAGTATGATGTTAGCAGTGGGTTTTTTCATATATGACCTTTATTACTTTTTAGTCTGTTTCTTCTATATCCACATTGTTGAGGGTTTTTAATGCAAAGTGATTTGAATTTTATCAAATGCTTTTCAGCAACTATTGAAAAGATCATTTGATTTCTGTCTTTCATTCTGTTAATGTGATGTATCGTATGTTGAATCATCCTTGAAACCCAGGAATTAATCCCCACTTGAACATGAAGAATGATCTTAATGTGTTATGAATCTGGTTTGCTAGTATTTTGTTGAAGATTTCTACATCTACGTTCATCAAAAATATTGGCCTAAGGCTTTTATTGTTACTGTTGTGCTCTTGTTTGGTTTTGGTATAAAGATAATTCTGGCCTTGCAGAACGAGTTTGAGTATCCTCCCTCCTTTTCAATTTTTCTGAAGAGTTTCAATAGAATTGGTATTATTTCTTTAAGCATTTGGTAGCATTCATCCTTGAAGCCAGCAGGTTCTGGGCTTTCCTTTGATGAGATAAGTTTTATTAAGCCTTTAATCTCTTCACTCATTATTGTTTTGTTCAGATTTTCTGTTTCTTCATGTTTCAATCTTGATAGGGTGTATGTGTCCAGGAATTTATACATTTCTCCTAGGTTTTCCAATTTGTTGCTATATTGTTGTTCATCATAGTCTCCAATTTTTTTTTTTTGTATTTTTGTGGTCCCAGTTACTATGTCTCCTTTTTAATTTCTGATTTAATTTATCTGGGTCTTCTCTTTTCTTTATTAATCTATCTAGAGATTTGTCTTTTGTTTATCTTTTCAAAAGAACCAACTTTTCATTTCATTGATCTTCTCTATTTTTTTCTCAATTTCATTTATTTCTGCTCTAATCTTTATTTTTCCTTTCCTTTGACTAACTTTAGGTTTGGTTTATTCTTGCTTTTCTAACCTTGAAGTGCATTGTTAGGTTTATTTGAAGTTTTCCTACTCTCTTGTCATAGGTATTTAGTGCTTTAAACTTCCCTCATAGTACCATTTTTGATAGATCTCATAGATTTTGGTATGTTTCATTTCAGTTTTAATTTTCCTTCTTAATTAATTAATTTATTATACCTTAAATTCTGGGGTACATGTACAGAACTTGCAGGTTTGTTACATAGGTATCACATGCCATGGAAACTTTATCTTTGCTCTTATGAGTAGATTGCACACCACAATTACAGTATCACAGTATTCTAGTTTTCTTCATGCATTTATTTTGCCAGTGGATTTTAGACCTTCAAATATGTTCTTTTTTCATGTTAGTGCTTTTATTTATTTCAGATTGAGGAACTCCCTTTAACATTTCTTATATGATGGGTCTGGTTGTGAATTCTCTTAGCTTTTGCTTATCTGGGAAAGAGTTTATCTCTCCTTTATATTTGAAGGAGGTCTTTCCTTAGATTATGATTTCAACATATAAATTTGGGGAAAACACAATATTCTGTCCATTAACAGTCCTTATCTAAGGAATGTTTCTATCACACTACATTTGGTCTGTTTAGAATGGCTTATCATAAACAAACTTGAAAATAGTAGATCTATGGGAAATGGAAAAATATCATATAAGCTGTGTAACTATTTAAGTATAAAGTATTTATCTCTGGTTTGAACAGTCAAAATTAACATTTGATTTTGTTTGTTTTGATTTGTTTCACTTTGCATCCAGACTTAGCTGTGCCAATGATTGATTTTATGTGTAAAACTGGCTAAGTTATAGTGGACAGGTGTCTGTTCAAGCATCACTCTAGACATTGCTGTAAAGATGTTTTTTCAATGTGATTTACATTTATAATCAGTAAATTTTAAGTGAAGTAGATTTAGTGCCCTAATATAGGTGGACTTCATCCAAATCAACTGAAGGCCTTAAGGGCAAAGATATAGTTTCCATGAGAAGAAGCAAAACTGCCTCATGACTGAAACATAGAAACTGACTAAATTGCCTTACAGATTTCAGACACAAGTCTGCAACATCAGCTCTTACCTTTATTTTCCAGCCTGCCAGCCCACCTTACAAATTTAAAACTTGCTAGCCCCCACAATTGCATGAGGAAATTTCTTAAAAATCTCTCTTTCTATTTATCTGGTTATGTCTCTTTGGAGAACCCTAATTCTTCTCCCATGGACTCCCTGCTATAATATAAGCCAATCACATAAACATTTCAGTGATGTTCCTCCATAATTTAAATCAAGTTGCTTAAATTACATGAAAGACTTATTTTCATCACATTGCTACCTATTTCTTGATATTTACCTCTGATGATCCCAGCCTTCATGTTATTCTCTACCATTACTGATCTATATGTACTTCCCTAAATAAATCAGGTCATTTTATCTTTTCTCTCAATAAGGAATTAATTGATATTTATTGGCTACTATTTACTTGACAGTTTGTTTACCCCAGAATAGCAAGAAAAGTTAGAAATCATTTCTAAAGACTCTTAAGACTATTAGGAGTATTATATTTCTGGAAATGTTTATGGACTACAGAGCCAGAAAAGCCCCTATTATAAAAAACTAAAATGCTTCAAAAAATGCAGCTTTTTAAAATCACCTCATAACTAAGTTTATAAGGGAGTACTGAACATCTCCAAGGCTGGAGAAGAGAAAAACAAACAATCAGAGTTGTTAGTAAATGCTAAGTAAGGTTTGCCTTCCTTGGGGACACTGGCCAATTATGGTACCTACGGAATGTGGAAATGGAGAGTTAAACAATGAAGTAGAAGGTCTTGGGCAATTTCGAGAAAGAAGTTGTAATTGAGGTTTTTATATAAAGCCAGGACATGTGAATAAAGACATATTTAGATAAGGGCTATATTGAAGAAAAAAGTATCATTAGAAATGGGAGATGAGAAAAAAGACTTTCTTGGCTTTAGTCTGAGTGCTAATTTTTTTTAAGTTATTTCTCAATTATATGTAAATACTCTTATTTGTGTTAGTTTCCCATTGGTATTGGAGCCCTTAAAATAAGAAAATAACCTAAGAAAATTGTTTCTCTTACAAATGTTCCAGGACACCTAATGGAAACAAATGTAAAAACATCTCTAGAGGGATGGAATCCAGGGCTCACTATATTAGCAAAGATGAAACTATGAGAAATTTATAGTCTTAACATTAAGAAAACATTAACCAGAGTGTACAAGTGCTTGTAGAAGAATTATTCATGACTAAATGTCAGATGACCATCTCAGATAAATATTATGTAAAAGCACATTTACTATGACAAAACAAATATAAGATGGAATTAAAATTTTTGAAGGAAAATACAGCAAATAGCAGGAAAATGTGAAAATAACCTTAAAAATTAAAAAAGGGCAAAAACAGAGAAGCCATTGAAATTGGAACTTCAATGGATACTTTAAATAGAAAAACAAACAAGCAAAATATAGATAGTTGTAAAACAAGAGAAGGGGTAAGAGACATTGGAAAAAGAATAAGATATGCTCTGTATAAACGGAGTTACAAACTGAAACAACATAGATACTTAAAATGGAAGCTATTTTTATACCGATATTAGGGTCTTTACCAGAACTATTGGAAGATATGCACCTCAAGTTTTAGATTCTTACAAAATCTTTAGATATGTTATAGTAAAACAACAAAATGTAATACAGTTGTCCCTTGGTTGTCACATGTGGGAGACTGTTCTAGGATGCTTGTGTATACCAAAATCCACCACAAGCAAGTCCAGCACTCAACACTGCTGAATGTGTGTATACAAAAAGTTGTCCTTCTATATCTGTGGGCTTCACATCCTGGGAATATAAAAGATCTCATATAAGAGTATAAGTGGACCCACAATGTTCAAACCAATTTTGTCCAAGGTCAATTGTATTTATAAAATTGGGGGAAAAAAAAAAGCCAACAAAGAAACAATTAGATTGACAGTAGATTTCTCCATAGCAAAAAAAGAAGGCATAGAAATAATACATTCAAAGAACTGAAAGTTAAACTAGTGTTCAATGATAAAGGCAAAATAAATGCACCTATAAACAAATAAAAATTTGCAAAATCACTTTGGAAAACTGGTAATATACATAGCAAATCAAAACAAGCAAATTCAAAGGTGCAGCAATTCCATTCCTACTCAACAGAAGTGTTTACACACATAATCTCAAAAGATATGTGTAAGAAAGTTCATAACAGTTTTACTTTTATAGTGAACATTAGGTGCAAATTGTTTTGAAATTAATAAATTATGAAATATTATGTTATAATATTTTATAGAGATAGCTCTTTCTATAATCCACAATGTGAATTAATCTCAAATACACTAACAAATGAAAGAGGTCACAAGCAAAAAATACATAAACAATGTGAATTTGAAAGCATAAACAATTATTAATGCTTATCTTTAAGGAAAAGGGAAATAATTACTAGAAGTGGAGACAACATGATACCCTGGGGTCTGGTAGTATTCAATTTCTTAATCTAGGTGGTGATTATACAATTCACATTCCAAGAAAAGTCAATTCGCTCATTTAGGATCTGTGCACATTTCTGTAAAATATAATTAATTTCAAAAGTTTTATTTTAAAAACTGTAGAAGGATAAAAAGATGCATTCCAACAACAAGAAAGCATTTACAAAGTACCCAGCCTCACTGATAGGAGGAGAAATGTATTTTATTTAATACCAAACAATGTTATGTGTCATTAAGGATTAATGGAAAAGATACAAGTGTGGTGAAATGTATTTTTCAGCAACAGTTATTGAGTACTCAGGGACTCTCCTAGGAGCAAAAAAGTTTCCATTTGTAAGTTTGCACATGTTGCTGGTCCATAGATCACACTTTGGAAGACATATCTTTGTAGAGTGATATACAGATTTAAAGACTGGTACATGATGTACAACATTTCTCTTTATCTAGAAAACCCACATTTTTATTATTTACCCAGAAATCTCTACTCAAATCAAAAGAATTTTTCCTGAGAAGTAGTTCAAAAAGAACCTCCCAGTCTTTATTTGCTTTCTATCCTCCCTTTGAATATTCCCTGCCTTGATTTAAAAAAAAAAAAAAAAAAAAAAAACAACTCTTTTCTCTTTTCTTTGATGAATATAATGTTCTCTTAGTTTATTTCTTGCCAGACATTTTAACTCTCTTTTCACTCCACAGTCCTATGAATCCTCGCTTCTTTCCTAGAAGCCCTCTCTTTTACTCTGCAGAAGTTTTTAGGAACTGTAATCTATTCCCATGGCTGCAATTAGATTTATACACAAATGTCAACAGTATTGAGACATCTCATGTCCACTTTCAAATTTCCAAGGGAGAGATGCTGAAAACCCTGTCTAATGAATCTGTCTACATGTGTTCCTTCTATTACCCTGTCCTACAGAACAAAGTTGCTATATTTGCCTTCACAAAATTCAAAATAATATCTAAATTTTAAATTAAAATTTAAACATAAAATTTAAAAATTAAATCTAAGTATTAAAATAATTCTAAATAATATTGAACTAACATAGAAATATAAATATTTTATTAATGTATTCTTCATTTTCAAACTTTGAATTTCCTTAAGCTAGGAATCATGATCTTTTGGTTAAACAAAAATTACAAGAAGGGTGAGTAACAACATATATTTAGACATAGGAGACTTAAACCAGAAAACACTAAAGATAAAGAAAATAGGTTATTATTTTTAATAAAAATTTATTTTCTTAATATCTGTTTGTGGAAAATAATATATGTCAAAATTAAAAAGAGTAAGACAATTTTTTTCTTCACAGAAATAAAAACTGATGCCAGAATGACTACAGCAAGTGTAGAGGATAATGGAACAAGATACACAAAATGCTGAGAAAAATAATACTCTCAGCTAAGAAATGTAATCTTAACTAAATATCATTTACAATGCAGAACAAATTACAGAGATTTTTCTGACAAAAATATTATCATCATTAAAAATAGTTCTAGACGTACATCAGAAAGAAGAAAAATGATCATAGTGAAAGAATCTGAGATACTAAATGATATTTTTTAAATGGTAAATTTGTGGATATATATAAGCAGAACTGATTTTATAATAATAAAGAAATAATGTTCGTATTATGGAGTTATTTTAATGAACAACACACTAAATTTGACATTCTGCTTCAAATAATTCTAAAGTATTTGGTTGGGGGAAGGGGAAGAATGTCTATAGACACTTAAATAAGGTAATTTTAAATGTAATCACAAAGTTAATAGAAATTGATCTCATAACTAGGAGAAAGATAAAGAGGAAACCATTAAAAAATCTGAATTAATCCAACAGAAAGAAATAAACATGAAGCATGAAGAGGGCAAGTGAGAGAAATGTGGGAGAAATAAAATGTGAAAATAGAATAAAAGTAATCCACATATATTCACCAACATGCTTTTAATAAAAAATCTTCCTTCAAGTCCGAAGTAGAAAGACAAGTAGAGAAACTCATAATAATAGTGGGTGTTTATGTTATTTCTCTTGGTTAGTGAAATACCAAGCAGACCAATATCAACATATCCAAAAGATAGACAAAGTTTTTCTCTCTCCTCTCTCTCTCTCTTTCAAACACAAACACACATGACATTACATATTGCTTTTGGTATCATGGTACACTCTAGAATACTGATAACATTCTAAGCCATAAAGCAAGGCATATTTTAACAACTTGGTAGAATATAATATATATTACATTTAAAGGCCATGACAGTGTTAAATATATTGAATAAAAAAAATTAAAAGAGCTTATACATTTTAAATGTTAATAAATCACACATAAATAATTTGTCAAGTCATAATTGGTTTGAATATAGAAATACACTTAGAATGGAGTGATAAAATACTATACACCAAAATGCATGTTAATGCAGCTACAGAATTATTTACAGATAAATAGATATACAGTGTTCAATACCTTCATGAAAAAGAAACACAGTTTAAACATGAATGAGCTGGTATCTAATTTAAAGAGTTGACATACTGAAAAGGAAAGGAAGTAAGGAAGAAAAGGAAGGAAGGAAGGAAAGAAGGAAGTAAGTGAGGTTGGGAGGGAGGCTGGGAGGGAGGGAAGGAGAGAGAATTCACATAATATAGAAGGATAAAAATAAAAGCACAAATAAGTGAAACAAAACTATCATTAAAAAATTGATGATACTCCCTATTTAATAGATGGTGTTGGAAAAACTGACTAGCCATATGCACAAAGCTGAAACTGGATCCTTTCCTTACACCTTAAAAAAAAATTAACTCCAAATGGATTAAAGATTTAAACATAAGGCCTAACACCATAAAAACCCTAAAAGAAAACCTAGGAAATACCATTCAGGACACAGGCATGAGCAAGGACTTCATGACTAAAACACCAAAAGCAATGGCAACAAAAGCCAAAAGAGACAAATGGGATCTAATTAAACTTAAGTGCTTCTGCACAGCAAAAGAATCTATCATTAGACTGAACTCGAAACCAACAAAGGGGAAACAATTTTTGCAGACTACCCATCTGACAAATGGCTAGTATCCAGAATCTACAAATAACTTAAACAAATTTAAAAGAAAAAACAAACAACCCCATCAAAAAGTGGGTGAAGGATATGAACAGACACTTTTCAAAAGAAGACATTTATGCAGCCAACAAACATGAAAAAAGCTCATCATCACTGGTCATTGGAGAAATGCAAATCAAATCCAATTTGAGATACAGTCTCACACCAGTTAGAATGACAATCATTAAAAAATCAGGAGACAAAAGAGGCTGGAAAGGATGTGGAGAAATAGAAATGCTTTTACACTATTGGTGGAAGTGTAAATTAGTTCAACCATTGTGGAAGGCAGTGTGGCAACTGCAGAAGGATCTAGAAATAGAAATACCATTTGACCCAGAAATCCCATTACTGGGTATATAACCAAAGGAATATTAATCATTCTATTATAAAGACATATGCACACGTATGTTTATTGTGGCACTGTTAATAGCAAAGACTTGGAACCAACACAATTGCCCATCAATGATAGACGGATAAAGAAAATGTGGCACATATACACTATGGAATGCTATGCAGCCACAAAAAAGGATGAGTTCATGTCCTTTGCAGGGACCTGGATGAAGCTGGAAACCATCATTCTCAGCAAACCGAAAGAAGAACAGAAAACCAATCACCACATGTTCTCACTCATAAGTGGGTGTTGAACAATGAGAACACATGGACACAGGGAGGGGAATATCATACGCCATGATCTGTCATGGTTGGGGCGCTAAGGGAGGGATAGCAGGGCATGGGGGGATAGGGGATGGACAGCATTAGGAGAAATACTTAATGTAGATGATGGGGTGACAGATGCAGCAAACCACCATGGCACATGCAAACCTTTATAACAAACCTGCATATTCTGCAGATGTATACCAGAACTTAAAGTATAATTTTAAAAATTGATGATGTTAAAATGTTATTCCTGGAAAGAATACTAACATTGAGTAACCTATTATTTATATGACTAGTTGAAAAAGTACAAGGCAGAAGATAAATACTGGAAATACATTTTTAAAAAAATTTTCCTATGTTAGATTTTCTCTTTTAATGACTACTCTTTGGAAACCCCTGTTTCCTTACAATTAACTGCATCATTGAGGTCATTCTTTAACCTTTCTTATTACCACAGTACTTAAAATCATCACCATTATATTATTTTTGTTTTATTTATTTATTTTTTATTTTTTTAATTATACTTTAAATTCTGGGGTACATGTGCAGATCATGCAGTGCAGGATTGTTACATAGGTGTACACACGCCATGTTGGTTTGCTGCATCCATCTCCGCATCACCTACATTAGGCATTTCTCCTAATGTTATCACTCCCCAGTTCCCCCACCCCCTGCTATCACTCCCCAGTTCCCCCCATCCCCTAGTCCCACCACTATCCAACAGGCCCCAGTGTATGATGTTCCCCTCCCTGTCTCCATGTGTTCTCATTGTTCAACACCCACTTATGAGTGAGAACATGTGGTGTTTGGTTTTCTGTTCTTCTATCAGTTTGCTGAGAATGATGGTTTCCAGCTTCATTCATGTCCCTGCAAAGGACATGAACTCATCCTTTTTTATGGCTGCATAGTATTGCATTATATATATATACATATATATAACACATTTTCTTTATCCAGTTTATCATTGATGGGTATTTGAGTTGGTTCTAAGTCTCTGGTATTGTAAACAGTGCCACAATGAACATACATGTGCATGTATCTTCATAATAGAATGATTTATAATCCTTTGGGTATATACACAGTAATGGGACTGCAGGTCAAATGGTATCTCTAGTTCTAGATCCTTGAGGAATCATCACACTCTCTTTCACAATGGTTGAACTAATTTATACTCCCACCAACAGTGTAAAAGCTTTCTTGTTTCTCCACATCTTCTCCAGCATCTGTTGTCTCCTGATTTTTTAATGATTGCCATTCTAATGGCATGAGATAGTATTTCAATGTGGTTTTGATTTGCATTTCTCTAATGACCAGTGATGGTAAGTTTTTTTCATATGTTTGTTGGCTGCATAAATGTCTTCTTTTGAAAAGTGTCAGTTCATATCTTTTGCCCACTTTTTGATGGGGTTGTTTTTTTCTTGTAAATTTGTTTAAGTTCTTTGTAGATTCTGGATATTAGCCATTTGTCAGATGGGTAGATTGCAAAAATTGTTTCCCATTCTGTTTGTTACAAGATCACACTAATGATAGCTTCTTTTGCTGTGCAGAAACTCTCAAGTTTAATTAGATCCTATTTGTCTCTTTTGGCTTTTGTTGCCATTGCTTTTGGTGTTTTAGACATAAAGTCCTTGCCTATGTTTATGTCCTGAATGGTATTGCCTAGCTTGTCTTCTAGGGTTTTTTTGGTGTTAGGTCTTATGTTTAAATCTTTAATCCATCTTGAGTTAACTTTTGTATAAGGTATAAGGAAGGAGTCCAGTTTCAGCTTTCTGCATATGGCTAGCCAGTTTCCCCAACACCATTTGTTAAATAGGGAATCCTTTCCCCATTACTTGTTTTTATCAGGTTTGTCCAAGATCAGATGGTTGTAGATGTATGGTGTTACTTCCAATACCTCTGTTCTGTTCCATTGGTCTGCATCTCTGTTTTTGTACCAGTACCATGCTGTTTTGATTACTATAGCCTTGTAGTATTGTTTGAAGTTAGGTAGCGTGATGCCTCCAGCTTTGTTTTTGTTGCTTAGGATTGTGTTGGCTACGTGGGCTCTTTTTTGGTTCCACATGAAGTTTAAGGTGGTTTTCTCCAGTTCTTTGAAGAAGGTCAGTGGTAGCTTGATGGGGATAGCATTGAATCTATTAATTACTTTGGGGCAGAATGGCCATTTTCACAATATTGATTCTTCCTAATCATGAGCATGGAATGTTTTTCCATCTGTTTGTGTCCTCTCTTATTTCCTTGTGTGATGGTTTGTAGCTCTCCTTGAGTAGGTCTTTCATGTCCCTTGTCAGTTGTATCCATAGGTATTTTATTCTCTTTGTAGCAACTGTGAATGGGCGTCACTCATGATTTGGTTCTCTGTTTGTCTGTTATTGGTGTATAGGAATGCTTGTGATTTTTGCACATTGATTTTGTATCCTGAGACTTTGCTGAATTTGCTAATCAGCTGAAGGAGATTTTGGGCTGAGATGATGGGGTCTTCTGAATATACAATCATGTCATCTGCAAATAGAGACAATTTGACTTTCTCTTTTCCTAATTGAATATCCTTTATTTCTTTTTCTTGCCGGATTTCTCTAGCTAGAACTTCCAATAATATGTTGAATAGGAGTGATGAGAGAGGGCACCTTTGTCTTGCACCAGTTTTCAAAGGAAATGCTTCCAAGTTTTGCCCATTCAGTATGATATTGGCTGTGGGTTGTTCATAACTAGCTTTTATTATTTTGAGATATGTTCCATCGATACCTAGTATATTGAGAGTTTTTGGCATAAAGAGCTGTTGAATTTTGTTGAAGGACTTCTCTGCATCTATTGAGATAATCATGTGGTTTTTGTCTTTCGTTCTGTTTATGTGATGAATTACGTTTATAGATTTGTGTATGTTGAAATAGTCTTGCATCCCAGGGATGAAGCTGACTTGATAGTGACGGATAAGCTTTTTGATGTTCTGTTGGATTCAGTTTGCCAGTATTTTATTGAAGATTTTCACATCAACGTTCATTGGATATTGGTCTGAAATTTTCTTTTTTAGTTGTGTCTCTGCCAGGTTTTGGTATCAGGATGATGTTGGTCTCATAAAATGAGTTATAGAGGAATACTTCTTTTTGTATTGTTTGGAATCCTTTCAGAAGGAATGGTGCCAGCTCCTCTTTGTACCTCTGGTAGAATTGAGCTGTGAACCCATCTGGTGCTGGACTTTTTTTGGTTGGTAGACTATTAATTGCTGACTCAACTTCAGACCTTGTTATTGGTCTATTCAGGAATTCAACTTCTTCCTGGTTTAGTCGTGGGAGGGTGTAAGTGTCCAGGAATTTATCAGTTTCTTTTAGATTTACTGGTTTATGAGGTCTTTGTAGTAATCTCTGATGGTAGTTTTTATTTCTGTGGAATTGGCGGTGATATCCCCTTTACCATTTTTTATTGCATCTATTAGATTCTTCTCTCTTTTTTATTAGTCTAGCTAGCATTCTATCTATTTTGTTGATCTTCTAAAAAACCAGCTCCTGGATTTATTGATTTGTTGAAGGCTTTTTCTGTCTGTATCTCCTTCAGTTCTGCTCTGATCTTAGTTATTTCTTGTCTTCTGCTAGCTTTTGAATTTGTTTGATCTTGCTCCTCTAGTTATTTTAACATTAGGGTGTCAATTTGAGATCTTTCCTCTCTTTTCATGTGGCCATTTAGTGCTATAAATTTTCTTCTAGACATTGCTTTAAATGTGTCCCAGAGATTCTCGTAAGTTGTGTCTTGATTCTCATGGATTTCAAAGAACATCATTATTTCTGCCTTCATTTCATTATTTATCCAGTAGTTGTTCAGGAGCAGGTTGTTCGGTTTCCATGTAGTTGTATGGTTTTGAGTGAGTTTCTTAATTCTGAGTTCTAATTTGTTTGCACTGTGGTCTGAGACACTGTTGTTATGATTTCCATTCTTTTGATTTGCTGAAGAGTGATTTACTTCCAATTATGCGGTCAATTTTAGAGTAAGTGCAATGTCATGCTGAGAAGAATGTATATTCTGTGGATTTGAGGTGGAGAGTTCTGTAGATGTCTATTAGGTCCACTTGGTCCAGATCAAGTCCTGGATATCCTTGTTAATTTTCTGTCTTGTTGATCTGTCTAATATTGAGAGTGGAGTGTTTAAGTCACCCACTATTATTGTGTGGGGAGTCTAAGTCTCTTTGTAGGTTGTTAAGAACTTGTTTTATGTGTCTGGGTGCTCCTGTATTGGGTGCATACATATTTAGGATAGTTAGCTTTTCTTGTTGCATCGATCCCTTTACCATATGTAATGTCCTTCTTTGTCTCTTTTGATATGTGCTGGTTGAAAGTCTGTTTTATCAGAGACTAGTATTGCAACCCCTGCTTATTTTTGCTCTCCATTTGCTTGGTAAACCTTCCTCCATCCCTTTATTTTGAGCCTATGTGTGTCTTTGCATATGAGATGGGTCTCCTGGATACAGCACACCAACGGGTCTTGACTTTTTATCCAATTTGCCAGTCTGTGTCTTTTGACTGGGGCATTTAGCCCATTTACATTTAAGGTTAATATTGTTATGTGTGAATTTGATTCTGCTACTTTGATACTAGCTGGTTGTTTTGCCCATTAGTTGATGCAGTTTCTTCATTGTGTTGATGGCCTATACAATTTGGTATGTTTATTCAGTGGCTGGTAATGGTTTTTCCTTTCGATGTCTAGTGCTTCCTTCAGGAGCTCCTGTAAGGCCGGCCTGGTGGTGACAAAATCTCCTAGCAATTGCTCATCCTTAAAGGATTTTATTTCTCCTTTACTTATGATGCTTAGTTTGGCTGGATATGAAATTCTGGGTTGAAAGTTCTTTTCTTTACGGATATTCAATATTGGCCCCACTCTCTTCTGGCTTGTAGGGTTTCTGCCAAGAGATCCACTGTGAGTCTGATGGGCTTCTCTTTGTGGGTAACCTGACCTTTCTCTCTGGCTGCTCTTAGCATTTTTTTCTTCATTTCATCCCTGGTGAATCTAACGACTATCTGCCTTGGGGTTGCTCTTCTTGAGGAATATATTTGTGGTGTTCTCTGTATTTCCTGAATTTGATTGTTGGCCTGCCTTGCTAGGTTGGGAAAGTTCACCTGGATAATATTCTGAAGAGTGTTTTCCAACTTTGTTTCATTCTCCCCATCATATTCAGGTACACCGATCAAACATAGATTTGGTCTTTTCACATAATTGAATATTTCTTGGAGGTATGTTCATTTTTTTTCACTCTTTTTTCTCTAATCTTGCCTTCTTGCTTTATTTCATTGAGTTGATCTTCAGTCTCTGATATCTTTCTTCTGCTTGATCGATTCAGCTATTGAAACTTGTGTATGCTTCGTCTAACCTTTCTTCAAGGTTCTTAGTTTCCTTGCATTGGGGTAGAACATGCTCCTTTTGCTTGAAGAATTTTGTTATTACCCACCTTCTGAAGCCTGCTTCTGTCAATTTGTCAAACTCATTCTCCATCTAGTTTGTTCCCTTGCTTTTGAGGAGCTGTGATCCCCTGGAAGAGAAGAGGCTTTCTGATTTTTGACAATTTCAGCCTTTTTGCTCTGGTTTCTTCCCATCTTTGTGGATTTATCTACCTTTGGTCTTTGAAATTGGTGACTTTCGGTTGGGTCTCTGAGTGGATGTCTTTCTGTTGATGTTGAAGCTATTTCTTTCTGTTTTTTAGTTTTCCTTCTAACAGGTCTCTCTGCTGCAGGTTTGCTGGAGGTCCACTCCAGACCCTACTTTCCTGGCAATGCCCCACCCTGCTTTGTTTGTCCTCCTTGGGCTACACCCACTTTCTAACCAGTCCCATTGAGATGAACCTGGTACCTTGGTTGAAAATGCAGAGATCACTCTCCTTCTGCATCACTCTTGCTGGGAACTGTGCTCCAGAGCTGTTCCTATTTGGCCTTGGAATAGGAAGGTCCCCTGGAAATGGTTTTTAAAGTTTAAAGTGTAGTATCACAAAAATAATAGACATATACTATTGGCAGAGGTCCCCTGGAAATATTTTTTAAAGTTTAAAGTTTAGTATCATAAAAATAATAGAAATATATTATTATAAATAACTACATATCAATATATTATAAAATGAGTGAAATGTAAAAGATTTGAGAAAATGTAAACAAGCAAAATATGCTCATGAAAAAATGGTAGAATATCGAAATTGTGGTATCTGGTTTAAAATTTCCCCACAGAAAAACAAAAAAAAAAAAAACCAAAGCCCAGATCATTTTAAATTTAAATTCTATTAAATTTTCAAGAAGCAAGTAGTTTTAATCTTACATAAACCCAAGTAAACACTCTCTAACTTACATTATGTTGTTAACATCCTTGGCACCTACATCAGACAAGGTTGCTTATAAATATAGATGAAAATACTTAACAAATATTAACAGACTGAGTATCTCCATGCATATACAACATGGCACATCATGATTGGTTAGTTTATTTAAGATAAGCAAGGTTTCTTCAGCATTAGAAAATTTGTTCATGATAATAATATTGAGAGACAAATATTTAAAGCTTTTTAAACAGAATTAAAAGAACAGATGATAAACCAGGAAAAGGTATTGCAAAAAGTTAACTGAAAAAGATTTATGTTCTTTATATAATTCCATAAATGAAGAATAAAAAGTCAAACTAATAGAACTAAGTCTCAAGTCATAAAATGTATAAATGTTAAATACTACTAAATACTAAATACTACTACACTAAGATATCTTTTGTATATGATATATGTATACTACTGAATACTAAATATTACTATACTAAGACATCTTCTGTGTATATACAGAAAGAAATACTACTATGCTATCTTACAAAAGAAAATATAGTAGTATTTAGGGAAAATCAAAATACAATAAAATACCATTTCATGTCTACCACATTGGCAGATCTTAAAATACATGTCCCTGAGGAGAACAAAGGAGAGGAAAAAACTGGAATTATCTGTATTATTTTGGTCACTTTTCTGTAAATTTAAGATTATTCCAAAATAAAAAGCTTCTATAAAGAAAAGTAGTACCTAAAACAATGCCTGGCATATAGAATGTATTCAATAAATATTGTTGCATGAGGAAATGTGATATTGACTATGTGGCACAACATTCACTAACATAAATGTAATAGTAGTGCAAATTGATGCAAAAAGCTTTGAAAAATAAAATTAATTATTTGCAATGCCCAAATATTTATATGTTTAAATTCTACCCCTGAGGGTGATGATATTTGGAAATGGGGGTAACTTTGGGAAGTGATTAGGCCATGAGTAGAACATTCTTGAATGACATCAGTGCCCTTATAATTTCACGTTCTAGATGTGTCTGTGTCCTCCTGTGGTGGAAGGAGTGAGTGTTTACTCTAGGACTATAGGCTCAATTTTTGTGTCTTATACTTATTTTTATTGTTGTAAATTGACAACTTATAATTGTATAAATTTATGGGGTACTATACGATGTTGTAATTTATGAATACAATGTGGAATAATTAAATCAAGTTAGTTAATGTATCTGTCACCTGAAACACTTAAGTTTTTTTGTGATTAGAACATTTAAAATTTACTCTCCTAACAATTTGAAATGTGCAATGTTGTTGACTATGTCTACCATGCTGTGCACTAGAATTCTATATATACCAAATGTTCTGTATCTATATATCTATTAATTGACACTGAGGTTAATTATTTTTCTTGGCTATTGCAAGCAGTGCTGCATGGGAGTACAGGCATCTCTTAGACAAATTTATTTCAAATTTTTTAGGTAAACCAGAAGTAGGATTGCTGGATGATATGGTAATTCTATTTTTAGTTTTTTGAGAAAACTCCATAGTGCTTTCCGTAATGGCTGTACTAATTTACATTCCCACCAACAATGTAGAAGAGTTCCCTTTTCCCTACATCCTCACCAACACTTCTTATCTTTTGTCATTATGATAAAACCCATTTTGATAGATGTATGATTATATCTCATTGTAATTTTAATTTGAATTTCCCTAATGTTTAGATTAACAATTACCTCTACATAGTTGTTTCCTTTGCTGTGCAGAAGCTATTTAGTTTGACATAATCCCATTTGTCTATTTTTGCTTTTGTTACCTACATTTTTGGAGTCAAATCCAAAATACCTGCCCAGACCAATGTCATATAGTTTTTCCCCTACGTTTTCTTCTAGTACTTCTAGAGTTTGGGGTTTTATGTTTAAGTCTTTAATTCATCTTGAGTTGATTTTATATATAGCATGAGGTAAGGGTCTAATTTCATTCTTCTGCATGTGGAAATCGTATTTTTTAGGATAATTTATTAAAGATACTGTCCTTTTTCAATTGCATATTCTTGGCACCTTTGTTGAAAATCAGCTCATCCTACACAGGTGGGTTCATTTGTGGGCTCTTCATTCTGTTCTATTGGTCAGCATGTATTGTTTTTCCAATACCATATTGGTTGTTTTAATCATTGTGGCCTTATAGTATAGTTTGAAATCTAGTAATGTAACATCTCTATCTTTGTTCTTTTTCTCACAAGTGCCTTGGCTATTACAGGTTTTTTTGTGGTTCCATAGTGACTTTTGAAAAGGCCCCAAAGAGACTGTTTACCCTTTTCATCATGTGAGGACACAGCTAGAAGGCACCATCTACAAATCTGAAAGTGGACTCTTACCAGATATTAAATTTACCTTTTCCATGATATTAGGCTTCCCAACATCCAGAACTATAAGAAATACATGTGTTATTTCTAAGCTACCCCAGCTTTTGTTTTTCTTTTTACAGCAGCCTGAACATACCAAGATAATATCAAATGAAGTTAAGAAGGTGTATATCTTAATGAGCTAATTTTAATGTGTGTTCCTTAAAATTGTCAGCATACATACATGCAAAATGTATCCTTACCCAGTTTCACTCTTTAAATTTACCACAGTCAACTGTAGTCTGAAATTTTTAAATAGAAAATTCAATAAATAATTCATAAGTTGTAAATTGTGTGCCATTCTGAATACTCTAAAGAAATATTGTACCATGTGATGATTCATGTCATAGATGCTTTGTCCCACCCAAGACATGAGTCATCTTTTCATTTGTATTCATCCTTCCTACATTACTTGCCTATTAGTCATCAACATCATCAACATCATCACAGCTCCATGATCCAGGATTACTCAAAGCAGATAATCTTTTTGTGACTATTGTAAGAAGGTACTGGTAGTCTAATGCTACAGTGCCTACTTCATTCACATCACTTCATCACATTACATAGGTGTGTCATCCCACGTCATAACAAGGAAATATCTTATTATACTACACATCAAAGTGTGCAGTACCATAAGATATTTTGAGAAAGAGAAAAATACCATGTTCCCATAACATTTACTACAGTATATTGTTGTAATTATTCTTTTTTTATTGTTAATCTTTTATTGTGCCTAATTTATAAATTAAACTTTATCATATCTACATATGTACAGGAAAAACAGTGTATATAGGGTTTGATATAATCTGCAGTTCAGGCATCCACTGGAGATCTTGGAATGTATTTCCCATGGATAAGGGGGGAACGTATTATATATAAAACTATAGATATTAATATAAATTTATATGTGTATATATATATATATATATACATATATATACACACCCCTTGGATTTTACATATTATATACTTTGAATATATAATATATACAGTCTTGTATAAAACTTAGTAAAATATTATAAATAACTTATAAATTGCACATTCTTATAAGCAGCACAGTACGTTAATAACTTTGGTACATTCCAATTACATGTTGGGTTGCATGGAATAATGAAATACAGGAGGATGCTTCAGTATTTATGAATGCTTTCACCAAAAATTAATCAGTTATATAACCAGTACAAAACATTATTATAGTATTTTTATAAACAGGTAAAAGTGAATAATGCATTATGTAGATATACATTTGAGGCTGGTAAGCTTATATTAGAAAGTATTAAAATAATAATTTCAGTATATTGGTTATCCACAGGTGGAGATGAGTTTACACTATTTATAAAAAGCAAAGAATGAAATTTAAAATGCTTGTCAGTGTTCTATTTCTTAAGCTGTGTGTGGGGCACAGGGCACAAGTATTTATATTTATGTAAACATGTATATTTAAAGATATGTTTATATATTCACAAGCATGTATATTTTTCACAATTAAGATTGTCATATTTAGCAACAATGAATAACTTTTTCTTTAAGTATGTCCCATGCAGTATGTGGGTTACATTTGTAATAAAAATTTATTCATTGGTTATCTTAAATTCAAATATAATTGAGCATTTTCCATTTTATGGTAACTCTACTCCCAACAAATACTATACAAAAATTAACTAAGTTTAATTTATTAATCTTGTATGTGGTAACCTGATGAACTCTTGTATTATTTCTATTTCCCATGTTAATTTCACTTCTGTTTTTTAAGATTTCTATCATGAATGTTTATCTCTTCTTTTCCAAATTTTATTCTTCTTATGTTTTCCTTAAATCATTGATTATTCCTGAAAGTACAAACTAAATAGTAATGCCAGTTTTCATGGCATTGTCTTGTTCTTCACGTGAATGGTAGTAATTACTGTTTCAGCAAGAGTAAGATGTGCTTTAAAAGAAAAGAAGCTGGTAGTAAATAGCCTGAGTTGAAATGCCAGAGGAGACTGAACTGTAATGACATGGGCATGATGATGGACAGCATTTGAGAAATATGCTGGATGTTATACTGGTTTACTTGTGGTAGGTACTGGTTTGAAACTTAAAGAGGAAAAAAAAATAATATGGAAGTTGTGGTTTTTAATAACTGTCAATTCAGACAAGCACATGTGGTTCTTTTGACTTGTCGTTTTTCTTCGTGACTCTGTACAGACACTTTATAATAGACACAACACTTTTTCTAGATTCCCATTTGTTTTGTCCTCTACCTGTGCATTTTATTGCCAAGTCTAGCACATATATTGGGAGATAGGGAATTTCATTTCCTGGATGGCTTGTCATGTGAATTGAGAATGCTGTGATTCCAACAGGCAAGGACTACAACTGAACCACTCTCTCTGTTACTTTTGGCCACTAAAAAGTAATGTGCAATAGCACTAGCAATGAACAGGAAGACACCAAATTTACATATCACACATTATTCTTTGACATACAGCTGACTTACACTTCCTTCATCTAGAATTGTATTTATATTAAGTTTATAAATGAGATTTGTTTTTATTTTCTGTTCTTGTTTGGTTTTAGTATGAGAGTTTTAAAAAATATTTTTAAAATTTATATTGTTTTCTCGTAAGATACTATGCTCTGTCACACTGCAATAGTTGAAAATTTTCTTTTTTTCTTTTTTTTTGAGACAAAGTCTCACTCTGTCGCCCAGGCTGGAGTGCAGTGACACGGTCTTGTCTCACTGCAACCTCCGCCTCCCAGGTTCAGGCAATTCTTCTGCCTCAGCCTCCTGAGTAGCTGGGATTACAGGCGTGTGCCACCATGCCCAGCTAATTTTTGTATTTTTAGTAGTGATGAGGTTTCATGCTGGTTTCAAACTCCTGACCTCGTGATCCACCTGCCTTGGCCTCCCAAAGTGCTGGGATTACAGGGAAATTTTCTTCTATTTTGAGGGTTGAGTTGGTGGGTGGGTGCAGGGTAGTCCATGTTCACTCAGTATTACAGAGCTCTAAACTGTGTTAATCCAGTATTACAAAGATGTAAACTATTTAATGTTACTGGTTATTTCTGATTTTAGTTAATTAAAATTCAATAAACACAAAATAGAAACACACACCAATTTTCTTTTTAATGATTATCTGCAAATGTCATTTTAAATTTGACATTTTGCATTAGTATATCCCTTATATACTAGGGATATATTTCAGAAGCTCCATAAAAATATATTTTGTACTACCCTGAGAACAAATATATGTGAATTTCGCTGTTACTTCATGTTTTATTCTCTCTCTGTTTTATCCAAACCTCAGTAGACCACGAAGCAGTTAAGAAGTTGGGTTTGTCAGTTTATTTTCTTACCAAAACTGAAAAAAAAAGGTGACTTTGCAGAATATATTGGGAACTGAATGTTTAGAATCACATTTTCAAAAGATTATATTTAAATAAATGGATTTATTTTCTTTTCTCCTTCCTTCTATCTCTTTTCTCTGGCCCATTCCTGAAAACTCTAAAAGACTGATACAGCAATATGAAAGAGAATATCCCTAGGAGAGTAAAAACCTTTGAAAGCTTCTAAATAAAGAAACAAACCTTTTGAGGTGAAAACAAGAACATGTATAAATTTTTCTTTGCTCATATACAGGACCTCTTGAAAGCTTTCATTTGGAAAAAAAGAGCAGTGTTTGAAAGCTACAAAAAACAATGTTGTACCCTAAGGATCAGTAACATTATTCCATGGATACAACACTTGAATCTAATAATGTTTCATTGGCTAAGGGCCTTGTCAGTTGATAGTCAGCAGGACAATTTGGTGTTCAATGGCAGACCCTTGGATGGGAATATAAAAAGAAACCACCAAGAAATCATAAATATACAGAATCATTAAATCAGAATACACTGAAATTTATTTTCTGGTTGGTGAATAGTCTTAGGTTAATACAGTTAAAATGCCAACATTACATTCTTTTGTTTAATTTTAATTGTTATTATTACATATTTTATTTCTGTCCTGTCTTTGTATCCATTTATCTTTTATATTCCATCTACAACATGAATAGTTTATACTTCTTAAGCCACTTTTTCACTTTGCTTCTTTATTTTGGCTAAAATATTATTTGTTTAGTATTGCTGTAATTTCCTCTAACCCTTCTAATATCTTGCCACGTAAGTTTATATGCTCATTTTCTACAACTTACATACATGTTTAGAAGACTTTACTTGGCTGATTTAAATTCCAGGAACAAGCTACATCTCCTAAATGATCAAGTTTTACTTTCTATTTTATATTATACATGATTATAAATATAGGGCATAATTGTTTTATGATTGGCCTAAAACCATACTAACTTTTAATTAAAACATTTCGAAAACAATTGGAAACATTTTAATAGAAAAATTGTTTCTTAAACTATACATTTCCACAGAACTAAAAACTGCATTACTCCAGTTTTTGTATTATTTACAACTCCAGCTACAAAAACAATTAGAGAATTTATTGCCTTATTTCTTTCCCTAAATTTATTTGCAGAAAAAAATAGCATTTCCCTTAATATTTAATTTTCTTTCATATGAATTACCAATAAATAGGTGAATAAAGACCTACATAAAAATTGTCACATAATATAAACAGCATATTTTAGGTAGACTACTTATTTTAGCATTTTTCAACCTTAAGAGAATGATATAGAAGTGTATTTTACAGTGCATATTTAATATTTGAAGTATTGATATACTTCAGAGGATGCTATTAACTATAAGGCAGAATGCAATGATTTATAGTCATGACTCATTTCTAAAAACTTTACTAATTTGATTTAATAAACAGTGGGTGGAATACTTCTCTAAATGCTAGTTTGAAAAATCAATGACAAAAGTAGCCACTTAAAATAAATCTAAAAGGTGGTAGAATTAAAAAACACACACACACACACAAACCCTCCTTCTCTCCCAGTAAAACACCAACAACAGTAGCACATGAACCAATGCTTTCTGTGAGAATTTCAAAGCCAGTTGAGAGTGCACACGAAATGAAGGTGAAATCAGCCACATTGAAGCTGCTAGAAAAATTCCTGGCACTAATCATAATTCTTCCCCAGGCATGGCATGATGTGATTGAGAGAGAATTCTGAGCTCTTGCTTTTTCCCTGGAAAGGAATAGAGAACACAAGATCATGCATTCAACCTTCTGACTTTTGTCTGATTGGGGTGCTGGCTGAGGAGCTGTCTTCTATGCTGCCCGATTCTAAGTGCTGAAAAGGAAAGTGTACCAAGTAGCAATCTGCTGAGAACAAAGATGACAACTTGATCTAACATGTAATCATTCACCATAGTCCCTTCCCCTAGCTAAGAGTAGCGCAATTAAGAGAAGACTTCAGTTTCCAGCTTCTCCCTGGGGAAGGAAAGTAAAGACTGAAAGATAATGGCTAACACTTAGATTTTAGGGGCCCACTCAAGGGACTTGTTGATTTTTTGGCTGAATCTAAGTGTTGATAAGAAAAAGTACCACAGTTGAGGATGAAAAAGAAAAAGCAATGATTTTTATTAGCATGCATTCACTATAGTCCATTCACCAGTTTAGTACAAAAGTGGGAGAAAACTTCTGTTAATTTACTTTTGGGGAGGCATAGACTTAAAGCATATGTCCAGTGTTCCAGCTTGTTGTGTGGGCTGCCCAAGACATTGGTTGTGTCTCTCAGTGCTGAGAGTAAGAGTACAGAACCTTGCATACTCTAGATGCCTGGAGACCACTGAGAACAAAAGACAGCTGATCGACTTACTGTTGCTTAGGAGGATCTGCAATACAGCAGACAGATGCCAATGCAGCTGGATGGACTCTCCTTTTCTAGAGGAAAGAGAAGAGTGGAGCATTCTTCCAGCAGTCCAGCTTTTCAAGGAATTCCCCAGGGTATTTGCTTCTGTCTTGTCTAACTCAGAGCACTTATCTCAGGTATACTCTAGAATTCTGGGGATTGCTGAGAACGAAAGAGATGTAGGCAGATTGTGGCAACCTTAGAAAACCTGAAATATTACAGACAGCACCAAAGAGTACTACTGGAAAAATAAGCCAATAAATCTCTCTAATTGAATATGTACATGCATAGTTTTAGAGAAGACGTATCCACAGAAAAGGGTTGAGAAGCATACAAAATCTCTAGATGTGCTACCCAATGAAAATATTTTCTTGTATAAAGCCAGCTTATAAATGTTAAGGGAGGTTTGTTTGTTTGTTTGTTTGTTTGTTTGTTTTCAAAGGTACAGCTTCCAACACAAAGTCATAAGTCATATGAAGAAACAGGAAAACATGGCCCTATCAAAGAAATTTCCAGAAATCTACCCTAAAGAAAAGGTGTATATAAATCAATTGAAAAAAATACTCAAAATAGCTGTCATCAAGATGCTCAAGGATCTCATGAAAATAAATACATGGACAAAATTAGAATATCAACAAAGAGGTAGAAAAAAATATTTTTAAGAAACGGAAATTTTTGTGCTGAAAAATATAATAATTGGATTGAAAAACTTATTAGAGGTGTTAAACTGAAAACTTGAACAAGCAGAGTAAGAGTAAATGAATTTTAAAAACTGGTCATTTGGAATTATGCAGCTCAAAAGAGGAAAAAGAATGAAGAAGAGTGAAGAATGTCGAAGTGATTTATGAGACATTATCAAGCAGACTAATTATATATATATATATATATATATATATATATATAATAAAATTTTCAAAAAGAGAAAAGAGATAAAGAGAATGAGGCATAAAGCTTATTTGCAGAAATAATGACTAGAAACTTCAAATCTAAGAAAGAAATAGATTCAGGAAACTCAACAGACTTCAAACAAGACAATTCTAAAGAAATTCACATAGAAACATAATTGTTTGCTATTGCCAAAAATCAAAGACAACAACAGAATTTTAAAAGCAGCAAGTGAAAAGTAACATGTCATATATAAATAAGCACTCATAAAACCATCAGTGGATTTCAGATCAGAAACCTGGCAGGATAGAAAGGAGTTAAATGAGATATTTAAAGTGCTAAAAACAGAAAGATCCTGCAAACCAAAGATATTATATCTAGCAAAATTAAGGAGAAAGGAAGACTTTCCCAGATAAGCAAAAGCTGAGGAAGTTCATCACTACTAGACCTGCCTTACAAAAAATACTAAAGAGAATCCTTCAAATTGAAATTAATGGACACTAGGCAGCAGCATTAAAGCATATGAAAATATAAAGCTCACTGGTAAAGATGAATATTTAAACAAAATATGCAATACTGTAATAATATAATGATGGTGTATAAATCACATTTACTTGAAGCCTAAAGGTAAAGAGACAACATCTTAAGCCATGCCACAGTAGCTCATGCCTATAATCCCAGTACATTAGGAGGCCAAATCAGGAGGATAACTTGAGTCCTGGAGTTCAAGACAGGCCTTGGCAACATATCGACTCCATCTCTACAAATCTTTTTTTTTTTAAATTAGCTGGTTGTGTTGGTGCACACCTTGTAGTTCCGGCTACTTGGAAGGTTGAGGTATGAGGGTCACTTTATCTTGGGAAGTTGAGGCTGCAGTGAGTCATGGTTGTGCCACTGCATTCCAGTCTGGGCAACAGACTTTCTGTCTGTCTCTGTTTCTCTCTCTCTCTTTTCTCTCTTTATATATATTATATATATATATATATATATATATATACACACACACACACACACACACACACACATATATGAAACTATATATAGACACATATATGAAATTATATATGAAACTATCATTATAAAATATTTTATTGGGTATACAATGCAAAATGATGTGATTTGTGACATCGGTAACATAAAATGAGAGAGGGAATAGTAAAAGAGTAGTTTTACTGTGATTGAAGTTAAGTTGTTATCAGGTTAAAGCAGATTTTTATAAATACAAGAAGTTTTATGTAAGCCTCATAGTAACCACAAAGAAAATAACTATAGAATATACCCAAGTTAAAACAAGAAAAAAATAAAAGCACATCACTACCAAATGTGTGTGTGTGTGTGTGTGTGTGTGTGTGTGTGTGTGTGTTTGTAAAACCCAAAAGAAGATAGGAAGGAAAAGAATGACAAAAAAGCTGCAAGAAGGCAGATAAGAATAACAAAATGGCATTAAGTTTGAACCTATTAGCAAATACTATAAATGTAAATATGTAAGTCCCCAACAAAAAACATAGGATGGCTAGTTGGATAAATGAATGAGACATAAGTTCCAACCACATGCTCTCTATAATAAATTTACTTTAGATTTAAGAAATCACATAGGCTGAAAACAAAGGGGATTAAAAAGACATTTTATACAAATGGCAATCAAATAGAGCAGGGTGGCCACTTATACAAATAGATTTTAAGTAAAAAACTGTCACAAGAGACAAGAAAGACATTACATAGTGATAAAAGAGTCAATCTACCAGAGACATAAAATAGTTATGGTACATATGTACACAACATCAGAGCTACCAAAATATGTGAAGGATACACTAACAGAACTGAATGAAAAAGTAGACAGAAACACACAGCATGAGGTATTAGCAATGCATTTTCCATAATGGATAGATCAGCCAGAAAGAAGATCAATAAGACAACAGAGGACATGAACAATACTATTATTCTATCTATCTATAGATAGATCCATTTGCGCTATCAATCATATATATACAGAACATCTATAACATATAAGAAATGTTTTATTTATTTCTATATATAAATATAGAAACAAACAGCAACAGAATATACATTTTTCTCAAATGTACACGGAAGATTTTCAATGATAGATCACAGGTTAAGTTACAAAACAAGTATTAACAAATTTTAGATGATTAAAATCATACCAAGTATCTTATCTGATCATAATAGAATGCAACTACATCAAAATGAGGAAAAAGAAAAAGTTCACATAGAAGTCAAAATTAACACACAGGAACAATAAATGAATCAAAAAGAAATCACACAGGAAATAAGAAGAGATCTTGAGAAAAATTATTTAGAACCCACAACATAACAATCTGACAAGATGCAGCAAAGGTAATACTAAAGGTAAAAGTTTATATTGGTAAATGTCTACATTTTAAAAGGAGAGATAAATATAAACAATCTATATTTATATCTCAAGGCATACGAAACAAGACAATAAATCAAGCCAAGGGTTAGTTGGAAAACTAATAAATAATAGAGCAGATTAAGTGAAATAGAGTTAAAAAATCAATAGAAAAAAACGACAATTTTTTTTTCAGATGAGAATTAATAAAATTGGAAAAGCCTTTAGCTAAACTGAAAAAAAAGAAAAGAAAGGAAAGAGGAAACATAACAATTGATGCTACAAAAGACATAGGCCATACCCGAGACTGGGCAATTTACAAAAGAAAGAAGTTTAATGGACTAACAGTTCCCTGTGGCTGGGGAGGCCTCACAATCAAGGTGGAAGGTAAAAGGCACTGATCACTAGTGCCTTTTTTTAGTTCAATTGGTGAGGTCATGTTTTTCTGGGTGGTCTGATGTTTGTGAATGTTTAAGTCATTGGTGTTTAATCAGGTACCAAGGGCACTTCAGTCAGTTGGTGATGAATCTTGCCAGAACTGAATCTTTCCTTCCAAGACGGCAGATTCCCCCTAGTCCAGCGTGTGTCTACAAACATCATCCGGGGGCTAGGGCCTGGAATGGAGGCCTTACGACTCTGCCTGGTGTCTTTATTCTTCTGTAGCTGAACTGGTATCCAAGTTACAGAACAAAGTTCTGTAGGACTCTGCCTGGTGTCTTTATTCTTCTGTAGCTGAACTGGTATCCAAGTTACAGAACAAAGTTCTGTGTAGTTTCATCTGTTCTGTCTCCCAGTGCTGCAAGTTGCATTGCCTGGGTTTAGGGGAGGGGTGACGCAAGTACTCCCTCAGCTGCCTCAGCTGATGTCTCACTAGGTCCGTCATAGGCACACCAAGTTCACTGGCTCTGAGCCCAGCACGGCACCAGGACTTACCTAGGAACTGCAGTCCTTGTGGCCTAGATTGTCTTTCAAGTTTATTTAGAATCCCAGAGCCCTTTTAGTTAGGTTCTGACTGCTGGGATGGACAATTTCCCTTTGGCTAGGACTGGCCTAAATGCTTTCTCCCTGGGCACTGGCTGAGTTCTGACCCATGTTGCTTTCCACTATGACAGGCAGCACTGAGTTCCAATGCAAAGTCACACAATCACTGTGCTGTCTCTCCCCCCCAGTGCACAGATTCTCTCTCTGCACTATGTGGCTGTTGCCAGGGAAAGATGATTTTGGCATTTCTAAACTTTCCCTCTTCAGTGCTTCTTTCCTTAATATGATATTAAAACCAGGTACTATTATTGCTCACCTGATTTTTGGTTCTTATGGAGGTGATTTCTTGTGTGAACAGTTGTTCAATTTGGTGTTGTGAGGAGCATCATTGTTGGAGGGTTCTATTAGGCCCTTTTGCTCTGCCTATCCCACAAAATTTTAGAACTAATAAACAAATTCAGTAAAATGGCAGGATATAAAATCAACATAGAAAAATCAGCAGCATTTCTTTTTTTAATTATTTAATTTTTATTATTATACTTTAAGTTCTAAGGTACATGTGCAGAACATGCAAGTTCATTACAAAAGTATACATGTGCCCTGGTGAAGCTGGAAACCATCATTCTCAGCAATCTGACACAAAATCGGAAAACCAAACACCACATGTTCTCACTCATAAGTGGGTGTTGAACAATGCGAACACAGGGACACAGGGAGGGAATATCACACACCAGGGCCTGTTGGGGGTGGGGGACTAGGGGAGCATTTCTATTCACTAGCAATGAACTATCCAAAAAGAGATCGAGAAAACAATCCCATTTATAAAAATATAAAATAAAAGTAGGCATACCTGGTTTTATTGTGTTTTCCTTCATAGCACTTTGCAGACACTAAATTTTTTGTGAATCATTCTTTGTTTAATTAAACTCTGTAAGTTTTAATTTGTCTAAAGTATTTTTGCTTTAACAATGGTGGTTTCACTGATGGATCTCAACAAATTAAGTTGAAAACCTTCTGGAAAATACTGATTCATCATTCTAGATGTCCTTAAGAACATATATGGTTCATTAAAGGAGGTCAAAGTATCAACATTAACAAGAAGGAGTTTGGAAGAAGGTGATTCCAGTTCTCATGGGTGACTTTGAGTGTTTCAAGACTTCAGTGGAGTAAGTAACTGCAGATATGGTGGAAACAGCAAGAGAAGTAGGATTAAAAGTCGGGGCTGAGGCCAGGCACAGTGGCTCACACCTGTAATCTGAACACTTTGGGAAGCCGAGGTGGGTGGATCACGAGGTCAGGAGATCAAGACCATTCCAGCCAACATGGTGAAATCCCATCTCTACTAAAAATACAAAAATTAGCCAGGCATGGTGGTGCGTGCCTGTAGTCACGGCTACTCAGGAAGCTGAGGCAAGAGAATGGCTTGAACCTGGGAGGTGGAGGTTGCAGCGAGCCAAGATCACCCCCGCTGCACTCAGTCTCGGCGAACAAAACTTTGTCTCCAAAAAAAAAAAAAGAAAAAGTGGAGGCTGAAGACATGAGCAAATTGCTACAATCTCATTTCAAATGAACAAATGAAGAGTTCTTTCTTATAAATAAAAGAAATTGGTTTCTTGAGATAGAATCTACTACTAGTGTAGATGCTGTGAACATTGTTGAAATGACAATAAAGAATTTAGACCTACCAAAACAGTGATATAGACCAATGGAACAGAACAGAGGCCTCCGAGGCAACACAACACATCTATAACCATCTGATCTTTGACAAACCTGACAAAAACAAGCAATGTGAAAATGAGTCCTGTTTAATAAATGGTGTTGGGAAAACTGGCTAGCCATGTGCAGAAAGCAGAAACTGGACCCCCTTCCTGACACCTTACACTAAAAGTAACTCCAGATGGATTAAAGACTTAAACATAAGACCTAACACCATAAAAACACTAGAAGAAAATCTAGGCAAAACCATTCAGGACATAGGCGTAGGCAAGGACTTCATGACCAAAACACCAAAAGCATTGGCAACAAAAGCCAAAATAGACAAATGGGACCTAATCAAACTCCACAGCTTCTGCACAGCAAAAGAAACAGTCATTAGAGTTAATCGGCAACCAACAGAATGGGAAAAAATGTTTGCAGTCTACCCATCTGACAAAGGGCTGGATAACCAGAATCTACAAAGAACTGAAACACATTTACAAGAAAAAAACAAACAAGCCCATTCAAAAGTGGGCGAAGGACATGAACAGACACTTTACAAAAGAAGACATACATGAAGCCAACAAACATATGAAAAAATGCTCATCATCACTGGTCATTAGAGAAATGCAAATCAAAACTACATTGAGATACCATCTCATGCCAGTTAGAATGGCGATCATTAAAAAATCTGGAGACAACAGATGCTGGAGAGGATGTGGAGAAATAGGAATGCTTTTACACTGTTGGTGGGAGTGTAAATTAGTTCAACCATTGTGGAAGACAGTGTGGTGATTCCTCAAGGACCTAGAGATAGAAATTCCATTTGATCCAGCAATCCCATTACTGGGTATATATCCAAAGGACTATAAATCGTTCTACTATAAGGACACATGCACACGAATGTTCATTGCAGCACAGTTTACAATAGCAAAGACCTGGAACCAACCCAAATGCCCATCGATGATAGACTGGACAGGGAAAATGTGGCACATATACACCATGGAATATTATGCAGCCATCAAAAACGATGAATTCGTGTCCTTTGTAGGGACATGGATGAACCTGGAAACCATCATTCTCAGCAAACTGACACAAGAACAGAAAATCAAACACCTCATGTTCTCACTCATAGGTGGGTGTTGAACAATGCGAACACATGGACACAGGGATGGGAGCATCACACACTGGGGTCTGTGGGGGGAAAAAGGGGAGGGACAGCAGGGGGTGGGGAGTTGGGGGAGGGATAGCATGGGGAGAAATGCCAGATATAGGTGATGGGGAGGAAGGCAGCAAATCACACTGCCATGTGTGTACCTATGCAACAATCTTGCATGTTCTTCACATGTACCCCCAAACCTAAAATGCAATAAAAAAAAAAAATTTATATATATATATATATATACAAAAGAATTTAGAACATACCAAAACCTTAGATAATACATTAGCAGCAGGTTTTGACAGGATTGACTTTTATTTTGAAAGAAGTTCTCCTATGGGTAAAATGCTATCAAATGGCATGTTACAGAGAAACAATTCATGAAGGGAAGAGTCAATTGATGGGATAGACTTTACTGTTTTCTTATTTTAAGAACTTGCCATAGCCATTCTAAACTTCAGCAACCACCACCCTGATTAGTCAATAGCCATTAACATGGAGGCAAGACCTTACCACACAAAAGTTATCATTCACTAAAGCTCAGATGATTATTAGTATTTTTTAGCAATAAAGCATTTTTCATGAAGGGATGATACACTTGTAGACATAATGCTATTGCATACTTGATAGACTATAGTACAGTGTAAACCTAATTTTTGTATGTTTCTAAAAACCAAAACTTTTGTGTGACTCACTTTACTGCTATATTTTCTTTATTGTGGTGGCCTGGGACCAAACCCATAATATCTCCAAAATATGTCTGTATCTTATTTTGAGCTGATGCTAAATTACTATACAAAGAACATCCATTTGAAGACATGTAGAGGAGTAATTTTATCTGTTTCTTATCTTGGAAGTTCATATTGTTTCCATTCTTTATGTCAGAGGTAATATTATGCAAAGGTAGAAATTAAAGAATCCCTTCAATTTCTAAGATTCAGTTTAACTTCCATACTATATTTATATTTGTAATAAAATTACATTTGTGAAACTCATAACACTAAATTCAAAGTTAATAAACCTATAATGCTTCACTTCATTATAAACAGTTGTAGACTGTGTAAGTAGCGATTAGATCAAAAAGCACTGTGTTTTTGTGTTAAGAATATAGAAATGATTGCTGATCACAGATTTAGTTTTCATTTGCATCAAAATACACCATTAACAGTTCACTTTTGGAAGCATGTTTTTTAAAAAGTATTTGTCCCCACTATTGCAAAGCCTTAATGATATTGACAAAGAATTCCCTGTTTCCCTTGCCAGTCAGTTGAAAATTAACAGTTAATACCATTAATATCTGAACTTCTCACAAGGCTCTTTACTTTTATTTTCTAATAAATATTTAGGAAAGATACTTACTAAAAGATTATATATAAAGCTTAAAAAGTACAAATTATATTTTAGTAAATTCATTTTTCATAACATTACCTAGCCTAATATAATAATTATGCCTTAGGGTTATGAGTCCAAATTTATTAAACAGGCTCATCTATATTCAAGTATCCATGACTTTCTTGAGTTCAAATGTCTATCGTATTCTTCCTCAGTCTTCATTTTTCTACACTGATATAGTGTATTCCATACTTTCCCAATATTTATAAGTGTAAAATTTGAAATATGAAGTTAGAGGATATACTTCATATTAAAACCAAGTATAAGGCTGGGTATGGTGGCTTACGCCTGTAATCCTAACACTTTGGGAGGCTGAGGCAGGAGGATCACTTTATAACAGGAGTTCTAGAGCAGCCTGGCAACATAGTGATACCTTGTCTCTTTAAAATAATAATAATAATAATAAATTTAAAAAAATAAAAGTAAATATAATATACCCTTCTATTGCTTTCCATTCTTCCCTTAATCATGGTTTTGTATTTCAGGGTCTTCACAAAAACTAGACACTACTTTAGAAATATGTTCTCACAGAATGATAAAAACACAAAATCGGACACATGTTATCTTCACCTAAATATTAATTTTTATCCCAGTATTTACTTGATAGCCTTTTTTAACTTTATTATTATAAAGTGTAGTAATATACTCTATCATTTTTCAGTGTAATGTTCTACTAATCTTAGTAACTACTGAATATCTAAAATGCGTAATTTGAAACATTAAATCCTATTGTATATTTAGCTTCTTTTCAGTTCAAAATGTCCATGGTTTAGAGATGGAAAGATGATTAACTAATTTTTTATTTGTTTGGAGACAGACCACCATTGATAAAGCAAACAGACCAATCACTTCAAACAGAGAGGGCACTCAAAGCAAAGTGGTGTACTTCTTCAACTGATACTCCATGACCTTTCAAGATGAAAGGATAATAGTCATCCACCCAGAGAAGAAGGAGAAAAGTTCTATTTGCTATTTACAGGGTTTAGAGGTCACTTGGTTATACAGAAAACAGGATACAATAGAAACTGAAGAAAACACTAGAGAGAGGAATCATGGCTGCATATTTTTCTAAGCTTCCTATTCACCACTAGTTTTCATCTTTTAATAAGCCCCTCTGTTCCCCAAACTAAGAACACATTTTGTTTATTGTGTGGCTAGGACCCCCCCCTCCTTATGTTCAGCTGTCTATCTGTGCCCTCTTTAGAGTATAAGTAATTGGCCTAAATCAAGAGCCAAATGGCATGTCTAACTCATTCAGCGTTCTGATGATCATATGACAGAGCTTAAAGAATTTGAGGGAGGTCCCACACTACAAAGCAGCATATTATTTTCAGTGAAGTCTTGCTGCTGTGTGCACCTCTGTTGTAAGGACAATTAGTGTCTTTGTTTCTCCTGTGATCCTAACAGTCAGCTTGACTGTCCTTTTGAAAAAATCTCAAAGTAGTTCCCATAGCTTTTCCAAAGCATCTTAGGCTATATAGAGACCACAACATATTTAATCCTCTGGAATATATGTATATGAAAAATGAGAGATTTTTCTACTCCACTAGTTAACATTTATTATATTTTCAAATGGAATATAATTATGATGAAAAAGTTCTTATTTAAAAGATGCAGATTAGCTTAAATATAATACGTGTAAGTTTTCTTTTAGATGTATTCAAAAGCAAATTTTAGAATCACAAGTCCAAAGTCTAGGATCAACATTTTATCTCCTCTTTACTATGCCCATCATACTTTTTTCTACGTTTACCTTATTTAAACAACAATTTATGAATTTCATTCAAAGACTTTTTGAAACTCTACAAAACATACTTTTATTTTCAAAGTTGTTTAAACCATATGTAAGATATAATACTATGAAAATGCAATGGTACATGGGTTGTGGCATATACAAAGTTATTGCCTTTATTTTAAAAAGGTAAAATATAATGTACCGTATTTAGTGAATATCAGTTATTACCAATGACTGCTAACTTATTTTATAAATGAGGTTTGACAACTTGTTCGGTCATGATTAAAAGGTCTAGAATATAATACCTGTGGTTCTGAGTTCACTATTCTCTCCCACACTACTCTTTCTGATCTTAAGAGTACTGGTACTAACATAGAGTAGAAAATCCTGTATTTTTATAAGTTTTATGAAGTGGCTACAAATTTCTACCACAAAGTTAAATAAGCATGGGAAAAAAATACTTTTAATTTACACAAAATTGCGAAAGAACAAAGACAGCAAAAGAAAGCTTCAGAGTTTCCAAGCCATTCGTTACACAATCTCCTCAAACCAAACTGCTCAGCATATGCTTGACAGTAGCACTGTAAATTCATTATGCTATTTTTTAAATTATGTCTTTAATTTGGAAACATAATACTTCCTGAGAGAAATCTGTTTAAAATTGACTACCTTAATAAAATATTGTATATTTATATTTTGAAAATTCACTAGGGCATATATTCGATAAACTCGGAAGCAACGACTATATTTTACCCTAACATTTATCACACTAGGTCTCCTGGACAGAGAAGAGAGAAGGGAGTGTAGGCTTTTATACTACAGATCCACTAACCTAGTGTTCACATACATTTAATAAAACTTAAGAGGAATATATTGTAACTGGCCAAAATTGTGAAGAACTGTGTGGTTGTACATGAAAATCAATTGTTTTTCATTTCCTAAAGAAAAGAAAATAGTCACTAGATCCTAATCTCTTGAACAGTGACCACACCCAAGGAATATATTCCTAAATGTAAAAACTAGAAAATTATATAATTTTTTTCAAACCCCTTGAATAAGTGTATTAATAATATGCTTCCAGGCTTAGTTCATATTTTTATAAAATGAAAATACTGAACTAAGTCACTTGTAAATATTAATCTACCACAACAAATATTATTTTATTAAAAATAAAAATAGCATAAAATTATCAGGAGTTATGAAAACTGCTTTGATTTGTTTTCAATACATTTTCTACAAATGTCAGGCAGTGTTACTGGTTTTATAATAGGATCTCCTGAAATAGTTTTGAAATCTCTGGGTCCTGACTTAGACTTTTCTCTGTAATCACACTGGACAATGCATATTTAATAATTAAATACTACATTTCAATCATATACTTTTAGTCAATATACTTATCAATGTGAGATTTCTTTTTCAAAGATATAGACTATTTTCAGAGAACTAAAAAGATCTAATAAGTAAAATAAGAGATACAAACATTTATTCTATGTATTAGGGATCTGCAAACCATGACATGCAGGTCAAATACAGCTTGCCGTATGTTTTTGCAAATAAGGCTTTATTGGAACACAGTCACACTAATTTGTTCATATGTTGCCTATGGCTGCTTTTAAGCTCTAATGGCAGAGTTGAATATTTGTAAGTGATACTGTGCCCTTGCAAAGCTTAAAATATTTACCATTTGGTTCCTTATGGAAAAAGATTGCTGGCATTTACCGTATAAACACAGAATAAAAAGGCCATGAAATATAGGTTAAGATTAGAAAATAATGTAAAAAATTATCGGAGTTTTAACATTCTTTGGAAAGTCTAAAACTGGTACATAAGAAAATTAATAGTAGTAACACAGTGAAAAATGAGTTTTTAAGGGCTTGTTTTGAAGTTTTACTTATATAGCAATAACATCCCCCTTGGAATTAATACTATTTACTATTATTTAAATGTATGATGTTTTTCTTAAACCCATTTATATTGTGTATCATTAATAACTTTTTCAATAAACATTTTATTTTCAAGTATTTTTATGTTTGCAAAATTATTGTGAAGGCAGTGCAGAGTTCCTGAATACCCCACACTCAGATTCCCCTATTATTACCCATCTTACATTAATATGATACATTTGTCATTAAATATAATACATTTAATGAATTAGTGTTGATACAAAATTATTCATCAAGATTCTTACTTTATTCATATTTCCTTTTACCTAATATCCCTTCTCTGTTCCAGGATCAAATTCAGGGTGCAACATTACATTTAAAAGTCAAGTCTCCTCTTGGAATTGACTATTTCTCAGATTTTCCTTATGTTTAATGACCTTGACATAACGAGTAGTACTAGTCAGTTATTTTGTAGAGTGTTACATATTGGAGATTGTGTAATGCTTTTATTATAATTAGTCTGTGAGAGAATGTTTCGAGGAGGAAGACCATAGAGGGTAAAGTGCCACCCTCGTCACATAGGTTATACGTGATTTGATAATATGTCAATTAATAGTGTGCATACTATCTAATATCAAATGACATTACTGTTGATATTAACTTAGATTCTCTGGTTTGAGATAGTGTTTGTCAGGTTTCTTTGCTGTAAAATTACTCTTATTTCTTCTCCTTTGCCATGCTCAATTCATAGGAAGAAGTCACTGTGCAATGCCCACACTTAAGGAGTAGGAAATTATGCTCTGCCTCTTTGATAGTGGAGTATCTATGTCAATTACTTGGCATTTTTCTTCATGGAATACTTGACTACTACTCTCCAACTGTCTCTTCATTCAATAATTTACTTACATGAGTATAGCCTGATGGACATTTATATTATACTTTGGGTTATAATTTAATGCTACTCTATTGACATACTCTGGCTTATTTGACATATTTTTATCTTTGTGTGTGGGCATTTTTGTCTATGTGTGGTAAGCACTTTCCAACTTTCTGATACTACAGGTTTATCTTGTCCATTTTCTGTGTCCTAGCCTCAAGCATTTCTACAAGTGACTGTGGTTCCTTTTACTGGAGAATGGTATTAGAAACCAACATGTGGTTGCTAGGTATCCTTGTTACAACTGGAATATCATTGTTTCTAGGCCCTCTAAATTGACAAAGCAAGAAAGATTAACATGTGTTTTGTTGTACAGTAACCTGTGCAGTTATAAGTAGTACTATACATAACTGTTACCTTTATTAAGCTAAATATGAGTTCAAACTGATGCCTCCTACTCTATGATGCCTACTGTATGCCTTCTTCTAATGATCCATTAACATATGGATCATTCTTACCTATACACTTTGTTTCTCTGTATGTCTTTTGAAAAGTGAGAACCCTCTCTCCCACTATCAGCCATTTTTTAATTTGTTTGTTCAATTCCAGTATACATGTATGGTGGTATCAAAGATGTAAACTGGCACCCCTGTAGAAAGCAACATTACCAACTAGAGTTTAGTGTTTAAATACAGTGATTTTGCCTTTAGTCTTATGGACTCCACTTATTTCCAAAGTTACTTTAGAAAGTACCTAATTCTTCCCTTCCATTTAGCGAAGCTGTTTCATACATTTGTAATGTATGTAGACTATTTTGTCACATTCTACATTCTATTCTGTAATTTTTTGGTTCCCTAAATAATTTTTTTTCAAATTGCATATGTTAAGATTTGCTGTTTGCTATAAATTTCTATGGGTTTAAAAATGCTTAATCACTTGTTTTCACCATATTATGACACAAAATAGTTTCACTAATCTTAAAATATCTATGCTTGACCCATTCAACCCTTCCCCCCATACCATGTTGATATGTTTTAAGGAATAATGCAATATCATCATTGTCATTTTTCTCTTTAAAATCCAAGATGTTCCATCAGTAAACAATCTATCACCTTACTAGAGTTTGACATATAAAGAGAAGAAAGAAAACCATAGTCATATTATCACTGTTGCCCTAAAAACACTTGGGAAACATACTAACAATTCTTGTTACAGCATTAAGAAGGATAGACATAGACGGAAAATTCTCATATATTATAAAGATTAATCATTAGCAATGAACTACAGTGAGAATGAAAATATAGAAGGATATCAAAAAAATTATGAGAATTTTGGGTAAGCGAAGGGATTAGTTAATGTTCTCTTAGTGCAATATTGAATGTCTTGGCTATTTTACTCATCTGTAGGAACAGAAGTTAGCTTGTAGTTTTTTTTTCGTTTTTTTTTTTTCCAGTAGAGAAACAAGTAATTTCTGTTCTGTGAAAGAGATAACCACAGTGGTTATATTAGAGTAGGTAGTTAAGCAGACATGAGCAGGGCAGGAGAGCCCCACTCCAGAAATGTCAAGTAGTAGGCAGATGGTTGTTAAACTCTCTCTCTAAAATGATAATTGATCACAGCTAGCACCAAGGGAACCAGTCTCCCAAAAGATTGAAAACACCTGGATCTGGTGATCAGCAACTTCTTGATAAGATCTCTGGAACTGGGCTAGCAGGCTCAAGCATGTGCAATAAGAGGCAAAATGAAAGATCTATGTCTTCTTCTGGGGGTGTTCAGCTGATAAATGAAAATCAATCCTAGAAAGCATGCACACAACCTCAGTAAACACACTACACATGTGTTCACCCTCCCAAGTGTTGACCAACACTCTGCATATGGAAGTCAAGCATCAGCCCACCCCTGGGGAAGAAGAGAAAAGAAAACACTGCACCATGCCTGTGTATAAAACCCCAAGTCTAGGGCGGAACAGAACACTTGGATCTCTTAAGTTGCCTGCTTGGCGCTCTTCAAAGTGTATTTTGCTTCCTTTGCTCTTGCTCTAAAACTTTATTATAAACTCTCACTCCCACTCTAAAACTTGCCTTGGCCTCTCCCTCTGCCTTAAACCTACTTCTGCTCCTTGGCTGAATTCTTTCCTCCTAGAATGCAAGGATCCAGTTTGCTGCAGATCCATGTGGATTCGCCTCTGGTAACAGTTGCTGTGTATAGCCCTGTTGAATTTTAACCAGTTTTGTATCTAATCCAATAAACTAATCCTAAGCTTTCTTTTTTGTTATATATTCAATTTACTCATATGATTTCTCAAATATTCTTTGAACTGATCATAACATGTTACTGGTTCCTTCATCAATTAATGAAATTAAGACGATAATTTCATGAGTTTATCTTATGTTCATATGAAAGTTTTGATTTTCCCTTTTGGAAATTATCCTTTAACAAAGGTTTAATGATATAAGTTAATTTAGCATTACATTTTATGAATAAGTAAACTTAACAATATGCCAAAAAAGGCTTAAAAAATAAATAAATAGAAACACAACAATGAAAACCAAATTAAAAAAAACTAAAAGTGGTTTTTAATACATGCCAGTTTTCATTAATAAAATAGAAAGTAAAATTTTGCACATTTTAATATGTAATATGGGTCAAAAAACAATAATAAAACATAGCAACAAAATAATCATGAATCTATAATTATCTGAAATTAATTTTAACCAAAATGTGTAACTAAACTATCTAAAAACTACATAGAGAAACTATAGTTTTTTCATAGAAGTAAAAAAAAATTAATGCAATATATTCATCTTAAATTTAATATTTAGATTGACCATTTAAAAAATGAAAATTCAAATTAAGACATTTATAATCAGAATGCCATTTTTTAAAACTTGAAACTTGAATTACTTTAAAAAGTGCAGCAAACCACCATGGCATGTGTATACCTACGTAACAAACCTGCACATTCTGCACATGTACCCCACTGCTTAAAGTATACTTTAAAAAAAAAAAGATACAGAGAAGACATACGTTGAAAATCTCCTTCAAACCAACTGCAGGAAAGCGTATCAAACATAGGGAGAAAAACAAGAATTAAATCTAAACAAATGTAAACCAACTAAAAAACAGACATAGCAAAATACCCACAGACAGCAAAATGTATCTGTGGGTAAGTGATGAAACAGAAACATAAAACACTGACCAGGACTGAAACGGTTGGCCGTGTCCCCACCCAAATCTCATCTTGAATTGTAGCTCCTATAATTTTCACGTGGCTGGGGAGGCCTCACAATCATGGTGGAAGGTGGAAGGCATGTCTTCCATGGCAGGAGACAAGAGAGAATTGAGAGCCAAGGGAAAGGAATTTCCCCTTATAAAACTGTCAGATCTCGTGAGACTTATTCACTACCACAAGAACAGTATGGGGGAAACTGCCTCCCAGGATTCAATTACTTCCCACTTGGTCCCTCTCACAACAGGTGAGAATTATGTGAGCTACAATTGAAGATGTTATTTGGGTGGGGGACACAGCTGAACCGTATCATTAATTTGCAGTTTTTAATAGAAAAATCCCAAGAGGATAAGAAATAGTTGACACATGTGAAGGAAATGTAAGACAGTGAGATAAGCTGTCATTTACAGTCAATTTGGTATGATTTAAAGCTGTGAATCTTGATGCTCTATAGACTAAATCCCCATACTTGTCATGGGGAACTAAAATTTAGTACTATAATTTTAAATTATATATGAATTATCTGTTAGAATCTCCTAAAGTTCATATCTATCTTATTTCTTTATACTTCACAGTATGGGATTGTTTTCTGTATTCTTCTCTTTTTAAAAAAATGAAAATGCTACTTTACTCAGAAATAACAGTAAGAAACTTCTGGTTACCAAAGAACGCTGTAAGTAAAATTCAAAGAAAAATTACAATTGGTGGAAGACAGTGTAATCAAAGTGTAATTATGAAACATTTATAAAAATTTCTTACAGAACTGTAAGACAACAAGCTGTCACAGCTCAATAACATCACCAAAAAGTCAAAAGCAGAAATGACCCAACTGAAGAAAAAAGAAAATATATGAAAATTAGTTTCTACAAAAACAGTTGGAAAATGAAAAAGAAAATGTGTTTACCATCACTAATACTCTAGAGGATTCAAATTAGTAAATTGAGATCGTTTTATAAACATCAAATTGGTGAAATTTTAAATCTTGATAATATCAAGTGTTTATATATATAAAGAGAACTGTTATTAGGGATATAAATGTATAAGATCAATTTGAAGAAATAATTTTTTAAAGATAAAATTGTTGCAATTCTGTTAGGTAGTTATGGCTCAAAATATAAAAGTCAAACAAATGCTGAAATCAGACTAGATTCTCTTTAACAGGAAATAGATGAGGATATTTCAGTAAAGAAATTACTATACATAAGATAAAAATGAATGTACTAGAGCTATATACATGAAAATGGATATGTCAGAATATTGTAAAAAGCCAGATGCTGAGTGATAAACTTTTAAAACTTATAAAATTTCTATATTGTTATAAATACATATATCTATATTAATCTATAAAGTTATAAAAATATGTATCCAAATGATAAACTTTATATCAAAATGATGGCTGCTCACAAATACAGATGCATAAGAAAATTTAACCATTATTATACCTTTTACTGTTTAAACAAAATTCAAAAGAAATATGAAAAGTCATTATTATTTTGATGAAGTTGAATGATGTGAATGTGGTTATTTTTTAATTACTTTCTGACTGTTTAAAATATTACACATTAAAAGAAATCTGATTGAAGAGCACCCTTAAATCTTTATTTTAAAGTTTATGGTAAATATTTAATAAATAAGAGTGAACAACAGAAATTTGAAAATTAGAATGATTTTGCAATTGTCTAGAAAATGTTAACATAAATCTAATATAATAACAATAATATATGGATATGATTTCAAATTTAGATGATTTACCATTAAGTCAAAGGAATAGGAAAGATCAGAAAAAAAAATATGTTTTAGTTAACAAATGATTAAGAGGGCATTTTATAACAATAGTGAAAAAATGAATTCTTTATTTTTTAAATTGTTTTTGGGCATTCAGCTACTGGAAAAGTACTGTCATAGAAGTATTTATTATCATATGTAAAATCACTACATATGTGAGTATTTTATTGTATACTTTGATAAAATCCTGATATCACATTTCAAATCAATAATTATCTTAAATTATATCTTAAACTCTTAAAAATATTAGAAGAAATATCTCAAGTTGGGTTGTGGAAACACAGTATACATGTGTAAGTCTATATTGGACCATATTTTTGAGATCTGTGCATATTAAAAGACATATTATGCATTTTACACTTTTAGGTTGATGGCGGCACTCAAATAGAGAAATCAAGAGAAAGGCTAGATTTTACACATACCTTGTTGCAATTTAATTTTAAGAACATACAAATGTATATACTTAAATTAAAACTTTAGAAAGCAAACTTTGACATAAAAATAAAATACATGAACTTAAAAGGGCTTTTTTTTTTAATTACTGGAAGGAAATAAAAGAGAATTAATATGGAATCTCTTTCATCATTCCAAGAATAAAAGAAAACTAGAAACCATAAGTGAATATCAAAACGCTCAGTGAATCTTTAAAATTTATCTAGGGTAGGGATTATAACAAAATATAAAGAATTAAATGCAAAGAGAAAGTCTTAAATATTTCTTGCACATATAAAATTATAAAACCTTTACTTTCAATCAATAAAGGAGAGCGCATTCCCATGATAAGAAACATAAATTGTCAATACACCTTTCAGAAGATCTCCACAAATTTAAAGGCGATACAATTGTTCACACATTAGATTGTCATAAGAAAAAAAATGCATAATATTTGGCTAAAGGTTTCCAAAAACTGGCCATTTCATAAATTCTTCATTTTTCAGTCAGGAAAACATCTTTGAAGCAATCTGGCAATAGTTGCAAATATATTTTTAAATGGCCTTTGACTTCAAAATATTGGTACTGGAAATTTGTCATCTAGAAACAAATATATATATTTATAGTCAGGTATATTCAACCTAACCTGTTGCTGATACCAACTATTTGGAAGCATCTAAATGTTAATTATAATAAATTATGCTGATACGTAAAATAGACAAGCATTTTTTTTACAAAAAATGAGTTAAAACTGTGATGTCAATTACTATATTATGGTTGAATGTTATGTCTTACCATTATACATATCAGTGCGAACATAATAGTTATAGAAATAACATGAAAGGCATTGCTTAGGAAGAGCAGCACCAGGAGTCTAAGGTTGCAAAGGACAAAAAAGTGACTTTGATGAATGTATACTCAAAGACACATTCAAAGTATTCTTTTGGTTACAGACACGAAGAAAAAAAAAAAGCATTGCGAATTCAAGCCTCACAAAATGCAATTATTACCAGTAACAATTACTGTAGAGCCATCATGATTCTCTTTATTTACTCTCTGTTTCTCTCCAAGTGTCCACTTCCTTGTCTCAAAATGTCTCAGTTCCGAACAAGAATTACAGGGTTGCCTGAAATATACTTTGAAATTAAAGAGGATATGTTACTCTTCTACTAAATACATTTCAATTTTTTTTCTGGGAAACAATTCTTTTGGCCAAGTTCTGTCTAATAGAAAATTACAGTACAATGATTGATCCCTCTTGGTTTCACTAATCTCTGTAGCCAAAGAGACAGAAAATGTAGAGGATTCTGACTCCATGGCTAGAATGCAGGATTAAATATTGAATAATATACAGTGAGATACTAAAAATCTAACTTCAAATGAGTTACGGTTTATTCAAGAAAATTTATTGGCTTACACTACTGAGATGTCTTGATCTAGGATGGGATTCACGGTTTATTTGATTCGCTAGCTCAACAGTATTAATAAAGACCCATTTCCAAACCATTTCTCTAGTCTTACTTCTGCTGCATCAGCTTTGTTTTCAGGCTGGTTGCAAGATGACTGTTAAAAATTATTGAAGCGACATGCATTATCATGCATGTCGGAGACAGAAACTTCTTCGGCAAGTTCTCTCCAGAGGGTGAGAACACTTATTTCCCCGAAAGTTCCATTGCATTCTCTTTGTATCTCCTGGGTTCAGTCTATGACTGAACCAATCGCTGTGGCTAAGAAATGGGATTAGGCCCAGTTTCTACAGGCCGGGATGATGCTAACATCCCATGAACATTTGAATTGCATTGATAGAAACCCAGCTAAAAATGAGTTAAGAGAGACAGAAGAGAGAATTGGTTGTCAGATGACAATACCATTAACAAGTCATGGTGACTCCTGAGAATACAGAAAGTTTTTAAATGAATGACCCTCAGCAGAATAATAATGAGATTTTTTTTCCTCTTATGCTCTCTAACACATTCTGTTGGATCTCCCTTCCCCCAAATGCATAAGATATGTGAAGCAGTTTCCAAAGTTTTTCAGTCACTTTTGTCTTGTAGAATAATATTCCATGTATTTAAAAACCAAACACAGGCCGAGTGCATTGGTTTACACCTATAATCCCAGCACTTTGAGAGGCTGAGGTGGGAGGGATCACTTGAGCCCAGGAGGTTGAGGCTGCAGTGAGCTATAATTGCCCCACTGCACACCAGTCTGGGCAACAGAGCAAGACCCTGTCTCTAAAAGAAATAAATAAAAATAAAATAAGAAATAAAAGCCAAATACAAGCTTTTAAAAATTCACTTTCTAATTACCACAAATTTATTCCATTTTTCCTCTCTGATACTGCATTCTCAGTCCTGTTTCTGTCCCCCCTTCCCCTCCCACCTCTTCCTTACTCTCATTAATAAATCTGCTCTCCTTGTTGCTTCTGGTATTCCCAAGTTTGGGCAGGAAAGAGGAATTGAAAGGCAAAGAGAAAGACCTTTTTTAAAATATACTTTTCTTGGTTCCCAAGTTTATTCTGGTGGATATATTGGATTCCTGGACTCTTTATCTTCTGAGGTATTTTGTTGATTCTTTGAAGATAACCTTCCCAGCATCAAGAAGGCCCATACCCTGCCCTCCTAAGAACTCTTACCATGAGCCACCCTGGTCTAAGAAGGACAGCAGTAACAATTTCGTGTATCAATAAATGTACAATCGTAGTGACATTCACTCTCAGTGAAGCATCTCAACTCTTTGCTATATTTTTGATTTTGTGGTGAGCTCTTCTCTCTTAGCTTTTGGGAGAAAAACACACAATTATTGTCCCTTTAGTTTTTCCTACCTCTATTATTTGCTTTGAATTGTGTTAATTTTGGTGTTTCACTATCATAAAGATTGTTGGATTAAGATTATCGATAATGTTTTATTGTCAATACACAAGCTAGTCCTGTGTGTACCTTTCTATAACCACTCTTTAGTGCAGAATCTTTTTAATCACCTAGCTTCCTTAGAATTGAGTTCTCATCTCAAACTCCCATGTGAAGTAAAGATTTTATTTTTGTTGAAAAATCTGTGTAGCAACTCAGATTAGAAGGCTTAAAGAGAAGAGCTCCATAATTTTAAAATAAAAACTATTAAAAGTATTTTAAGTACATTGATTTTTTCATAATGAAAATAAGCAAATTTGCAACCCAAATAAATATGAAGATTGTGTGTTTTGAAATTATTCTATTTTAAATAACCATTCTTTAGAGGAAAATCTAAGTTTCTTTTCACAAAGAGAACTGTTAAAAGTTGACTTTGTGCTTTGAATGATACCTTTAGACCATCAGCAAATTTTTGTGGGGCAAGTAGAGAAGAAATTGATAATACATTTCAACAGGTTTAATTTTAAATTGAGAGTTGCAGAGAAAGGGCATATTTAGGCTATTTAATTCCATTTATTTCTAAGAAAAACTCTATATCTTTCTTGTGAAAAGTAATTAATACCAAAATGAAAAGATAAAAAGAAGTAATTAAAGTTTGAACAAGTCCTTAAATACATAATGCAGACTTTCTAAACATAGCTTATGTGTAAAGAAATATAGATATTATAATTGCTTACTTACTCTTATGCCAAAATAAAAATGATACTTGATTCTGGTATTGACAGAGTTAAGCGTAAACAACTTGTACCTATTAACTAATGGAATTTCTACAGCTCAGCTGACTTGCTTTCTGGACACAGTCATTCATTTGTCTAATGCAGTTAATTATCCCATAATATTATCAGAAAAATCATTTTCTCTAATATAATATTTAAGGATATATAGTTATTTCTATAGAAAATATGCCTTGCAAAATTTATAGGACCTAAAATATCTGAGGAAATAACTAACAAAATGTTATTCTTGCACTGGAACTGTAGCAAATTGAAGCCTGTTTTAGTCTGCTTTGCACAGGCTGTAATCCCAGGAGCTCACCTAGACCCTCCTAATTCCTTTTCCCCCTCTTTGTGTTACTGCAAATCTGTGGTTAGATAATGAAGACAAAATAGCTGTCTTCAACTTTAGGCTTTATTATATCTTCAGAAAACATTAGATTCTTTCTTAAACTCATACTTGTGTGATTCCCACAAGTCAAAACATGTATGCATATGGACATATCAGTTTATATACAAACACATATACATGTATCTGTAGAGAATCTCCTTTCTTTCGAGAAATAAAAGTTCATTCTGAGGATAAGGAAACCTATATCCGAAAATCTTATGTACTTATTATTATTTTGATACTAATGACCATAGAGATTAACGTTAATTTTTAACATCTATGAGCTTAGTAGTTCATATAAATATAGGCACTTTCTGTGAACTAGCTGCTCTAGTTGTTGTAAAGAAATCTCTCTATTTGTTGTAATAAAAGCCAGAAATACATATAATCCTTCACAGCTTCTATTTATTTATAGGATGTTAATGTATATATTTAATTGCTGGATGTTAATAGATGATATTTTAAAGAAAAAAAATTAAGAAAGAAAGGGAGAGAAGGAGGGTAGTGAAGGAGGAAGAAAGAGAGAAAGAAAGAAAGCTTCAGGTTTCCCAAAGCCATACAATATTGTATTGAATTTATGTCAAATTCTCATTACTGAATTATGTGTATCGGTATTTAGCAGCATGCAGTTTTCATCTAAAATAACTTCTAAGGGAGATTTTATATAAAGCCTTTCTTTTCATACATTGTTATTATGGAAAAATTTAAAAATGGTAATTTCCCTATGCCTGTATATATCAGTATAGGTATATGTATACATCTAGTTACTGTGCAATATAGTGTTTCAAAATGTTATCTAAAACTAAGAATCATGAGAGTAGTACTTATTAGGGACACATAAAGGGCTTTTGTGGTCACCATGACTTGCTTGCTTTACTGCTAGCAATCAGATAAGTGCTGTCATATGGCAGGAAACATTAAACAAATAGTCTTGGGCAAGGTTACATGTATTTGTGCAATAACCTCCTGTCTAAGTGAATAGTTAATTGGACACCTATGTGAAACCCTATTGAAAAATGGCAGTTCCATTAAGCTCACGTCAATAAAAACAACATGAGCCTAATTTGTTTTTATTAATACAAAAAAAGGAAATTATAAAAACATTTAAAATCTACAGGAATTCACTGTAGAATATAAACATGCTTACATATTTTTGTTTGTTTCACTCTTTTTGTTTCTCAAGTTCTAACCTATATGTTTCACAGAGGCTTATTAATATACAGATTTGGTATTTTTGCAAAATGAGAGTTAAAGCAAAATGTTTAAATAACAGAATTCCCAATCTAGTGACTGCTGAGACCAGAGAGACTGTTCATTTCAGAATTTCAATAATTAATTGTTCATTTACTGAATATTGCTGAAGAAATAGGAGCCAACTGAAGACACCTGGGGCAAAGAGGGGTTCAAGATCCTGTAGTTGTCTGACTCCTCCCTTTCACTCCTAAAGCTCTGCCTCTACATCTCCATGTTTGTAACCTTTAAAACGGTGTTAAATTGAAGGTTACTTACAAAGCTAAGATATAAATAAGATGCTTCTGTTTGTTTCAATTTGGACATCCGGTAACAATAAGCAAAATAATTTTATTATTTCAAGAGAAGACCCATTGTACAGTTGTTAAAAGGTTGTACTCCTAAACCATACTCCTGAGTTCAAATGAGCCACCAGACTGCCAGATTTTTTGCCCGGCACAGTGGCTCACGCCTGTAATCCCACCACTTTGGGAGGCTGAGCTGGGCTGATTGCCTGAGGTCAGGAGTTCAAGACCAGTCTGGCCAACATGCGGAAAATCCCATCTCTACTAAAAATAAAAAAAAAAAAATAGCCGAGCGTGGTAGCATGCACCTGTAATTCCGGCTACTCGGGAGGCTGAGGCAGGGGAATTGCTTGAACCCAGGAAGTGGAGGCTGCATGAGTGGAGATCACACCACTGCTGCACTACAGCCTGGGCAAAAACAAAAGCCAGATTTTTTTTTATTTCCAAAATTGGCATGTTAATAATACCTGCCACACAAGATTGTTCTCAGGACAAAATGAATTATTTTATGTAAAGGGTTTAAAAAACAGTCTCTGGACGTTATAAGTACTATTTAATAGCATGCTTTACTACCTGAATTGCTAAGATAAACTCTGTAATCATATACAGTTGTGTTAGTACAAACAAATGTTTTTCCTAATATAGACACTTTAGTCAGGCGAAAACATTGAACTATAAAATTAATCATATAGATAAAAAATGTTCCTTCTGATAGAAGGTTTTGAAATTATGTTAACTTAGCAAGCTAGTCTAAATAAGAAAGAAATTTTGTGGTTATAGATACCACCTAATAAACACTATAAATCATGTATGAAAATGGAAAAACATGCAAGAATGTTAAATAGTCATATCATGTTTTCATATTCTATTGCAAATAAAGTTAAAAACTACTGAGTATGTGCATGAAAATTCATTAAAAATGGTGGGAGATTGAAGATATCAGATATCATTGTTGTCTTCAAATGGTTTACAAAAGAATAAAGGGAAAGATTAGTAAACAAAAGAAGGCAATCTAAATTTGAAAAGTAGTAGTGGTTTACTGGTCACTAAATGTATTATGGATGAATAGAGACAGGAGAAATGAATTCTAGCTTAATACTTAGAGCAAAGATCTCACATTCATTGACTAGTTAGCCCTTTGCTTGTTTGGACCATGATCCATGATCAACAGCTGCTGTAATTCATGGCACTTTAAAAGAATAGAAACAGCCCAACACTGTATGTTTGTAAGGCATAAGTTAATGCCTCCAGGAAGTATTTGTAGATGAATAATACTTCATAGCTTACCTATATAGCACCGAAAAACAAAATGAACACAAAGAGAATATGTCAGTTTCAATGTATATGTATTATTTAGTGCAATTTATACAAATAACATATACATACATACACACTGACAAATCATTTTGTTTAAAAATCTTTCCAAGCTTCTGTTGGAAATAAGAGCAAGTTAGAACACTAAAAGCTAGATAAGTAAAACAGAAAAATGCTACAGTTATTGCTAATAAAGCTATTACAAAACATACATATATTGAAAATTTTATTGCTGTGTTTTAGTTTTAATTCAATAATTAAGGGCTCATACACTCAATATCTCATAGAATGTATGTGGTTTCCTCTCCATGAAAACTGGAAGAGATTTATTTTTGACTGGGTAAGGAATTATCAATTGTTTTATGTACATCAGCAGCATTAAGGAGATTTAAATGTCATTGTATTTCTGCTTTTCCACGAAGTTAGAGATATATTAACAAGTAGAAGTGAATGAGAAAGAAATTCTTACATGAAAATAGCTACTTGAAAGTGCTAAGAAAGCAATTAAACACCTGTCTGATTGAGTGGGAAGCAAATAGGTTTCTCCCATAGGGTTACACAGGAATTAGTAGAAGCAAGAGAAAACTGGAATAAAATAACTATACAGAATACTGAAAGGTACAAAGGGAAATTCTGAAGTTCCAAGGTAGATGCTTGGAAGAGAAAAATCCACTGAGTGCTACAAATTTAGAAGGCACTATTCAAGCATAGTGAAGACAACTGAGTACAAATGTCAAGGTGTGAGCAGGTGAATTCAGAATTTTGAAGGTCAAGTGAATGTGAAGGATACTAATAAGAAGAAAACACCAATCTCAATTTTTTTCTCAGGGCAGAGTCTATTTTTCCCTGATTTTATACTTTCTGATATTTGCAAATAGGTAAAAGCTTGAAAGTATGTGTTTGCATGCCGATAGGAAAAAAAGAGACACCCAGAAAACACAGTATAAACTTCCAAATTCATTAGCATAGAGCCACATTTTTCTTCTGTTTAAGCTAGAAAGAAGATAAACAAGCAAACAACAAATGTTGTTTAAAAGTCTTAGGTATAATTTAACTAGTGGCTCTAGAGTAGATAGGATAATGAGAATCCTGAAATAACAGTGTGACTTAGAAAAATCTGTTTCACTGAAGTCTGATCAGAAAAAAATGCTATGCACTTGTTATTTTTAATAGTGAATAATAATAGTAATAATTCGAAAGAATTGTATAAAGGTATTAATCCATTGTCTTCAGTTCCAAATCTGTCATCTGGACTCCACTTTGATGTTGGGCCGGGGACTCAGCAAACTACATTTCTCCTTTGCCTCTTGTAATCTTGTAATTGCCATCCCAACAAGGGACTGGAAGGCACAATGAGAGAGAAAGCTTTACTCCTTCCTGCCTGTTTTTGATTCTTGTAGCATTGCCCTAACATGAGTGCTTTGAGGAGCAGCAGTCAGCTCCAGCTCTTAATTTACTAGCTAACTCACAAAACCATTCTCAATATGCACCAGATAGGAAGCACCATATTCTCAGAGATCTGAATCTTAACTCTGCAGGAACCTATTTTTATGTTCTAGATTCTGGAAACAGCAACATTTCCCTCATATTTATCTACCCTTATAGGTTCAACTGCCTCCTGGAACTATTATCATGGTGTTACCTCAGTACTCTACTTATCTTTTTTGTTATTGTGGTCTTCCCATACTTGTTTAACAGGTTCTTTAAAGTTTTTCTGTTAAATCATCTAGTGGGAATATTTCTGCTTACCATGAGTGATATAATAGGTTTAGCCTAACAATATCCCCCACAGGAAACTAGAAAAAGCTGAAAATAGTTACAAAAATATTTTAATGTATCATCAGAGAGCTACAAATGTAATAGAAACTAGATGGACACAAGAAAAGAAAATACAGAATCGTTCAGAACCAAACTCTTGCATGAGTAGCCACATGCTTTCTTTTTTAGAAGTTGCTAATCCTGGATGCAATCTGAAAATAGGGGCTTGATGCAGGCAGAGTAAACACTGTGAGGCCCAAGAGTAAAAAGCAGGAAAGCTTTGAACAGTGATACAGGGTTGGATAACATATTCGATTCAAGTAGTCAGTTGCCACAAAATAAAGTTGCTGCAGATGAGGATCTTAGGGACTCTTAGTGTACCCCAAAGTTAATATTTCAGGAGACACTTTCAGCAGAAGGTCACTGGGGAAAAGTGACACTATCATAGACTTAGAATGTATGTGGATTTTGAGTAATAGCACTGGAGATTTGAGGAATCTTCCATGGCATAGAAGTGATATTCACACTAACACATTCCCCAAAATTTAAATCTATGAAGTGAGAAACTAAAAAACTGAATTAAAATCATCTAAAGGGCAAACATAATAGAAAAACAAAATAACCTATAGTTTTTAAAGTTTAAGGAGTCAAATCCTATCAAAGCTCTCATAAAAAAATGCCTTGGAGGCCCAAGCCTTAAAGGTACACCAAAGCTGCCACTCAGATTTACCTACCTTATTTCTACTGAGAAATGATTATTCCCTATTCCTATCAGCCTAAGAGGAAGAGGAGAAGAGTTTCCAGTTAAAGATATCATCATCTGGAACCTCTATGTTTCTTATACAATTAACAGGTCACAGGAAAATGATTATGAGACCTATAAAACAGGAAAATGTGAGCTGGCTTCTGAAAGCAAAAAACAAAAGGAAAAAAAATAGTCAAGCCACAAGCTTGTTTTTGAATGGATTGATAAAATTGATAAGCCCTAGCCAGACCAATGAGAAAGAGCGAGAGAAAAAATTGTATATACATGAATACTATGACTTGAATGTTTTTCTTCTCCAAAATCCATATTGATATTTAATTGCCAATTTAACAGTATTAGGAGGTGAGATTTTTAAGAGGTAATATTTCATGAGGGCTATACCTTAGTGAGTGATTTTGATGCCTTTATTGAAGGACAAGTTCAGACTCCTCTTGCCCTCTTTTTTACATCCTTGCCTTTGATCATATGATGACACAGCAAGAAGGGCCTCACAAGATGCCTCCACCTCGATATTGGAATCCACAGTCTCCAGAACTGTGAGCCAACAAATTTCTGCTGATTATCAACTATCCAGTCTCTATGTTACAGCAGCAAAAAAAATGAACCAAAACAATGAATGACAAATAACTGAAATCTGAAGTTAAATAAAATATGTACAGCACCAAAAATAAAATATTTATAAATTTAACCAAATACATGCAGAATGTGTGTGTTGAGTACTGCAAAACATTACTGAAATCAATGTGAAAAGATGGATAAATGGAGAGGCATGCTGTGTTCATAGACTGGAAGATTTCCTATTGATCATGTGTCAATTCACCCTAATATTAACCAATAGGTTCAGCACAATCCTGATCAAAATTCCAGAAAAATCTTTATAAATATTGCCAAGCAGATTCTAACATTTTTTTAAAGATAAAGGAAATAAAATATCCCTAATTAAATTTTGAGAAAGAAGAAAAATGTTACAGGATTTATATAACTTAAACTCTATGTTTACTATAAAGCTACTTTAGTAAAGAAAGAAAGATAATATGCAATTAGATATTAGATAAATGTATCAGAATAGAATCTAGAAATTGGCCTATACAAACATGAACAACATATTTTTGACATTGATGCAAAGATAACTCAATGGAGGAGGATAGTCTTTTTGACTAATTAGATATAAACATGCAAGAACAATTAGACATAAGTATAGGAAAGGGAAAAAAACTTCATACATAACTCATACATTAAAGCAAAATTAAATCAAAATGGATTATAAATCTAAATATAAAACCTAAAACTATAAAATTTCTAAAAGACAACAGGCAAAAATGATTGTGTTTTTGGTTAGACAAAGATTTCAATGACGAAACATTTGAAGAAAAATTCATTAAAAAATAAAATATTAAATTTTGTTAAAATTAAACCTCTATTCTTTGAAAGATACTGTTGAGTATGAAAAACTCAAGCTACAGAAGAAGAGACAATATTTGTTCATCAAAAATCTGATAAAGGGCTTAAATTACAATGCAAAATGATTTCTTAAATTCAAAGACCTAGTAAAAAACAACAAAAATAAAAATAGATAAATTGGACAACATCAAAATTTAAAACTTCTTTTCATCAAAGGAAACTATCAACAGACTGAAAAGGTAATTTATGGAATAGTAGAAAATAATTGCAAATCACTATAAGAGGATATAGTTTTTTTGATCCCTCCAAATATCATGTTGAAATTTGATCCCCAATGGTGGAGGTGAGGCCTAGTGAGAGGTGTTTTGGGGGCAGATCCCTCATGCACAGCTTTGCGCCATCCTTGAAGTCATGAGTGAGTTCTCACCCTATTCATTTCTGCAAGAGCTGGTTGTTTAAGAGAGTCTCACATCTTTTTTCTCTTTTCTTGTTTCCTCTATCACCATGTGATCTCTGTACCAGCCAGCTCTTTTGCCTCCTACCATGAGTGTGGGAGCAGTCCAAGGCTCTCATCAGAAGCCAAGTAGTTGCTGGCACGATGATTCTTGGATAGTCTGAAGAACCATGAAGTAAATAAACCTCTTTTCTTTATAAATTACCCAGCCTCAGGTAAGCATTTATAGCAACACTAAACAGACCAAGACATGAGATAAGGAGCTCACATTTAGAATATATTTTGAAAACTCCTGTAATTCCACAGCAAAAACAACAAAAAACAACAAAAAACAAACAACTTGCTTTAAAAGGACTGGAATAGACATTCCTACAAAGAAGATATATGAATGGCCACAAAGCATGTAAATAGATCTTCCACATCACTAATTATAAGGGAAATACAGAGCAAAACCACAATATCACCTCACACCCATTATGATGGCTGTTATAAAAAAATAAAACAAAACAAAAAAAAGAAAATAGCAAGTGTTGATGAAGATGTGGAGAAATTGGAACCTTTATGGGCTCTTGGTGGGAATGTAAGATAGCCACTGTGGAAAACAGTATGGCAGTTTCTTAACAAATTAAAAACAGAAATACCATATAATCCAGCAATTTTAGTCTGAGATATATTTCCAACAGAATTTAAAATATATCAATAGTACTCCTTTGTTCATAACAGGATTATTCACAGTATCTAAAAGGTTGAAGAAACCTAAATATCCATCAATGGTTGAATGTATAAATAAAATTTTGTGTGTGTGTGTGTGAGCATGTAAAATAAGAGTCAGCCTTAAAAATAAAGGAAATTTTTACATGTATTACAGTATGGATAAACCTTGAGGACATTATAGTAAGTGAAATAAGCCAATCACAAAAAGACAAATACAACATGATTCCCTTGTATGAATTAACTAGAGTAGTACAATTCAAAGAGAGAGAAAGCAGGATGGTGATTGTGAGAGCTGAGGAGAGGGAAAAATAAGAGTTGTTTAATGGGTACAGAGTGTTAGTTTTGCAAAAAGAAAAAGTTATAAAGATTGCCTAACACTGTGGCTGTACTTAACACTGTATACTGTACACTAAAAAATGGTTAAAGTGATATATTTTATGTGTATTTTCCCACAATTTAAAATATTAAATGCCTAGTATAAATTTGTAATGAATTTAAGCAGATATTTTACCAAGAAGACATGTTGATAGCAAATAAAACCACGAAAGGGTAATCAACATTATAATTTATTAGGGAAAAAATTAAAAGCGTAATGGCTTTTTTCAATTAGGTAACTACATACTTAAAAAATTTAAAAAGCTAAGAAGCCTGACAATACCAAGTGTTGGTCAGGATTTGTTCTGTAATGCATAAATACTGATGATGGGAATATAAAATGATACAACCATTTTGGAAAACACTTTGTTAGTTTATTTAAAAGTTAAACATACACCTGCCATATATTCTAGCCTTGTTACTGCTAAGAGAAATGAAAGCATATGTCCACACAAAAATAGCTACACAAATATTCATGGAAGCTTTATGTATAATACCTGCGAACCACTCAAATACCATCAGCATATGAATGGGTGATCTATATACTGAAATACTACACTGCTATAAAAAGAGAACTATTGATATGTGCAACAGCATGGATGATTTTAATTATTCTGGGGAAAGAAATCAGGCAAAAATAAGAGTACATAGTTTATAATTCCATTTATATATAATTCTAAGAAGTACAACTGATGTAATGATACAAATCAGATTAATGGTTACTAGAAAATTGAAGGCAGAAAGAGTGTTGGACAGGGAGGGGGGAGAGGGGAAGAATTACAAAAAACAGAAAAATTTGAGGAGAGAAAAATATATTCACACATATATTAAATAGTGTGATAGAGTAATGGGTGCAAAAACATCAAAATTCATTAAATTTTACATGTTAATACATGCAATTTAATATAAGCCAATTATACCTTAATAAAAACAAAGAAAAATTGACTAAGCAGTGCACACCTGTAGTCCCAGGTACTTGGGAGGCTGAGACAAGAGGATCACTTGAGCCCTGGAGTTGAAGTCCAGCCTGGGAAACAGCAAGACCCTGCCTCTAAAAATTGGTAGAAATAAACAGATATTTAAAATATCCATTAAGTTTTTAGAATTTATTCTGCCATATTGTTAAATACAGCAATATTGTTCAATTTAAGAGACAAATCCTTCCTCAAAATAAAAATATTAAATTTAGTCCAAATTTTGGCAAAATTAACCAGGTAGTTAGAAACTAATAAAAGCTCTTAACAATAGAAAGTGAGCAAGAACTGAATGCAGAGCATAGAGATGGAAACAATGTTTATTTCAGTATATATGTTTATACATTTTAACCTTCAAATTATAAAAATTGTATACATTAAAGAAATATAAAACATAAAGGATGGAAAAATCAAAATTGAATAGAGCAGAAACAAAACAAATATTTGCTATGTTGATAACAACCACACAAAGGCGAGTATAAATTCAAGCAAGTTCTGAATACATGTTTTGACTGTATACTGAATATTAGATATTCTTAGGACAGAATACCTCAAAATTTTTAGCAGGCATGTTTGCATTTCATAAGATTATGATTATAACATCTATTTATGTAACGTTACCCTGAAATTTTAATTCTACATAGCTTCAATTTGAGCAAATATATAATTAATGCAGGCATCAGTTAAACATTTATAAAATAAATCAAGATGACTTTGGAGCACAGAAACATATCTTGTTCTTCTAGATCTTCAGAAGAAAGGTGGATTCAAGCCTGCACAGATCTACTCCTTTTTTTAGAAGTGTGGAGAAGGGATAAAAACAAGCAAGATCTTCTAAGATTGATTACATCTTGGGAGTTTGGCATTGGCTGGAAAAAACATACTAATTTGGTTAGGTAATCTTTTCATAGCATAAAAGTGGATTACTCTAAACTATAGTGTGCCACAGGAGTACTGCAAGATGATATGCTTCCTATATGCTAATTTCAAATATATAAAGGCAGAGAGATTGTTAATGGTGTGAATTAGATATGAAAGATTATGAGATGCACAGATTGTATGTGGGTGGGGAGAGTTCTTATGCTATCATCAAGGGCCAAACAAGGAAGCACATATATTGTGATGTGTGGATGTGTGTATGTTGAAGGCTATCAGGATAAGAAAATTCATCCTTTGTATATCTTTATAAAGAAGTGGTGTTTTATCTTGAGTTTTCTGGAGTTACAAGACTAATAGCTGTAAAACAGAAATGAAACCTCTGCATTTAAGCTTTACTCTACAAGTCAGACATGCCACAAGCTATTCTAGAATTTTGAATTAAACCTGTTTTAAACAAGTTGGAATTAGTATAAAACCCACTGCCATCTTAAATGTCTGACATTCTTTGTCATCCGTCACTTACAAATAAACTATATTGATACATTGCATTTTTAAAGACACTGTATTTTTTTAACTGACTAGTATATTTGGTGTCATTACCATACTTTTTATGACAAGACTCTGAAAGGAAAAGAAATACATCGGAGTGGCTTTTTGGGAAAATAAATAGAAACCAGCTTACAGGGTGTCTGCTCGGGTTGCTGCCCAACCCCTGACAAAGGGTGAATGATAAGGGGGCAGTCCTCAAGCCACAGGGAGGCCGTGCTGGGTGGTCATGCACATGTATAACAATGTAACAAATCTGCACGTTCTGCACATATACCCCAGAACTTAAAGTATCATAATAAAAATATTTTTAAAAAAATAATAAAAGAAAAAGGTAAAGTTGTTTAATGTCCCATATTTCCAAATAAATATTTTATATTTTAAGTAATATAAAAGCTCTAGATATTTTTTTCATATTTCTTATTTGTGCTTAATCAGTGGAATGGAAGTGCTACCCTGAGGAGAGCCAAATTTCCAAAAGTCTGTTATAGGCTTTCAAGACTCATTTATTTTAGTTGTTATTACACTTCCAAGCTGCCAGCTCATTTCTCAAATAAGAAGACTCAATAGATGTCAGTGTTGAGGAGATTTAAAATTCATTCCAAAATTTATGATTCTCACTTCAAGGAAGAAAGATGATCCTTAAAGCCAAAATGACAGGAAAAAGTTTCTTGTTTCTGAAAGAATAAAAATCTGATTAAAATAAAGCTTAGATTACTCATAACACGGATCCCTATGGAGTAAATATATTTATGTATAACTAGGAGTATTATAATTTCCATTAATTGTTCTATTTGCACAGTAAGTACAATTTTTTTTGGTTCTAATTGTTCATGGATTTTTATACTATCCTTCCTTAAGTCTAATAAATATGATTTTTGGCTTTTTAAATGTTCGATTGTGTTAATGTTATCTAAAAATAGAAAGTAAGTTGTTACCTTACATACTGTTTTAAAATACAATTTCTCTGAGTCACAAAGAGCATAATGTTTAGAGAAAATAATCAAGATCACCAGACAATCAAAATTTTGGAGTTAAAATGACTGCTGTGGTTTGAGGAAGTCAATGTCAACATTATCCATAACATAATTAATAGCACTCTTCTTAAAATGTACCTAAATCCCTGTTTCTTAAGCATACTCTTAGACTCTTTTTTGGTTATTGACAGTTCAGAATTTTGAAATATGCATCATTATTTTATAAACAAAACATGTAGCTGTTCTGCAATATTTGGCTCTATGAACTTTTACCTATTCACCTTGGAAGCTAAAAGTGGAAACAAATGTAATATATTTTACAGAGTTAATCCTCAGACCACAAGAGAAAAGAAAGACAAAAATTTTCTACTGATGCTTTTTCATTTACCTTCCAATTTTCTACATTCTACATTCCTACCATGACTATGACTGTGATTACCAAGCCTTTTCCAAAGAAATAATGCAGTAAGAGTAATATGAACAAGATGGCAGAATAGACGTTTTCAATGTTCATACTTTCACAGAAACATCTATTTGAACAGCCACCTACACATTAAAATAAGTTCACAAGAACCGTGGAATCCAAGTGAGTGATTATAGCATCTGGGTGGGTAATAGACATAAGAAAAACAATGTGTGGAGGAGAGTAGAAAGGACAGTGTCACATTACTTACATCATGTCTCCTCCAAGCCTATGCAGTGCAGTGCAAAAGAGATATCCTTCACATGAGGAAGGAGAAGGAAGTGAGCAAGCAATTTCATCATAAATCCCAGCAACAGGACTGCCCCAGTGAACACTGGCACCAGGCTGGCCCCTGTGGACCTAGGCTCCAAGCCTGCCCTGTTAGAAGGCCAGGTCTTATAGTTCCAGTATCTAGGCCTGCCTGTGTAGACCTCAGCTCCAAGCCCACCCCAGTGCCAGGCTAGCACCATAACCTCAGGCTCCAGGCCAACACTTACGGATTCAGGCTTTAGGTCAGCCCCTGCATTGCCAGGCTCCAGGCCTGCCTGAGAACGGGGCCATTACCTAAGGTATCGGGCTCCTCAAGACCAAGATTCTAGGTTTGCCTTCACAGATCTTGGCCCCAGGCCCAATGTAATAAACGCTGGTGCCAAGCTGTCTCACAAGGACAAGCATCATCCCTGCAGACTTATGCACGACACTTGCACCAGGGATAAAACAGCCCCCCCTGGACTCAGGTAGAAGGCCTGTCCAAGTGCAAAAATGGCCCTCATGAACCCAAGCCCCAGGCTCCATGGAGCCAATCACCAAGCCTACACCAATGACCTGGACATCAGGGCCAATCTGATAGAATCTGATGCTAGGTCAGCCCCATGAATTCAGGACCAGGCCCATACCTCCAGATGCTTAACACCTACCTCAGCACCAGGCTGGCCACTGAGTACTCAGGCTTAAGGCCCGTCCCAGTGTCAGATTGGCCCTCATGGATTCAGGCTCTAGGTCTACACCTATACATCTAGACACCAGGCCCCCTATGTGGAATCAAGCTCCAGCATTGCCTCAGTGGACAAAGGCTCAAAGATTACCCACACAAATATTACCAATCAGCCTATCTAGAAACTCTTGGATGAGATAACTGCTGAGTGCTTTTCCTACCAAACCAGTTACAAAAGACTAAAAGACGTTCCCATTTCTTTAAATGTGCAAATACCAGTGCTAGGTCATAAGAATCATGAATTATCAAGGAAATTGTTATCACTAAAGGAACAAAATAAAGCAAAAGTAACTGACACAAAAGAAATACAGACCTATACGTTGCATGACAAATAATTCAAAATCTTGTTAAAGAACCTCAATGAGTTACAAGAAAATAGGGATAGAGAGACAATTAAGCAAAATCAGGAAAACAATATGTGAACAAAATGAGAAGTTCAACAGACACAGAAAAATGAAAAAACAAAAAAAATTCTGGAGGTAAAAAATACAATGACTAAAATGAAATATTCCACAGGGAGTTTTAACAACAGACTTGATTAAGCGAAAGAATCTGTGACCTTGAAGACATATCACTTAAAATACCCAGTCAGAGGAATAAAAATAAAATGACAAAAAGTGAAGAAAGCCTGTGGGATTTAGGAAACATCATTACATAAACCTATATATATATATAAAAACACATAATATATAATATAATATATATACGTAATACACACATATACATATATTATGTGTATATAATATATATATTACGCATACATAATATATATGTATGCGTAATATATATATTATGTGTATGTACATTATGAGAGTCTCGGAGGAGACTAAACAGAGAAAAAGCAGAAATGTTTTTTTAAAAAGAAATGATAAAAACTTACCAAATCTGGGGAGAGAAATGAACATCTAGATTCATTATGTCCATAGAAACCCAAATAGATTAGAAACAAAGAGATTATCCCTGAGAAACGTTTTATTTAAAGTTTCAAAAGTTAAAGACACAATTTTTAAAGCATCAAGAGAAAAGCATCTTGTCACATACAAGGTAGCCCCGCCATGAGACCATTAGTAGATTTGCCAGCAGAAATCTCGCAGGCCAGGAGACAAAGGGATGACATATTCAAAGTGTTAAAAGAATAAAAAGCTGCCAACCAAGGATACCATACCTAACAAATCTGTTAATCAAAAATAAAGAAAAGGATGGGCATGGTGGCTCACACCGTTAATGCCAGCACTTTGGGAGGCCAAGGCAGGTAGATTGCCTGAGTTTAGGAGTTCAAGACCGGCCTGGCCAACATGGCAAAACCCTGTCTTTACTAAAATACAAAAATTAGCCAGGCATAGTGTGCACACCTATAGTCTCAAGCTACTCGGAAGGTCAACGCATAAGAATCGCTTAAACCCAGGAGGTAGGGGCTGCAGTGAGCGGACATCTGCCACTGACCTGGGTGACAGAGCAATACTCTTTCTCAAACAACAACAACAAAAACAAAAACCTATGAAGGACAGATAAAGTCTTTTTAAGACAACAACAAAAGCTGTAGAAACGTATCACCTCTAGACTTGCTTTACGAAAAAAGGCTAAAGGAGTTCTCAAAGTTGAAACAAAAGAACACTGACAACATGAAAATCTATGAAAGTATAAAACTTACTCATACTACAAAGGTAATGATATAGTCAAATTCAGAATACTCTAGTATTTTTAAGGAAGTGCGTAAATAACTTTTAACTCCAGTATAAAAGTTAAAATACAAAAATATTAAAATTAAATATATACACAATAATTTATTAATGGATATGCATTATTAAAAGATATAAATTGTGACATAAGTAACAAAATCTAGGGGGAAAGTTTAAAGTGTAGAATTTTTGTCATAATTGAAGTTTAGTTGTTAGCAACTAAGGTTGAAATAGACTGCTATAACTATACATTCTATATAAGCCTCACAGAAATCACAAAGTAAAAACCTGAAGTATATACCAAAGATAAACAGAAAAGATTAATAGCATACTACTATCAAAAATCATCAACTCACAAAAGAAGACAGCAAGACAGGAAGAAAGGAAAAAAGGAAAAGTAAAACACTCAGGAAAAATAATCAAATGGCAATACTTAAGTCCCTATCTATTAATAATTACCTTATGTAAATGGATAAAATTTTACAGTGAAAAGACATGGGGGCTAATGGATTTTTTTTAGATGATCTAAATAGATGGTGCTCATAAGAGAGTCACTGCTACTTTAAGGACACAAATAGGCTGAACGTGAAGGGATGGAAAAAGATAATCCATAAAGTGGCATCCAAAAGTAAGCAGGGGTGGCTATATTTAGATCAGGCAAATAAATTTTAAGTGAAAAATTGTCATGAGAGATTAAAAAATGTCATTGTGTGATGATGAAGGGGTCAAATCAACAAGAAGATAAACCAATTGTAAAGATATATGCACCCAACATTGGAGAACCTAAATAGATAAAGCAAATATTAACAGAACTGAAGGAAGAAATAGCAATAAAATGAGAGTAGGGGACTTCATTACCCAATTACAAAGTTGGATATCTCATCCATGCAGAAAATCAATATCCTTATTGATTTGAACAGCAGACTTGAACAACACTACAGATCAAGGGGACCTACTATATATATATACAATATTTCATCCAACAGCAACTAAATACACTTTTTTTTTTTCAAATGCACACAGAACATTCTCCAGGAAAGATAACATGTTGGCTACAAAATTAGTCTTAATAATTTAAAAAGAAATTTAAAGTTTAGAAACTTGCTAACAAAGAAAAGCCCAAGGCCTGATTGTGTCACTGTGGGATTCTACCAAACATTTAAAGAATTAATGCCAATCCTTTTCAAAGTCTTCCGAGAAATGAAAAAAGGAAGAAATATGTTCAAATCCATTTTATTAGGCCATCATTAGTCTAATATCAAAGACAGACAAGGACACTATAGGAAAGAAAATTGCAGGTCAATATCTCTGATGGATATGGATGCAAAATACTGCAACTGAATACTAGGCAAACTATATTTAAGTATACATTAAAATAATCGTACGCCATGATCAAGTGGAATTTATTCCTGGAATACAAGATTGTTTCAACATATATAAGTTAATAAATGTAATGCTACAATAACAGAATGAAAGATAAATCTTATAAAATTATCTCAATTTCTGCAAACAAAGCATTTAACAAAATTCAACATCCTTTATGATAAAAATTCTCAACAAACTAAGTATTAAAGGAATATACCGCAACATAATAAAGATTATACATGAAAAACCCACAGTGAACATTATGTTTAATATTTAAAGCTGATACCTTTTTCTGTAAGACATTGGGAACAAGACTTAATGCCCACTCTCTCGGTGTCTCAATAAAAGGGTATCCAGCCAGGGCAATTAAGCAAGAAAAAGAAATAAAAAGCATCGAAATTGGATAAGTGAAATTGTGTCTGTTTGCAGATGACACAATTTTTTATATATAATGCTCTGAAGACTACACTAAAAAAGCTGAAAGGTTTAACAAACAAATTCAGTAACGTTGCAGGATACAAATTCAACATAAAATATCCATTGCATTTCTGAACACTAACAACAAACTATTTGAAAAAGAAATCAATAACACAATTCCATTTAATAATAGCATTCACAAAAATAAAATACTTAGGATTAAATTTAACCAAAGAGGTGAAAGATCTGTACACTGAAAACTATTAAACATTGATAAAAAATATATTGAAGATGACACAAGTAAATGGAAACACATCTCATGTTCACAGATTGGGAGAAATAATTTTGTTAAAATGTCATACCCCCCAAAGCAATTTACACATGCAGTGTATTTTCTATTAAAATCCCATTTATCTATCTACCTGTCCATCTATCTTTTTAGAGAGAGAGGGAAGAGACAGAGTGTGCACGTGTGTGTCTGTGTGTGAGAGAGAATGAGAAAGAGAGAGACAGAGAGAGAGAAATGTTCCTTAAAAAGTTAAAAATAGAACTACCATATGATCCTGTAAACTCAGTCCTGGGTATATATTCAAAAGTAATGAAATCAATATAAAAAAGACATATATGCATTCTCAGCATTATTCACAAAAGCCAACAAACAGAATCAACATGTTTCCACTATTTGATAAATGGATAAAGAAAATGTGAATTATAATATATGTATGAATAGTATCCAACCTTAAAAAAAGAAGGAAATCTGGTCATTTGTAACAATGTGAATGAACCTGAAGGACATCATGCTAAATGAAATTAGCCAAGCACATATAGAGATATACTGTATTATATCACTTTTGTGTATAATCTTAAAAAAAAATCAAACTCATAGAATCAGAGAGCAAAACAATTGTTTTCAAGGAATGGAGGTTGAGAAAAATGGGAAGATGTTCAATGGGTACAAAGTTTCAGTTATGCAAGATGAATCTAGAGATCTAGAGATCTCTAGTTTTAGAGATCTAATGTAAGGCACGGTGACAATAGTTAATAGAACTTTGTTGTATACAGTAAGTCCTCATGTAACATCATTGATAGTTTCTTGGAAACTGTTATTTTAAGCAAAATGACATATAACAAAACCAGTATTACGATAGGTTAATTGATATAAGCAAGGATTAAATGCCTATGATGTATTTCTGGTTGTAAGAATCTCACTAACTTCTAAATAAAGACACAAAACCGTTCTAGTGTTAAACACTGAAATAAAGGTGAGTTATACATACATTTAAGAAAGATTAACAAAAGCAAGTACGGTAATTGTTTCCCCAATTTTTAGTGTATTGGTAGAGGTGTCATAGTGATGGTAGGTTAAATCAATGAATAAACGTTTGCAGCACGAAAATTGTAAGGATGTAGCTCAAAACAAACAATAACAAATATGGTGAACTTGCCGAGTGCCTTGGTACTACATTGTTTTTTGACATTCATTTGTATGATTATCATATGATCACAGGTGCCCAGAGCCTATCTTGGCATTCCAAGGTGCAATGTAGGAGCCAACCCTGGACAGGACACCATTCTATCATCGGGTTTACTCACACACACCCACACTCACTCAGACTGGGACAATGTTGACACATCAGTTAACCTAACGTGTGTGTTTGTGGTAGGGAAGGAAACCAGAGTACCAAGAGAAAATACATGCAGACAAGGAGCATATAGTCAGACTCCACACAGACAGTGACCCTGCTGGTAACTGAATTTTTTTTCCACATAAACATTATGATAAGACAAGTCAGAGAAAGCAGTGTTATCTGAGGATATACTGTACTTGAGATTTGTTACGAAATGGATCTCACCGATTCCCATCAGTTACACACACACAAAATGTTAACGTGAGACAATGGACATGTTAATTAGGGTGACTATTGTAATCTTTTCACAATGCATACTTACATAAAAAACATGTTGTACACTTTAAACATATACAATTAGTATTTGTCAGTTATACCTCAATAAAGCTGGGGGAAAAATCCATCAAGAATAAAATGATTATTAAACCTTATGATATTTTAAAAATTAACAATAATTACAAAAACTCTCACCTCTTGCTCATTATTTGTTTTTTGAATTCTTACAATGCTTTTCACTGTTGCTTACTCCTAAAATATATTTTCAGGAAAATGTATTTTTTGTTATGGACTTAAATTTAAAAAGAAGCATGCATATAAAAAGACTAATTAAATACACCAACATGTTAGTGAACTTCTTGTGGGTTTCGTTTTGTGGTTGTTGATGTTTTTGCCTCCTTTTCTTTGTTTCCTAAGTTCTTTAGAATAAATATGCATTACTATTATTATCATGAAAATTCAATTAGTTAAAATGAATTTATCTCATCAGTGTAGTGCTCAACTTGAATAACTGATTAAGCTTGAATAATTTTCTATACTATTTAAAACATATTTTTTCTTATTTAAAAGGCTGTATTTTACTTATCTCTTTTACTTCTGGTCCTCTGAGATGCAGTCATCAAGAGTATATTAAACATTGCCGGATTTTATTAGGATAGATGCCTGTATAAAAGGAAAGAGGATGGAGCTAGTGTAGGCTGGAATTATACTCAGACCACCAAGCAAGTTCAATCCCAAGTGAAAGAGAGAGAAGAGCTGGTCGGATGGGAGCATCCTAGACTGCTGAGATATCTAAAAAACTTTTAGAAAATTCATTGGGAATTTCTTAACTAAGCAAGGAACATGAGGTAAACAAAGGCTCTTTGTGTCTTCCATATATAGGTGTGCTTCACTCTCCTGTCCCTTTTATATTCAGTCATTGGTGGAAACAGTCTATGGGAGGTTTGTACTCTGCAAAAACACAAGAATGAATGAAAAATACAGTTTACCTCATTTTGTATCATTAATTAGGGTTGCCTAAACTGTGGTACTTTTTAAAATCTAATTATGGAATTCTCTTCTAAAGCTTAGAATATTTTATTTTATGTCCTCCCATGCCCACCATCCATAGTTTCATTTTTCTTCCAGTAAAGGCATGATATGTTCCTTAAGTATTAGTTCTCTTTCTTTGCTATCTGTTATTGTTGCTTTCATTGTCTTCATCTTAACATCCATTTCCTCTGTATCTAGAGACATTAGGTCTGATCATCTAATAATTTAATATACTACTTTGCCAATTTTCACTTTCATTGCCTACGAAGCTGATTTTAATTATGCCACATATTTTACTTCGATGCTTACTTTTCTTACCTATCTCACTTTTCATGGTCTATGGTTTTTGTTGGTGTTTTTGTTCCGGTTTTTTAAATTTATAATAAGGCAATATAAATTCTCTAAGATTAACATTAGTGTGCTCTGCTTGAGAATTTTTTTTTTCTATTTACTCATCTTTGAACAAGAAAAAATGTTACAAGCTTCAAATTTCTAAATATTAACTGACTACTTATTGTCCTCATTTTGGCTGATATATCTCCTTCCTTGGTCAGTAAAAAAAAAAAAAAAACCACCTCGGCATGTTAATGTGAATAGGCCTCAGCCCCTTTTAGATCTAGAGAACCAGTAACAGCATTTTATCTACACATCTGTATTGTCCTTTGTTTGGATTTCTTTTTAGCATTCTTAGCAACTTAACTTTCTAAATTAAGGGCAGGTGGAACCCTGAATCACTATCAGACATCTTAGCATTCTTTCAGTTTTTTTCATCACATCCAGTTATTTCTGAAAGTTTCTTTCTCTGAGTAGAGGAGTGGGTGAGAGTAGATGAAAGCTCACCTTTCACTATGTATGTGTAGGAAAAAAACAGGGGTCAAAGTCCAGGGTATGGCTGTTAAAGACTGAAGATCTGTTAGCCAAAGCCTTCTTGCTGGATGACAGGTCTGCTTTGGGCCATATGAAAAACTGTGAATAGGTCACAGCTTGTACCATAAAATGTAGCCTCATGGAATTTAAAGCTACTAGGAAGATCCCACTCCTTTTTATCATGAACTCTGGCAGTCTTTTGTTTAGGGTAGAGATGTGAGAGCCCTCTTTTTGTTTATATAGGCAATTTGGTTAGAATTTGGGAAAACTTGCATCAGGCTATCTGCCCAATACCAATTCAAAATGAGCTTTGAATATTGCTTTTAAAATCTGAAACCCAATTGAAATAAAAATTTTATTTTATATATTAATTGTAATAATTTAAAATGTCAATACAAAAACATTTAGTAAATTTTTTCTCACAAATCCCAGCAGAATAACATGGTGAATCCATTGTATTATTTGATCTAGATATCTGTTTTACTTAGATCAGCTTTTCTGAGGTAATGAATAAGCTTATCACTATTATCTCATTTTCCCTATAATCTTTTATGGGACTGAATAAGCCTTGACAGAAATATGCTACGGTTGAAGAAGTAAATTGAATTTTTGTTACAATAGTGTTATTAATTATATCTACATGAAATCCTCTATTGCTTTGCTTTTTTAAGATATTTAAATTACAGTATATAGCACATACTATTATTTGCTTTTATTCAATACAATTTATAAATAATATTACAATATATTTGTTTAAGATCCATTTTAAAATACTATGCCTAGAACTGCCAAAAGCACATGATGGTGATTTCACGCTTACCAAAAGCCACTGCTTTTTAAAATTCATTCCCAATTATAGGTTACTGCCCTAGGATCCCACAGCAACACCCTTAAATAAATATTTTTTATATACCAAATATTAAATTATTGAACAATTTTCAGGCTTTTGAAAAATAAAAATCAAACCAGAGAAACAAAAAACAAAAACACAACAAGGTACATTTCCTAGGAAAGAAGGAGCCACAAAATAATTGATGTATATCTAATAAACATATTTTCAGTTAGTTTCTAGTATTTGACAAATGATTAGAATTTTAAATACAGGATGTCATAAGTTGGCCACATGAAAAGAAGGCAAGTGCATTAAAGAACACCTGAACTTAATTATTAAGTAGAATATTTAATAGGGTTCTGAATCCAGAGGATGTAACGTTATTAAAATATTAAATCTGAATCTTTAGAAGGAATGATAATGGCAGCACATTATGCATGCTCAAAATGTAAAATAGTTACTTTTATTCAAACACCTGTTTAACAGAAGTGACAGTTTTATAAAATGAATAGGACTGAAACAGGCAGTCTTCATTTCTGTCCTTTCATTTAAATTTTTGTCTTTTCACTTAAAAATTGTTTGTGACCTAAATGGGGAGGGGCTATCTCTCAAGAAAATAAGTAAAGAATAAAGGTGGAGACTTATTTATAATTTTGCTATTTTATTTGTTTTATCTACTACCTAAACTTTTTTCCCCTAAGATCTTGCTCTCAGATTAGTCCAATTCATTGTCATTGACTAACCCACTGCTACAGTCACTACTTTTTTTGTTTATGAAGTCTTTGAATTCCTTTCTTACTCAGAATTTGTTCCTATAAAAAATCCATATAGGCTCTTTATGATAAAATAATTATATAGTATACTGATTTAATTGCTTAGGTCTACCTAATTGAAATAGAAATATTTTAAAACATTTATAGACTATAAGAGATGTATATTTATAGAATATAAGAGAAAAATGTATTTATTACTAATAATGTTATAAACATGTCTTATGCTTAATATACTTTAAAAATTTAAAGTGAACATACTTTATATGATGAATATATTATTAAAACCATATCATGTATCTTTTTATCTTCCATTGCCTCTTTTTATTGAATATCTTAAAAAGTAATTAAAATATTTAAAATCCTTTGGAATTTCCATACATATCAACAGAACTAAAAGATTCAGAAAACAGAGGCTTAGGTCTTCTGTTATAATTTAAGTATGTCTTATCCACAACAAATGTGGCAGTTTCCATTCCCCCACCTACATTTGACACAGATATGATTACTGTTTTTAATAGAAAGATTTGTCAGTTCCACCTCTAATATGCTCAAAAGTAAAATATCCAGGTGTTGACCCCTGGAACCTGTGAATGTTTTTTTAGAAAAGGGGTATTGTAGATATATCAGAGAAAAAAATTATATGCTAAAACAATATTAATTTTTATAAACTAAATCTGAGCCCTGTTAATTAAAGATGACTGAAATGTAAACATGTCAGATTATTGTGATCAAAGAATATATCATTTTAATTTCAAATCAATCAGAAAATGATAGAGAAAAATTGAGAACATTTTATTGAATGACAAAATTATAAATACTATTTTCTTTTTCATATACTCTATGTAAATGTTCTAAAATATAATGAAAATTGAGATGAATAATCTTTTAATTAACAGCATTTTAATTAAACATGTTATAAATATGGGAAAAATTTATTTATTATATGCATAAATTATATAATGCATATATATTAGATTGCTAGGGCTACCAAAATGAACTAGATGGCTTAAACAACATAATTTTTTTTCTTTCTGTTTTGGAAGCTACAAGTCCAAGAATAAGGGATTAGTAAATTTCATCTCTTCTAAGCACTCTCACTTTGCCCTGTAGATGGCCATTTCTATGTCTCAAAACGTCTTCCCTCTGTGTGTCCCTGTAGTCGTCTCCTCTTATTATAAAGACACCAGTTAGATTAGATTTTTGCCCCCTAACCAATGTGGTAATTTAATCTTAATTACCTTTATAAACACCCTACCTTTGAATATATCTGTATTCTGAGATACGGGGATTCAGGACCTCCACTTATGAATTCTGGGATGAGAAACACAATTTAGTTCATAACACTATATACGTACAGACATAGAATATGTACATTTTGCATATTAGAGGAATATGTAAATTTACAAAATTAAATTAAAATGATGGTGACACACTAATGATTGCTTCTAGAAAAATGGGAAAATTGGCCAGAATCCATTGTTTAAAAATATTAGCTGTATATTTTAGCATTTTAAAACAGCATAACATAGATACAGAATAGTGTGTATACAGTAAGTATAAATTTTTGTAGGCGAGATACACCCATAAAATTAGAGCCTAGATTACAAAATATAATGTTACCGGTTTTCCAGTAGACTCCATGCATTTTCTTTTAGGAACTACCAACCAGTGATAATTACTAGTGTGACTTCTACATGATGGATTAGTCTTGCCCCTTTTTGTACTTTATAAAGTGTACATCCATGAAATTTTTATCACATTCAATACAGAAAACACTATCTTCTACCTCTAAAAGTTTCTCTTATCACTCCCTTCTACTCCCACCTTTATTGATAGGTGATCCTTGATCTACTCCCTACTATTATAAATTAGCTCATATTTTGTAGAACTTTATATAAATGAAAGCATACAGTTTATCTTCTATTTTCCCTGGCTTATTTCACTCAGCATAATCATTTTGAGATTGTTCTCTTCAATAAGGGGCATTATAAAAAAGAAAAACCAAAAAATCACAATACAAAATAAAAAATCACAATACAAAATCACAGTACAAAATAAAAGCGTATGAGAGAATATTACGAAATTATATCTTATAAAAATTGCAAATATAGATTAAATTTTAATTTTACAGAAGTATCTCAAAGTAATGAGAAATATGAAACAAATTGTTTAAGAGTGTATCATTAGTTAAGAAATTAATTTTCTCTATGTCAGCAAAGAATTCAAAATTGAAATAGAAAAACAACTATTCATAATAGCTTCAAGAATATAAATAACTTAAAGATAAATCAAACAAAATATGCATAAGCTTTGTACACTGAAACTATAAAGCACTGTTGAAAGTTAAGATGACATAAATAATAAATATATTGTGCTGATGAGTTGAAAGATTTAATATTGCTAAGATGTTAATTTCCCCCAAATCATCTATAGATTCAGTATGATCCAAATCAAAATCCCAATAAGTTTTGTTGTGTACATTGTCAAACTATTCATAAGATTTATATAGAAATTAAATTGACTTAAAAATACAAAGCAACTTTGGAAAATGAGAATAAAATTGAGAAGTTAGACTATCTGATTTCAAGATTTACTAGAAAGCTTCCTTAATCAAAACAGCATGACACTGGCATAAAGAAAGAAACATATATCAATTGAAGAGAGGAGTCTAGAAATAGACCCAAATAGATGTGGTCAATCAAGGATGCCTGGTTAGTTCAGTAACAGTGCTGGAGCAGTTGGCTTATCACATGCAAAAGTATGAACCACAAACCTGACTTCACACTGTACTCACAAGTCAATTCAAAGTATATTATGGTCCTAAATGTAATGCAAAAATATCAATGAAAACATAAGTTCACCAAAGCCTTTTATTTTAATGTTCCTAGTATTTTGCTCAAGGTAGTCAAAAATTGGAAACCACCCAAATGCCTATCAGCAGGTGAATTCATAAATGATCTGTGGTAGATACATATAATGAAATATTACTCAGCAATTTTAAAAAACCAGTTGAATACATCCAACAACATGGGTGAGTCTCAAAGTATTATGTCAAGTGAAAGGAGCCATACACAAAAGAGTAAATAATTTATTATGTTTGTGTCGAATTCTAGAAATAGCAAACTTACAAGGATAAAAGCAGAGCAGTGTTAACCAGAGTCCAGGTAAAGGGAGGAAATGACTGCAAAGGAGCATTTTTCTATAACATAATTGTGGTGGTAGTAATGCTACTTTATAAGTTTATTGTAATTGTAAAGTCAAAATTGGTGAATTGTACATAAATTATAGATCATAAAATTGTTAAGTATCTTGTCATGCAGACTCAGATACACTGAAATATGCTTTCTACCAGTTAACCATTCCTATCTATACCCAACACACATAGTAGTACAACAAGTGGTAGACTAGAAAAAGTGGGGACTTCTCAAATAATTTAATGAAGTTAGTAATATGCTAATAAATTAAATGAGGATATTATATTAATATAAGCATAACAATCAAAATCTTATATTACTCCTAATCATAATTATAAAAATTCTAAGCAAAGTATAGGCAAATCAAGTACATTGTGTGTAAAATGTATTAATAAAGAAGGTAGTTGTCTGAAAGGTCTTTCTTATAGCATTAAAAAATAACTTATTATATTATCAGATTAATGGATAAAAACACAAATCACAAAAATGCTAATATATTTCAATTGTCTTTCATGATAAAATTCACTGGAAGATTTTAATAACTAGTACTTTCTTAAACTGAGATTCAGTAACGAGAAAATTCAAGTTAATACTAAATAATAAAACTTAGACAAATTTATTTTTAGTTAGGAATAAAACATGCATTCTCTTGATCCCACATTACTATTTTTATTCAACATATTCAACATTGTAATGAAAATTATAGTCAGAAAAAATGCAATAATCAAATATTATAAAAACTGGAAAGAAAGCAATACAGCTGTTTTTGTTTGAATATACCCACAATATAATCTACAGATACCATATTACAAATAATAAAACAGAAAAAATAAAGCCAGAAGTATAAGCCTAGCATCTTGAAGGTTAAATTCTAAGACTATTCTAAAACTGAATACACCAACCAGAGATTCAGGAAGCGGTGCCAACCTAAAGATAAGTGCAACAAAAGCCAGATTAAGTGGTATCTAGCAGACAATAAAACCATATTCTCAAATTGGTGAAATAAAATAACTATCATTCTAGACTTTTTGTTAAAATAGCCTTCAAAAATTAGATGAAATAAATACATTCCAATTTGGAAAAAATTGTCAGCAGCAGCAAACATATGAAATGAAATAGGAAAAGATACATTTTAGGCAAAATGAAAATGAAAGCATGGATGTGTACAGTGAAATAAAGACAACAGAATACAGTAAATATGTGGATAAAACAAAATGAATATTGAAGTACAAAACAGAAGTGATAATATCCTAAGTGATTTTAAGAGATATGTTTAAAATTTCTACAACAATATTACAAAAAGAGGGAAGAGTAAACAAAGCCGAAGTATGTTGTTAGACTTTAATAAGTCAAAGCTGTATCTCAAATGCCACAAAAATGGTAAATCAATGCAAAACTAATAATTCATTGAAGAAAAACAGAATATGCTACAGTTATACCAATGTATAGGGATTATGGGTCAGAGAACCAAAGGGTGGAAGTAGGAGTGACCCTGCCTACTTCCCAAGGTACTTTAGAGGTATCCTTAATGGAGATAAGGGAAGGGGCACAAAATTCTATAGTCCTGCATCAACCAGTCATTAGATTTTGGCTAACCCTAAGAAGATGGCAAATACCTGGGCAAAGCAGCTGCTTCCTGCTGAAAGCAGAGCCTAATGAGTGACTCAGATGTGAGCCTTTAGCAATCACGAGTCCTGGTAGATGAAGAAATGAATACCTTGACACTGAAAAGGTGATTTTAAACAGTATTCCATACATAGAATCCACTACAATGATTTAGAATAAAATATTAAAATCATTTATTTATCTACTAAAAGGTAAGAAAGAAAGGAATATAAAAACAGCAGGCTGGACAAACAAGAACAAATAACCAGCGTGTGGAATTGAACTGAAAGATGTCAACGGTTACATTAAATGGAAATTGACCAAAGCCCAAGATAGATATTATCAAACTAGAAATAAATAAAGAACAAATTATATAATCTTATTAAGAGGCACAGATTCAATACTATTAAAGAGAGAGGTTGAAAATTTAGGAATAAAGAATATATAATATGGAAATGCTAAGAACAAGAAAGCTGGAATGGCTAGGTTAATAACAGAAAGAAAAAACTCAAAATAATAATTATTCATTAATAAAGAGAGTCATTTCACAATTACATAAGGGTCAATTCATCAAGGACATTCCAGAACCATAAGTGGGTAAAAAACTAACAAAAATTCAAAATACAGGAAGCAAAGCTTGTCAAACTGAAGTGAGAAATAAAGAAACCTATAAATAGAAGTGTGATTTTAATACTTTTCTCTCAATAATTAATAAAATAAATAGATTTAAAATGAGAATAAAGAATGTTTGGACAACATTATCAAACCACTTGACCTAATTGATAATTTATTATTATTATAACTAATTACTATGAAATATACATTCTTTAAAAGTAAACAAAAAATGTTTATCAATACTTTTCATATGCTGGTATAAAACTAGTTGGGATAAACTTAAAATAATTTAAATAACACAAAGTAAAGTATCTAACATATGATATTTTAAAAAATCCCAAATATGAAAAACAAGTAACAAATTTCAAAATAATCCAGGGATCAAAGAAGATATCATAAAAGAACTTTTAGAATAATTAATATTTCCAAAGTATCAAAATTTGTGGAATGAAGCTGAAACAACTCAGAGCAATATTTATGAATTTAAAAGTTATTTGTAAAAGAACAGAAAGGTTTACAAATTAGTGATCTAAGCTTCAGCCTAAGAAACTAGAAAAAGAGTACATTTAAACCAGAGTATAAGTAAAACAAAGTAGAAGATGTGAAATAAAGAGAATAGCAGACATTGCTGAATTAAAAAACATTCAAACAATAGAGAAAATAAAGAAAAAATAATGCAATTGATAAACTCCTAGAAATATAGAACAAAAAAGATGACAAGGCAAAATTTCAATATAAAGGACACAAAGGATATCATTATCCCAAAGACATTGAAAAATAATAATGGGGACATTATGAGCAATATTTTGTCAATAAATTTGACAACTTGGATGAAATGTAAATTTTAAAAATACAGAACATACAGAAACTGACTCAAAAGGAAACAGAAAACCCTTATGGCTGCATATCAATTTAAAATACAGTACTTTTAACTGAAAAACTTTTCAGAAAAAAAGTTCTAGGCCAAGATGTCCTTACTAGTGAATGTTGTCAAACATTTAAGACAGATATAAAAATCTTACAAAAATATTTTCAGAAGATAGAGACAAAAAGACCGTATCACAATTCATTTTATAAGAATACTATATTTTTAAGATAAAACTTGAGAATAACATTATAAGAAAGAATATTATAGACAAATATTACTCATAAGTTAGGTACCAAAATTAATGTCATTAACAAATCATTCTAATACATAAATTTATGTAAAAATATTAGTAGATTTACAGGAATACAGGATTGACTTAACAACATTCAGTGTAATACCTCATGTTAAGCAAATAAAGGAGAAAAACCACAGGATCAACTTAACATATCCAGAAAAATCATTTGATAAAATTCAACATTAATAGTAGAAATCATTAAAACAGTAGAAGAGTATTTCTCAATCTAATGAATGCCATCTAAAAAAAGGCAACTAACAACTAACATTATATATATTATATATGTAACATAGAAAATATATATCTCTTACATATTTCTTCTCTCATATCCATATGAGAGGAGAACATATATATGTTGCCATTATAGCATGGAAAATGTTTCTATATATAGAAAGTGTGGTTGCCTAAAATTAAAAACATAGCAAGAGTTCCCACTCTTACCATCTCAATTCAAGATCGCACTGGAGGTCCTAGCCATCAAAATAAAGCATGGCAAATAAGTACGAATCATCATATTAAAAAGGAAGAAATAAAATTATCTGTTGTTTCTAGACAACATAATTGTGTACCTGCATGATCTTTAACAATCTACAAACACTACTAGAAAAAGTATTTAATTTAGCAGCCTTATAAAATAAAAAGCTAATGTACAAAAATTAGATTTACATATACCATAATAATTTAAAAATAAATTAGCAAATATCATTCACAGAATGTTAAAAATACACTTTAAAATAATCACAAAACATACTTACCTGGCAGAGGAAATACCATGATCACGAAAGTGGTTTTCCCAGGGCGAGGCTTATCCATTGCACTCTGGATGTGCTGACCCCTGAGATTACCCCAAATGTGGGAAACTCAACTGCATAATTTGTGGTAGTGGGGGACTGCGTTCGCACTTTCCCCTGAAAAAAAGAAAAAATCATAAAATAGGTGTAAAAGCATTACACAGAAAAATAGAAATCATTATTGTGAGAAATAAGACTGAAATAAGTGGCAAACTACATCATGTTCTTAACACTTTTTATTATGTCAATTTTTCTCAACACAATCCAATTCAATGTCAAACAATTTGTGTTTTTGTTTTGGTAAGAATTGTCAAGATTATTTTAAAATTCTAAAGTGTATCTAGATATGCAAAGCACCTATAAAATTGAAAACATCTCGAAAAAAATTTTAAAAATGGAAAAAAATTTTTTTAATGCTTAAAGATTTTTAAAAATATACATAGTATATTTTAAAAATATATTATGTAAATTTTGAGCATTGTGTAAATATTATGAACAAAATTTTGAAGCATGCAGAAAAGTTAAAAGAACATTACAGTGAATACACATATACCCATCAGCCTGGAGCCCACAATTCTAGCATTTGCTATACTTGTTTTCTCGTATTTATTCATCCATCACTAATATTCAAGATAATATTTTTAATGACAATATCCATGTGTAATTGTATATAAAACAATGTACCAGAATACTAACAGTAATTACCTTGGAGAAGTGGAAATACGGGTTATGCTAATATCTTCCTTATGATTTTCTGAAATCCTATTAATTCTTTAAAAAAAAAAAACCAAAAATCTCTGATTCCATCATAATGAAATATTAAGGTTATTTTTTTTTTCTTTTGAGACAGAGCCTTGCTCTGTCACCCAGGCTGGAGTGCAATGGCTCGATCTCGGCTCACTGCAACCTCCACCTCCCAGGTTCAAGCAATTCTCCTGCCTCAGCTCAGCCTCTTGAGTAGCTGGTATTACAGGAACCTGCCACCATGTCTGGTGAATTTTTGAATTTTTAGTAGAGAGGGGATTTCACCCTGTTGGTCAGACTAGCCTCAAATGCCCGACCTTGTGATCCGCCCATGTTGGCCTCCCAAAGTGCTGGGATTGTAGGTGTGAGCCACTGCGCCCAGTCGGTTTTTATTACAGACAAAAAAATATATAAGAAGGAGAACTGACACTCCAAAAAGCATCAGCTCACTCTGGGCATCACCTCTGTAAACTGAGCCAGACTAGCATTTTTGCTTCTTGAGGATAAATGCCCTTCACTATCTTTTTTCTTGTTTACCACTGGAATGCCAGTGCATGAAACAGTGGCGGGTGCTTCAAGAGTGCTCAGTAGCTCTTTGTGGAATGAATGAGCTTTGATTATAGTCCTACCAAGGTAAATGATATATATATATTTTTTTTGGTAGAGTTTACACACTTCTTGAGCCCTGGGAGGAAAGTCTTCTTAATGAATGGTGTGGTTGATCTTGCTACCCTACACACTGGTTGTACTTCTTTGAAAAGAATTGGCATGTAAGTGGATCATCATTCTTTCATGGCCCAAGTTAAGCTTGACAATTTTGTGTGTGTGTGTGTGTGTGTGTGTGTGTGTGTGTGTGTGTGTGAATTTCTCTTCACATACTTTATCTTTCTGGTGTTCTTTGGGGCTTTTTCTCCTAAGGTTGTTTACTTAATTATAGTTTCAAAACAATAAAATTCATTCTTTTTTGGTATGCAGTTCTATGATTTGTGATAAATGTAGAGTTTTACAGCCATCACCAAAATCAAAATATAAAGTATTTTCATCACCACAAAAAGTTTCCTCTACTTGTTTAGTCAGTCTCCTTCCCACATTCTCAGTTCCCATCGAATGCTAATTAATTTTATCTCTATAAATTTATATTTGCCAGAATGTTATATAAAAAGAAAAATATGGTTTTAACACATGGTTTCTTTAATTTAGCGTAATGCTATAGAGAGTCATTCATGTTGTTGCACATATTGGTAGTCTGTCTTTTTCATTGCTGAGTAGTATTCTGTTACATGAATGTACTGTAATTTGCTTATTCATTCACCAGTTGATGGCCATTTGTGTATTTCCAGCTTAAGGTTATGTGAGAAAAGCTACTATAAACATTTGAAACAGGAGAGTTCCCTTACCTCCGTTGTGGGACATATGACAAGTGTGTGGCTTACTCATTCTGCCCCCTGCTGCTCAAACCCCTAGGGGGAGCATACAGACAGACAGGTGCAAAGGCTGTGAAGAGCACTTTTGGGCTTCAGACCCATGTCTGAAGAGGTGTGTGTCTGTGACCCCTGAAGCCTGAGTCGGCATGGGTTATAGTGTGCTTTTTCAGTTTTGCTGTCTGGGGAAAAGGAAGTGGAGGATGGAGCGGCCTGGAGTCAGGCCACCCAGCAGCTGGACTATTCTCTGACCATTGTCAGAGGAACTCCCCTTGGTTCCACACTCCCTTTCTCTTCTCTCTTCTCTGCCACATTGTTCCGTTATCGCTGGTCTGCTAGTTCTGATGTCCAGCCACTTGTGTGTGCCCACTAAGTTCTTGAGTTTAAATGGGCACAGGATGGGGGCATGGCAGGCCAGAGTGGTCTTGGAAAATGCAACATTTGGGCATGAAAACAAGAGTCCCTGTTTTCACATAGGTCCGTGGGCACAGGCCCTAGGGTGAAGCCCTCCCCCTGGGACCCTGTCCTTCTCTACCCAGCACTTCCCTTACCCACTCCCATATCACATTCACATACAAATCTTTTTATGTTCACATATTTCCTTCATTCTTGAATAAACATATCAGAATGAATTTGCTTCCTCAAATACTAATTATGTGTTTATGCACAAACTGCCAGATTGCTTTCCAAAATTATGATAACAGTTACTTCTGGGAAACAATGAGGCTATGATCTCCAAGTACAGATAGGAGGACTGAGCTAATGGAAATACTTGCTAGTGAAAATATTGCACAGGAATGTTTTTTATATTGTTGTTAAGCTGTATATTTATGTTTTGTTTACTTTTTCCCAGATGTATTATATTTTTCAATTCAGAAAGGTGAAAAAGGGGGAGAGGGAGAACCTAAAGCAAGAACATCATCCCCTCAATTAAGGTATATGTTTAAATATTTGAAAAGAGCCAGTTCATTTATGTTTCCTATCTTACAAGACTGACATTTACAGTGAATGTTTAGTTAATTAGTTAGATCTAATATCCTATTCATATGGTAAACAAAATTTATTGGATGTTTACAACCTTTCCACCCAGTTTGAATAACAAAAGAATGATGAATAGTAGATTAAATAATGTGGCTCATTTGGTGTGAATTTGAGTGACTGCAGTGTATATCAAATATTTAATACTCCTTTGTGATAAATTTTTGATTATTGCAGAAGACATGAATGACTATTAACTAGATAGGCTTTATTTTCTTTGTATCATTAACTTGTCCACTATGTAATTTTGTATCTTTTCACTGAACATATTTATATGTTACCTGACAGATATTTGGACATTTTCAAAAGTGACAAAGTTGTAATATTTTCTAGTTACAAATCCTCAAAAATTATCTCAAAGATTTTTAGTTCCAACTCCCGTTTTCTTACGGTGATGACTTTAGTAGAGTCAAACTTAAGGCTACTTAGACTTTACAAATCTCTTTTCTACATTGTTTTAATCAGCCCTTTAACATTTCAATAAGTGATAAACTTTCATTCAATCCTTTGACACTCTAGCTCCGTGTTAGCCACCAAGAGATAATAAAGATTAGTAGACATCTAATGCAAATATGTGGAGCTGTCGGAAAAATCTGTTTTATTTTAGCAATGTTTATGGCTACTTGAATTTAAACAAAAGTATTTTTTATTTTCTTTTGATTAAGACTCATCAAATATGAATGTTGATGAAACCTTGTCAGTAGATGGGTCTAAATATTAGATTGATAAAGATTCATTCACAAGATGAAAACGAAAGCAAACAAAATAAAATCATTACCTAAGGGGAAATGCCAAAAACATTATTAACTGAAGTGAATTCACATCAGAGATGAGATTTTTTTTTTTTTCTTTTTTGGTGTTACAGAGTTCTAATGTCATTAAAAGTCAAATTTATTTAAGATTTATAATAAAGTATATTAAAACAAACCAAGTAACAAAACAATGAATGTCTGATAAAAATAAATTGAATACAAATGTAATTGATTATTCCATAAATCTCTTTGTTTTCTGACCCCAACATTCTTTCTGGCTGTGTCATTATTTGCTCATTCCTTTTACACGTTGCTTTGGCTGAATTGATTTTAATATTAACTATTTAATGACTTGATGAATGGACTATTTGCCAAACATCAAATTGAGGTAAAATAGCAAGAACACTAAAATGTTTTTGTGCTTAAAATGTTAATGTTTTTACTATTTGTAATACAAACAATACTTTAAGAGTATAAAAATATTATTATTCTGATTAAATACTGCAGTCTCCTTTCCAAAAGCACTCCTAGCTTCCCTATAGAACGTAGCAACATTGCTTAGCTTAATGTTTAAGTCTCTTCAGCATCTGGTTACTCATGTGTCTTTTGCTTCTTTTGAAACAGGTAGAAGACACAGGCAAAAGTGATTATTCTCTATTTTTATCAACTGCTATCTTCAATCAATATTAAAGACACTAATCAAATGTTGAGGTTGCCAGAACTCTTCTTCTACGTTTCCCTTATTCTCTATGTTCTTTAATTCTTTAAAAAAAATTTAGTTGCCACATGCTCCTTTGTTGTTGTTTGGTTTGTTTTTCAGGTTGCACATCATTTTTGGACTACTTCTAGGAGAAATAACAGGTCAAACAGTGTAAGTTCCAAACACACCATCATTTTACAAATTATATTGAGGCTAAGGAAAGAAATATTGGCCAATGCACTCTAGCCTAGGCAACAAGAGCAAAACTCCATCTCAAAAAAGAAAAAAAAGAAAGAAGGAAATATTGATGACAAACATAACCAAGTAGCACATAATTCAAATATCTTACGGTGAAATTCTGACTTCATAATAGCAATAATATAACACATAAAGAATGTTTAATCTGGTTTTTAAAATTCAAATATTTTCACTTTGGGAACTTCCCTCTTCCTACTCTGTTTGAAAGAACAAATGTTTTTCAGTCTTTTTGCCCTTCCAGGTACTTCTCACTGTCAGGAAAATAATTAAAGAGGAAGCTAATTTTCAATATTGAAAGGAGACGAAATCTGCTTTATTAAAAAAAAAATGAGTTGTGTTATCTAAGACATAGCTTTCTACACATTATAATTATGTAATGTTATATTCTTCTTTTGTCCCCTCTTTATTCTTTAAAGGGAATGCCCAATTAAAAGAGATCACATTGATCTGATAGAAGACAAAAAGATTAAAGTCAATTATATGCATACCAGAGAAAACGAACTTTTACTAAGAAGCTAGGATGATTTGTATTAGATGATTTGTATTCTGAGTCTATATCATCACCTTGAAATATGAAATAGAATAGCTATATATTCATGGCAAATAATTTTAGAATAAACTGCAAACCAAAACAATGTGATAAATAGTTTCCTTGGGAGAATAAATATATTCTGGAACTCAAGTCAATGTGCATGAATATATTTTAGATTTCTAAAATGAAAAATGAAAAACTACCCAGGAATGACCATCTTCCTAGTGTGGACTCTAGAATATACATCATATATAATTTCAACCACTCTATTAACGGATTCAACATATTCTTTCCTTTCAAGGCTTCACTCACTGTTTCCATTTAGCACCCTGCCTTTCACACTTCAGCTGTAGTATGCAAAATTTTACTCAGTCTAACAGAAACAATCAGATCATTTCTCTGTGGGAGTAAAACCCACATAGATCATGTTACTTGAGTTAACATGGTATAAATGTTATAAATGTTCATCTTTCAGCTTGAATCACTATTGGAAAATCCTGGATTCTCCTGAAACCTTTTGAATCCCAGTGTGAAATACAGCATGAGTCTCTAAGCAATGTCAGAAAAAGGAACAGAGGATGGTGCTGCACTCAGGTTGGATCTGGGAGGGACTGATGTGGCTTCCACAGTCAGATCCTCTGGGCTCTCTCAGTAGCTCCACTCTGGTGGTCTAAGATGTTGGATGGGGCAGCAGGCTCCATTTGCATCTATAGGCTTATGATTCTTTACTTTGATAAGTATCATTGTATTATGTAAAATTAACAGGTTCAAAATATGCAGGTCACTTTACCATTTTACACAGTCACTGGCATTTTACTGAATTTCTAAGAACAAATGGACTTGCTTGCCCTAATCATGGGAAACTTTCTCAAGTGGAAAGAAAAGTACATCATTAATCTAATAAAGACTACATCAATTTATTTATGGTCTTCATTGAAGAGCCCTTTCTAGGCAAAAATCTTGCTAATACAAATAAGAATTTTTGTAGTTAAATATCTGTCTTTACAGAAAGAAGGGAGTCCTAAAATAAGAGAGCACAGTGGTACAGAAAAACATAAACTGTTTGCCCTCTCTTTGAGCATATTGTTTCTTTTAGGTCCAGGACTAATTTTCAGTTATAGTTTTATTGAGATATAATTCATATAGCACAAAATTTATCATTTAAAGAGTACAATTTATTTTTTTTAAATATATACACAGATATTAGCAACCACTGCCAAAGTCCATTGTAGAATATTTTCATTACCTCAAAAAGAAACCTTATACATTTTATCTCTCACTGTTTATCTTCCATTTCCCCAGCCCTAGACAACCATCAAACTATTTTTGTCTCTGTAGATTTTTCTCTTACGAACATCTCATATATATGGAATTGTGCAACATGGTCTTTTGTAACTGCCCTCTTTCACCTAGCATAATGTTTTCAAGGTCCACCCATGTTGTAGCACATTATCAGCAGTCCATTCCCACTCCTCTTCATGGATAAATAATATTGTATTATATGAATGTATCATATTTGATTATCCCTTCATGAATTGATGGAAATTTATTTATTTCCACAGTTCAACTATGATAAATAATGTTGCTATTAACATTCATGTACAAATTTTAATGTAAATTTCATTTCATTTCTCTTGGGTATATGCCTCCAAATGGAATTAGTGAGTCAAATGGTAAATATGTTTAATCATTTCAGAAATGGCCAGACTGATTTTCAGAGTGACTACACCATCTTACATTCCAACCAGCTATCTATGAGTCTTCTGAATTCTCTACATCCTCATCAATATATGTTATTATCTAACTTTACAATTACAGCATTCTGTATGTCCACAGGAAGAGATATTTCATGGTGGTTTTTATTTGCATTTCTGTGGGGGCTAATGACATTAAATTGTATCCTTTATTAAGCATCTCTTCATGTACTTATTGAACATATGAATAAATTCTTTGAAGAAATATCTGTTCAGATTCTTTGCCCTTTTTTACTGGATTATTTGTTTTACTATTATTGACTTGATAATATTCTTTATATATTTTAGATAAAAACCCCTTACTGGACAGATAATTTGCAAATATTTTCTCCTGTTTATGGATCTTTTCATTTTCTTGAGGTATACCAGAAAAAAAATACAGAATTTTGAAATTTTGAACAAATCTAACATCTGTGTTTTTCTTTTGTTGTCCATGCTTTTGATGTTATATGTATGACTCCATTGCCAAATCCTTGGTCCTAAAGTTTAAGCTTCATGTTTTCTTCTAAAAGTTTTATAGCTTTAGTTCTTAATTTAGTTATTTGGTCCGTTTTGAGTTAGTTTTTATGTATGATATGAGGTAAGAGTTCAATTTTTTTGCTTTGTATAGGGGGAAATTCAATTGTTCTAGTACCATCTGCGAAAAATATAGTTCTTTCCTCATTGAATGCTCTTACTACACTTGTCAAAAGTCAGTTGAACCATAGACACGTGGTTTATTTATGGATTCTCAATTGTAGCGTTTTATTTACACGTCTACTTTCACCAGTAGTATGCTGTCTTAATTAATGTTATTTTGTCATAAGTTATCAAATTGAGAATTATGATTTCTTATTTTCAGATTGTTTGGCTCTTTGGGATTGCTTGCAAATTCCTTATGAATTTTAGGATTAGCTTGCCAATTTCTATTTTAAAAAAACAAGCAAGTTAGTATTTTTGTTATGGGATCTCTAGGGTGTCACTTTTCTGGCTGGAAACCTCTGTTTTGTTGCTTGTGGCGCCTTTTCCAGAGTTCTTGTCCTGTGTCCATGAAGAATGAAATATGCAGACTAGTAGAGGGTGAGCAAGATGAAGAGGAGCTTTATTGACTGCTAGAACAGCTCAGAGGAGACAGCCAGTGGGTAGCTCTTTGTAGCCAGGTCATCCTGTTGTCTCTGCAGCTCTCAGCAGAGAGATCTGGAGAGGATAGCCCCTCTCTGCAGATGATCCTCCCAATGTCTGTCCAGCTCCTAGCAGTTAGGGTTGCTCCCCCTCTGCAGTTGGTCCTCACACCTCTCTGTCCTTTGCCCTGCTCTGGCCAAGTCAAGGGCTTTTATAGACCTCAAAGGGGAGGAAGGAAGTACCTGCTGACTGGCCCATGTGGAGGACCGGAAAAAGAACCACAAGTTTCTACTCTGGTCCATGGGACTGAGCCTGGCCCCCATCCTTCAGGCCCTGAAGGTGGGGCCGTACTGGGAACCCTCCCCTTCCTGCCCCGGAGCCTGTCTGCCTCCAGCCAGGGCTGCTTGTACCAAGGGATACCTGCAGGCCAGTGAGGAGCCAGCCTTAGCCCCACCTCGGCTTTCCCTTTCAGGCTGGTGGGCCCCAAATTTCTGAGGCCGAGGTCTGGCATGTCAGCACTGCCCTGAGCCTGCGCCTACCCAGCAGGGCTGTGCCCAGGCTGGGCCCCAACCCAGTTCTGAGATTGAAGCAGGCACGGGAGCAGAGAGAGGCCAGGCAGTGGGAGCAGACACCCCCAAGCCTGCAGCAGTGGGAACAGACACTCCAGAATCTGTGGAACTGGGAGATGGAGTGGGGAGGTGGGGGTGCAGGGTGCATACTGCAGAGACGCAGGGTTCTGCGCTTGGGAGGGGACCTCCTGGCCAGCCAACTCAGAAGGGGCAGGGCTTCCGCTTGTCCCTAGTTCTTGCTGGCTTCCTGGAGCGTGCAGCCCCGGTCAGGTGCCAGCAGCAGGGAGAAGCCAGGCAGCAGGAGCAGACACTTCCTTCCAGAGTGCACGAATGCCTGAGTCTGCAGCCTTGGTTTGTGGCGCTCCTTTCTCTTCCCTGGAGTGGGAGGCCGCAGTCCGCAGTGCTGATTGAGAGGCTGCAGCTGCACAGAGGCTTGGATCCGTAGCCACAACTTGGATGGCTGCAGCCCCGCTCACAGTGGGGCTCCTGCCTGCCCCATGGAACAAGAGGCCAGGATTTACAGTCTTGCTTTGGGCAGTGGCCCCGCCCCAACTCAGAAGGGGCAGGGCTCCCACTTGTCTCCAGCTCCCAGTGGCTTCACTGATAATGCAGCCCCAGCCACGCCTCCCTGATGCAGCCTGCCTGATGGCAGTGAACACTGCCATCAATTTGGTAGGAACTACATTTAATATGTAGCTCACTATGGGAAGTATTAACATTCTAAAAATGTCTTTCAATAGAGGAACATAGGAAGTCCTTGCATTTATTAGTCTTCAGTTTCTTTCAACAATATTTTACAGTTTAGAGTACAATTATCGCATTTTTTTTGGTTAAAGGCATTTCTACCATGGTAAATGGAATTATTTTCTTTCTTTCTTTCTTAAAATTTCAGTAGCATTAGAAGTACAAATGGTTCTAGTTATGTGGATGAGTTGTGTAGTGGTAAAGTCTCAAGTTTTAGTGTAGCATTGTACCAAGTAGTGAGCATTATATCCAATAGGTCATTTTTATCCCTCACATTCCTCCCAGTCTCCCCCATTTTGAGTCTTATACCCATTATACCACTCTGTGTGTCTTTGCATACGCATGGATTAGCTCCCACTTATATGTGAGAATATGTGGTATTTGATTTTATTCCTGAGTTACTTCATTTAGGATAATGGCCTCCAGTTCCATCCAGGTTGCCGCAAAAGACATTATTTCATTCTTTTCTGGCTTAGTAGTATTCTGGAATTATTTTCATACTTTCAGTTTTGGATTGTTTATTTCAAGTGTATGAAAATACAACTGGTTATTGTCTGTTAATGTATCTTGCAACTTCACTGAACTTATTGACTAGCATTAGCTCTAACAGGTTTTTAAAAATTAATTCTTTACAATTTTCTGTGTGTAAGACTAGGTTTCTTTATAAATAGGAACAGTTTTACTTCTTCTTTTTCACTTGTGCTTTTTATTTAATATTCTGTCCTAATTATCCTGGCTAGAACCAGTATAGAGTTGAATATCAGTGGTAAAAACAACATTGTTGTCTTATTTCTAATCTTAGGAATCTTAAGGATTTCAGGAAAGCATAGTCTTTCACCATTAAGTATGACATTATCAATGGCTTATCATAGGTCTAATTAATCAGAATAACGTTCCTTCCGATTTTAGTTTGTTGAGTGTTCCTATTAAGAAATGGTTTTGGATTTTTTTCAAATGCTTTCTGTCCATCCTTTTAGATGATCATGGGGTTTTTCTTTTTAATACCATTGATATTGTATATTACATTAGTTTGCTTTGCAATAAGTAAAACAACTTTAAATTTCTGGAATAAATTCATTTATTTATAATGGTGTATAACACTTTTCATATGTGGTTGGATTCAGTTTGCTTGTATTTTGTTCAGGATTTTTGCATCCATTTTCATACATATCAGTTTGTAATTTTCTTGCGATGCCTTTGTCTGGTTTTAGTATCAGGGTCAGGGTATTACTGGCCTTACAGAATAAGGTGGGAAGTATTCTCTTTTGTAATTTTGGAAAAGTCTGCAAAGAATTTTTAATTCTTTAAATTTTTGGTAGAATTCACCAGTGAAGTCATCTAGGTCTGGGATTTTCTTGTGTGGGTAGATTCAGATTACTAATTCACCTTCTTTATTTGTCATAGGCCTATACAATTTTTTTTTTTTTTTTTTTTTTTTTGAGACAGATTCTTGCTGTGTCACCCAGGCTCCCAGGCTGGAGTTCAGTGGCATGATCTCGGCTCACTGCAACCTCCACTTCCTGTGTTCAAGCAATTCTCCTGCTCCAGCCTCCAGAATAACTGGGACTGGGACTACAAGCATGTGCCACCATGCCCGGATATCTTTTTATATTTTTAGTTGAGATGGGGTTTCACCAAGGTGGCCAGGCTTGTCTCAAACTGCTGGCCTCAGGTGATTCTCCCACCTCAACCTCTCAAAGTTCTGGTATTACAGGTATGAGCCACCTAACCCAGCTCAAATTGTATTTTTAATCTAAAATCATTTTTGGTAGTTTGCATCCTTCTGGGAATTTTTCCAATTTATCAAAGTTGTCTAATTAGATGGAATTGAGGGCAATGCTGTGCCTCTCTCTGAGTGACATCCTCCTTTTAGGAGTTGAGTATTGATGGAGGGAATACAACAGTGCCAGGTCTCTTAGCTTGTTTCTTGGTGTGAAACCTGCACCCCATAAGACAGGGCAAGTGGGAATGGCGTCCTCGCATTATCAGGAGTGCCACTCCCAAAAGATAGAGCCTCCAAACCACATATGGGGGCTAGGTGGAAAAAAGGAGTGTCCACCTCTCACCATACTCACCTGAAACTTAGCCTCAGTAACAGATAACTGGGACAAATTCTGGTGTTCTCCCCTTCCAGGAAGATACCATTCTTAGTGGGAGTTGGGTGGGGAGAGATCTCTGTGCTCTTAGTTGTAACACTGTGAAGTAGTTTCCATTGGCTGTGAGGAGGGGAAAGCATGGATCCTCATTCAGATACCATAGAGTCTGTTCATTCTTATCAAGTTTTCATTGATTTTCTTGCATACATACATATTTATTTACTGTATATATTTAGGGTCATTTCCAGAAAAGTTTTTACAATTTTTAACAATTTCACTGAAGAATGGGTTTGTGGAGCTTCTCATGTTGTCATACTGGAGTAGCTCCCCTATGTCTATTTTTAAGTCCCTTTCCACATTGCCATTCTTCTCAAACTGTAATTAACATCTGAGTATTCAATGATATTCCAGAAAGTTTGGCAAGACCATAGGATAAACTTGGAGTGTCTTTATACCCCTTGATTTAATGCACATATATAGGGTAAAATATTTATATTAATGTACATATATTATTGTAGTAACACATATGATTCAGATAGATTTTAAACATAAAATCTGTAACTTAAAAAAACAAAACAAAACAAAAACAAACAAACAAAAAACCTCCTGTATTAGGGTTCTCCAGAGGGAAAGAACCAATAGGATAGATGTTCACATAAAAGGAAGTTTATTAGGGAGAACTGGCTCATATGATTACAAGGTGAAATCTCATGATAGGCAAGCTACAGAAAGAGAAGCCAGTCAGTCCAAATCAGAAAGCTTCAAAACCAGGGAAGCTTATAGTGCAGCCTTCCGTCTGGCTGAAGGTCAGAGAGACCCCATGAAGTCACTGTTGGAAGTCCCAGAATTCAAAGGCCAAATAACCTAGAATCTGATGTCCAATGGAAGGGGGAGCGGAAGCAAGCATCTGGCATGGGAAGAAGAAAGAAAGAGAACTAGAAACTAGAAGACTCAGGTGGGGGGGGATAAGCAAACTTATGCCACCTTTTTCCACCTGCTTTGTTCTAGTTGCACTGGCAGCCAATTGGATGGTCCCCCACTCACCCTGAAGGTGACTCTTCCTCTCCCAGTCCACCATCTCTAATGTCAATTTCCTCTGGCAATACTCTCAGAAACACACCTAGAAACAGTAAGTTACCAGCCACCTAGGCATCCCTCAGTCCAATCAAGTTGACACCTAATATTTACCATCAGAACACTCTGGTAGTGGGCAACCTGAGTCAACATCTCCAGACCCTTAGCATTACTTGCAATTTCCTACAGGATGTGTAGTGGGCAGATGGCAAGTGACCCATCTGTCAGTAGGCAAAGAGTAAATTTTGAAACTGAATTTAACAAACAATATACAAAAATAAAATTACCTGTGCCTCATAATAGTATCTTCCTAAAAACTTCTAAGGCTTGCTTATTCTGTGTTATATATTAAATGATGTAATTAGCATTATGTTATGCAAAATTAAACTAAAATATGCAGTTTTCTTTTCAAGGACTCTGTAATTTAACAAGAGTATGAGCAAAGTACTGAATTCTTTTACAATTTAAGATGAAATGCAGAAGAGATTAATGTAATACGAACACACATAGTCAAACAAACACCAACAAAAAGAATTGTTTAAAGATTCAGTTCTAGTTACAAAAATAGTCTGTTACTTCTCAGGCCTAACCTTTGCCCTCAACTTCTATAGAGATGTCCTTCTCAATAGCTTTTAATCTTTCTATATTCTTTCTTCTTTTCCCTCAAGATTTGACTATGCAACTTTTTATGCTCACACAGTTTTAACTGCATTCTTGTAGCTAATTATTCCCCAAAGAACATCTCTGTTTTGTCCTTTCTATCTCCCTTTATTCCACCAATCTAATTACATAGAGCATTGTGTTCCAGAAAAATCCTGACAGATCATTTTCCCAGTCAACTTCCCAACTATTAAAATGAATCTTACCCCTCACTTTCATTTTCTCCTTCTATTGACTCTAGTGCTGAAATTAGCACAGCCTCTAAAAGGAAAGTGTGCTAATGATTTCGGGGAACTATAAAACATGAAAATTACAAATATTTCAATACACTGCCAAAAGAACATAATACAGTACTCAGTGTATCACCACTTGACAAATAGTTTCAGACTTTTAGGGTTTCTTATGAAGCTAAGATTAGAAGTTTAAAGTGCTGTAATAGTATATTGTGTACATTCCTAATTTATTTTCAAGATACACAAATCATCAGGAAGAAATCTGCTTCTAAGATGCTGATTCTGAAATATGTTCCCAGAGTATTTTGAGAGAGTAGAATACTTTCCTGCTTGTCAGTTTTCTTGTTATCTTTGGCATTATATCATTCTTTGCACAAAATATATTTCCCAACCTGAGTATTGACTGCCAAATTATTTCTTGCTACAAATATACAAACAAATACAGATTCCACCAGATGCTTTCTGATTTCGTATTTCCTTTAATTAACTTTTTGGTAGAATTCTTATTTGATGTTGATTTTCAAGTACGGAATCCCTGCTCAAGGATTCCAGCCTATCCATGGAATCCTGCTACACTCATGTCCCTATCAAACCCAAAATAATTTTTTTTCCAATGCATACATTAGAATCTAGTAAATTAGTTTATTCTAGAAGTGTTCTACAGTAGTGTGATCACCTATAATATCTAGTAAATAAGTCCTTAATTGAAAAATAGGTTATAATTTTGCAATTTAGCTGAATGATTTAAAATGTCATCTACAAAGGATAAGGTAATAGGTGCCGGAGTGTTACTGAAAGCTTTAAATCTGAATTCTACCCTTTACTGGCTATATCAATTTGAAAAAAAATTGTAACACTGTATGCATCACATTCTTTATTAAAATAGGTATAATAAAACATGACATTCATAGGGTTAAGTGTGATAGTGCCTATAAAGATTAAATAGGATAATGGTTAAAAAATGAACTCCTGCCATGTGCTGGCTTTTAGTAGTGAAAATTTGAAGTACTTTGCCATGTGATGGATATTGTTTTTAAGACTGTAAGTTGACTACAAAATGTTACTTTCACAATTTAAAAAAAACTGCTAAGTAATATACAGCTAGGGTCACTTAGCTAGTATACGTATGAGCTGAGAGAGGGAACATAGAACTCAACATTACACAAGACTGAGTATAATCAAAAGCTCATAATATTTTAAATAGCATTTATTGACTGTTTAATAAGTATGAGGGAGGGGGTGTTTTAAGCATTTGCATTTTTAAGAACTCTTAAAAAAAATGTCAGCTGCTCATATTCTCTATTTCCAGAAAACAAAAACTTATTTCTTCCTTTTTCCTAATGCGTTAAATTACCCCCTAAATCATTCCTTTTTTCTTTTAGTAGGCACTATAAAAAGAGCACCTTTGCCCACTATCCTTTACAAAATCCTAGAAAAGTTGATATCTGTAAGAAAGAATGAAGTTTATTGACCTTAAATACTAAGAAAAAATCTGCCATCAACCGACTCAGTATAAATAGGTGTTGAATATCTTCAGATATAAAATAAATAAATTTCCCTCTGTCTTTATAAAATATATGTATATAATTAAGTTGAATTTTAAGTAGACCAAGATAATGTGTTGTGGACTCTTCCAAAGGAAGATTTCCAGGGACCTGAAAAGTTATTAAAATCATGAATTCTGACTACTCAGGAGGCTGAGGCAGGAGAATCTCTTGAGCCTGGGAGGCAGAGGTTGCTGCTGTGAGCCAAGATCATGCCACTGTACTGCAGCCTGAGTGGCAGAGTGAGACTCTGTCCCCCTTCCCCACCAACCCCCTCAAAAAAAAAAAAAAAAAAAAAAAAAACAGAAAAAGAAAAGAGAATTAATATCCTTAAATACTATCCATTTGTATGCTGGTTCTTTGCCTGCCAATTTTCTTCCTGCCAGACCTCTAAATGCTTGGTCTCTAAATGTCAAAATAATTATTCTGAAATTCATTATGTTGTTGATTATATCAATAGCTCATTCCTTTTATTTAATATGTAGTATTCCAGTTTGGATATACCATAGTTTATCCATTTACCTTCTGTTTGACATTTGGGTTGCTTCCAGTTTGGGTCTTTTACAAATTAAGGTGCTCTGAATATTCATGTAAAGTTTTTGTTTGACCATATGCTTTTATTTCTATTGGCTTAGCACTTAGGAGTGGAATGGCTAGATCCTATTTTAGGTATATGTTTAACTTTAAGAAACTGTTCAACTATTTTCCAGAGTGTATTATCTTATATTACCACCAGCAGGTAATGAGAGTTCTAGATACTCCACATATTTACTAGTATGCATTTTTAGTTAGATTTTTAAAATTTTTGTTTAGTTATTCTAAGAGATTTGAAGTTGTATTTACTTATGATTTTAATTGCCTTTCTTTAAGGAATAATTATGCTAAGCATTTTTTGTGCATTTATTTTCAATCCTTTGTGTGTATGTGTGTGTGTGTGTGTGTGTGTGTCTGCAAAGTGTCTGTTCAAATATTTTATTCACTTTTTAATTGGGCTGATTGTTACCTTATTATTGTGATTTGATAAGCCTCATACTTTCTGGATATAATTTATTTACTAGATATATGATTTGCAATTATTTTCCCTATAAGTGGCATGCTTTTTTTATTCTTTTTGCAGTTTCTTTTGAAGAGCAGTTCTTAACTTTTGTGATATTCATTAATTTTCTTTTATAGATATTTTTCTTTTATATCAGTTATTTTTCTTTTATAGATAATGCTTTTGGTATTGCATCCAAAACATTTTATGCCTAGCCTGAAGTCACAAAAATATGTTCCTATCTTTTTTTCTTTGATAAATCTTAAATTTTATGCTTCATATTTAGGTCTAAGATTAATTTTAAGTTATTTTTTCATATGTGATATGATACAGGATTGAAATTCATTTTTATATTGATAACCAAGTGTGCCAGCACCATTAATAGAAAAATAATATTTTTTTTCTGCAAATTAACATTGAAACTTTGCAAAAATCCTTTGGCCATATGTGTTAGTCTATATCTGACCTCTATTCTCTTTTACATTGCTTTGTATATTTGTATTATGATAAATCAGAATCTTGATTTAGCTTTGTAATAAGGTTTTTTAAACCTTCCTAAGTTTTTCTCATGAATGATATATAAAATATTATGCTTCTGCTTTAATCTAAGAGTTACACATTCCTATTATTCTCCCCCATATATACTATTTCCTTTTTTTAGTACATAATATAGTTGCAGTTCAATTTTTTCCCCACAAACATTTTGTACAAACATTCCTGATGTATAATGTCATATGACAATATGAAGATAGCTGTGGCTGGTAGGACTCTGAAAGGAAATGTCCAAAGCATCAAAATCATCTAGTGATTATTGTACAGGTGTTCCTTGTGTTAATTTGTTGAGCTGTATATTTGTGTTTTTTATGTGCATTAAAATTTTATCAAAAATTTTAAGTATTTAAGTTTGTGTTTTTTAAAGAGCATTTTATATACACAGCTCATGAGAAACAAAGAATATCTGAATGTATCTGTCATCCTTAAGCATTGATTGAAGAACTGGTAAACTCATAAACCCTATGTATTTACTGACATAAATACAAGTAAAACAGTTTATTTATTCTTGCATTTATAATCAGAGTTTTATTCAATGCAAAGTCATTTACTTAGAAATGGAAAAGGAGAACTGTGAGATAATAAACCACAAAGTTTGTGTGTATCAGGCAAATCTGTCACTCTATGGGTAGCAATATAGTAAATATTAATTATCAGATTATATCACTAAAGCATCTGCAGAAATCAAAAGCATGGATAATTACAATTCAAGATGAGATTTGGGTGTGGACATAGCCAAAACATAACAAGTCATAACCAACATTCTGTTATGATCTATACCACATTGTCTTTGGGTTTTAAATCAGGCCTCCATAATATCACCTCATCCCACTTGATAGAGTAATCTTCAAAAACTAAAGTAATCATTTTTAAATGATTATAGTATCTTTATCCTTTTTTAATATGGTAATTATCTCTTAAAAATGTAAAGCAAATATATTTTGTGGACATCTCTTTTGTTTATGCTTTCAGATAAATCATCTTCAATTCCACATTTCTTCTTCTGGAAAGTAGAAGAAAAGGAATCTCTGAGACCTTCTTTGAGGTAATTCTAGCTGTGGACACTTAGACTTGAAAAATTCTGCTGTGTAATGAAGGAAGGAATGATAAAACAGTGAAACGAGAGGCTCCTTTGCCAGACTTGAGGGCACTTATATAATTCCCAATAAGAAGGGCTTGTACAACAAAAGGTAAAATTCTCATTATGGTTAATTTAGGAGGATTCGAGATTTAGTAATTTACTCTAGACTAATAATCCTTATCTATATTCAACATCAAACTTGACAGAGAACATATGAACAAACTTGGAATACCATATGTCTGGAGAGTTATTTTACACATTCTATGAGATGTCTACCCTACTGGGGTTTGTGTGTGTGTGCCTGTGTGTCTGTGTGTGTGTGTGTGTGTGTGTGTGTGTGTGTGTGTGTGTGTAAGATATTATAAGCCACTATTTAAGAAAATTTTCAGGGAATTTTGTGATAACCCTTCTTTCAGGAACTACTCCCAAGGTTTTCTTATTCTGATAGTAATCCTGTAAGAATTGAGTTTGAATATTAATTTGTAAAACTCTTAACTATACTGAATAATAGTCTTTCCCAACTGAGATTGTAATTGTAGTAATCAACACCAGCCCAACATTGTCACCAGCCCTTAAGAATATCCCAAGAACATCACACGTTGAATGAAGTTCTTTTTCAGGATTAGATGTGTGCATTCTACCACACATGTAAGCCCATTCAGCCATCACACCAATCCAGCTAAGACAGCTCAATTTGAAGAGATTGATTGTTTTGTATGTATTTGTTATTATCCATATTCATCTCCCAACACTTCGGTAAAGCAGAGTTCCTAGTGTGCAAGCCTTACTATGGGGACATGTTCATCAATAAACCCTGAATGTTGCTTATTGGTGACTATAGTACATGGAAATGAGTAGAGAGAGTCCAAAAGATATTCTTTGAATAGAAGAAACAAAACTGTGACCTTCTTTTACTGCTGTTGTAACAAATTAGCACGTTTAGTAGTTTAAGACTATACAAATGTACTCGTAAAGTTCTAGATGTAAGAAGTCTGAAACAGGAAAATAGCTCTCTGTTCTTTTTAGGAGCTCTGAGGAGAATCTCTTTCCATAACTTTTCTGGCTGCTGGAGTTCACCTTCATTGATTCATGGTCACATCTACTGTCCACTAAATAAGCAGTATATCATCTTCCAATTTCTATCTCTTGGTGGTGGCTTTCACATTGCCTTCACCTTTTCTGACTACAGTCCTCCTGCCTCCTTATAAAGACCCTTTTAATCACATTGGTGTTGGGATTCACTTGGGGTGGCTGGCAAAATATTAAGGAAAATATTAAGAGATAGTTATAGGTTATATTCTCAAATCTTTTGGAAGGTGGAAAGGTTTTTATTAACTTATGGAACAGGCTGAAGGCAGCCAGTTCTTACATTACAGTATTAAGACACAGGGTAAAGATTAGCATAATAAAAACTTTCCCAGTTAAGTCTGTTTACTCCACATTCCTTTGTCCCTACTCTAATTTGTTAACTCATATAAACTTTGTGCTAGATGGTCCTCTCAGAAGGAGGTCGAAAGGGACTTATCCATTAATGGTGTTTATTCTGGGCCCTGGAAACAAAAAGCTTCTATCATTCGTAAAACTACTCTTTTAACCATGTTAATTATCCACAAGCATGTTGACTTAGAACCTCTATTATTAACCTATACTGAATAAATGCTAGGAGGAACAGGGAGTCATCATCGGTTAGCTGCAATTGCCCTCTGAAAGCAGTTGATGACCATCCCTAGCCCACTCAACACTGTATTCTGTGTGTGAATGCATTCATTCATTCATTCATTCATTCATTATGCTATAATAAAAGTAATGTGAATATAGTTTATTCACAACAGTTAATGAAAACTGTTACTGTACTGTACTCACTCTTCTTCTAGGGATGTATCTAAAGGTAACTGAGACAGCTACCAAGTTCCTAATGGGCCAGTAGTGATACAGCATGAATCAAACCAGATGATGCAAGACATCATCACACTAATCACAATGACATACAATTTAAGACTTAGGAATTATTTCTTTCTGGAATTTTCCATTTAATGTTTTTAGACCACAATTGACTGCCAGCAACTGAACCTACAGACCAGCCTGGCCAACATGGAGAAAATCTGCCTCTACTAAAGATAAATATACAAAATTAGCTGGGCATGGTGATGCATGCCTGTAATTCCAGCTAATTGGGAGGCTGAGGCAGGGGAATCACTTGAACGTGGGAGGCAGAGGTTGCAGTGAGCCAAGATTGTGCCATTGCACTCTAGGCTGGGCAACAATAGCAAAACGCTGTCTGAAAAAAAAAAAAAAAGAAAAGAAATGAAAAGAAAGTAAAACTGCAAACAGGGCGGACTACTGTATGTCTCTGTCAAAACTTCCCTCTTGTTATAAAGACACCACTCATTGGAATAGAGCCCTCTCTAATCCAGTAAAGCCTCACCTTCTTTATTTCCAAATAAGACCACATTCAAAATTTCCTGGGGTTAGAACACAATTCATTTACAGGAGACACAATTCAACCCATAACAGACAGAGACCTAAGAAATGGTTTCCCAACATGGACATGAACAGTGTCCCTCTTTCCCATTCTGCCTGACCTCAATCAAGATATAAACTAGATTCCTCTGTCCAAGAAAAAGGTATCAGCTCATTTAAGTAGTAGTGTAATATTTACATTTGAAATAGGAATGCTAAAGATTAGTAGAGAAGCTTCAAACACATGCTGACCTCACTGAATCAATACTCTTGGTTCCCATGTGATTATGTAGCCTCATTTGAAAAACTGAACCAGTGCATTTTGGTTTTGGTTTTATTCTTGACTCTGTGTGATAGGCTTATGTATGCTTTAACCTTCCACATATCCAAAGAAGGGGCAGAGAGAGAAAGAGAAAAAGTATGACTATATTCTCCACAGCCAAGATAAATTTTGAAATGCCAGTATCTCTTCTTAAATTCCTGAGATTTGGAACAGACTTTATCTGGAATAGTTTTTTATTTGTGTTTCATGTCCCTAAGTATGTTTTGTTTTATGCTGTATATTAAATAGAAACTGCCATAGTAGAGATCGTCATATTACTTTTGTAAATGTATCCAAAGGTTATTAAGCAATAAAACTTTCTAATAAATATAATTCATGAATATGAAAATGCTCATAAATGATATTTAATTCTTACAGGGAGCCACAGAAGCTCTGAAACCATGAGATGATATATTCTTTTTGGACTTTGTACAAGTTTCTCTGGTACAGCATCAAGGTTGAAAGGAATGAATACTGACTTAGAACTATAGTGAAAGTCATAAATTAGGAAAAACCATCATATCATAGGCTGTTCTGGGAAAAAATGGCATCCTCCTTTGTGACCATTATTTGCTGTTGATGAGTTTGTATTGTTGGATATATTTTATCTCCTAATTTACAGGATATTTCAAAAACTTATAGAAAAAAAGAATTTTATTGTAATTTTAATTAATATTTTTACCCTTCAAAATTTTACATTTCAATAGGATAAACACACTGAGGGAAAATTATTATTCATTTATGTAGATTTTCATACTACTTTATATAAAATTTCATAATTATTGTTTATCATATTTCTATTATACTCATTTATTTATGACTGTTACCCCTTCTAAACTGCAAGGACCTTGAAAGTAACACAGTGTTTCATTTAGCTCTGTAATCAGTGCCTGCATGTGAACATATGGTAATCATTTAATAAATGTTCTTGTATTTTTTAAAATCTTAAATTGAAAACAAACTGGCAAAGTTCCTAATAATTAAGCAGTATGCACATATCCAATAAAAACAAAATTTGTAAATAAATGGTAATGAATGCTATTGAAGAAAATCATTAATTATAGTCACTCACTGCATAAAACGGGTTTTTTTTTGGTCAGTGACAAGCAATTACAATGGTAATCTCATAAGGTTGTAATATGGCATTTTTACTGTACCTTTCCTATATTTAGACATTTTGGATACACAAATACCATTACAATTGCCTACAGTATTCAGGACAGTATCATGTTGCCCAAGTTTGAAGCCTAGGATCAATAGGTTATACCAGAGAGCATAGATGCATAGTAGACTATATGCCATCAGGGTTTGAATAAGTTTAGTCTATAAAGTCCACACAAAGCTGAAATCACCTAAGGTCATGTTGCTCAGAACATATTGCCATCATTAAGTGACACACACATATATATGCATAAACTGAGATTTTGTATTGATTGAAAGCAAGCCATCTGTTGTGGTGGTTTCTGTTTTGTTCACTTTAATGTTAAAGATGCCAAGAAAACTTCATATGCTCTAAGAAATTGGGAATCCATTAATTTCTTGGTAGAACACATATTAGTCAGGTTTCTCCATAGAAACACAATAGGATATCTATCTATCCACAGATAGATGCATAGAAAGAGATAAATTATAAGAATTGAGTTACACAATTATGGATGCTGAGAAGTCACACAATCTGCTGACCAGAAGCAGGAGACCTGTGAAAGCTGGTGGTCTCATCAAGTCTACATGCCTGAGAATCAGGGGTGGCAGTCAATGGTGTAAATCCCAATCCAAGGGCAGGGGAAGACTAATGTCCCAGCTTAGCAGGCAGGAAGCAAAGGGGCAAATTCCTCCTTCCTCCGTGTTTTTGTTCTGTTCAGTCCTTCAATGAACTGGATGATGCCCTCTCACTTTGGGTAGGGCACTCTATCTTGCTGAATCCAACAATTCAAATACTAATTTCATTCAGAAATGTTAACACAGACACATTCAGAAATAATGTTTAATCTGGGCAGCCTATGGCCAATTCAAGCTGACACATAAACTAACCATCACAAATATTTGGAAAAACAGATTACATAGGCCTTTTTTACCTCTCTATAGAAATGTGCTTATATATGATATCTATTTATACATATATACTATATATAAGCTGTATATATATCTTATACATGTTATATACACATATAACTTTTCAGTTTATACTTAGTATTTATGTTTCAAAAGAGAGTCAATAAACACATACTGAAGTCTGATCTGATTTCAAGCACTGTGCTAGGCCTTTGGGGCACAGGTTGAATAAGGCATAGCCCTCCTCAGCTCACGTTTTTGGTACTAACAACATCTACCAAGGGTCTTTCATATTTTGTGTAAATCATATCTTTAATGCTATTTTTTACCTTTGAAACTTTTTTTAGGAAGTGGCATGTTATGATTATGAATAAACCTTTTGAGATACTAAACTCTTCTCTGTTTTTGTTTAAGGTGTAGTAAAATGGCTATTTACAGGAGGTTATTATAGTTCAACGAAGCTCTTTAAATACTTTCTAGAATAACCATGTATCAAAAAAGAATAGTCGTGTGTTTGTCACTTGCCTAACTAGTCTTCCTACATAATCTACAGCTGTTTTCCTGAATTAGCAGTTGCTATCACATTATCATCTTCCTTCTTCTCCTTACCTGTCTCCTGCCCCATACAGTCAAACCACAAGTTCATAGTATGTCCATCTTCTAAGCACAATCTAAAAAGTCACTTTTCCCTTGCCCAATCATCACCTGTGTTGTATCTGCACTAAGCTGAAAATAGCTCTATTCTCAAAATTCTATGGTATTATATCAGAACATGTTTCATTGAGGCTTTATCTGTTTTAATGGAGCCATGTCACACGTTATCTACTAGGTGTGAGCTGCTAAGAGGTGAGAACATTTCTCACTAATCTTTGAATCACATAATACCTAACACAGTGCCTTACCAAGGCTGCATCTGTAAAGAAAATATTTTTTGGATTAATATATAAACTAGTACCATTTAACATTAACTCTTGGAAGTACTCTCATTCAATCACATAAAAACCATAGGATAATATCCTGCAGGACTCTGAGAAGACTCTCAATTGAATCAGAATTCAAGATTATTGGGATTTTGACATTTGTTCATTATATCTGGCTTTTGGAATACATGATAAGTTAATTGGGTTGAGAGGGATATGAGAACATTTACTGACATCAACAATTGTTTTCTCAAAATAATTGAGAACTCTCTCTAAAACATATTCTAAGTAAACTACAATGAAATAAAAATAGAAAACTATAATCTTTGACCACATACAGAAATGTTAAGTTAATAATTTTAGACATTTTAGCAATTAAAATATTAAAGTCGTGGGATTTTTTTCACAAATAAGTGTAAATGGAAATTTGACTTCTTTGGAATAACTGTTTCCACAATTCATGCCAATGTTTCTTCCATTTTTTGGAACACTATTACTTGACAGGCACATAAACTGGACTTTTACTTATTTCCCAAAAGAAAACATATGTATTTTTGGACACAGAAAATGAGTACCAGATCTTGTGTATTGTAAAGTGAAAAAACATAACCAGTTTCAATTTATTTTCTGAACCTCACTGATTACATGGAGGAAGGAAGTTCACACTTAGATGGATACATTTTGTTCCACCTGATTGGCTAGTGGCATTACATATGATCTCACATTTAATCATTAACACCTTTAAAACAAAATACATATTTCCTGTTTTATAAATAAATAGTTGAGGTTTTGATACATTTCTAAGATTGAATGGCTAGTAAGAGTTGGAATTAGAACCTAAATATGTCTAATTCTATATTCCATGTTCTTTCCACTTCCAAGACTGTGATGTGTTGGTAAATGTTTAACAGATGGCTGGTGTGGGAGGAGCCTGATTTACAGCCTTGGCTGATTTTCAGGGCACAAATGCTCTTGCCTTGACGAATTTCAAGCTACCAATACCACCTTAATAAAGATGGATTGACCAAAAATTAACTATTGGGTGCTAGGAACAACCACCTACAGCACACTGCTACAAAAAATCATTTTGTTATGGGTAGTTATAGTATCAGGGCAAGGTCATAGAGAAGACATCAATTGTTCATGCTGTTAATGCTGAGTCAAAAATAGAAACAAATGACATCCTAGGAGTTTGGAAAAATAAGAAACTGAGCAAACAGCAAGGAGAAATCAAATTCTATATTCATAGAGTTATTAAATAATAGAATTGGTATTGGTTGCTGGTCACTTCAGCTAAAATTGTTTTAATTCCTTTTATTATTATACCAGCATATAATCTGTTAGGATTTTTTGGAGTTTTCTGTTTGAAGTTAGGTTATAAAAACTTGTGTTCAGGTGAGTCAAGTACCTAAATTATGCATAATTACCTTAATTATTCATTGAAAGTTAAATACTTTAAACTTTTCTCTAGATCTACAAATTGGCATCTATGTTTTGCATTTTACTCCCATGCCATGATGGATTACTATTCAAATAATTGATCAGTAACTCATATTTTTCTGGGTGGAAATATGAGTGATTTATAGACTGAAATTATAACTTGTTGCAATGTGAATTATCTCAATTCTAATTTGTGTGTGTGTGTTTCCAAATTATTATCTTTGAAATTTTGTGTATTATTGAATGAACCAGTGAAATTATTTTGTCATGACCCATTACACAGTACCAACCTTCATGGCACAATCTGTGGGGAAAAAAAAAGACATAAAACACAGTATAATAATGTTACTAATAAAAAACTAGACTACTTAGTATGATACCCTAATTTACTTACTAACTAAACCCTAAAATTAGAAAAAATTCCTCAAATGTTCATTGGCAAGTTTGGAGCAGTGCTTCCCCCACCTGAAGGATATGCCCCAATAATATTGAAGGGCTGATCTAAGACATAACTCCTGTTTCAGACAAATATCTTGGTCTCGAAGAAAAACTGCAAAACTGAGATAAGTATAAGCAATGAGTTTCTTTCAAATAAGTCAATAACATTTAATTTTTCCATGTAACTTGTGGAAAGAATGATTAAAATGGAAAAGAGAGGTCAGGAGTGCTACACCAATAAAACATTGTCCACTTGAGAGGAAACAAAATGAAAAAGTAAGCATTCCCTTAGCAAAACCTATAAACATACACACATATAAACAGTATATAACATGAACATGTTCCAATTGTATTACAACTTTAAAAAAATCATTGTAAAAACAACGTTCCACTAAAAGGACATAATTTATAATTCACTTAACCAATTCTCCCTATTACATCGATGATTTTGGAAGATAACCAGTTTAGAATGCATCTATTTCTCTCTCTAACCATAAATTTTTCAGTTTTATAGTAATTCTCGGCAGTCATTCACCTGTGCCTTACAGTCACTTTCTCCTCTGTCTAGGTAGGCACTCTAGTGAATTGATATTAAACTTTTTTTCTGAAATAATAAAGCAGTTTGAAATTATGCACTCCTCAATTTCATAATCTTTTACATCTAAGCCCATCATATTTTTATCTGTTTTTAACATACTACTTATGTATTCCTTTGAGAAAGCATTCTGATTCTCACTTCAGTTATTTATGATTTAAATTTGCATACCATCTTTCTTCTGAAAAGCTTATGGTGTTGAATAAAAACACTCTCAACTTTCATTAAACATCTGTCACATTCCAGTGCAAAAAAGCAGCAGGAAGCTTCATAACAATAACTAAAGAAATACATTGAAAAAAATGGTAATAAGAAGAAATGTATTATGCCATCATTCAGAGCCCTCTGACCCAGCTGCAAAAATAATTTTGAACTTTATGTTAAATGTATTCATTACATATAATTCATTTTCTAGATAAATTTAAATAGGTGATTCTGAGTATCACGTGTAACCTCTTAACATCAGCAAATTCAACCCTTTGTTTAAAATTCTTGACATTCATCAGTGGAGAATACACCATTCATTTTTCAGTGCTGAAAGTAAAAAATGAGTTGGCTAGGCAGTAGCAGTGGAGGCACAGTGTTTAAATCTCTATTTTCATAAGCAGATATTGAAGAATTTGGGTAAAAATGAGATACCCATGAACAATTACAAAAATTGAGTGAAAGTATCCATCAAAAGAAAGAAACCTGTGTGGTAATAACCATCTGGGTGGAGCTGAAAGAAAATCCAAGTGGTTTTACAGTTCTGACAGTAAGAGAACGCTAAAATAGGAGCTGCTACCAAACTGAGAGGTCACGAAGCTAACTTCAACAAAATAATTTGGCAACATAGCCAAATCTAGGTCAGGGTTTATCAAGCTCCCATTTATGGAAAAAAACAAGAAGACTATGGAAAGGCTGAAAAATGCTAGAATGTTCTGAAACCAAGGGACTTTCAAATTACTCAAATGAGTCACCATTTTAGAATAAAAATTAGCACTGAAAAAAAATTGTTTAGAGTAGAAGTTCCATCTAAACTATGGACTCATTGGTCAGAAGAAGATATGTGTCGTAAGATAAAAAGAATACTGTGCTGGATAAGAATAATAAAGCCCAGAAAGCACATAAAGTTTTAAGCTAATAAGATAATGTAATTAAGGAATGTAATCAAAGTATAAATAACACAACATACACTACAATTTAAAAAACTTAGAAGTTAAATACTTTGTTTTAAAAAGGGGGGAAACTTAAGAGCTCATAGTACTCAGGGAAGAGACAGAAATGACAAAAGGATTGATTTTGACATTGAATGTTAAACTAGAAAACACAAAAGAGTGAATAAATGCCACACATATTATTATGAAATAAATAGGAGATGGAAAACAGAAAAAATAAAATGGAGATATTTATAAAAGGATATTATAAAAGATGATGGTCAAAGAAGATTGGCGATGAAAGACCAATCTCAAACTCCAGTTACAGAGATAACTGGAGTCTCCCATAATGGAAAAGAAAAGCACTTGAGCAGAAAAAATGTTAAAATTTATAATTAATGTATATACTAAGAAATAAAATATGACTCAAACATATGTATTAGGATGGCAAGTACACAACAGGAAAAATATCCCAGCATGGAGAAAACCAAAATGTGTTCTAGTAATTCTGTTAAACTCTAAAGTAATAGTTTAGACTGGAAAAAATGATATGTTCATTTATAAAAGGAAGAAAACCAAATTAGCATCAGATGTGTATATGAGAAAGATAAAGAGAAGAAAGTAGATTAAATCATATGTAAGTGTTTTTCTCTATGAAACAATTTAGGCTCTGTAAATCACCTGTCAGAAGCAAAACACACAAGCAAACAAAAACCAAAACAGTCTTACAAAAAATCTAACACTATGCACTATGCTGTGAGGAAGATAACCTTAAAGATGTTCAGAAATATTAAAGAGCAGAAAGAACCAATATATAATAGGCAAATTAAAATAAGAGAAGTGCATTCAAACTGCTAACCCAGCAATATGACTTTCAGGGATATGCTCAACTGATATGTGCACCAAAAAACATACACAAGATTGAGCATAGAATTGTAATGCTCAGTTGAAAACTTTTTGTGATAAAAATTATTCAAAACAACCAATATTTCTCTCAACATTGTAATGATTAAACAAATTTGGTATATTTTCAGAATAGAATGCTATAAGGGAATGATAAACACATTACTACTACACATATAAATGAGATTGGAATTTTATAATATTAAACCAAAATAGCTAGACTCAGGACTATACACTGTATAATTCAATATATATAAAATTTGAAAAATGCAAACCAAGATTATGATGATAAAATTCTGGAGCATTTCAATTTTAAGAGGAACAATGACTGGTTGTACACACAAATGGGGGGAAGGGGCTTTTTGTTGCTGGCATTGTTCTTTCTTTAATTGAATGATGTTTACATAGGAATATTTACTTTGTGGAAATTCTTTGAGGTAGAACAATCTGAGTATTTTTTCAGTTTGTATGGTTTATTTAACCAAAAGTTTTATCTATTGACACTCAGCTATTATGAGCATAAGATATAATTTTAGACATTAGAAGTCTCCATTCTCATATACCAATGTCATCAGAGTATATTGTTGAATGTGTGTGTGCGTGTGTGTATTTGTGTTGGGCTTATATATGTGAGACTAAGAAATGTAAGGAATGAAAGGGTTTCTATTCACTGCTCCCTTGAACTATGTATAGTTTGGTGACATAAGTTCTGTAAGAATTAAATACCAAAAGTCAGGTAAAAGGGTCTAATATGTATTTGATATTAGAAAATATTGATTTCAAAGATTCTTTTACTTAATTTATTAAGTATAAAGTTAGCATACACTAAGAAAAATGCTAACTAATAAATCCTATGTGCTCATCATTCTTCATCAAAATTAACAGTTTGCCAGTCTTATTTTATCTGTGACTCCTACATTTGTGTGTATTTAAAAGAAATTATTATAAATTATTTTAATAAATATTTCAGAATTAATGTGTTATAATATTTTATTTTAGATTAATATTATGATATGTATTGCTTAACACCTTAACATTATCTAATACTGACCAGGTTTAGTGGCTCAGGCATGTAATCCCAGTACACTGGGAGGCCAAGGCGGTAGAAAAGCTTGAGTCCAGGAGATCAAGACCCGCCTGGGCAAAACAGTGAGACCTTATTGCTAAAAAAAAATAATAATAATTAATTAGCCAAGTGTGGTGGTGCACACGTGTAGCCCTAGTTATCTAGGAGGCCTTGCTTAAGCCTGAGTTCCAGGCTGTGGTGAGCCATGATCACATCATTCTGCTTCAGCCTAGGTGACAGAGCAAGACCCTGCCTCAAAAATCAAATGTATAAGTTTTTTTAAAAATCAAATACTTAGAATATATTTAAGTTTTAACAATAGTCTCAAAACCATATACAGTTGATTTGTTTGAGTTAGGTTGCAAAAAAAAATGGTTGTTTGGGCTCTTAATCTTTTCTTTTTTTTTTTTCTGTAACAGTCCCATCCATCTCTTTAGGATATTTTTGCCATTGATATTCATAGAGAAAATAGGGCATTTGTTCTGTAAAATGTACCAAATCCTGGATTCAGCCAAATACTCCATTATGGCTTAATTTTTATTTTATTCTATGCATTTCCTGTACATTGACATCTATATAAGTAAAGATTTGATTAAATTCAGGTTTAAATTTTTAGGCAAAATTTCTTCATAGATTTTTCTCTAACATTTTTATTACAATCCATCATATAACACAAAATATGTGTTTCTCCACTATTATCGATCCCAAGATTAATCAAGAAGTCCAGGCATTACCATTATGATTATTATTAAATATGCCTTCAGCTTTTCATGTCACTATTTTAATACTCAGTACTAATAACTTGTTCTTTTAGAATACCTAATCTAAAATTCTTGTATAATAAAAAAAGATCATTTACTATGTTTCCTTGTTTACATGGAAAAAATATTATTCAGGAAAGCCACTTGATCCTTTTTAAAAAAAAAAGTCAATACTGAGATTACTGAGTTGATCTAACAGATTTTGAGATAGATAATGATCATGGGGTGGGTGTTACGAATTCATTGATTTTTTTAAAAAATTATTATTTATTTTACAATTATTTTAAACTCACATGTAGTTGTAAGAAACAACACAGAAAAGATTACATATACTCAGATTTCCTCATTGGTAGTAATTTGAAAAACTAGAATACAATATTACATCCAGAATGCTGACATTGATACAATCCACTAATTTTATTTATCATCTCTGGTTTTACATCAAGTTGCCTGTGTGTGTTAGTTCCATACATTTTTGTCACGTATGTACATTTGTGTATCCACCATCACATTAAAGATAAGGAACAGTTGTATCACCATGTGGATTCTCAGACTGCCCTCTCATCAGCATAGTCACATCCCCCTGTTCCTCCTTCTCCCAAACACTGGCAACCACTAAGTGGCTTTCAATGTCTGAAGTTTTATTTTTTAAAAAATGTTACTTAAGTAGAATCATATAGGATGTAATCTTTGCGACTGATTTTTTTTTTCCCACACAGCATCTTCTCTAAAGATACATTAAAATTGTTGTTGTGTATGTTAACAATTTCTCCTCTTTTTGCTGAGTCATAGTCCTTGGTATGCATGTACCACAGCATGTTTAATTAGGCCATTGAAGGAAGAATATATGTGGTACTTCCATGTTTGGGCTATTATTTGACTATTAATAAAAATGCAATAAATACTCACTTACAGATTTTTAATGTAAACCTAAGTTTTCAGTTATCTGGGATGAATGCTTGAGTTTCATCGTATGATTAATTCCATATTTAGGTTTATAAGAAACTGCCAAACTGTTTTCCAGAATGGCTATATCATTTTATATTTCCACCAGGAATTTATGAATGATTTAGTTTCTCTCTAATCTCACTAGCATTTGGTGCTGTCATTATTTTTTATTTTATCCATTCTGATAGATATATAAATACAACTCATTTTGATTTTAATACCTAGTGAATTAAGTATATTTTCAAGTGCTTAGTCACAACATGATGAAATGTCTGTATATTTTGTCTGTATCTTTTCCCATTTTAAATTTAATTTTTAATGAAGACATTTAATAGTTCTCATATTTTAGATACTATTTCTTCTCCAGATATGTGGTTTGCAAATATTTTCTCCCAGTTTGTAGTTTGTCTTTTTTTCCTCTTCACAGGTTCTTTCACAGAGCAATAGGTTTTCTTCTTTTTAATTTTTTGGTTTGTTAGGTTGGTTATCCACCCAGGCACATGAAGGCATAATTGACAAATAAAAATTGCATGTATTTATGGTATACAGCCTAATGTTTTTATATATGTATACATTTTGAAGTGATTAAATCAAGCTAATTAACATATCTATCACCTCATATATATTTTCTGTGCTGGGAACATTTAAGATCTAAAGCTCTTAGCAATTTTCAAATATACAAAATATTTTTATTAACTATGTCATCATGCTGTGCAATACTCTCCAGAACTTATTTATCCTAATAGTTTTTAATTTTGACGGAGTCCACTTTATTGATTTTTCTTGTAGTGGATTGTATTTTTCATGTCAAGTCTAAAACCTCTGGCTAGTCCTCGATTTAGAAGGTTTTCTCCTATTTTTTCCTAAGACTTTTATAGTATTCTCTTTTACAATTTAATGCTCTAGTTTATCTGGAGTTGATTTTTGAATGAAGTGTGAGACTTAAATAGAAGTTTGTTTATTTTATTTTGCCTATGGCTGTGCAATTATTTTAGTATCATTTATTGAAAGGTTATCCATACTCATATAATTGCTTTTGCTTTTTTATAACAAATCAATCAGACATATTTGTATGGGTTTATTTTCTAGTTACCTATTCTGTTCGATTGATCTATATATCTATCTATCAATATAGCACTATAATTACAATGATAGGTATCAAATAAATACTAAAGTTTCATGGAGCCATTCTTTTACATTATTCTATTTATTAAGATTGTTTTAGCTATTCTGAGGTTTCTTTCTTTCCATATAAATTTTAAAACAAGTTGTTTTTATGTCTACAAAAGTAACATGGTGGAAATTTGATAGGTATTTTGTTAAGCCTATAGATTAAGGAAAATTAAAATATTTATTAAGCTGACTCTTCCAATTCATGCAAATGGTATATCTCCTTATTTGCTTGTCTTATTTAATTTCATTCATCTCTATTTTATAATTTTCAGCATATACAACCTGTACATATTTTGCTAAGTGTATATCTCACAAGAATTTTAAAGTAACTATCATAAAAAGTATTCAAAAACAAAATCATACTAAATTAAATAAAAACATTAAATATTATATTCAGTGAAAAATAGAAGTTGTAAAAAAGAACCAAATGCAAGTCATAGAACCTAAAAATACAACAAACACAAAAAACTGTTAAAAGTTTACTGGATGGATTCAACAGTAGTGTAGAAGTTACAGAGAATATAATTAGTTTGCAGGAGACTGGATCAATAGAATTTACTCAATCTGAGCAGAGAGAAAAACAGATTGCAAGGAAAACAAACACAGCCTCAGTCTCAGAGATTTGTTAGGCAGCAACCAAAAATTCCAATACTAATATAATTGGAGTCCCAAAATAACAAAGAAAGATACTGGAGTAAAGAAGTACTTAATTAAACAATGGCAGAAAAATTCCCCAATTTAGTAAAAAGGCATACATTTATAGGTTAAAGAAAATGAACAAACCCTAAAGAGAATAAACTAAAAAATCCATGCCAAGACAAATTATAATTAATCTTCTAAGAACTAAAAACAGGGACCAAAACATGAAAGCATTCAGAGAAAGATGATGCATTACTTACAGAGGCACATCAATTTGAATAACAACCAGTTTCTCAACAACAATCAGGTGGCCAAATGGGGATGGCACATTATTCAAGTGATGAAAAAACGAACTGTTAACAGCAAATTCTGTATGCGTTGAAACTATCCTTCAGCAAAGAAAGGAAATGACATTTTCACTCTATGGAAACATATATCACTAGCATACATACTACCACGAAGTATTAAATTATGATTTTTAACCAGAAAGGAACTAATACAAGAAAGAAACATGGAGGATCAGGAAGAAATAGAAAAACAAAAAAACAAACAAACAAAAAACAGAAAAAGGATAAATATTGGTAAATACAATAAATAGACTTGTCACGAGTTTTTTAAATTAAATGTAGGATTAAAACAAAATGTATATCACCAACACCCATTCAAGATTATAATATTTTAAAGTAGAGAGGGCAAAGGGAAATACTGTTTCCAGATTTCATTTGAAGTATGAAAATATTAATATCAGCAGACTCTAATAAGTCAGTTACATATGCACATAGTGATAATCAGAACAATTCCTCTTAAAACTGTACAAGGTGATGCATTTAAACATAAAAATAAGTCCAAATGAACCCCTGAATGATGGTCAAGTGACCTATGAGAATGCAAGAAAAGAGAAACAGAGGAATGAGACAATTAAACCCTACTATAAATGCTAACATAGTAATCATCAATGATTATCTTATAAGTAAATGGTCCAATTAGTTGTTGTAATACAACAATACAAAGTGTAGCACAGGAAGAGACAAAGTGAATAAAATAATAACAAAAATAAATTCCACAGCTCAACTACATAAGCAACTCACTTCAAGTTCAACACAATAGGTAGTTTGAAAATAGAGATAGAAAAATACACCCTATGCAAACATTTATCAAAAAAACACAAGTGACTGACTACACTAACATCAGATAAAATATACTTTAGAGCAAAGAAAATTACCAGGAGCAGAGAGGAACATGCATAATGATAACAAGATCAGTCCACAAAGATATAATAGTTCTAAATGTGTACATGCAAAACAAAAGTACCCCAAAATATAAGAATTAAAGTGTGCTACTACATTACTACAAAATTTTAAAGTAAAAATACTAGAGATATGATCTGAGATGGCCAAATAGGAACAGCTCTGGAGTGCAGTTCCCAGCAAGAACTCAGAGGGTGAGTGATCACAGCATTTCCAAATGAGCTTTACTGTGCACAGATGGGGAGATTCCCGGCAGAAAAGCACCACATGTATCCTACACAGCTGTTTCAGCTGGCACAGTGGCACAGTGGGACTCCGCACAAAAATTCACACAAGTCTGGGTGGCCATTTCAACTGGCACCTGGAACATCTAGGAAACAGAGTCACCCATTCAACTGAAAAAAAGGGGGCTAAACAGGGGAGCCCAGTGATCTGGTTTGGTGAGTCCTACCCCCACAAAGACCAGCAATCTGAACCGCCCTGGATTGAGAGTTTCACAGCGAGCACAGCTGGACCTGGGACAGTCCAGCTCTGTGGGGGGGAAGGGTGTCCACCATTACTGAGGCAGTCCACCATTACAGAGGCAGTCTGCCAGTACTGAGGCAGTTCTAACTATATCTCTATAAACAAAACCAAAAGAAAGTTCATACAGCAGCTGGGCAGCACCCCTGGCAGCTCAACAAAGCCTCTGCTGGCAGACTGTGACTAGGTCATCCCCTTGTTGGGCAGGGCATCTCTGAAAAACAGCAGGAGCATGTCAGGAACTTATAAATAAAGCCCCACCTTTCCAGGAAAGAGCAACAGGGAAAAAATGTGGTTATGAGTTCCGCTGCAGTAGACTTAAATGTAACTGCCCAGCAGCTCTGAATGGAACAGCAGAGCTCACAGCTCAGCACTTGAGCTCCTTTAAGGGACAGACTGTCTCCTCAAGCAGCTCCCTGACCCCCGTATATCCAAAGAGACATCTCGTAAAGGAGAGCTCATGCTGACATCTGGTGGGTATCCTTCTGGGACAAAGATAACAGAAGAAGAAACCGGCAGCAAACCCTTACTGTTCTGCAGCCACCGCAGGTGATCCCCAGACAAGAAGGTTCTGGAGGGGGACCCCCAGCAGTCCTACAGCAGAGGGGCCTGTTAGAAGGAAAACTAAAAAACAGGAAGAAATAACTTCATCATCAACAAAAAGGACATCAACTCAGAGACCCCATCTGAAAGTCACCAACTACAAAGACCACAGGTAGATGAATCCACAAAGATGGGAAGAAACCAGCACAAAAAGAATGAAAAGACCCAAAACCAGAATGCCCCTCCTCCTCCAAGGAATCGCAACTCCTCACCAGTAAGGGAACAAAGATAGATGGAGAATGAGTCTGATGAATTGACAGAAACAGGGTTCAGAAAGTGGGTAGTAACAAACTTCTCTGAGCTAAAAGAACGTGTTCTAATCCAATGCAAAGAAACTAAGAACCTTGAAAAAAGGTTTGATGAAATGCTAACGATAATAAACAGCTTAGGGAAGAATATAAATGAATTGATGGAGCTGAAAACACAACACGAGAACTTTGCAAAGCATATATAAGTTTCAATAGCCAAATCGACTAAGCAGAAGAAAGGATATCAGAGACTGAAGATCAACTCAATGAAATAAAACAAGAAGGCAACATTAGAGAAAAAAGGGTAAAAAGAAATAAACAAAGCCTCCAAAGATATAGGATTATGTGAAAAGACCTAACCTACGTTTGACAGGTGTACCTGAATGTGAGGGAGAGAATGAATCCAAGCTGGAAAACACCCTTCAGGATATTATCCAGGAGAACTTCCCCAACCTAGCAAGGCAGGTCAACATTCAAGTTCAGGAAATATAGTGAATACCACAAAGATATTCCTCAAGAAGAGCAATCCCAAGGCACATAATCATCAGATTCACCAGGGTTGAAATGAAGGAAAAATGCTAAGGGCAGCCAGAGAGAAAGGTCAGGTTATCTACAAAGGGAAGCCCATCAGACTCACAGTGAATCTCCAGGCAGAACCCTACAAACCAGAAGAGAGCGGGGAACAATATTCAACATCCTCAAAGAAAAGAATTTTCAACCTAGGTTTCGTATCTAGCCAAACTAAGCTTCATAAGCGAAGGAGAAATAAAATCCTTTATGAACAAGCAATTGTTCAGAGATTTCATCGCCACCTGGCCAGCCTTATAAGAGCTCCTGAGAGAAGCACTAAACATAGAAAGGAGCAACCACTACCAGCCACTCCAAAAATGTAACAAATGGTAAAGAGCACGGATACAATGAAGAAACTGTGTCAACTAATGGGAAAAACAACCAGCTAGCATCAAAATGGCAGGATCAAATTCACACATAGCAATATTAACCTTAAATGTAAATGGGCTAAATGCCCCAATCAAAAGACACAGACTGGCAAATTGGAAAAAAAGTCAAAACTCATCAGTGTGCTGTATCCAGGAAACCCACCTCATGTGCAAAGATATACCTAGGTTCAAAATAAAGGGATGGAGGAAGATTTACCAAGCAAAGCAGGAGTTGCAATCCTAGTCTCTGATAAAATAGATTTTAAACCAACAAAGATAAAAAGAGACAAAAAAGGGCATTACATAATGGTAAAAGGATCAATGCAATAAGAAGAGCTAATGATCCTAAATATATATGCACTCAATACAGGAACACCCAGATACAAAAGGCAAGTTCTTAACGACCTACAAAGAGACTCCCACACAATAATAGTGGGAGACTTTAACACTCCACTGTCAATATTATACAGATCAACAAGACAGAAAATGAACAAAGATATCCAAGACTTGAACTCAGATGTGGACCAAGCAAACCTAAAAGACATTTATAGAACTCTCCACCCCAAATCCGCAGAATATACATTCCTCTCAGCACCAAATCACATCTACTCTAAAATTGACCACATAATTGGAAGTAAATCACTCCTCAGCAAATGCAAAAGAACAGAAATCATAACAGTCTCTCAGACCACAGGGCAATCAAATTAGAATTCAGGATTAAGAAACTCATCTAGAACCTCACAACTTCAGGGAAACTGAACAACTGGCTCTTGAATGTTGACTAGATAAACAATGAAATGAAGGCAGAAATAAAGATGTTCTTCGAATCCAACAAGAACAAACACATGACATACCAGAATCTCTGGGTCATATTTAAAGCAGCGTCTAGAGAGAAATTTATAGCAATAAATGCCCACATGAGAAGCAAAGAAAGATCTAAAATCAACACCCTATCATCAAAATTGAAAGAGCTAGAGGAGCAAGTTCAAAAAAACTCCAAAGCTAGCAGAAGACAAGAAATAACTAAGATCAGAGCAGAACTGAAGGAGATAGAGACACAAAAAAGCCTTCAAAAAAATCAATAAATCCAGGAGCTGGTTTTTTAAAAGATCAACAAAATAGACCACTAGCCAGATTAATAGAAAAGAGAGAAGAATCAAATAGATGCAATAAAAAATGATAAAGTGGATACCACCACAGATTCCACAGAAATACAAACTATCATCAGAGATTACTACAAACAACTCTATGCACATAAATCAGTAAACCTGAAAGAAATGGATAAATTCCTGGACACTTGCACCCTCCCAAACCTAAACCAGGAAGAAGCTGAAACCCTGAATAGACCAATAACAAGGGCTAAAGTTGAGGCAGCAATTAATAGCCTAACAACCAAAAACAAAAAAAAAAAACCCAGGTCCAGATGGGTTCACAGCCGAATTCTATCAGACATACAAAGAGGAGCTGGTACCACTCCTTCTGAAACTATTTCAAACAATCCAAAAAGAGGGAATCCTTCCCATATAATTTTATGAGACCAAAATGATCCTGTTACCAAAACTCTGCAGAGACTCAAGAAAAGAAAACTTCAGGCCAATATCCATGATGAACATAGATGCAAAAATCTTCAATAAAATACTGGTAAACTGATTGCAACAGCAAATCAAAAAGCTTATCTATCACGATCAAGTAGACATCATCCCAGGGATGCAAGCCTGGTTCCACATATGGAAGTCTATAAACGGAATTCGCCACATAAACAGAAACAAAGACAAAAACCACATGATTATCTCAATAGACGCAGAGAAGGCCTTCAACAAAATTTAACAGCCCTTTATGCTAAAAGCTCTCAATAAACTAGGTATCGACAGAATGTATCTCAAAATAATAAAAGCTATTTACAACAAACCCACAGCCAATATCATACTGAATGGACAAAAACTGGAAGCATTCCCTTCGAAATCTGGCACTAGACAAGGATGCCCTCTCTCACCACTCCTATTCAATATAGTACTGGAAGTTCTACCCAGAGAAATCAGGCAAGAAAAAGAAATAAAAGTATTCAATTAGGAAAGGAAGAAGTCAAATTTTCTCTATTTGCAGATGACATGATTGTATATTTAGAAGACCCCAACATCTCAGCCCAAAATCTCCTGAAACTGATAAGCAACTTCAGCAAAGTCTCAGGATACAAAATCAATGTGCAAAAATCACAAGCATTCCTATACACCGATAACAGACTTAAAGAGAGCCAAATCAAGAATGAACTGCCATTCACAATTGCTACAAAGAGAATAAAATACCTAGGAATACAACTAACAAAGGATGTAAAAGACGTCTTCAAGGAGAACTACAAACTACTGCTCAAGGAAATAGGAGAGGACACAAACAGATGGAAAAACATTCCATGCTCATGGTTAGGAAGAATCAATATTGTGACAATGGCCATACTGCCCAAAGTAATTTATAGATTCAATGCTATGCCCTAAAGCTACCTCTGACCCTCTTCACAGAACTGGAAAAAACAACCTTAAACTTCGTATGGAACCAAAAGAGAGCCTGCATAGCAAAGCCAATTCTAAGCAAAAAGAACAAAGCTGGAGGCATCACGCTACCTGATTTCAAACTATACTACAAGCCTATAGTAATCAAAACAGCATGGTACTGGTACCAAAACAGAAATGTAGACCAATGGAACAGAACAGAGTCCTTGGAGGCAACGCCACACATCTACAACCATCTGATCTCTGACAAACCTCACTAAAACAAGCAATGGGGAAAGGATTCCCCTGTTTAATAAATGGCGTTGGGAAAATTGGCTAGCCATGTGCAGAAAACAGAAACTGGACCCCCTTCCTGACACCTTACACTAAAATTAATTCCAGATGGATTAAAGACTAGACATAAGACCTAACACCATAAAAGCTCTAGAAGAAAACCTAGGCAAAACCATTAAGGACACAGGCATAGGCAAGGACTTCCTGGCTAAAACACCAAAAGCATTGGCAACAAAAGCCAAAATAGACAAATGGGATCTAGTTAAACTCCAGAGCTTCTGCACAGCAAAAGAAACAATCATTAGAGTGAACTGGCAACCAACAGAATGGGAAAAAAATTTTTGCAATGTACCCATCTGACAAAGGGCTAATATCCAGAATCTACAAAGAACTAAAACAGATTTACAAGAAAAAAACAAACAAACCCATTCAAAAGTGGGTGAAGGACATGAACAGACACTTTTCAGAAGAAGACATATATGAGGCCAACAAACATATGCAAAAATGCTCATCATCACTGGTCATTAGAGAAATGCAAATCAAAAGCACATTGAGATACTGTCTCACACCAGTTAGAATGGCGATCATTAAAATATCTGGAGACAACAGATGCTGGAGAGGATGTGGAGAAATAAAAACACTTTTACACTATTGGTGGAAGTGCAAATTAGTTCAACCATTGTGGAAGCCAGTGTGGCAATTCCTGAAGGATCTAGAAATAGAAATAGCATTTGACCCAGCAATCCCATTACTGGGTATATATCCAAAGGATTATCAATTATTCTATTATAAAAGACACATGCACACGTATGTTCACTGCAGCACTGTTTACAATAGTGAAGACCTGGAACCAACTCAAATGCCCATCAGTGATAGACTGGACAAGGAAAATGTGGCAAATATACACCATGAAATACTATGCAGCCATAAAAAAAGATGAAATTGTGTCCATTGTAGGGACATGGATGAATCTGGAAACCATCATTCTCAGCAAACTGACACAACAGAAAATAAAACACCACATGTTCTCACTCATAGGTGAGTGTTGAACAATGAGAACACACGGACACAGGGAGGGGAGCATCACACACTGTGGTCTGTTGGGGGGGGATTGGGGGAGGGACAGCAGGGCGTAGGGAGTTCGGGAAGGATAACATGAGGAGAAATGCAGATATAGGTGACAGGGACGGAGGCAGCAAATGATATTGCCATGTATGTACCTATGCAACAATCCTGCATGTTCTGCACATGTACCCCAGAACCTAAAGTGCAATAATATAGATATATATATTTAAAAAGTAAAAATACTATTAAAAATTAAAACCACTGTATCTATCTTTACATTTTATTACAATGCTGTTTGTACATAGAATAATGTAAAATAGAATATAGTACAAGCTGTAGTGCTATTTTTCAATTCACATACATTTATCCCTGAGTACATCTGTAATACATTGATACATAGATTTCTTTGCTTTAATATATACTCAAACTTCAGAGATTACTAGCTATTTTCTTGATTTATTTATATTTAGTTGAGTTTGAGATTATAATCAACCTATAGATTAATAATTTATCATCAATTTTTTCAATACACGAACATGGTATATCTCTTATTAAATCTGTCATTAGTCATTAATTTTAAAAAATATATCTTATGCATATTACATTTTTCAGTTTATTTCTATTTCAAGAGTTTAGATTCTATTTCCAGTGGCATTAGTTTTTAAAACCTTATATGTTCATTGCAGATACATAGAAATAGATTTGATCATTATATAGTAATCTTTCTTCATTGACTGATTGGTTCACTTACTTTTTTCAATAGTTTTTCTGTATTTTATTTTAGACTTTTAAAGGCATAATTTTGTTGTCAATTAATAATGGAAATTGTACTTCTTTTTTACGACATTTTTATTAGTGTGTATGGTTTTATTTTCAATCTGTCATTGTACTAACATAGAAATGTCATAAAATATGAAGTAGGAGTGGTGACAATGTGCATTATGGTTAATCATTCCAGACAGAAAGAAACTTTCAATATTTCCCTATTATGTATGTTTTATACTGTGGTTTCTGGTAGTCTTTATAAAAATAAATTCGTATTTCTGGTTTACAATTAGGTTTTATCTTAAATGAAGTTGAGATTTATCAAATACTTTTCATATCTATTCATATAATACATGCTTATACTAAAATTTTTAAAACAAACATATTCTACTGGAATAAACCCATATTGGACACCATGTGGTAACTTGATATAGCAGAATTTGATTCCATAATATTCTGCTCAAGAGTTTGACATCTAAGTAATATTCTGTTCAGGAGTCTGACATCTAAATTACTGATGAAAACTGTCATGTAAATATGGTTGTCTGTTAAATCCTTGTCAGGTGTTATGTATATGTACAGGTGTTATGGGCTCAATTGTGTCTTCCTAAATTTCATAGGTTGAATTTTACACCTCTAGCATCTAAGAATGTGGCTGTATTTGAAAACAGTCTCTAAATCAGTAATTAATTTATAATATCATCATTAGGTTGGCCCCTAATGGAATATAACTCGTGTCTTTATAAGAAGAGGAAATTAACACAGAAAGACCATATAAAGAGAAAGGGAGAAAACAGCCATTCTACAAGCCAAGGAAAGAGTGCTCAGAAGAAACCAACCCTGATGGTACCTTAATCTTGGACTTCTGTTTTCCAGAATTGGTATTTAAAAGAAAAAAAAAAGTATGTTGTTATGTTGTTTAAGCCAGATAGTCTCTGACATTTTGTTATGGGGGCCCTAACAAACTAATACAACAGGTTTATGTGAACTCCTAAAACATGTTATGAAATGTCTTTAATAGGATTTGGCTGTACCCCCACCATCCCCAACAAATCTCACCTTGAATCGTGGTTCCCATAATTCCCATGTGTCTTGGGAGAGACCCAGCGGAAGACTACTGAGTCATGGGGATGGGTTTTCCTGTGCTGTTCTTTTGATACTATATAATTCTCACAAGATCAGATGGTTTTATAAAGGGCAGTTCCCCTGCACATGCTCTCTTGCCTGCCACCATGTAAGATGTGCATTTGCTCCTCCTTCACTTTCTGCCAAGACTGTGAGGCTTTCCCAGCCATGTGCAACTGTGAGTCCATTAAACCTCTTTTTCTTTACAAATTACCCAGTCTTGGGTGTTTCTTCATAGCAGCATAAAAATGGACTAATATTTCTTTGTTTTTATTTGTTTCCTTCTTTTTTAATTGTCTCTAAGGGTGGGTATTTACAGTCTCTTGATTCTGTCTCTTGAGGTATTTCATTTCTTCTTGTGCTCAGTTTGATAAATTGTGTTTTTCATGGAATTTGTTCAATTTATCTAAGTACTAGAATTTTGTTGCATAAAATTGTTTCAAAGTAATTTGCTTGTCCTTTTATGGTCTGTAGATCTATAGTGATGCTTATCATTTATTATTAATTTTGGTAAGTTTGTGTTTTCTCTCTTGTTTATGTAATTGGTCAGTTATATTGGACTTTTCTTCAAATAACCAGCCTTTAACTTTAAGAAATTTTGTATTATTAATTTGTTTCTATCATATTGCTTTCTACTGTTATCTGTACTATATTCTCTATTCATTTATGTTAGGTTATTTATTTATTTTTGGTTTCTTAAGGTCAGAGCTTATATCTTTGACTTAAAATGTTTCAATTCTAATATAAGCATAGAAAAATATAACATTTCTTATAGTCACTATTTGTGCTGCACCTCATATATTTTGAAAATTTGCCTTTTTATTATCCAGTTTAAATATGTTCTTATGTCACTGTTGAAACAAACATATATTTGTTCATATTATTAATTTTCCAATATTTAGATATTTGAAATTCCACTAGCATTTGAGGTAAAATATGTATGAGCAAAGCCAATTATAAATTGAAAGTCAGGAAGAGATATTAAAAGATTGATTTGGATTGAAGTATAAATGAATGAGTTTAAGGGGACCTAGGGGGATCTTAAACTTGTTTAAGGAAGTATAATCGAGAATGAAAGGTTTTTAACAGTACAGAGATGGGTTAAAGAAAAGATTCTTATTGTACTGAGTACTGCCAATAATTCAAAAACAAAAACAGGCGGTTAACTAATGGATTGCTAAACAACTAAGCACTAATTGTATACTCAAAAATATGGGTCAAACATATAAATATATGGTATCAACTACAATCTGGGGTAAATTACATCCATCAGTAGAGATTCTGTTTTGTCTAGGTTAGCTAGTCATATACAGATCATTTTATAATAGTGTAAAGAATACCAAAATGTGCATATATAGCAAATCATTTTCTATGTCATGTATACTTCTATGCATTACAATGATACTCTTTACTGTACAAATTTGCTTATATATCACAAAGAAAGAAATTAATGACACTGAATTCTATTTTGAAGCAAACTATTATATACCTATAATGCAGGGTTTTTTCTCTGCAATTGTCCTATCTTTAAGGAAATGTCTTGCTCATGTTTGTATTAGCTCACTATTAAGCTTTGTGGCAAAAAAGTGCTAATGAAACAAAGCCACACATAATATTTTTACTTATTTGAAAATAATTTTCTTAAGGCTGTGCTGACACATCGAAATTAATCTTATTTAAAATCCAGTATTACACTTTGAAAATAAATTTAAAGCTTCAGTTCTTATACCAAAGTATCTTTTGTATATAAAGTCTATGTAACTTTAATTACATTTATTATTTTGTCTTCTGCTACTGACCAAAGCAGAAATGTAATTCTTATGTTTTCATAGACACATAAAATAAAATATATATTTGGTCACTTATTGAAATATTGTTATATGGGAAATGATTACTTATTAAATCCAGAGTAGTTATTACCTTTTTTCCTCACATTCATTTTCATGCACTTTTTCTTACCATTTACTTTCTTGACTTGAAACCTTTTGCTTGTAGACACAAGCACAAATCCTCACATAAACACAGACATGAATGCACAGAAAACAGACCGACTGTGGAAACTGAAATCAGTAGAGGTACATTCAACAAGAACCATGTGAGATCCATTTTTCTTGGCATTTCTCTCAAGAAAAAATAAAGTGGTGTATTTCTCATGTAGTCAAAGAATTTTAATTCTAAAAAAAAGGAAACACATTTTGGCCACAAACAACACATTATTTTCCTAGATTTTATTACAGTAAAATATACATATCATAAACTGTAACATCTTAACCATTTTTAAGTGTACAGTTCAGTGTTATTAAACACATTCATAATGTGTGACCATCACTACCATCCATCTCTATAAATCTTTTCATCTTATCAGACTAAAACTCTATACTCCCTAGTTTTCCTTCACCCTAGCCCCCGGAAAACTACTATTCAGCTTTCTGTCTCTATGAGTTACCTCATATATGTGTGCTTGCACAGTATTTATAACTGGCTTATTTCACTTAGGTGACTTTAAGGTCCTTATTGTAACATATGTCAGAATATGCTTCCTTTTTAAGGCTGAATAATATTTCATTGTATGTTCATACCATATTTTGCTTCTCCATTAATTCATCAGTAGACACTTGGTTTACTTCCATCTTTTGGCTACTGTGAATAGTATTGGAATAGATAATTAGGTATACAAATATTTCTTCAAGATCTTTCTCTTTTTTTTCTTTTTCTTTTCTTAGATCTTTTTCAATAGATCTTTCAATTCTTCTGGGCCACTTGGTTTACTTCCATCTTTTGGCTACTGTGAATAATATTGGAATAGATAATTAGGTATATAAATATCTCTTCAAGATCTTTCTCTTTTTTTTTCTTTTTCTTTTCTTATTTCCTTTTTCAATAGATCTTTCAATTCTTTTGGGCATATACTCAGAAGTGAAATTGCTGAATTCTATGGTAATGATATCGATTATTATTTTTTTGAGAAAACAACATGCTGATTTTTGTATTGGGTATACCATTTTACATTTCCACAAGTATTGCAGAGTCTCAATATTTTCATAAACAGTTGTTATTTGCTGGTTTGATAGTACCCATACTGATGCTTACAAAGTGGTATTTCATTGTAGTTTTGATCTGCATTTTCCTAATAGTTAGTGATGTTGAGTATCTTTTCATGCAATTATTGGACATATGTGTTACCTTGCTTTGAGAAATGTCTATTCAAGCTTTTGCCAACTTTGGAATTGGGTTGTTTGCTTTTGTTGTTGTGGAGTTTTATAAGTTCTCCATATATTCTGGATATTAATCCCGTATCAGAAAATATTTTTCCCATTCATCTAATGAACAGAGATAATTTTACTTTTTTCTTTCCAATTTGAATGAATTTTCTTTATTTTTGTTGACTGATGTCTCTGGCTAGCACTTCCAGTACTTTGAAGTGATTAAAGTGAGCATCCTTATCTTGTTTCCTTTTAGAGAAAAAGTTCTAAATGTTCATCCTTGAGTATGATGTTTCCTGTATGTTTTCTATATGGCTTTATTAGCTTGAGGTAGTTTCCTCCTAAAAATAGTTTGTTGAGTACTTTTCCCATGTAGGGATGTTGAATTTTGTCAAATGATTTTTTTCTGCATCAATCAAGATAATTATGTGTTTTTTTCTTACATTTATTCTGTTTGTTGTGTTACATTTAAGGATTTTCATTGAATGATTCTTGCATTCCAAGAATAAATCCTACTTGGTCATTGTGTATAATCCTTTTAACATTCTGCTGATTTCAGTTTAAAGTACTCTTCTGAGGATTTTTGTATTTATATTTTTAAAGAGATATTGGTATAGTTTTCGTATAGTGTCACTGATTTTGGTAGCAGCATGCTATGGTTTGACTCTGTGTCCCCAACCAAATCTAATCTTTAATTGTAATCTCCACATGCAGAGGGAAGAACAGGTTGGGAGGTGATTCAATCATGGAGTAGATTCCTCCATGCTGTTCTCATTATACTAAGGGAGTTCTCATGAGATCAGATGGTCTTATAAGTGGCAGTTTTCCCTGTGCTCTTTTTCTCTCTGCTACCTTGTGAAGAAGGTACTTGCTTCTCCTTTGCCTTCTGCCATGATTGTAAGTTTCCTGAGGCCTTTCCAGCCATGTGGAATTGTCAATTAAACTTCTTTCCTTTATAAATTATGAAGTCTCAGGAAGTATTTCTACAACAGTGTGAAAATGGACTAACACAGAAATTGGTACCAGGAGCAGGGAACCTCTATAAAGATAAACTGAAAATGTGGAAACAACTTTGGAACTGGGTAACAGGCAGAGGTTGTAACAGTATGGAGGGCTCAGAAGAAGAAAGGAAGATGTAAAAAAGTTTGGAACTTCCTAGAGACTTGTTGAATAACTTTGACCAAAATGCTGAGAGTAACATGGATAATGAAATCCAGGCTGAGGTTGTCTCAAATAGAAGATGAACTTATTGGGAACTGGAGTGACGGTGACTTTTGATATTCTTTAACAAAGACACTGGTGGTATTTTGTCCCTACCCTAGAGAGCTGTGAAAACTTGAACTTGAGAGAGTATTTAGGTTAGCTGGCAGAAGAAATTTCTAAGTAGCAAAACATTAAAGAAATGTTCTCCCTTTTCCTGAAAGCATACAGTTATATGCTCTCAAAAAGGGATGGTATGAAATTGGAATTTATGCTTAAAATGGAAGCAGAGCATGAAAGTTTGGAAAATTTGCAGCCTGGCTACGTGATAGAAAAGAAAACAAAACTATTTTCTGGGGGAGAAATTCAAGACAGCTGCAGAAATTTATAAGTAACAAGGAGCCAACATTAATAGCCAAGACAATGAGAAAAAAAATCTCTCCAGGACATGTCAGAGATCTTCACAGCAGCCCCTTCCATAAAGGACTCGGAGGCCTAGTTGGAAAAGATTCGTTAATGGGCTGGGTCCAGGGCTCCCCTGCTCTATGCAGCCCCAGGACATGGCATCCTGCATCCCAACTGCTCCAGCTCCAGCCGGCTAAAGTAGCCATGGTACAGCTTGGGTCATTGCTTCAGAGGGTGTAAGCCCAGAGCCTTGGAGGCTTCCATGTGGTGTTGGGCCTACACATGCACAGAAGACAAGAGTTGAGGTTTGGGGGATCTCCACTTAGGTTTCAGAGGATGTATGGAAACACCTGAATGTCTAGGCAGAAGTTTGCTAGAAGGGCAGAGCCCTTATGGAGAACTGCTGATAGGATGATGCAGAAGGGAAATGTGGGGTTGAGGCCTCACACAGTCTCCACTGGGGCACTGCCCAGTGGAGCTGAAAGAACAGGTCTACCATCCTCCCTACCCCACAATGGTAAATCCACTGACATCTTGCACTGTGTACATGAAAAAGCCATAGGCACTAAATCCCAGCTGGTGAAAGGGGCTGTATCCTGCACCACCACAGTGGCAGAGCTGCCCAAGGCTGTGGGAGCCCATCCCTTACATCATCATTCTCTGGATGTGTGACATGGAGTCAAAGGAGATTTTGAAGCTATAAGATTTAATAACTGCCCAGTGGGGTTTCAGATTTGCATGGGACCTATGTCTCCTTTGTTTTGGTCAATTTATGCCTCTTGGAATGGGAACATTTACCCAATGCCTGTAGCCCCATCGTACCTTGGAAGTAACTAACTTGTTTTTTATTTCACAGGCTCATAGGCTGAAGGGACTTGCCTTGTCTCAGATGAGACTTTGAACTTGGACTTTTGAGTTAATACTGGAATGAGTTAAGATTTTGGAGGACTGTTGAGGAAGCATAATTGTGTTTAAAAACATGAGAAGGACATGAGATTTGGATGGGGATGAGGCAGAATTGTATGGTTTGGCTCTGTCTTCCCAACCAAATCTCCTCTCTAATTGTAATCCCCGCATGTCGATGGTGGGATCTGGTGGCTGGTGATTGGACAATGGGGGGCAGTTTCCTCCTTGCTGTTCTCATTATAGTGAGAGAGTTCTGAGGAGATCTGATGGTTTTAAGTGGGGGAATATCCTCACCCTTTTTCTTTTTCTGTCTCCTGCCACTTTTTGAAGAAGGTACTTGGTTCTCCTTTACCTTTCACCATGACCAAAAGTTTCCTGAGATATATCCCAGCCATTCGGAATTGTGAGTCAATTAAACCTCTTTTTGTAAATAAATTACTCAGCTTCAGCTAGTATCATTGTAGCAGTGTGAAAAATGAACTAATAAGGAGGATAATGTTGGCCTCAGAGTATGAGTTAGAGAGTGTTCCCACCTCTCAATTTTTAGAAAAAGTTTGAGATGGATTAGTGTTGATTCTTCTTTCAGTGTTTGGTAAAACACTTTTTATATGCTTATAGTTTATGTGTCCTTCATTTCCTGCATTGCTGTCTTCTTTTATGCTTATTTATGTTATTTTTTTCTGTAGTGAAACATTTAAATTGCTTCCTTATTTCCTTTTGTATATATTCTACAGTTAATTTCTATATGGTTATTATGGAAATTACATTTAATTTAATATCCTAAAGTTATAACACTAATTTTATTTTATGCCAGCTTAACTTCAATAATATACAATAATTTTTATTGTATATTATTATATAATAATGTAGCAGCTTCATTCACATTCCTTTTGGTTCTAGATGTCACAAGACATTTTTATACATTGTGTCCCCTAAACACAAATATAATTATTTTTAAATTTATAGCTTTTTAATTATTTAGAAAACAAAATGGTGAACTATAAATCAGTTATAATAATACTAGCTCTTAGACTAGTAATTGCTATTTGAAATTTTATTAGTCTCTTTTAAATCGTGTAGAAAACAAAAAGTGAACTTATCAACCATTTTTTGAATAATGCTAGCTTTTATAACTGCCAGTGTGCTTAAGTTTATTAATATCTTTATTTCTTCATATGACTTCAAGTTAGTATCTGGTCCTTTTATGTCTTCCTGCAGGACTCCCTTGAACATTTCTTGCAGGGAATGACTAGTGGTAACAAAATTCTCAGCTTTTGTTTACCTAGGAATGCCTTAGTTTCTCCCTCACTTTCGGAGGAGAATTTAATTGAACATAGGATTATTGGTTGACATGTTTTTTGTTTGTTTATTTTTGTTTTTAGTACTTTTAACACCAAACTCCAAAGTTTTGATGAGAAAGTTGCTAATAATCTCATTGTGGATACCTTGTAAGTGAAGTCATTTCTCTCTTGCTGCTTTCAAGATTTTCTTTGTCTTTCAAAAGTCTGATTACAATATGTCTTGCTGTGAGTTTCTTTGAGTTCATCTTACTTGGAATCTGTTAATATTTTTGGATGTTTATATTCAGATCTTTCATCAAATTTGAAGAGTACTCATCCATTATTTCTTCACATATTCTCTTTAACCTTTCTCTCTTCTCTTTTTGGAACTCCCACAATGCGTATGTTGGTTTATTTGGTGAGGTCTCACATGTTCCGTAGATCTTTTCTCCAGTCTTTTCCTTTTTGTTCCTCAAACTTG